>OY365807.1:56948317-57158317 GCA_959347315.1 Bimastos eiseni | reverse complement strand
TTATTCATCCACCCTGCAATTGAGTTAATCGCTCGCTTAAGGAAATGTTGCCAAAGAGTTTGGTCAGAGCGAGGCCTACAGTTAGAAATTGCTTTGTATTTACAGATTTCTATAGCGCCTCAAGCTGCACAACCTGATCAGCGGCGCTTCCAGTGCGAGAAGCCCAGTATAGCCAAGTGTCTTTATTCTTATGACGCGCATTTAGTAAAGTTGTAGGCTAAGCTTATTTCTCTTCATTAGTGTAATTACATTGAACTATTCTTTATTTAGCAAAGTATGAAAGGCGGAAATTTACACCAGACAATGACAGCAAGTATTGCTGATGGTACCACGCGAAGAGTTAGGAGACGTCTGTTGGATGTATCTACGAAACACATAAGGACCTACGCGCACCCAAGCACACGCACACACACACATTTCAAACCATGGACATCATCCACATAAGCAACCTCAGAGCCGTACATACGTAAGAGATATGCATGAACCATTATATATATCTTCATATATATATATATACATATATATATACATATATATATATACATATATATATACATATATATATATACACGCACAACACAGGTGCCATGGAATGAGGCCCAAACACGGTCTTGGTCAGAGGCGATTTGTTTCTCTGATCTGGTCAACCAGAGCGCTGTAATACACTGTGAATACCTATGTCCAATCAGATGTCAAAGAGCAAAGGTACCAGCTAGCAGCTAGCCACGCCCCCAAAACTTGGGCTTTAAGAATACGGGCAGAAACAGAAGCACCATTGTTAGGGTCACACAGCGCATTGGACATAAACGCACACATACATGCATACATCCATCCATACATATATATATACATACATCCATGTATATATACATGTATATATATGCATGCATACATACATACATATAGGCCTATGCATGCATAATTACACGCCAACACAAAGTTGTCCATGGGTCTGGTCTAACGGCTAGTCGGGTCGGGTTGGGCCACGAATATTTTCTGTAAATTAGGCGGGTCAGGTCGGATCAAGATCCTGGCAGGTCAGTTGGGTCAGGTTCCAAACCCGAACCTATTTAGAACCACAAATCTTTTTGCAGAGCTTAATTTTCAACACAGTGCTAATCATAATGTTAATCAGTTGCAATCAAACAGATTGAATATGGTGCAAAAAAGAAGGGCAACACCGGATTTGTTCCTTTTTACACCAAACTCTGCTCAACCTGTCGTATGGAATAATCTCTCACGAATTTATCCAAAAAAAAACACGAAAGGTCAGCAGATTCATTAGTATCATTACAAGAACGTGAGTTAGCTGAGGAGGCAATGCTGTGCCATGCGGACTGGACTCTTTTTATCCAATAATATCCAGAATTATTTTGCATATTTTTATGAAGAAAGTAAGTTTAGGCCAAAATGAATGGAATAAACGAAGGGTGTATTGTCTGATACGTCATCATAAATCAATATTATTATCACGTGCGGCGGTCGGACTGTGCTGCGGTTTTGCGACATTAGAATTTGACGATAAATAATATTAGTTAAATTAGCACTAAAGGCAGGTCAGGTCGGCACGGATTGGGTCGGGTCATGTACGTCATGGGTCAGGTCGGGTCAGATATTTGGCTTTAGAAGTGGGGTTTATTTTCAATGGGTCTGGTTGGGTCGGGTCATGAAAATTGGAAACATAGACAACTCTGCACCAACATGCATTATATACACAATATTATGTATTAATTCAAGCATGAACGATATATATATATATATGCATATATGTATATATGTATATACGTATATCCATCAGACTTGAATTAATCCCCCACAGTGGAGGGGTCAGCCATCATTCATACATACATACATGTATATACATACATAGATGCACACACGTATACATGCATACATGTGTGCATGCATCTGAACTTCATTCCATTGGTGGATATTATGGAGACGGGTCCGGAGAATTGAGAAAAGCAAATGACCAGAGAGGGGAGGAGGGTGGGCGCCTGAGACGTACATTGCAACTGACCACAGCTGACCGCATTAGGCTTGACTGTCCCTTGGTAGCCATTACATCGGACTCGCCACAGCGCGAATTTATCGCCTGACCATCGGTCAGTCTATGCGTGACCAATGGCGACCAAACGAAGCCAATCCCGAATATTTAGGTCGAACTGAATTGCCCAACGAAGGCTGTGTAATTTATGCATGAATACATATGCATATATATATGATCATATAATTATATGATCATATATATATATATATATATATCCTATATATATAGTATTCATTTATTTGAAAGTCTTCATTACAATCTGACAAAGGCGAAAAAATGCTAACATGGGGGACAGTGATCAGTAAAATTAGCTAGAATTATTATAAGGTAGGAGTTGGTGAAAAACATGCTTAGGGTTATGTAAAATGGAGAAGAGGAGTTTGGCATCTGCTATGTTTGTAAGTTCAGAGACTGTGAGAAGGATCGTTCTAAGTAACATGGGCTCATATTTACGTGTATATAATTATGTGTTAATGGGAGTGTCGTATGCATGAATGCATGTGTGAATGAATGAATGTAAATATGCATATTTGAATGCATGCACTCGCTGTTATATGTAAGAGTTTCTGCATGTACATATATAATATTATGTGTACATATCACGTGATAGTTTTATGCTGTTGCCTGATTATGTTTTTTTAACTTTTCCTTCGTGGTTCACTACAATTTTTTTGGCATTACTGACCTATAAGAGAAGTGACACAGATGTGAATGTCCATTCAAATGTCTGGTGTTTTACGATGCCTAGTTGCCGAGGGAGTTATACCTCTGCATGCAGTGCATATTTTTATTATTATTTATTTAGTTAGTTCAATTAAAATAGTTTAGTGAAAAAATATTAACTAAAAGGATTTAGTCTACTCTGAATTTTTCTTCCATGGCCAGGCGCCAGGTTGCAATCTTGAAAATTTTGATCAACAAGGCATGAGTGAGTAGGGACCAGGATTATAAATTGGACCGCAAATGGTCCGGGAGCTAATGCAATAATAGATCCCTCATTACGATGGCTAATTGGCAAACCGCATGAATACCTTCAATAATACACCTCCAATCAGAGGTGTCTACCTATCTGAGTGATGGAGGCAGACCTCCTGGCTCCAAGTGTCAGGAAGGCAAGATACACCCCTCCCAAGACTCATAAAAAAACCCTACCTGAAACTGGAGGCTTTTACCTTCTGATTCCCGTATCTGAACCCTCTGCCTTCAATGCGAGTTCAGCAATAAAGCTGCATATTCAGCAAGAAAGTTTGTATGGTAGTGTATTTGAAGATTTAGAAAGCGCCTCTCACAATATCAGTATTTCACAAGCGCTGTAAATGCTAGAGATTCCGAGAGAGAGAAGGCAGGGTTAGAGGTGAGAGAAAATGATCAATGACAGCCAGTGTCAGCGACTTCACTTTCTTAGTCTTGGCGTAGGAGAGCCGCTGCCCACTCCACTCCCTCACCGTCTCATCTTGTCACCTACAATGTAGGCTCAATTTACCAGCTGAGTTGGGAAGGAGCGCATGTTGAGCGGACACATAGAATCAAACATCTGCCCCTCCATTGTGGAGATTTTATTAACTAGCATCAGTCTAATAAAAACGGACATGATCTATATTTTTCATGCGCACATTATGAAGTGTTGAAACTCTATAATCTACAGCGAGTCAAAACATTAAACTTACTCAAATTTAACATGCAAAGTGTTTTCTTGTAACACTTGTGGCATGGTTGTGTTGTTAACATACTGTTGCGAAGAACACTAGCGCAGCTTTTCAGAGGAAACTAGCACAGACGGGCAATAATTTCGAGCTGAGCGTGCAGTAGTTCAAGACACATAATGGCCAACATCTTCTGCACCACTTTAAACTCTAGTCATGCTATGCTATGTACGTAAATTCCTAATAGAAGTTCCTTCGCCAACTAATAGTGCCACCTAGCGTATGTGAGCAAAATAATAGCGACACTATGAGTGTCGCGTTTGAATTATGTAGCCTACAGTATTTGCCACCTGTTGTCCTTAACAATCATTGTCATGTCATTTTCAACAGCATGGCTAATATACATTTTCATTACGTCAGAACTTGGCACACACCCTGATATGCCACGGCAAAAATGTACTCGCTAAGAAGTCATGGATATGGTCGCCTCTTAGGCCAGCTGAAAACTGGTTTTGAATTTAACATCTAACAGAACAGAAACGTAATTACTGTAGTTAAACGTAGAAACAGCTTTGTCGACCCTGTTTGTTCCTGATACTAAAATAATTTATGCTGTTTTAAATATGCACAGGCAATTTTTTACATCGTAATTTTTGAACTAATTATTCGTCGATTTGCTAGCATATAAATTAACCAAATGCGTTTGTCGTTTAAGTGGCAACATTCGCCTGATCTCGTAATTATTATCACCCAAATTCTAGTCACGTCCAGAGCCACAGATTTTAACAGGGAGTAGAAAGTCCATTGAAAAAATTGGCCTGTACAACTGATACATGTAGCCCATGTATTAGCAAATAAATTAATAGGTAGATTATTGCTTAGTAAGGCAGGATTCTTTGACACAAAGCAGAACACACGACAGCCGATAGAAGACTTGTTGATGTTTGTTATTTAAGAAAAAGACTCATAATTCCGTAGAATAGGTGCTGCCATGATTATGTAAATGGTGTAAGCTCGATAGTCCGAAGGTTCGATAGTCCGAAGGTTCGATAGTCCGAAGATTCTCTAATCCGATATTAATTTAACTTAATCCATATAACCTGTATTACTTGATGAAAAGAATGTGTAAAACTGGGAGCTGGATTGATATGAAAAAAATCATACCTAGATGGAAGCTGGATGAATGAAAAGAATGATGCAATCCAGCTTAATCTAACAAAACATAATTCTTCTCATCAGTACAGCTATCATTAAAACCACAATCTTATCATTTATCGAATGGTCACCATGCAATCTTCGGACAATCGAACCTTCGGACTATCGAGCGGACACCTTTATTTGCAAAATATTGAACTTTTTGCACGTTTCTCCAAGAAGATTATGACTACAGGGTCATTTGTGAAAACTTTTAGGAAAGATACTCTGCTGACATTTGCAAGGATTTAATAGACGAGATTGACTCATTAAAACAAATTTATCTAGAAAATATTGGCTCAAAAATTATTCAACCTTTTCTATTGTTAAATAAACTGCATGAAATGCCGCTACAGAAAACTTCTCCAATTTAATTGTTGTTATGAGGTTTTTTGTTGTCTTCCAGCATCCGTTGCAAGTGCAGAGAAATCAGTCAGTGTACTAAAACGAATCAAAAACTATCAGCAGGCAACAATGTGTCAAAACAGTCAATGCAATGGCAACATTGGCCATGGAAGCGCAGATGGCAGAAAACTTCAAATTTTGTAATAAAACTTTATTTAGGCCTACATGGGATGACACAAAAGTTCGTTCACCATTTTCAAAATGCGTTTTCTAAGGAAGGGCTTCCTCTTTTTCTGATATTTTGTCAGTACATTAGCCTACAGGTACACAAGTCAAATGAAATATATTGGTACAAATTTCGCTTTGATCCGGTGAGGACCAGTTTATCGGAAAAATTATCGTGCGATACAATTTGTTCGTCACAATAAAATTATCACTGTGAACAAAATATTGGACCTAGTAGACCATGACACAATATTGTCACCTGTAGGTCTAACAGATGTAGGCTATTTACCGTACAGTATTTTCGACAGGTGGCATATAGTGAAATTTCCTCAATTGTAGGTCTAGGCGTATGATTTGGGCAGCTAAATTAGGCAAGAAAATTAGGATAAGTTAGCCGTTTCTGACAATGTTATGCAAAATAAAAGGTCAATAGAAATCATAGGCATATGTTTCTTGTAGAATCTTGCCTGCATTTATTGACTTTGATAGTGTTTGTAATTTGGTGCAATTGATATTTCGTAATTTGTAATTAGTTATTTCCAGAAAAACTAGAAAGTAATTGATTAACGTTGGGTATTTCAATTACATTTTAACCCCAGTTATTCGTAATTTGTAATTCAGTTACATGTAAGCCTGTAATTTGTCCCTCCCTGATCCTCATCATTATCATCAGGTAAATTCTCACCGATCAATAAAAAATAATAGTGTTGACTGTTCGTAAACACAATGTTTATTAATTAGTATGCTTATATATACGTATATATATATACATTTCAGTGGATGTTAAAATATATATATATATAATATACATTATATATATATATATTATATATTATATATATTAATAAAATATATATATTTTATATATTATATATTAATAAAATATATATATTTTATATATTATATATATTAATAAAATATATATATTTTATATATTATATATATTAATAAAATATATATATTCATGTAGGTGTGTGTATATATTATTTTGGCTTAACATGACATTAATATACAATGTGTACAGAGGCGGCGATCTCGTATGACAGTTGGGGTCACATAATGAGAGGAGTAGGAAATGTGAGGGACACATGTATAACTGGTCTCGTCTCTATAACAGGTGGGGGGACTGTCCCCCTCGACCCCCTCCTCGGGATCGCCACCTCTGATAGTGTAATGTATGCATGACGAGAGAAGGAACCGATTTCTCATAAAATATTCATCTATATGTGCATTGTAAATGCCTCTAAACCAGAACTTCCATATCTCTGATTTATGACTCAGTCTGTAAATACATCAAATATCTCTTTATCGTCACATTTCTACGTTGGCGTTCTCCTCCCTAACAATGTCTACCCCTCTATATTCGGTACACTGTGGCGGTTGTCTATTGCCTGCTTGTGGGACACGGTACACCCATGTACACTCTGCCCTTCATCAGATTACCCTTTGACAACCCATTTGATTTGACGCAGCGCTCGTGAATAAGAGTGCCACTTTAGAAGTTTGGAGATTACGATTACGATAGCAATAGTACAAACACAAGAGAAGGCTGCCGACAGGAATATATTTCCTACATAAAAGGATGAATAATTTATTGGAATCTAGATTTCTTTTTTAGATATTGCATTCGATTGCTGATCTGGACAGGACCGTAATAACAGACTATGATATCCAATCCAATAATTTACTGGTCAATGCAACGAAATCCGCCCTACATAGGCCTACATCTAAGCCAGTCTGTACTTACCCAGTTTAAATCAACCCAATCCGAACCAATAGAAAGCCAGACACCACATAATCCACACCAACTCTACCAAACATAAAAGCCAACCATTCCCAACTCGGCCATACCGCTACAAAACAGCCTCACACATGATCAATCCAGAGCCAATCAAACTCAATCTAATAAAATCTATTTCCACCAAATCCGATCCAAAATAATCCAAACCAAAGCCAACCTAATGAAACCTAACAAAATCTAAACTGAACAAAATCCGATCCAACCCATTTCATAATCAAACCCAACAGAAGATGCTTAGGCCTACTAATCATAATAGTCTAGCTCAGTAAATTAATTTGACAAATCAAGTTTTACTTGTCGTTGTTTTTGTTGTTGATGATGACGACGGTGGCGGCGGCGAAGACGACTACGATGATAACAATACTACTACTACTATTACTACTACTACTACTACTACTACTACTACTACTACTACTACTACTAATAATAATAATAATAATAATAATATTTATAATAAAAATAATTATAACACTAAGGATAATAATTATTATGCTCTTTTAATATAAAACTTAAAATAACCACAATATTAATATAAACACATTGGAGACGATTTATTTAACTGTCCGTAGTCATACAAGGCGCCCATTACGTTATAAATCTAATTCACCTTAAAATTAACGATGATGATGACAACATCGCAATAGTGGATGCGATGATTTTGGTGTTTTTTATCATCTCTATAGACAATAAATTCTCTGTCCAATCACAGTGCTTAAACCCATCTGAGCGGCAGCAGGCTGAGTGGTTGCTGTGCCCAACTGCTGAGAGGTCATCAGACTGCCCGGCCAATTTAAATTGCTTAGCGACTGAGTATTCAGCATCATCAGCGGCTGAGTAGCTAACACGGTCAGCGGCTGAGTAATAAGCCTGTTAAGCGACCGAGCATCCAGCCTGGTCAGTGGCTGGGTGATGAGAGTGCCCGGCGGCTGAGCACCCATCGCACCCAGCGGTTTATCGGCGTCAAACGCTTTGTTCAGCGTCCGACTCGTTCGTTCATCCTGCCGGAAGTTGGTAACCACATGACCACGACGTCGCCTCGGGCAGAGCAGCTTCCGGAACGCGTGCCGGAACTCATGATTGAAGATACAATAGATGACCGGATTCATGGAGCTGTTCAGGTAGCCCAGCCACGAGAAGACGGCGAACACAGGGGGCGGTACGCACCACTCACAGAAGGCCCTGGCTACGTTGACGGCGAAGAAAGGGGTCCAGCAGAGCAGGAAGACGCCCATGATGACCCCTAGTGTGACGGACGCCTTGTGGTCCGAGACGCGCGCAACGCCGGGGCTGGACACGGCCATCGAGACGGGCAGGGTGAGCCGACGGATAGTCGTGGCGTGCATACGGGCGTAGCTGTATAGCCGGGCGTAGGTGAGGACCATGACTAGACAGGGAGCGAAGAAGCTGACGACGGAGGATGCAACGGCGTAGGAAGGACTCAAGGCCAGCTTGCAGACGGTCGTAGAACCTACCTGGTCGGATGGGGAAGCCTCCGATCCCGACCGGTGCCAGCCGAGGTGAATGGGTACAAAAGAGATGAGGGCGGACAGGGCCCAGATGAGAGCGACGCAGGACTTGGTCCGACCGGAAGTCATGAGGCTGTCGTAATGGAGCGGATACCGGATGTGGACGTATCGATCCAGACTTATCGCGCAGAGGTTGAGGATCGAAGCAGTGGAGCACATGACGTCCGAGGAGATCCAGATGCGACAGAAGACGGATCCGAAGATCCACTGGCGTTGGAGGTCGTTGACGAGGGCAAATGTCATGACGAGGCAGGCGACTAGGGTGTCGGCCATCGCCAACGAGACGACGAAGTAGTTGCTTGTCTTGCGCAGATTGCGGTTCAACGTCACTGCTGCTATGACGACGACGTTGCCGAAAATGGCGAACGCGATGAATAAGGATAGAACGCAGCCGATTGCTGCTTCCTCTGTCCTCACCATGTTCACGTTGAGGTCACCCTCCTCGCCACCTGGTGATGACCCGGTTGTGATGTTGTTCGACCAATCATGAGCTTCGATCATATCTTCCGGTTCAGTTGTCATGTTAACAAACGGCTGACCAGCAACAAATCGTATTTGCCTGAAGCTTAAGTATTGCTAAGGCAATATAACAACTTGAGAAATCTAGGACTTCGATATTACAAGTTTAGCGACAAGCGTGTAATATATGCGATTGGAAACCGGTTCGTCGTCAAGCAATTTAGTCGCTATGGTAACAATGAACTGCTTAGTGACATCGTGTCTGAGTGCAGATAAGTCTTAATCGTAACAGTAACCTCCAGCCACCACTAAAAAGAAAAAAACGTGAGAATAGTTATTATAATCAAAATTTTGTCATTGGTGACTTAGACACGTACAGTATATAAATTAACAGGCCTATCCATGTAAACAGAAATCGATATAGAAGTCATTATTACTATTGACCTGTATACATGTGCAGGTATGTTAAGAGGCGAAATGCTCGGTTTGAAAACCAAATGGGTTCCGTTCTAAGTCATGATTGAAAGAGTCAAGCTGAGTCATGACGAATGCCAAATGTGAATTCGCAACAAAAGACAGTTGTGATGATGATGATGATGATGATGATGAGGATGAGGATGATGATGATGATGATGATGAGTGCTCTGCCCGAAGGCAGGTCCATTGGTTCTGTATCGATAGTCCGAAGGTGCTAGTTAAAATCTTCTCATCATCACCGCTTCCATTTAAACGGGGTAAATGTGTATTTTAGCGTATTTCAGTCTTGTGAAATTTTGCAAAAACAAATAGTAATTGCGAACGCTGTCACCAGTGTCGCTCTACGCTATCGACGAAACTTGGCTTAGAGACTTTGAACATCCATGCCATCAGATGTCGAAGCGAATCCGTTGGTTGACTCCACGCTTGTACGTAGGCCCACCACTAACGACTCTTTTCAGCTTTCTGCGCACTGTCTTACTAACTGATGTCAAAATATTCGCATGAAATTACATTTAACATCATTTAGACTAGCGCAGTGGGCATCTTGAAGCGGCGCTATATGGATGTTACATTACATTATCATCATGAATATCCACTGCTAGCGAAACAATTTCAATTTCGAACCTAGAAGCCGATTACAAAGTTCAAATGAACAAGCTCCTACAGTGCTTCGCGGAAACCATTTCATTTTTCGATGGAATGCTAAAGCCGACGGCAAATTCGGTCATCGCTGTCCGACGATTGGTCGAGAGGGGTAGGCCTATCATCTCAAGCAGCTTGACGTCGGTGATAATGGGAACATGCGTCCCTTCATTGGACCCTAATGCGCGAGGCCGATAATGGGGGCTCGGCCGGGATCCACTATAGACAGTCGGACAATCGCATCCCTCGTGACTCTACGAGAGCGATTGTCCAATTTGCCAATGGAGGCATGAAGCAGAGCGGCGTGATTTAAAACGACGCCGGAAAACTCCCGTCGGCCAGCGCGTTTCCGGTGATCGCGAGAGGACATCGATTCATGGCCAATAACCGGAAGCAGACTTCATTATTGGAGGAGTGAGTTGATTCTAGTCGCCGACTTCAAAGTCAGCCGAAGTCGTTAGCTCTTTGTGTGAAATGAGAAAAGAATAATGTACAATTCGTGGTAAAAGATAATGTTAAAATAACGCAATAGCAATAGCAATATAAATCGCAGTACTCAGGAATGACGTGACAAAAGAAATGATGCATTACTCCTGGAATGACATGTTGAAAGAATGTGTCACTTTGGATGACAGGCGACGTCAACATGACGCAACCTCCGAGATGGCGTCATGAGCAATCTGTCACTTCTGTTGAGATACAACGTCAACCAAGTTGTAACTGCTGCCTGCCATTAAGTGAGAACAGAATATTGAACTTTCACATTTTTCTCGCATACTTAACGGACAGTATAAAGGTCGCTTCGTGTGTGAAGCATGAAAATATAATCTGCCACAGGTTAAATGTAAACGACAGTTTCGGTGATGTAGCCGGAAAAGAACAGGTTGCAACAGTTTAGGTAAGTAAGTAAGTATTTTCTTAAATATAGACTCATGCTATCGCACGGCATGTACAACCAAACATTTATCACATATTGTACAGATTACCAAAGCTAAGTATAATGTTTTCAGAACAGTTTAAATACAAGATTAAAGATAGAAATCATTCATAGGATCATCTAAGTTGGAAAAGAACTTCTCTCTGTAAAAAGACTCTGAAATGAGTCATTCCCCGTTTTCACTGTATCAAGGAATTTTTCATTCACTACAAACGATGTAGAACGTGACTCTTCGACTTCGAAAAAACTGGAATGAAAGAATTATACAGCTTGCCCCTCGATGTAACACAGTAAACTATTGGCATTTCATTATAGCGACAGTTATAAGTTTGTTCTGAATTTTACAGGAGGTCGATGCAACTGCTCGCTGGTTGTAATTGCAGTTTTACGACACTATGAAGCGTCCTATGATGAACAGTCCGCTTGATGAAACGTCCGGGGATGAAACGTCCGCGCATACCGTCTAAAGCCACGTCAAAACCCTGTTTCCGAGAAACAGTGGATGGCCGTGCCCAATGGGCTGCTCAGATAGTACTGTCTATGTTTGAAACATAGATCGTTGTCCTCTTCCTTTCCAAAGGCTGGGGACAAGCACTACCAGATTACGAGCAGTGGTGGATATTAATGGGATTCAATCGTTATATTGTGCCATTCGAAGACCAAACAGAAATGAGAGCCGCTTTCTGGGTCAGTCTACAGAGTGTTGAATATTCGATACGAACCAGACTGTTACATCGCATAGGAAACAGCGCACAGTAAACTCGAGGAGTCACCGGTCGCTGGCCCACACACTCTCTTAGAGCCTGAACAACGGATTCTTATCGACTGTAGACAGATGAAGGGTTTGCTCAGGATCCCTGGATCAATTTGCGTCTATGGAATAGCGCGATGACAAATGAGAGAGTTCGCAGTACAAATTTTTTCAACCTGGTTTGTTGTAGAGAGCCTTATTTATTTTATTTATTTTCAACGAACTTGATACAGCGCCTCTTCAAGAAGTTTACTCAGAGGCGCTCTCTATGCTAGACATGATATTAATTATTGTCATTTCAACAGCTGCTAGAATAATAATTAGCAAAACAGCGCATAGTAAGCTATACGAGTCGCCAATGGTTGGACCACGCACAAGCGTAGCACCAAACCAACGGTTCCATTCGCGCCAACAGCTGACAGATGGCATGGATGTTCAGAGTCTCTAGAATAAGCTAGAATTGATTAACAACCTTGAAGGGATGCTACCTAAATTTTTGTAACGAATTAAAAAACAATCTAGTTTATTGGTAAGTGATTTATTCTCAATTTCAATGTTTAACTTTAAATCAATTTTCTCTGCCATTCCGAAGTTTCTCCAACGTGGTGATGATGATTAATTTTCCACAAGGCCTGAATAATAAAGGCGGTGGAATAAAGAAATATTTTCCACTCGAGACTCTACACTAATGACAGTATCAGCATCATCATTACCGTTGGTACCGCCACACTCGTAATTCCTGTCATCGTCGATATAATTATCGTGGTCGGTCAATAATTCTAGAATAAGCTGTCTCTGTCAGTCTCCCTGTCTCTATCTATATTTCTGTCTCCGTCTCCATTTGTTTTGCTGTCTCTTTCTCTGTCCCTTCCTCTGTCTTTGCCTCTGTCTGCTTCTGTCTCTGTCTCTGTTCCTTCCTCTGTCGCTGTCGCTCACGTTGTCTCCGTATTGGTTGCCTAGCAACCTCCGTAATAAACTCTTTGTTCTTTCTTTGACCCTCTTCCGCAAGAGTTTTAAAACCATTCCTCTCGATCGTGGTTTGGTATTGTCAGGTCGGGAGCGCCTCTGAAGAGTGGCTCTATCTAAATTTGTGATTGCGAATAAACAATTACGAGCCTCGTCATCGCCAATGCCGTCATCGTCATCATCAGCCTAATCACCATTGTCATCATCATTGTCGTCATACTCACCGTCATCATAATCGTCATCAGCATCATCTGTGGTAACATCATTACATCGTCATCATCATCATCATTAGCAGCAGCAGCATCAGTATCGTCGTCATCATCATCCTCCTCCTCCTTTTCATCATCATCATCATCAACAACAACAACAACAACATCATCGTCGTCATCATAATCTGTGGTATTATCATCATATCGTCGTCATCATCATTGTTATTTAACACGTCTGGCAACTGCCGCTCCATTACTTACCTCGATGTAAACGCTGTCTGTGAATCCTGGGACGAAAATAAGTCACACGGCGGATAATGAGACTGACACGTACATGTAATCCTATCAAAACAATTCCCTGTCGCGTTGTTGAGGATTCCGTTTCAGAGGAAGAGAAGAATCGAGGGAAAATGAAGAGGAATGAACACCCTGGGGAGGATATGCCCTCTGCATGCAGGCAGCTCTTCCCTTGTCACCATATACTAGACTCTCGGCACAGCGGATATAAGCCTACTAACGATATCTATCGGATACAATCACACTTATTTATACCAAGCAACGTCCATCTCTACAGTAGTCAGTGTGTCTGTCTGTTCCTTTGATTGTCTCTCTGTCTGTCTGTCTGTCTGTCTGTCAGTTTGACTGTCTTTCTGTCTGTACGATTGTCCGTCAGTTATTCTGTCAGTGTGTCAGCCTTTCGCTACTCCATCTGTCTGTATGGAAATCCGTAAGAAGAGTTCTTCATTCATTCGCTGACTTTGTCTGTAACTCCTTGTCCTCTTTGTCTGTCCGTCTGTCTGTGTGTGTGTCTGTCCGTCTGTCTCTTTGTCCGCCTATCGGTCCCTCTCTTCCTCTGTTTGTGAGTGTGTCTATTCGTCCGCCTGTTTTTCAGTCCGTCTCTATTTTCAGCTTAAAGTTCTTCTCAGTGACGAACGACACGACATCTGTGATCGTAGGCGTGTACCTGTCGTTCGGTCTCTCCGTCATAATTCCGTCTCCAATTCCATCTCTCGGTCAATGAAACTGCATTCCAGTCGAGACCTGACTTCCGCCACTCGTCAACTTTCTCCGGACGCATGTGCCAGCGACGGCGGATCATCTGCGCAAACCGACCGATCGACCGCACTCGCCTGGCCTCGTCCAACCGCCCCATGGAAGGCATCGACTCAATGACCAACGTCCGCCTATTTCCTTTGCTTGGCTCGTTCGCTTAAAGGCCTACCACTGAAAACAGATGAAGTCGTGGCGAACCTATTATCTAATCCAATGTAATCTAATCTGATTTGATCTAAGCCGATGTAATCAAACAATACCAGGTTGAATTATATAATCTCATCAAATCTATTCTAATCTATCATCACCCGATTCGATCTAGTTGCAGGCTTGCAGCATACCTGGTTCAGCATTACCTCTGCCAGCGACGCCCAGCGTGCCCGCACATAGCCCACATATGACCCATGTTATCGTATGGAATCTGTATGGCTCCAATATGTGTTATATTTAACATCCATTTGCCTGCTGGCTGCACACAATTCTAAACAGACCTATTCAAATATGATAATTTCTATAGCGTCAATATTTAAGTATCAAGAAATCAATCGGTGGTCGCTTCGTGTAAGGTTTCAATAAAAACTCGCCAGGACGTAGTATGGTTGATCAGGGAACCTCAGTGATCGAAACATCTGTTGGCATTGATTGGTCGACATACAAATACCCTCTGGGCACAGGCATCTGTGCAGAAGAGGCAAACCATGAGAGCTGCGAAATCTCGTCGGATAAAATATTCAGTTGTTTTTAATAGAAGGAGTGGGCAACCCCGTCTTGAGGGACACGCTGGTCGTCTGATTAAAGCGTTTAATTTGTTACGCGGAGAGTACGGGTGCTAGCCACCTTTTCCCTGAGACGGTCATTCTGTAGAGAAACAATTGAGCCCGTCCCTCAAGCACAAGTAAACAGCGCGATTTTTGATGCACGGTCATTTTAGTTAAATAATAATAATTAATATTATTGTACTAACAACAATAACAATAATGGCAGTGGCAGTATAACATTGATAAGAACAATAAAAAGTTTTAATGATGATAGCGATCAAAATGAGATTAACAATAATAATAATAAAACTAATTATAATAATAACAATAATTAGAGTAATAATGGTACCAATAGGCAAATCGCTGTAATTATACAGATCATGATCGTAAGCCGAGGCTTATAAAAATGTAATCGCTGACAGCTTCATTATTATCGCTGCTATTTGGGGTTACCATTACGCATCTCAACCTCTTCTTTCTTCTGCTTAATACTTTTTTCTGGTTTTTCTTCTTCTTCTTCTTCGTCATCATCTTCCTGTGATCAAACGACGGAAATGTTCCATGGGTAGATGTTGAACCAACCAACGGTTTCTCATCGACAGGTTACAGATGATATGAGTGTTCAGAGTCTCTGGGCCAAAGTTGCGACGATGAAATAAATACCAAATTCTGCACTCTAAGGAGAACGACCCAATTATTCTGAAGAGGAGCATCATAGATGGACAGAATTAATGATTGGGTGGCTGAATGAATGATCTGATATGAGCATGCTGAACCTTAGTATGACTATCCTATGACACTAATCACCGGCCACAGAATCAGCCTTTCAACCCTGACCACGACAGATAGGATTCAGTACAACAGAATCCTGCGTCGGCGGACTACATTACTGCTGTTGGGATCATAGACGGCGTCTGTGATTTATGAAATTCACCCTCCATCCGCCATATTGTTTCCGGGACAAGAGTTAATCCTTCCGCGCTGTGCCGAGGATAATGACGTTCACAGTGCAAGTCTCATCGACGCCAAAGCAGCTTTCCAATTGCGCTGGAGCAACGAATAGAGGGAAATTCCTTTGAGACCTCTTCGCCAAGTTCCGTCCAAATTAAAAGTTACGGTGAGTCTGTGCGTATAGCTTTGGGGAAGGAAGGAAGCGTACAATGTCGGGAACGTATGGGCGAAGGGAGGGAGGAACACAGAGAGGGATGGAGAAAGAAATTGACAAAGACATGAGATAACAGAAGGGAAATACGGTAACATATAGTACACACTACCAATGTTAACTAAAACAAATAAAGAAATTGCAGACTATCGTATAGATTGCGCAAGGAAACATTTCGTTTTGAAAATAATTAATTCTGTGAACAGAAAGGACTTGGATATAATGAACAAACATCATAAAATGAACTTAAATTCTATATCACGCATATTACGCATTGCAAATGCTCAATTATTATGTTTGGCTCTTTCTATAAACTTCTTAAGACCTTCCTCTTGGATCGGGCCTGGGTCGGGAGCGCCTCTGAATAATTATCTTGAAGAGGAGCTATATAAAGTGCATTGATTGATTGATTGATTGATTAATTGAGCCAAAGTTTCTTATATTCAGGTACTCCACTGGTTTCCCTCCATTAGGCCTTGAATACCTCATGAGCAGGGTCTCTTTTGGGGCATCCCACCCATTATTATAATTACTATTATTATTGCTATCGATATCATTATCTTTCAATTTCTTGTCGTTAAACTTAATTATTAGTAGTTCTTTGTAAAGACATTGACAGGTTTGTTTAGTGTAATTCTCATGTGAGTCGTCGAATCATTGTGCTATATAAGAGGCGTGGTAACGTGATTGCCGCAAAGCATTCTGGGAGGAAAGTTGTGATTCCGGCAAGGCTCAAAAGTGCAAACGGTTGTTTGAGGCTTGATGGTTTTTTTAATCGGGTTAGATCGACTAATCGGGCTCATATATCAGGCGGAGGTGAGGGCGATAGGTCTAGCCAAGTGTGAGGCCACCACAAGTGTGTGGACAGAAACCCAAACTCAGAAGTTAGAGCCACAGTGCGATTGCGCAGTAGGACAGCCATTTTGCTATCAAGTTGTGTTGTTGTCCAGGGCTTGACTGAAAACAAATCCCGTTGCTAAATCGATTTCCGAGTATTTCTTTTATAAGTTGGTGAAAGATTACGGTAACATTGTTTGTCTCTCTCTCTCTCTCTCTCTCTCTCTCTCTCTCTCTCTCTCTCTCTCTCTCTCTCTCTCTCTCTCTCTCTCTCTCTCTCCATTCTCTCTCCATTCTCTCTCACTTCTCGTACAATACTTGCGTATGTATATTCTTATGACTATATATTCTGTGCACAATCCAATAAGCTGTTTAGTTGACAGCAAAGGTCGTTTTCCTTTGGAATTAACGATGGTTCAACAAACGGCTTTTAATCGACGGAAAGCCAGACGTCTCCTATTTCTCCATTTGGCGAAAACCTCTAAAGGAGATTTTCGACGGCAGAATGCGCATTCGACCTTCATTAAGTCGCCTCTGCTAATCCGGAAAGAGATTTCGCTCGCACACACACACACACACAGATACAATTGTTGTTGGTGCGGCATCGATTGATACCTGCCTTCTTCTTTTTCGTCTTCTTCTTCATCTTCTTTGCTTGCCTCTTCACGTTCTTGCGCTTCTGAATGTTGTTCTAGCTCTTATTCTAGCATTTGCTACTGTTCTTCTTCTTCTTAGTCCTTCTTCGTCATCATTATCACCTTTTCTTCCTTTTTTTCATACTTCTCCTGTTAATATCTATTTCTCAGCGCTAGTACTATTTTATTCCATAGGCTTCACACCGTGCAATACTGGGCCTGAAAAGAGATATAATTATGTGTGGGATGGTGGCCGATTGGCTAGAGCGGTCGGCCCGCAACGCTCAGTGTACGCTGAGCGAGCGGGTTCGACTCGTCCGGGGAGGCACTATGTAGGTACCTTGAGCAAGTCCTTCGCGCACATTTGCTCTGCGTTACAACTGCAATTGGGCCGTCGGGGCGTATACATTTCTGAGCAAAAACTGTTGGAAGAAGGGTAATATAAAATTTAAGAAGAAAATAAATCAGAATAGGCTAAATATATAGGGCCTACGTGCGACCTATTCGGAGATAGTATGAAAAATTGTCCCGTTTAGCTTATGTGAAACAGGCATTCCCTGGGTGTCTGTCTCATTCTCTGTCTCATTCTCTGGCTGTCGGTCCGTGCCTGTGTCCGTGTATGTTTCTCAGTCTGACTATCTGTCTGTCTGACTATCTGTCTGTCTGTCTGTCTGTCTGTCTGTTTGTCTGCCTCTCTTTTTCTCTCCAGTCAACCGTAACGGCCGCATCGCTAAATTTTAGCAACGGATGAAATCGTAGGTAACGGAGAATGACGGGACTTAATAATAGATATTTGATGGATGGTTCCTCCAGCTCCAGGCGATCCTTTACCAAATGAATGATCTAACATCTTCTGCTTCTGTTCGGAACCAGTGTTGCTGATGATAGTGCATAATAAATGGCACCATTGTCTGGGGTATCATTATTATACTTCACATTACATTGTTCTTCACGCTTAAAAAATGCGTGCATGTGATACCAGGTCCTGAGTGTACTGCGTGGCTACTCTGCATATATATATATATATATATATATATATATATATTCTTACATTATCTAGTTTTCATTATCTAAACTTACGTGACATAATCTTACATCAATTCGTCTTACTTAGTCTTACTACATTTCACAATGCCTACAGGTGTAGCCTTTCACTGCCTTATTTAGTCTTACATTATCTACTCTTAAATTATCTAGGCTCACATTGTCAAGTCTTGCATCATTTAGCCTTACATTAATTAATCCTACATCATCTTCTCCTAAATTATCTAGTCTTACATTACCTAGTCTCACATTGTCTACATGTAGTCTTATAATTATTAATTAGTCTGACATCACAAAGTCTTACATTAACTACTCCTAAATTATCTAGACTTAATTAAAAGACCAGACATTATCTAATCTTACATTACCTGGTCTGACATTATCTAGTCTTACATTTTACCTAATCTGGCATTACCTAGTCTTGCATTCGGTTAATCTTGCCGCTCATGCAAAGATTGGCAATATTATAAAGACAGGTAATGCAAACAGAAGGCAGGTAATGTAAAGAAAGGTAATGAAGAGACAGTTAATGCAAAGAAAGGTAATGAAAAAAGCAATGTGGAGAAAGATAATGAAAAGAAAGATAATGTAAAGAGATGCACTGTAAGGTAAGCTAAATCATAGAAGAGTAAAGTAAAGACAGGTTATGTAAAAATATAAACGTGAAGTAAGGTAATTAAAATAAATGTAATGTAAAGACAGGTAATGTAAGGACAAGTAATGTAAAAACAGGTGATGTCCATAAGTCAAAGATAGGTAATGTACCGAAAGACTCAACGCACCGAGTTCAAATATCATGATCTTAGGCGTTATGTTCGTCTCCCATTTCGCCATTGAGACTAAGCCCCATCTTTTCTTAGTATCCTTCCGCAATAAAATCCGTCATAACCTTCAGAAACAATAACTCTCCAATCGGTCTGTTACTCGGTTTGATCATCGTTTGATTGACAGCTCAATCAGTCAGCGCTAATTAAACAGCGCCATCAATGTACCATTGACACGTGGTGCCCCATCGTGAAATCCGCACCGACTTGAACTTAACTGCCAAAAGGAGCATCATCAATTCTCTGTCGACTAACAGTCAGCTGAGGGGCTACGTCATTGCTGAGAAGCAATTGGAGCATTGCGAAACTGAACCATGCATGACGCCTAAAATTAATATGTACATAATTTATGTAGTTTTCTGTGTATAAAGGCATGCATGCTTATATATGCAAATAATTTTATATACATGTATATACATACCTGTATATACATCTATATAACTTTTCATTACCTTTCTCCACATTACCTCTCAGCTGTCGAGGAGAATCTGTTGGTTGGTTCCACGCTTGTGCGTGGGGCCACCACTGGCGACTCTCTTCATCTCAGTGTGCACTGTGTGCAAACTGAAATAGGATTTAACATCAGATTGCCGATCGTATAGAGTAGATTTCTTGAAGCGGCAGTATATAAAGTTACAATGATTGGTCATATATTGACATAGGCCTAAATATAGACCCGTCAAAAGGAAGACCTTTAAGCAATCAAGAGATAAAGGTGAGATCCCCACAGGAACCCTACTTCTGACTGCCTGGTGAAGGTAATTGCCTATCGAGGGACCCACCACAGCAATATCCGTCGCTGGGATAAAGTAGTTTGTGACCGAGGTAGGAGAGGATCAAGTCAGTAGTAAAGCGAAGAGGGCGAGAAGCCCGAACAGAGAATTACTTACACATGATGTCCTAGAGATATTTATGCCGTAAACTCTGATGAGATTTGCAACAGAGGCCATAAAGAGCAAGACCTCGTAATTTAAAAAATATTAGACAAAGCCGAGATCGTTAATCATGTTATTGGAGAGAAGCAATTATCGAGAAAGTAAAGAAATCAACCAGGCCACAGCTTTTGAGATAACTCACAGAGACTGTGATGAGAAAGTTACTGCATGTAGATGCGTGTGTAATGCGTGTAACAATCTATATGGCGCCTCAGTGGTTACTCCCTAATGCGCTGTATAAATCACTAGGCATGAAAAGAGGTCAGTTGTTTATATTTTGCTGTTCGTATCTCGGTCTCCCTAATTGCTACGCATGCATAATATCATCGTCGTATCCGATCTGATTGTTATACATACATATCTGCACACAAATGCACATAAAGTTAATATATAACAATTTAATACATGTATATATATATATTGCTAATGTGGCTCCAAAAGATGCAGTAACTGGTGTGGGTTCAAGAGACATAATTTCTGTCTGTAGTGGCTATTGTTGACATTGTTGCTGATGTGGTTTCAAAAGAAATAATTATCACTGATGTGACTCCAGATAAGACATAGCTGCTGTTGTGGGTTCAAAAGACAACTAGTTGAAATGGTTTTCCAAATACGCTGGTACCCTGCCTGCGATTACTAAATAAGTAAGTAAATAGATAATCACATGGTATCAAAGGAAACAACTCTTCCCCACTTACTGATGTGACTCCAGATAACAGACAGAGACTCGGGTGTGTCAATTAGACAATTATTTTTCCTTGTTCACTGTGACATTTAACATCATCGAGTCCAGCGTAGAGAGCGCCTCTGAGTATATATCCTGAAGGGGGCTATATAAATGTTTGATTACATTACATTGTCATTGATGTGACTCCAGACGACATAGTTACTGATATGGGTTAATTAAACACACTGTAATAGATGATTTCCTAGATGAACAATCACAATTACTGATCTTCCTTTAAGCGATGGCCATAACTGTGATGACGTTGAAGTATCCCTGAAGAAGGTGGACTTCGTGTAATGTTCCTCTTGGGAAGAAGAAATCTCTTTCTGTGTAATTAAGATTGTTTCTGGTGATTCGTAAACTCCCGGATAATGTCTGTGATTTTTGTCGTCTCATATTCCCAATCATTAAAGAATGCGCAGCTTTGATACATGCCGCAGACGTTAATAGGTTCTTATTCATTTTTACCGCTGCAACATCGTTAATAGAGTCGGTGTAGTCATCATCGTCATCGTAATCATCTTCAATAAAGTTGGTTTCTTTTTGTTTCCTCGTCGTCATTTTCATCATAAGAATTATCGTTTACGACATCATTATCATTTTTTTAATTATCATCATTATTATAGACGTCGTCGTTATTGCTTCTATCATCGCTATCGTCACCACCATCGTCATCTTCCCCGTCGACGTCGTCTTGAATCAATATCGTCATCATCATCGTCATCGTCGTCGTCGTCAGCATCATCATCATCGTCAGCATCATAATCATCATCATCATAATCATCATAGTTGTCGTCAGCTTCGTCGTCATTTGTAATTGATTGCAACTGTGCATATTTAAAGCACCGCTCAAAATCAGTGGCTCTCCCGATCCAAGTCTGCAGCTTGGAGGAAAATAGGAAGGACTTAAAGCTCCTTCGATACTGAGCAAGGGAGGGAATTAGCAGTCCATCCGAAGGAGATGGAGATTGTTCCAACGGAGTGACCCACATTCCAGATTGCGCAAAGTTCCGTATCTCTTACAATGAAAAGACAATTAATTTTTGTTGCGACGTCAGTCGCATGGCTTACAAAGACTGTTATTCTCAACAGAGCGGAAGCGGTATGCCCGTTTTCCAAGAGTCGCGCATGCAGCGTAGGCACGGCTTGGGAAGCATTCTCATCAGTATTTTCAGAAGCGCGTGGCATTTTATTTAAACCGGCGCTAAAGCTTTCTGGAATTTTTTTAGAACGGGTTTGCAGATAGCCAACGATGTCGTTACCGGGCAAAATTTCAAAGAAGCTAGCAAAGCGCATATTCCGGCCAGTATAAACAAATTTGCGACGACCAACCTCTTTTATACTCAAAGCGGTAGCAGCGGTAAGAGACGACGGAAGTCCTTAAAGAGATTAAATAAAAAAGATTATATATTCGACGACGAGAAACAATGGCCTTCGTTCATTCTCAGTCATGCGAGTGTACCAAAAGCGAATTGGATCTCTTCCTGGTACCCCAGGCGCAGACCTGCTTAAAAGCGGAACTTTTGTGGAATATAATCCGATTTCGACCATTTCTCAGAGGAACTCCTATCGAATTTAGCATTACGGGCGATAGACAAGAATATTTGGACTTATCTAGTACTCAACTATTACACTGATTAGGAGCGAGTTCCATTCGATATTGAAGTCGTTCGTGTTTAGACCCGGGGGTCTATGAAGGACTCCCTGGATAGAACATGAGCCATTGGTACAAGGAAAAGTGAGAAAGAGGGATTCGTTCGTAACGGGTGAATACAACTGGGGAGTTGGTTTTATTTTGTAACTAGTATTACCATTTATATAATAGCCTGCCCCACCTCCTCTTCCGATTGGTCTAGGACGAGATTCAAAAATCATACCCGGAATGTTTGACTGGTCAGTTTCCAACCACGTCTCCGTTACTGCAACTATCTCAGCTGCAAAGCTGGTTATATTGTTTTCAAGACATCGAATTTTGTCTTAAGCAGACTCCGAGCGTTTACGTGCATTAATTAACAAAGTTGGTATACTTGGGGATGGAGGGACGACATAGGTGCTCATAGAAGGTCTTGTATGGGTCTACATCATTCTCGTTTATTGGCTGACCGTGAAAGCCTAAATCTGAAAGCACATCAAGTCGTGGACCATCCATTAGTTGGTTGAGCAGCTGGGTATTAAGCCTGTCAAGATTGTTCAAAATCTTGCGATGATGCATGAGTATTTTGACAGTGGATTGTGAATTTGTAAAACTTGTAAACTATTGACTTGTGTGGCTTCGAGGTTGATAAAAAGGAAATTGACAGTTTTTGTTTAATTAGTCCTTGTGCTGGACGGGTCTAGGGCATTTCCCCCGGACATTTCCCCCCGTAGGACAAGTCCTCCCCAGGATTTTCCTCCCTGTGACCCAGCTAAACTATTTTAATAGTGCAAATAAATTTAGACAGCAAAACGAATGAACATTTATTTTAATTTAAACAATCTTTTTCATTTAAGAGGAATCAAACTAACTGCCGAAGGATCTTCATATTTCACCTTTGATTTACATTCACTTAAAGCTCTCCCTGCACCTCTCGACGTTTGCACTCATAACTAGGCTTACGGCGTAATTTTTTTATTTTTTTGTTTAGCATAAACATAGCCGTTTAATGCAACTTTGTTCTTTCTACGTATGCTAGCTACAGTTTCCACCTCCATCTCTTCGTATTTCTAGACTAATAACTATTTATTTTACAGAGTAATGACATATTATACAGCTAAAGTCAGGTTAAATATAGAAACTTTGTTAAATATTTACCTAAAGCATTAAAGTGAGACACAGTTGATTAAGTAAGGTTGTTGATTGTTCACCAGTTAACCGTCAATTAATTAAACAGTAAAAGCCTGCATGATTAACTATTCTTCTATTTATTATTGATTCAACATTTTCCTTAAGCATCAAAGTGAGACACGTTGAATTAAGGTTGCTCGTTGTGTTTTAACATCAAACCAGTTTTTTGATCACAGGGGGAAAATCCTGGGGGGAATTGTCCTACGGGGGAAATGTCCGGGGGAGATGTCGGGGGGAGATGTGCGGAAGCCGTGCTGGACTCTTTATTAATTGTGATAGGTAAGGCGTGCAGTGTCGTACATGTAGCGTATAGGCTATCATAATATTATGTCATATTTGCTCATATATTCGTTTGGATCTTCTGTACCAACCCCGTTTACTTAACATGCTAGCCGCCGTACTGCCTTTGATCTGAGAAGAAGTGATTAAAGAGAGTAACTGTCATGAGATTGCAAATGCACTTTACACTCAGATAAATATTTGGCGTCATCTATGTAGGTCAATCCATCGGAGTCTGGTCATACTAGATCTTTGCCTTGTAAGCCTACTTGTTGCTACGTGAAACTAGAAGTCTTTGCAAAACTAATCTCGACTCAGCTAATCACTAGTAATCAGCCAGCATGAGCCTCTTTCGCGATGACATACGCATTGCATGCGGCTTAATGTGGTTTTGGATATGATAACCGAATTTCGATAAATCAGGGTTTAAGATCGATATCAAGGATCAATTGAGCCTAGCGTAATCGTTAAGCACTAATACTTCTTTGTCTGCCTAGCAATCTGCGTGGCTAGCAAAGCCACGTAAATTTAAAAAAAATCCAAATACGAAATAATGTAACCAATAATCCGTTAGCCAGTAGAGTTAGGTTTGCTGGATCCCATTCTTGACCTCACAAGATCCGGATACTGGCCTTGAATCGAGCGAGGTCAATTCAATGAACTAGGCAATTCTGCCAGTGTCCACTCGCTAGCCCGAAGGTTCGATAGTCCGAAGGTTTGATAGTCTGAAGATTCTATACTCCGACATTGGTTTAACTAGAAGCTGGACTAATTGATGAAAAGAGTTATATGAAAAGAATCACGCCTAAACAGAAGCTGGGTGAATGAAAAGAATGGTGCAATCCGGCTTCTAGCCAAACATAGTTATTCTTTTCATAAATCCAGCTGCCACTAAACCCCCAATGTTATCATCTATCGACCGGACATCATGCAATCTTCGGACTATCGAACCTTCGGACATAGCTATCGAAACTTCAGACTATAGACACAGAACTTGAAAGTAGCAGAATTGAATGCGTTTATTGTTGTCGAGTCGCTTCTAATTATGAATATATCCTCTTTGTAGATGGTGACTCGGCTAACCGATATTTTTGACTTGAGCGTGTTAATCATTCAATAAATCAAAGTTTATTTGGGAATCTAGTAAGCAGAACAGAAAAAAGTGACAACTATTACAATTGCCGTCGAATCTCACAGGAGACCCAATTAGAGATGAAGGGATCGGAAGATCCCGCTGGTTAGGACCATGTGGGGATGTTCGAAGAAACAATTAACAACAGCACCAACTGTATACCTCTAGAACTATTACAAGTTTGAAGAAAGCAACAATTCTTTGCAAAATGTTAAATAAAAGCTTAACTAAACTTAACAAATCACACTGCTATCCTAGCCACAAGTGTTGATTCAAAGCACGGTAGTTAGCTCATTGTAACATGGACTATGGAACATATCTTTTATATGTCATTAGAAACTTCGACTTAAACACGTGACCTCTCATCCCCGTTTATTTAGTATAACCACCCTTCACTTAGACCTTAAATGACACACATCTCGAATAAGGCGCAATGGAAGTGGTATGGCATTCCAAATCTTAGGTCCTGGGCATTTTATAGATGCAAGACCATTATTTGTCCTCACATAAGGGATATAGAAAGTGCGGGTGCCTCTTGATAAATGATAATGGCTGTCTGGGTGAAGATAAAAACAATCTGGAAATGTGACGATCCATGTAACTCATCAGATCCGTTGCGAATGAAATCAAAGTAAAGGCTCTCAAGTGAAACTGAAATTATAAAGAGCAGCTACATAGCGTCAATCGCATGAACTCATCGATGGCGTTTTGATGACTAGAAAAAAGCTGACCATAAATGCTAAATGACATGTAACTAGCCCCCCCCCCTACCTCAGAATGACACGACTTGCATGTCAAAGTGTTTTAGAAATTGGCTGGCTCAAGCGAATAGTTAGCTCCGACGAGAATAGATCTTGTGACCAAGTATAGGTGCATATTGTTTCTTGACTCTGGGCAATGCGTCACGTCAGCTATCTGATAAGTACACAAAATAGCGTTCATTATGTTTAGTAAGCATATCTATAAGTTTCACTGTGGCACAGGTATTGAACCGACGAGTGGAAGACAAGATGATAGATGAACGATGAGATAAAGGTACAAATCGATCGATCAATCAATCAATCAATTATTGTCGGAGAACGACCATTGACTCAGTAATTCAAATATTTCAAGATTCAAGTTTTCAACGATACAGTATTTTGCCATTTTAATAATAAGCTGTATGGTTGGAGAGATTGTAGTTTATGAAGATCGTTGCCATATAAAGACAGTGGAGGAACTATAAAAGAAAGAGAATAGTTTATCCTATAAAGACAGAGGAAAACCTATTGTGTAGTTAAGCGGACTGCTGTAGTTAAATTAAGGACTGCTATAGTTAAATTAAGGACTGCTGCAGTTAAGCGGACTGATGAAGCGATCAGCTGGTTAGGGCCATGTGGGGATGTTCGAAGTAACAGTAAACAATGGCACCAATTGTAGTTTTATTTAAAAAAAATTCTTTTTAGTTTTATTTCGGGACGCCTTCCATTCGTTTACTTTGAAAAAGTCGCAATAAAAATGTCGCGAATGAAAATGTCGCGTTTATTGTCGCAACAGCTGACAACTGCCCCATAGAGTGGGTAGAGTGGCTTCTATCAGCAAGACTGTAGAGGACTGGAAACTTTAGAGAGGTCAACGAGAAGAAAATTACAATAGGCTATTCTCGAGTGGGCAAAAGCGTTGATAATTGAGATGAAGATTGATGATAAAATTGCTTAGCAAATAGCTCTGATACACCTTTGTGGGCAGTAGTGATAGCGAGTAAGCATGGCAATGCTTTTAGTAAAGCCAATAGAGGTTATCTTGAGCGAAATGGCTTTCAGCCGACTAATCAAGCCTAGACAAGTTACTCAAGTTTCCTGCTAAAGGGTCTGCACTTTTGCTGTAGAGAAAACCTCACGCGTAGGCCTATACATGCTTGTAGAAGCAACATTGAATCATTCGTCGTGTATTTCGCCGAAGGCTAAGCGGTTCGCAACATCACAAAACGGTAGGCATGATTCTTCCAATTGCGTCCAGACATTATTGTGTAATTATAACATAATTTGAGATGATCTATAATGAGCAACACGTTTCATTGATAATCATGCAGTTACCAGTTCGACTCCGTGCAACGATGACGTTTGCTTATCAATACGTTTCTTATGTCACCAAGCAGTTGAATTTGGCAGCGAAAGTAAACGAAAGCAAATTGAATTCGAGCCCAGAAACTCGGGAAGCGTACATTGCCACGCCCAGGGCGTAAAGAAGGAGTTGAGTGAGTGTCCCTTAGTCCTGATTTGTGACAGGGGACATTAAGTAATTAGATTGTCCAATATTTATTATAGTCAAAGTATTAACTGGCTCAGTTAGGGCAAACTACTTCCGTTTTGTTGGTAAAGAATTCCTCGGTCAAAATGTGCGAAGATAGAAGATGGTTTGCTACAATTTATTAGCTGTTGCATTATGCCTCGCAGCTTACGCTTTTTGTTCTTTTTGCGATCTTTACAATAACATCACACACGGTAAAAACATCTAACATGAGCAGGAATGATAAGTCAGGGATTAGACTGTTTATTTTCCATTTCCTGGGTTCAAATCATATAACATTTTACATCATAGATATGATTATGAGCACCATATGTACGCAGAGTTTAACTTTCCCTAGGATCCTGCATTGCAGTCACGAAGTTATCGATCATTTACGAAAAGGGAAAATAAGTTTTTTATAAGGTTTTATTCTAAAGCACTAGCTTTCTGTGAAAAAAAAAGAATTTAAAAACTCTTTTAGCGTTCACTTAAATGCTTATTGTTACTACTACGGATATTCACATAGAGTGGCGCCACCGTCCATGCTGATTAAGTAAAATAATCAAAGGTGCTCACATTTGGGCGGTGCTCACTTTTGGGTACTTCACCCTAAGATACCTGATACAAAATGTTCGAAGTTCATTTTCGTATGGCTCTGATCATTGTAGATACAATGGCGCAAAGGCCACCTGATTATGCAAAGGTCCGCAGATCACCTTCTGGAGCAAAGTTAAAAGAACTCGATGATATGATTAAGTGCACCATATGTACGCAGACCTTTACTTCCCCAAGGATCTTGCCTTGCAGTCACACGTTTTGCCTGAAGTGTCTGAAATCCTAAACAAAGGACAAAAAGGAAGGAGACAAAATATCTTGCCCTCTATGTCGACAAGAATGGAAAATTCCTGTAAATGGTGTCCAAGGTTTTTCACGAAATACCTTTGCAGAGAAATTAGCAGAGTTAGCTCAAACCCCAGATTGGGCGTCCAAGGAGGCAACTTGTGACGTGTGTCGAGAAGATGAAGAGAATCCTAGTGATGCAATACCAGTTGCTGAAAAGCACTGCATCGAATGCCAGCAACGCATGTGTAAGGAATGTGCTCATCATCATAGAAGAAATAAGGTCAGCAGACAGCACGAGATTATTCATTTAGAAGGCTTGCAAGGTTCCAAACTGGTCAAGATCACCTCTACATCATGCGACAAACATCCGAGAAAACCACTGGTCGTATACTGCATAAATTGTTCAGTTCCAGTTTGTCAGATGTGTTTCGATGAAAGTCATTCAGGCCACACATCTGAGGGTGTAAAGGAAAGAGCAGATACAGTAAAGAAGCAATTAGAAGGAGCTGTGACCAATATCAAGCGTCTCTCGCACGATGTCAATCATTTGTTGAGAAATGAACTGCCGCAGTCTTTGCTCGGTATCATCGCTAAAACGGAAGATGAAATTCGCGAGCGAGGCAATGAAGTAAGACGAATGGTAGACCTTCATGAAAAGAGATTGTTAGAATACCTGAACATTGTGAAGAAAAGAAGACCGAAAGAAGCTTTAGCGGAGGAATCAGAAACTGAGATTTACCTAGCAGAGATGGAAAGCTTTTTGATGATTGCACGAGAGCTACAAGAACAAGGTTCGATCTCAGACATAAGTTCAACGGGAACGACGTTGATGTCAAGAGCCAAAGAGTTGCAGGCCAAATACGACAAAATGTGCAACGTGCTCAAAACCAAGGTCGATTTGCCAGTGACAGAACTCATATCGGTTGATATTGAAGACCTTCTTTCGACTAGTTCCGGCAATCTAATTGGAAAAATTAAGGGTGAGTCAAATGGTATACACGACATGTGCCTGCTGAGCAGAAACTGCTTAATACCGATCCTTTTTAACACGGATGGAAATAATCATAATAATAATGGGCCTAATAATAATAATAATGGTAATAATAATAATGATAATAATATTAGGGTATGAACTGCCGAGTGAGTTGCCGTTCCAGAATACCATCACATCTCCGGATATTGTTTGTATCGCCTGATGGATTATTAATACCTCGGGCAAAAAAAACAATAATAATAATGATAATAATAACAATAATAATAATAATAATAATAAGAAGAAGAAGAAGAAGAAGAAGAAAAGAAGAAGAAGAATAAGAATAATAGTGTTGCACAAGCAGTGTCATCAAAACTGGAGGATGGCAACATCCGCGCAGCGGTGAGGATTCTCATCTCAGGCGATCACCCAATCCAGGCTTGATGTCAGTTTAAGGTTGGTGATAGGACTTGGTTGTGGATTCACTAATTTTTAGCCAACGCAGTGACTTTAGGATAGGAGTGACATGATGCTGCCCGGGCATTTTGGTAGTAGCTTTGATTAGTTAGCTTTGGTTACTGTGGCTAACTTAGGGCCTACGTTGCAGTCGATTGAGGTGTGTAGATTCAGGGTCTATAAATCCTATTTGCATCATCACCGCAGTGCTGCACCCTGCCATTACAGGTTCTAATTTTCGAAATGATTGACTAACGTGATTATGTGACATATGAATTCTTGAAATTAAATTAGAATTCATAATTTCAAAAGCTTGAAATAGGCCCTAGATGCTTTTTAATTCAGAATCTTGAAGTGGATTTCATCTGGATCATTGTGCAAGTAATCCTATAGGGACCTAGCGCTCATCCCAATTAACCCAAATAGAATTTTGTTTAGGTCGGAGAAACTGTGGTGTCCCGGAATGGCAGAAGACAAATGTGGTCACCCTAACTGTGCCAAGTTCGGTGTCCTTATAAAAGGACGCTATGCTTTAATTTAAAAACACCAATCGCTCCATGCCGACTCTCTTGGATCTTAGATGCCAACAAAATAGACTACTGCTAAGCCCATCTAAAATGTGATTCATTTGGCATGGTACTAGGTATAGCAATCGGCAAAAATTGACTTGGATGCTCTCTCAACCCGCCATCTCCTCTTCGCCTTTTCTGCTCTATTCCAAACTTGGCGGTCATTCTCGACCCAGAGCTCACGTTCATTAAGCACATAAATGCCGTTTGTCGCAGATGCTTCTACCAGCTGCGTCAACTGCGTGAGATTCCTCGCTCTCTCACTCCTAGTGCATCAGCCACCTTAGTGCACGCCTTTGTAACTCGTCGCCTGGTCTACTGCTCCCGGATTGGGAAGCTGGAACGAGTTTTGCGTTCAGACGCGCGCTTGATGGGGACATTCCGATAACGGATCATTTCCTGGTTATATGCGGAATTTCCTGCTTTGGTTATAGTTCCTCAAGTGCATTACATTTAGGGTCTTTGTTTGGCGTTGCCACTTGCGGAGCTGTGTAGCTTACCTCAAGAGTTGAGTCGGCCCATTGAAGCCACTAGTGACCGACGCCAACTCCGTTCAGCTGCCCATAATGACCTGCTTGTCCTTTTTACTCCTACCACTATGATGCAACATTTGGCCTTTTCATTGGTAGGCCCGACCGGTATTGAATGGACTCCAAAAAACTACGCCTTGAAATTTATCGCGTGCATTTTACTCTTCTTTGAAATGTGCATTCTTCAGCCGCAGTCCGACCTGGAACGACTCTGAGCAGATGTATGCCTATCTTGAATGGGCGCTATATTAAATTCGCATTGATTGATTTTCGGCATTTAGGTAGCTTCTCGTTTCGCTGAAGGTATTACCAGCTGTACTATTCCTATTTGTTCTCACCTCTACCATTCGGTTTAATGCTAGTTGACACACAATGCGGTCCCTGAAACTTAGGCTTATACGAAGCGAATGTTCGGTACAGCTCTAGCGCAACGTTTTATAAACTCTGAGCCCCAACATCATATAAGTTCTTGCTGAATAGGAAGGCAGTGCAAGGCTTCAGATGTGAACGTAACGTATTCGTATACTATGTATTGGCTAAGGCCAGGCCAGGCCAGGCCAGGCAAGGCCAGGCCAAAGAGTTCTAAAATCACTACAGCTTCAGAACGCATCGTATTAATATTCGTTTACAGTCATCTACGCTCTCGGTGCCAAAAGCCCGTTCAAGCGGGTAACGGCTTGCTATATCATTTTGGTTGTTGTCTGTTTTATTCCTAGTTAACGTCTTGGAGAAAGGACTAGAAAATGACGATGACTACTATATTTATGATCAGAGGAACTACGGTGACGATAGTGACAACTACGATGACTGTGCATTTATTGCTGACGATGATGGGACGTATATTTATGGGGTAGGTCTTTTGCATGATGATGATGATGATGATGACGATGATGATGATGATGATGACGACGACGACGACGACGACGATGATCATGATGATCATATGATGATCATGATCATGATCATGATGATCACAATGGCCATGGCGATGGCGATTACGACGATAATGCTGGTGATGGTGATGATGATGATCTTAATAATAATATTAATAATGATAATATTATTAGCAATATAATTTTAATAGCTAGCAATTTCTAAGTCCCCGAGTCATCCTGCATAATAAAACCTCAATAATGACAACAACAGCAAGCTTTCCAAAGATTTCGAGGGTCTGTTGAATTTGAGTGAACCAAAGATGACAGGTAATGTTTAATGCTAAGATAAATTGGCTGTGATATCTGTTTGTAGCCGTTTTCAGCCTATTGAGAATAGATACGTCACCTGTTTGTCTGCAAGATCGTTCCAGGCGACGGCGCGATGATTTGATGGCTTGGAGAAAAGAATTGAACCATTGATTGTTGCATAAGAATCAGGTTTAGTGATAATTGGAGCATGTTTGTTTTTGAGATCTGACAGGCTGGAATTGTATGCTGACAAGAGATCGTTGTGGTCTGTTGGAGGATTGAGGAATAGGAAGGAGGATTCAAGGTCGAGTTTGAACGAGTCAAGGTCGATGGAAGTGATGCGGCGGAGTCAGTGTAGTCTGGGTGAAAAGCGAGGAGATGGCTAAGTGTTGAGCTTTTGTGAAAATAGGATAATGATAAGAGAGCAAGTTTTGTCCACGGTTGAGGACTGGTTATAGGCCGGATGAGACAGAACTGATGACCAAGTCAGGAGTGTGGCCATATTTGTTAGTAGGGAAGGAGACATGCTGAATCAGATTGAAAGCATTTAAAGAGGAAGAAACTGGGATGCAAATGGATCAGTAGGGTTGTCGACGTGGATGTTAAAGTCGCCAGCAGAAAAAAATTCATGAGGTGTAGTAACAGCAACATAACGATAGAAATGAATTAAATTCCTCAGCAGCAGAATGATAGAAATGAAGCAAATTCTTCAAGCAAACCCCTGGGTTTGTAGAGTAGGCTGATGACGTCGGAGGTCGGTAGATATTGTTGATCTTTAGTTTGGATATCGGCAGTTTGATGGTTACAGATGATGATTCGAAGGTTTTGTACGAGTATGTGGGTTAGGGTGGTTAACGTATTAAGAAGGCAATCCCTCCTCCGAGGTTATAGGTTGAGCTTTTGGACGAAGCTTTAGGTTGCCGAGGTGAGCTAATGAGAGAGTAGTCGTCAAGTCGACAGTGGCAAAGTTGCGAGTTAGTCAAAGAGGAAGTGATCCAAGTTTCAATTAAGGCGATTACATTAGGACGGGGATTAGATGATGAAATTAGGTCATGTAGTGCAGTGTGATGTGTTTCGTTAAGAAGTGAGCGGATATTTAGTGTGCATAAGTTGAAGTTGTGTGCATAAGATCGTGTAGGATTCCAAAGCGTGCGTAGTTCAGGACGGAGATCGTTTCAGAGATTAGGGGCGGTGATGGAAATGGCTCGGCCGGAGACCTTGATGAGTGGTGACTGGGGGTCGAGTGAGATTAAGACAAGAGGATGACCGGGTAGAACGGGTGGGGGATGGTGTAGTTATTTGGGCTGGGAGTATTGCAAGGAGTTGTAGGTTAGCGATAGGACATTGAAATGGATGTGCTCGTGTGCTCTGGTAATTCAAGCCAATTGAGTTATTTAGGTACAGGAGTGATGTAATAGTGCTTGGGTGCTTTGGTGACGTCTCTGGCTGGTGAGTTTCGGATAAGTTGCAGACGCCATTATCTTCTCGTACTGTTTCTTATGTACATGTAATTCCAAGGCCTGAATATTAGCTTCTGCTTTAATTCTTATTTCCAATTCTCGATGCATCGCGTTTTCCTCTATCTCTTCGTCTACATCTATCCTGAGTAGAAAACTCAGTGACATTTGTAAATAATAATATTATTATTATTATTATAGCACACCAATAGTTCATTTTGTCAATGACAATTCCCATATCACACTCAGCCCTGGTTCTTCCAGAATGAAGCTAACACAACGCTCTCTTAATCTGCCGGTTTGAAACCGGCAGATTATCGCCTCATTGCTAATGTTTCTTTCGTTTCTAAAATGCTTGGACACATTATGACTAATCTAATTATAAGTTTTCTCGATATGCATAAACTGATTCGGTCGCGGCAGTGGGTTTCGGTCGGAATCACTCCACGGAGACTCTCTTGCTTCGACTATTGTCAGACCTCAATGACGCTACTAACCGTGGTGAGGTAACCCTCTTTGCTCTCTTTGACGTATGCTCTGCCTTCGACTAGGTGGACCACTCCATTCTTTTACAGCGCCTCTCCACCTCCTTTGACCTGGTAGACCAGCCATTTGAATGGCTTAGGTCTTTCTTATTGGACCGCACAAACGGTGCGGTTCTTGGCTCGTCTAGGTCACCTAGTGTCCCTGCCCCTTTTGGGCTGACTCAAGGTTCTGTGTTAGAACCTTGTAATACATCCTCCACACTGCCGATATTTGCTCCTTGTTGACGTCTCAGGGGCTTTTGCATCAACTATTTGCGGAGTCTACATCCACGCACGTTCATCGGACGTGGAATGGATTTGATTCTTATTGGATATAATATTTATTATACGCGTCTCGTGGGGACCTGGTGGTTCCGCCCTCTTGTACCGCCATGCGGGCAGGCTGCGCCTTTTCGTGCATTGAACCGTTACGTTGGAACTCCTTCCCGTTACCAATTCGGAGTCTCCCACTGTGTGTAGCACAGGAGACATTTTCTGGACTATTGAAGGAGCATATATTTCAGAACTGTTAGGTAGCTTCGGTAAGCGCCCTCGTGAGGTTCTTGTACGGCGCTATATAAATTTTCATATACAATACATACATACATACATATTACCAACGAATTAAATATTTAGTTGGTAGTGTATGAGCACTTATATCTGGGAAATCAAATTGGGGGCACGATTGATGCATGTGATAGTGGTGATGTTTTTGCGTAGAATCACAAATGGTTGTGATGGCTCTCACAAAATTATGTTTGCTTTTGTTTCGGTTGCAATTCTTGTTTTAGGCCTCTGTTGTTCTGTTTCAATATGAAATGTTAACTACTGTATTTCAGTCCATATGCGGCGAATCTTTTGCGCCACAACCACCACTACTACCCAGGAATCAACGCAGCACCACAGCTTCTGGACCTTCGAAAAGTTCTGGAGGTAATTTATTTACTTCACTGCGAAAGCTGAAATTCTGTTTTGCCCAGTTGTGAAATTTTATTCTTATTCTTAGTGCTCATTTGTAATCAGAGTGTCCCATTCACTTGATCCTCTAATTGGGCGTGCATGTCTACTTCATCGATGCGATACTCGCACATGCACGTGGTCGTGAGATCCTCTGGCCAAAGTATTGAAAAATAGTTATCCTGGGCTCAACAGCGAAGTGATAAGTGCGTCGTAGCTGAATCTTGTATGCAACACAGAGAATACGACATAATTGCAGACTGTAATCGCTAGTTACTTACGCTGTAATCGCCTAGGTTACTTAGATAAATTCTTCCCAACAGTCTCTGAACTTGTAAACATAGCAGATGCCAAACTCGTTTTCTCCACTTTACACAATTCCAAGCATGTTTTTCACCAACTCCTACCTCCACTTTGTCCACATTGTCCCACAATGGTGTTTTTAAATTGGAGTGGGGACTCCAATCAAAAATTAAGACGTAGAGCACACAACCATGTCCTCCCACCCAAATACTATACTCTCAATTAAATTGAGATAAATAAATTTTATCCTAAACTCAGTATAGAAAAACATTTACTAGTTTGTTATTTATTCTAGCTACTATATATTATTATGTAATTTTTCTCTGTCACTCATGTAAGCCCTATTTTCTGCGTTATTGTCAGGTTGTATAATTTCCAAATAAACGATTATTGTAGCATGCAACAATGTGCAGGATGGTTGCGAGATATTCGAGAATGCTATGCTGAGTAACTGTAACTTTTACTTGGTCTAGGTAACACTACTTTGAAAGAGATTAAGCCGTCAGCCGTGGCACTAATTGACAAACTATGCAGTGGAAAATACACAGAGATTTGGCACGGTACGTACATGTATAAAGCAAACCTAGAGTAGCAACGTTGCTCACGTTATATTTTGTAGTCAGAACTTTGTTTAGCCTATTGTTTAGCCGTAGCTAATATACCGGAGCATGAGAATGCGTTTTATCATTCTAACATGAGCAGGGGCAAGACAATGGGCGCCGTATGTTTGGCCGATGATTGTGGGCTCTGTTGTTTTCATACATATTTTCGTATATACCACATGTATGTTTATTTTCCGTAATTTGACGAATGCTGGAGCAACACGGGATTCTCCCCTCTGGACAAATATCCTTTGATGAACTCGGCGAACCAGCCGAGGCCTACCTTTCAACTCTATCATCTCTAAACATCACCACGGCCCAAGTAGGCTGGCCATCTGGTGACAAAGGCGTAGAATGTCGTGTATACATAGCAAATGCATTGCGTTTCGTACAAAAAAAGTCGACGAATAATTATTGTTTTAGTTATAAACAATTGAATCTGAAGGTCACAACATCATATTTCATATGCGCTTTAATGCCTACCACGATTCTTTTTACATTTTGTTTCACTTTAAATTTTGAAGAGGTTTTGCAACGAGGAAATCGTGCGGCAACGGAACGCTATATCTTGCGGCTATAAGCTATAAGTGATTCTATAGACACGATTGAGATAAATGAGAATTCAGGGTAAATAGCCTATCAAAAGACCGATTTTCGCCCGAGCTAAGTGCTAGAAAATTTTCAATCAGACACACTGGACCCATGATCTGGAATAGCTTACCATCCATCCGTCGGTCACAACCTAGCTTAATGTGCATTGGAAAAAATTTACGTTGTTAGAGTTACCTCAAGATTATTATAAGACTCACGATACGGAAATGTGTATCGAAATGGCCTATATTTAAAAATATATATAACTTAGGAAATCAACATTTAAAGACATTTATACATTGAAAACGTCAACGAGACGGCAAACGAAGACGAGACAGAAGACCGATGCCAGAACATCAGATCGTCTTCACTGAAACGGTCGAAACAATGGAGCGTCTTCTTAACTATCTTAATTATAAAAGAGATATGTGTTGGCTTCAAACACGCAAAATGGAGACCCACGTCTCAGAACCACCGTTCGTACCTTACTATAGCCACTTGAAACACATTCATAAGTAACAAAGCTTATATAGTCGAAGGCATTCCTCGTAAGAGTCACTCAAACAGAACCATCAAAGGAAAAAGCAGATATACCAGTAAGATAGTTCAAGGAACCACCTTCGTTCTCTGTTTCACCCATGATGATGTTGGAAATCAGTAGTTTGATGCATTGAAGTTCTTCTATATTAGAGTTTGATTTCGAAGCATAAGTATTTGCAGAATTGATGGATATAAAAACACAGGTATATGTATGGAAACGAAGTCTGAAGCACTGAAACTGTTATGTATTGGAATATAAATATACTTTTGTTAAGTAAGTGAGTAAGAACACCACTAATTGGAATGTAAGAAAAACCGATGGGTGGAATATACCAACAAAGGGCATGTGGTGAGTGAGCAAGTAAGTAAGTAAGTAAGTAAGTAAGTAATGAGTAAAAATTCGGATAGCAACAAACGCATACCTTTAATAAGAGAAAAGTCAATGGGTGGAATATTTCAAACAAATACATTTAGTAGGATTCTTTATGACAATTATTGCTTATAGTGCGGCTTGTAAAATTAAAAAGTATTGATTTTTGTGAAAAATCATACGATTTATTCCTGTGCACCTCTCCCCCTTCTACGCGGATAGGGGGCCGGCAGCTTTCACAATACAAACGCGGGGCTGATTCATGACGCTATAGAAACAAACATGTTTTCTCTCGACCAATTTTTTATTGGTATGCCAACACCTAGCGCGTATAGCACACGCGTTAAGTGCTGGCATGCCAATTGGTCGTGAGAAAAATTTTTTGCTTCTATAGCGGCTCCAATCAACACGTGGCATGCCTAGGTCAAGGGTCAACAAGTGGGTGGTCTTGAGTCGGTTCATGCACCACTGCTGACCTCTAGGTCAAAGGTCACTCAAATAAGAAAACCAGATGGCCTGGCCAGAGGCAGTCTACGGTCTCGAGCTAGGGGCATGACGTCATTTGTCTATGTAAACACGGTGGCATCCCTCTGATTCCTTCAAAGCCCCTTTGTTCCACTACTGACGCGCCAGTGGCGTAGGCAGGATTTCCCCAAGGGGGGTTAGTGTAGTCACTTTTGGGATAGTCATTTTCCGCACTAGATCTACAATAAATTAGGGGGCTTAATGAACCATGATTTTTTTAAATTTTAGCCTTATTTTGCACTGCAACAGTTTTTTGTGATATTACAAAATATAAATACTTTTTATTAAAATCTGCTAAAGCGCATAACTTGTGATTTTTATAACAATGAACAAAAAATTACAAACAAACATATACCCAAGCTTTAGATTAGAAATGATTATAAAATAGCCCTGCCTATGCAAATCAGTCTCAGATTTTCTTTTCTTAACATCTTAGTAGGCTAATATTCTTCTTCTGATTAACAGTAGAAGTTAAGTTTTTTTGTCATTTAGTGCCTATCTTATTTATTCATTCCTTAATCATAATGAATATTTTTCTTAACTTGCTTGGCTTCGCAGAACGAAATCTAATCTTCGCTTCCTTAGTAGTTCATTGATCATATTCTCGGTTGTTGGCGTCATTTCACGGTGAACATGTAGAAGAGCTAATCAATTCAGCCTAATTTTGCTTGTCGAGTTCCTGAGATATGTTTTCAGACGGCGAAGTTTTTATAAAGAACGCTCACTTGTACAGATGGAAACAGGCAATGTAATGTTGCCAAGATTTTCAACAACTTTGTAATATTTGGATGAACTGTTTAATGACACAAATTCATTGCATCCAAAGCATTTTTTGACACACTACCCGTTTCTTTGCGTGAAAGACGACGGTACCACAGCCTTAGTTCTGCCACTAATGAATCCAAATACGCTGAGAGCCATTGCTTGTGGAATGATCACTTAGCTTTTGCTTAGTACTATTCTTGCCCCAACATCTTATAGCAAGAGATAAGAATGTTTAGTTAAACTTACCACAGCACCTTCCAGCGAGAGATAACTCTGCTTACTGATTTTATAGTTGATCCACTATATACAATACAGCAATTTATATAATTTATCATTTATATTAAACTGTTTTAAATTTCTAAACACTCAACTTAGTATAATGCGTCCAATGATCATGTCTAAGGATGAACTGACCTATATACATAAGTCTCTCTTTCTATCTCTTTATATTTATATATATGCATTAGTCAAATATATACACGCACGCCCATTTTATATAGTTATATATATATAGTACGTATAGGGGTTATGCCAGCTGTCGTATATCCCTGTCCTATATCTGATAATAATTGAATGATACATTGCGCTTGTCACATTATAGGCTAAGTTCTGCTTCATTTACATCCTGCCAGAGTGACCCTGGTATACGGTATCGGGTATACATCAAATTTATGTCACAGCTGTTGCCTCCATGGAGTCGGCGCGTATGCTGCACTCAGTGCACTGTGAGTGTCTGTTATTCCTCTAGAGAGGAACACGGTCCCAAAATTTAACACGGTTCCAAAATTATCCCAACTTATTCTGAAGGTTATTGCTAAAAAATATTTTCAACTATGCCAATGGGGGGTTTTAACCCCCCAAACCCACCCCCCTTGCCTACGCCACTGTGACGCGCCATCGATTGATGCGCCCAGCATTAGACACGGGCGCAGTAAAAGTGCTGATTAATAATTATAAATAATGTTGTAAGAGGCGATTCCAATGAAGGCAATGTTGACAAAGTTTACCCTGGAACAAATGAAAGCACGCACAAGCGTGGACGGAGCACGGACTGAGAGAGCGGATCTGGCGCAGGTGATGGAAGCAGGAACGGAAAGGGAATTCACGTGGCCTGATTGGAAAAGCGTAGGGTCAAGAGGGAGACCCAGATATTAAACAGGGAGTGAAAATAGATGTTGATAAAGGCGTGACGGTAGGACTCCAAGTCGATTCTGCCCAGCTGGACTAGGCCACCAAGCCAAATATACTGAGTTCTGATTCAGGGAGAGGCGATTAGAAGACAGCCTCCAGCATGCGATTAATCATCTGCAGAGCCGAAGAAGGGGACCCATGAGTATCATCTGCATACTGGTGGGAGGAAATGCTGAGAGGAGGGATGATGCTGCCCAGAGCAGAAGAGTACAGAATAAAATAGAAGGGGGCCAGGACCATGCTATCCTAATTAATAACTCCTTACCTTATAACGTGTAAAACTTTTCTTTTATTTCTAACCTATTTATCTTTTTTTTATCGTAGTCTCTTGCATTTTTGTCTTTTTAGTTAACTAGTTAAGTCTCTAATTAATTTACAGTTTGCATTACTTTCAATCAACCGTCTGCATACTTATTCTCCTCATAAAAGGGCGAACCTCCCCCTAGCCATACAACTGTCTCCTAAGGGTTTCCTTCTCCTTTGCTCACTTTATTATTGTGAAATATGCGATTCTGCTGTTATATTGTGTTATTGGAACAATGAACATTATGGTTATGGTTATGGTCATCTTTTATAGATTATGAACTAGAACATTTTGTTATTTATAATTCTAATAATCATTTATGAGATTTGCTCAAATAGGACTTGTTGGTTGGATGATGAAGAGCTCGAGAAGACATTTGGGCTGGGAGTATTGTATGAAGCTGTAATTTGGTTATAGGATTTTGATATGAATGCGCTCTGTTTTTTTAGCCAGTGGAGGGACTTCAGGTGTGATGTGATGATGCTTGGGTGTTCTAATGAAGGCTCTGGCTGGTGAGATTTGGATGCGTTGTAGACGTTTGAGTTGCTTGGCTTCAAGGTTAAAGAATAGGGAGTTACAGTAATCGAGGTTGGAGTGGACAATGGAGGTAGCAATGGTGGAAGCAGTTTTGAAGTCGAGCACTGGTCGGATGCTTCGGAGGTCGCGAATGTGCATGAAATAGGAGCGAAAGAGGTTTGAAATGTGGTTGGAGAAGAAGAGATGAGGATCAATGGTGATGCCAAGAATTCGGACTGGGGCATCAGATGTGAAGAAAAGGGATGAAGAGTTAGTGGGTAAGTGAATTGAATGGGTAAATTCTGTTTTGGAAAGGTTTAGACAAAGGAGGTTACTCGACATCCATTGGGAGGCTAGATTGACCTCTTTCAGTAACTGTGCAATGGAGGTGGAGAAAGAGCTTGGGGAGAAAAATATGAAGAGGTGTGTGTATCATCTCCATGCAGATGGTGGTCAACAGAAGATGATTCCATGAAGTTACTCAGTGGTGTTGTGCAAAGCATGGAGAGAAGCGGACCCAGGACGAAGCCTATTGGGGCACCTCGTGCGGAACAGGACGTTTTGGCGCAGCGCCATTTTGGCGCAGAAACATGTATCTGATACAATATATAATGCAATATGAAACATGATCGTTGGAAATAATTGTGCTAAACTGGGAACCGAAATGATGAATAGAATCATGCTTAAATTGAAGCGGATGGATATGAGAATTCGACTCGTCGTGGAACTTGTTTAGACACAATTTTTTCTTCAATCCAGCTTCCAAATAAACGGCATTCATTATTTTTCATCAATCCAGCTTCTATTTAGGCACAGGCATAATTCTTTTCATCAAACTAGCGCCAATTTAGGCATTATTATTTTCATCAACCCAGCGTCCATTTAAGCATGAATATTTTTCGTCAATCCAGCTCTCGGTTTAAGAGTATCCTTTTCAATGATCCAGCTTCTAGTTAAGCATGATTCTTTTCACCGATCTCTTTTTTAATGCCGACGCTCCCGAGGCTTAAAATGATTTACCATGGAGAATAATTAATTACAATAAAGGGGTGATTGCCATATAATTTACTTATATAATAGACTATATAATATCATATATTATTATATCAGAGATCTGCACAAAAACGTCCTGCGTCATAACGGCTGCGCCAAAAACATCACGTACCGCACGATATAGTGGGAGTGGTTGTTAACAGTGGCTAGAAGCTTAAACAGGGAAGGATCTATAGCACAAGTAGGACTTGAACCAAAGTAGGGCAGGGTCAGAAATGCCAAACGAAGAAGACACTCGATGAAGAGGGAGGTTGTGGTCAATGATGTCCAATGCAGCAGAGATGTCAAGGAGACTGAGGCAGGATACTTGCTGCTGGCAGACGGCCGAGGCCAGTTTGTTGTATAGAGAGGCAAGCAGCTTCTGTGGAGTGGTGTGGCTCAGCAGCAAGCATAGAGACTAACCTTCGTGCAACGATGGTTAGAGACATCTGACAACAGCTGAGCGACAACATATCACAGAACGTAGATTGCACCGAATAGATTTATTATTTATTCGGGACTGAATAAATTCCCGAGCAAAATACTAAGGGCAAGTTTTGGGAGTTATTCGATTAGATACTTTCAAAAAATAATTTTCATTCCTATATAATTTCCAACAACCGTACAAAGTATTGGTGAACATCTCATTCAGGAAAGCTGAACCATACTGTGGATGTATCGGTCAAGGCATTCACTACAGATGCAACGAAGGAACAGTGGATCGTTAGCTCCTGTGATTTCTTTCGTGAGGCGGGAATTCTTCAAACGTTAAGCCATCCTCATATTATCAAGTTAATGGGCGCGTCTACGCTTTCCAGCCCGTACTACGTGATCACTGAGTTCGCCCCCAATGGCTTCCTTGACAAGTTCCTGAAGATGGAAAAGCAAAGAAGTAACACTACCCAATATACTAAACTATTGGTTATGAAGGACGTAATTCACATGGCAGCACAGGTAAATTGCTATAAAAGATAAGACAAGTATATTCTTTATTTCGACCAACACATTACATAGCACTTTGGTTAGCAAGGCATTTAAATGACATAAAGCATTTGATATATTCTGTTCTATTCTACATTGTCACTGTGTGCGCGCCATTAACTTTTTTTGATTATACGATTCATCATAGAATAATATTTGGTCCGTCTGTTCCTCAAAATGTTTTACAGCTTACTTACTTGAAGAGAAGCCACACAACAGTACTGCAAGCATAGGCCTAGGTTATGATGTCACACATATTACACAATTTGTTGATGTTAAAATTCGAGATGATGATTTTCGTTTATTTAAAAAGAAAACAATTCGACAAAAACGCCGAAATGCTGACATGAGTGATAGTAGAGCAATTAACGTAGCTAGAATTAATAACAAACTAGTAAATGTTTTCATATAATGAACTGGGGATAAATTGAGAGTGGTCTCTGGGTGGAACATCGTTGTGCTCTAGGCCTTCATTGGTGAATGGAGGACGAAGTGGGGAAGGATTTGTTGAAGAGCATGCCTAAGGTTATGTAAAATAGAGATGAGGAGTTTGGCATCTGCTATTTTGGCAAGTTTAGAAACTGTTGGTAAGGATTGTTCTATATAAACCAGGCTGTTGGCTGTTTTTGTGAGTTCTTCCAGACGCTCTTTATCGGAGGTTAGGATTAGACCCCCCCCCTCCAAGGATAGGGAAGCATATAGCATAACAGTCTGGCAATAGTGACTTTGAGCATGTTTTGAGCTGATGACAAAGAAAGAAAGGGGTTCCGAGTTTCCTGATACGGTACTCCTGTTCTCCATTTTACATAACCCCAAGCATGTTCTTCACCAACTCTTACCTCCACTCCGTCCTTATTCCATTCACCAATTAGGACGTATAGCATACAACAATGTTCTACCCACTCAAATACAACTCTCAATTTATCCCCAGATCACTATATACACACATTTACTCGTTTTATGTTAATTCTAAACATTTACTGACCACTGTCACTCGTGTTAGCATTTCCGCATTTGTGTCAGATTGTATTGAAGATTTTTAAATAAACGAATAGCACATAATCTCCTAGATACGTTATTACAAATCCCTATGATTAAGCCAAAAATCTTGGAAAGAAGTTGAAGCTATTAAATTAAATTTTTTTTCGTCTGTGCGAATTGTTTTCCCCCGCAGCAAGGGTCCACATTTGATGTTTGCTTAGAGCCCCGTTGAGCCTTAATCTGGCCCTGCCATACACTGCGCCAAGACGAAGCCAGCACTGAACAAGAAAACCTACGTCGGTAAAGCGGTGTTGGATTTGTCGAAGCATCGGGTGTATGACATTCTGGTATAACGATATAAAGGCCAATTACGGGGTGAAAAGTGCAACTTCTCTATACTCACACCAATAGTCTGTTGTATCAAATAAAGACTGAGAAATCATATGGGGAAATGTTAGCTAGCAAACACTCATACGATCTGTCAGATTATCCACGAGAGAGCTCGCATTGCGACGCCACGAATAAGAAGGTTGTTGGAAAGTTCAATGACGAATGTAACGGAGTTTAAATAGCGGAATTCGTGAGACTAAGACCCAAGATGTACCCATAACTTGAATCGAACAGCAAAAACAAGGGTAGGGCAAATACGTTTAGAAGACAGTAGTAAAGAAAGACCTTAAACACGACTGATACAAGGAGTCGCTTTTCGAGCGTGAGCAGTTCAAACATAAACAAACCGTACTTAGAAGCATTGGTCATGAGATCGGGGTGTACGAACAGAATAAGATATCTCTGTCTCCGATTGACACGATAAAATGAATATGTCCAGAAGAATTACTACAAAGGCATACGGGCATTATCAGATCAAAGCTGGAAATTGGCTTCGGCGAAGTATTCTGCCAGGTGGCAGCTCGGTCCCCCACAGGCGCCATCAGTAGTTCCTCACGAATAAATAGATGATACAACGCTGGCTGGTCGGCCTGTCGGATGACATGCGATATTGTGTGAATGGTGAGGGACAAGTTGGAATCTGTGTCCCGCCTGCTGCCACCCTCCAGTTCACCGGGTGCGTGCAAGTAACGGACGAAAACATCGTGTCCAAGAATTGGGTCATCCATTCAATAAACACGAAGCGCTGGAAGAGAGGGCCTTTGCACCACGCTATCCGTCTTAATTGCTTCAGCCGGTTTCATGTCACGCTTTCCGGTTAAATATGTAGGCTCGTTATTCAATGCATTCACAACATCAGGCAGCCGGCGAACCCAATAAACAAACCGCTTTGAGGAACCCCGCAGCAAGAAGTAATTCTTGAGCGTACTGAGCACCAAACATTCCCTCAGCCAACGTTCTTTTGATTCCCTGCTGACGATGATTTGCAGGTTGTCCCCGTCTCACATCAACATTATGCTTCTTCAGCAACGGATTGATTTCACCCATAAGCTCGCTTCCATGGCAGATCAACCTGGATCAATGCGGGCCAAGTGAATGGTACTCTCTTGTAGATCCGACTTAAGGCTGCAGCGATCTTAGCTCCAATCTTATTCATCAATGACTCATCCTTACTAAACTCCGATCCTACGTCAACTACGGTTAGGGTGCATTTGTAGCTCTTACGACCAACACAATCATGCGGTAGAAACAAAAAGTCTGCTTCGTGTACGGAATTAGGAATCTCTTCGTCAAACATCAAACGTGGTATATAGCGTGGGACGGGCCGGTAAATCTGCCACACGGCCTGTTTCTTCAGCCTTTATTGAGCGTCAGTCAAAGAAACCTTAGCGGATGTAGCAAGTTTCACAACTGCGGCGCTACCTGACCAGTACCCTATCAGGCTCTAATGATATATAAAAATCGTGCCATTTACTGTTGAACTATTGTTATAATCAAACATTTGTCTGGACAATACCCAAATTTGGAGATGTATGCCCTCGAATGAGGTATTCATGAAATGCATGAAACCTTGCAATCACATTTTCGTCCAATTAAACTTATGCCGAAACGAATCCAAAAACGGTGACAACACACTTAACATGTTGGTGCGATAAACATATGGGACTTATTTCTATACTTTTAAGATTGCTGACGCCATGCATTACCTGGAGACAAGAAACTGTATTCATCGTTTCTTAGCCGCCCAATCTATCCTCGTCGGAGAAAACTTTTCTCTGAAGCTTGCCAACTTTGAAATGGCTGTACATCTTAAATCAGGAGTTCTAGGAAGAATACAGACACACACCGATATCTGTGAGTTGCTTTTATGTCAAGAAACCAATTAATCAATCATGCTTTTTTGCAATCTAAAAAATCAAAAGAAATCACAATAATAACAATTCTTGCAATTGATTGTTATCGGAACACCCAGGAAACAAAATTTGGGATCGGAAGGTTAGTCCAGTAAGGCTCGCCGCTCGCCAAGAAATATTCAAGGATGTAATAACTGCTTGAAATAAATAAATAAATAGATATGTATAGCCTCTATCATTATAATTTTTACTCAGTGATTGACAACTTTCTTTGGAATAATCATATTCTAGGAGTGAAATTAACTAAGCCATCATGCACAGTTTCTCCTACGTCAAGAAGATGACTGGTTAATTTAGTTTATGTCGTTTTTTCAAAACAGATGAACTACTTGAAAGCCCGATGAAGATGCGAGCTCCGGAAGTGATCGAATCACAGCGATGGTCCATTAAAAGCGACGTCTGGTCATTTGCTATCGTAATCTACGAAATACTGACCTACAACGCCAAGCCATATCCCGGTATATCACCCTCTCGACTTCTCTATTATTTAATGCTTTAACGACATGTAAAAGTTTAGGCTTGTTAGAATCATTAATTTCAAATGAGTGGACATTAGGCATGGGTTAGAGGTCAGAAACATACGGAGCTGTGCTGCTCGATGTGGTTTCGGGAAAAAGGAACTCTTTGGACGAATATTTACCTACCGGTGGAGGGCAGCTGAGGCGGCCGTTGGATTGACCATGACTGATTGTCACGGGTGGTTATTCATATACCGAACAACACACGACGAATGCTTCTTCTACGTCTTCCTTACGCTTCGACAAATATAAGGTCGTGCGTCATCTGCTACCAGTGAGGAACTACTTGTCGACTGTGTACCCTGTCGGCGATCTGCGTTGACAGTCATCGCTGTACCCAAGTTTGCAACTTGAAACACATCCATGCCATCTGTCAGCTGTCGACGGGAATCTGCTGGCTGTTTCCACGGTTGTGAGTGAGCGAACCTTCTTGACTCTGTGGTGGACAGGCCACACGTCTTGAATGAAGGATTTATTTATAATAATTGCCCATTATAGCGCTGTATCGGGGTGATGGATAGGTTAGCTTGGGAGAGATGATGTTGCATGACGAGCAGTGATGATGGAGGAACCGAGAAAGCACGGAATTCAGGAGGTAAGTCATTCCAAAGACGTGGTGCGGCGTTGGATATGTCGCGGTTGGAAAACTTAAGATGAGATGTAGTCAGAGGTCGAGTGAAGAGGACGATCGGGTAGGGCGGGTTGTCTGGATGGGAAGAGTTCGTAAAGATATTTGGACAGGGAGTAATGCATGGAGCTGTAAGTTAGCGATAGGACTTTAAAATACATGTATATGCGTTCTGAGATTTTTAGCCGCGCGGAGTGATTTGAGGATTGGCTTGATGTAATGACGATGACTTAGCTGGCTAATGAGTTTTGGATGAATCGTAGATGTTTGAGTTGCGTGACCTCAAGGTTGAGCAAAAGGTAATTGCAGTAATCGAGCTTGGAGTGGACGATGGAGATGGCAATGGCGGAAGCAGTTTTCAAGTAGAGCATGGGGCGGATGCGGCGAAGGTCGCGAATATGCATAAAACAGGAGCGAGAGAGGTTTGAAATGTGGTTGGAGAAAGAGAGATGAGGATCAAAGGTGACACCAAGATTTCGGACTTGGGCATTTGAGGTGACGGAAGGGATGAAGAGTTAGTGGATAAGTGAATTGCAGGGTCGTGTATTTTCTTGATTTGGTCATGGAGGGCTATGATGATAAATTCTGTCTTGGAAGGGTTGAGGCAGAGGAGGTTAGATGACATTCATGAAGATGGATTAGGGAACTTACTCCATCAAATGTTGTGCATGACCCAATATACGTGTGTTGCCGGTATGCCATACTGGGAAATGGACCGAGAGATACGTGTTGGGTGGAAGGCCTGGTAGATAGGTGTCTAGGATGATTTGACGAAGAGTTGTACGACTGGTAGTGCTTATGAAGACATGGTTCAGAGAGTTGTTATCATAATTCTCTAAACCATGTTGCCCTAGACACTGTATACAAGTCTAAAATTAGAGACTATCTACAAGTGTTTATGGACCCCCGAACTTAGAAAACGCATGGTGTTCCTCGTTGGCGATGGTTTGGCAATCAGGAGATGCTGAATTGTACTAGAGTTTAGATCAGGTAGAGAGGAAGCACAGGTCAGCAGCTAAGAAGATAAGCAAGACGAGTAAGAAACCTGGCTGGTGCAGACGAGCCATGTTTTTAGTAAGGCCATCCTCAGGACTTAGACAATCCGGCGACCACGGAATAGTCTGAACCTGATCCGAGCAGTGTTAACTGTCTTTAAGAAGCTGCCCATCCTTTACTTCCTCTGGTAAGAACGATCATCCTGGGTAGATATAGTGAGGCGCTACAGCAAGTTTAATTGATTCTCTAAAGGACTAAGTATGCAATTGCATGCGATATGCTATTATGGTATTCATTGTTGCAATTGAGCCGTTGAGGTGTGTCTGTGCAGTTCTGAGCAAAATATGTTGGAAGAAGGGCGCTATCAAATTGCGGTAATCAATAAAAATAAAACAAAATACTAAACTTCAATTACTAATCCCTTCCGTTAAGACCGTTAATATCTGTAATGAAACTAATTATACCAATGAGAGCAGGGTCGAAATTGGTCAAGAGCTTCTTGCAGCCAAAACAATTCCGCACTATCTATCTTTTTTCAGATTTATCAGAAAGTGAATTCGTAAATCGTATTCTTACAACACACGACTTCCTCTGTCCGGCTGGATCAAACTTCAAATATCCGGATCAAAGATTGCGCAGCATCATGGAAAGCTGTTGGAAAAAGGATCCAGATGAGAGGCCGGACTTCAAGTTCCTCTTCGAAGGATTTCGAGATTTTTTCAAAAAAATGGGTAATTTTTAAAAATTACACTACATGACGATAACAGCAGACAACTGTATTCGAAATTGTTCTCTTTCAGAATTCGAAAAATGCGCAGACGATCTACATAAAACAACTTCTACAGCATAATAACCAGCCTAAGCACAAATTCACATAAAACTGAGTGCTAATGATTACAACCGAAATATCTGATCACTGTTATCATTGTCTCTACAACGACTTAAAGCCAGTAGCAAATCGAGCATTTAGCTGCACTAAAAAGTGCTGCTGTTAAATATTGCAAGATCCCACAAACGGAAATATTTATTGCCAACCATTTAAAATTCCAAATTAGATCTTGTTTCACTTATAAGTAGAGATTGCAATTCCGGGCCATAATCATTTTTTCCGGAATTTCGGGATTTTTTCTGTCAAATTCCGTAATTTTTCCAGAATTCCGGAATTCTCGTGGCGAACGTATTGACTGACTCATTACTATCAATTTCCAACAAATCCCCAGCAAATTCAAATACCAATTTTTTCTCCTTAATCAATCAATCAGTCAATATATTTAATTAATTTATTTTTTATTGGAACCAACCTTAACTAGTATAATACCTAACTACACGTATTCCAAAGTCAATATTTAGTGACAATGGTCAAAGAAATAGATAAAAATTTACAAACTTAAAGAACAGAGATATATCCACGGTGTTAATGAATCCATAATGTATCGGGAATGCTTCTAAAAGTATGAACGCTACAACCAAAGAGTCCAAGATTTCATCACCGAGACTGCATGGCTCACAACCTGGAGCAGAAATTTAACGTTCGTTCAGCTTCAACACAGTCTGCTTGCCAGGTGTTAAATCGAAAAATAATATCAGACGTACTCCTCATCATTAGCCTTTCTGTCGTGGCATTTGTATGTTTGTAGAGAGTTTGGAGTCATTCTGAAGGCTTTATCCAGCGTTCCCGGAATAACGGTAGAAATACAGAAAAATACGAGGGCCGTTTATTGCGCACACAGTTCAGAAATTGATTTTGACGCAATTATTCAAAGTCATACTTCACATGAAATATAGGGCCTTCTATATCAAATTCATGCATATAATAATTATGTAAATAAAATAAACTTCTGCATCTTATGTTCCACGAATTATGATAATAATAATGATAATAACTGCTATTTAAACCCGTAATTTCACTTCGGAAATTCTGGATTTTTGAAAAATTCCGGAATTTTGGTATTTATAAAAGACTGGAATTTCCGGAATTCGGAAGTTCTGGAATCGCAGTCTGTACTTATAAGTGTTATGAAAACGACGATACCTCAATTCGCGATCTTTCGGTTCCAAATAAGTTTAAGGATATGTCAAGCCTCCATTCAGGCGGTCAGTTTACGGACATTGTGAGGTCACTGTGCACGGACCTTGAGCAAGTCCTTCAAGTACATTTGGTGTGCGGTACAGCAATGGATCGGACATTGGAGTGCCGAGCAGAGGGAGCGAATACGATTCCAGTTACCCCATAAAGTTAACATATCCTTCTTTTGATAAGCGACGTCGTTGGTTAAATAAGTTATATGGCGTAAAATAAATGGGAGCCTTGCATGGCGGCCGTACAGTAAGATCCAACCCCTGCAATAGCTTTCCATCATTCGTTCATAATATGTTTATAATCATACTTCGGTCTATCAATTGCAAAATATCGAAGATAAGTCTTATTAATATTATGTTATCCTTAATATTTGTTTTCAATCGTCACAGATCTGATGGGATTCATGCGTCGTCCGAAAATGATCAAAGCGCTTAAGTTTAAAGGACCTGTTAGTGGAGTCACGATGTACAAAGAGGAAATATTCATAAGTCGAAGCGATTCGACGACAATAGACGCCTTCAATTCTACTACTTCCAAGCGAACCAACCCCATTTCAACGGGTGAAACTAAGAAGAAGTTTCCAGTTATGGGCAAGAGAACTATAATTAAAAATAACAACGGTCTTCAGGATATCACTTCATGCAAGGAAAAAGGCATTATTTACGTAAGCAGTTGGCAAGATTGTCTCATTCATCGAATTGACCTTTCCGTCTCAAGGTCAGTTTCCGGGTCCTGGGAGGTTAAGAATGGAGATCCAACAACCCTTGCCGCAACACAGAATGGCAATCTGTTGGTTAGTTGCGCCAGTGAAGGAAAAGTCTTGGAGTACACATTTAATGGAAAGTTGGTACATGAGATTAACTTTGGATGTGATGGAGAGGGTCCACTACACACGATGCAACTAACGTCAGAGCGCTTTGTAGTTTGCCACGGAAGAAGAGAAGCTGTAACGGCGAACGAAGGAATGACCATTATCGACAAATACGGAAAACCAATTCCAGATGTGAAGCCTTTGACTTTGCCGAAGCCCTGCCATCTCGCCATTGACTCAAACAATAACGTACTTATTGCCGCCAGAGGTCGCAATAAGCTTATCATTTGGAATCCGCTGAAGGGCTCCCAACGCGTTCTTGTAAGTTTGGATCAGGAAACGAAAGTTCCGACTAGAATTCACTTCAATGAATCAACCGGTCAACTGCTGATGCTTTTCCGGAACAACACACTAATGATATATCAGGTAAAATCAACGGGATCCGGTGCAACAATTGAAGATTATGACGATTACTCTCTTTATGCTCCGCTTCCTTCAAGATCAGGGCCAGTACTACCGCCAAGATTTCTACCGAACCGCGATACCAAAACCGATGATGACGGTTACGAAATACTTGTATCATTTTGATTACAATGAAAGTATGACAAATTTCGATTGAACTAAACACATGAATTTTTTCTAAGGATTAATTTTCATAATCCTATACATTTATTTGGAGGGCATATCAGCATCGTGAAAATTCGATAAAAATTTTGAACTGGGATTGGTGAATAACATAATTATGCGTGTCCATATTCTGCGCAGTAATTCCAAGTAAGTAATGTCGTGATGGCGAATGAAATTTTTGCGAAATTGATATAAACCAGTTCATGATAAAGAAATGACAGAATTATTACTGTCGCGGGTTTCACTCTCGCCACTCCTTCCTCTTGATGACGAGAGTACCCGCCGGTTCTTTCCTCTATCACCAAGCTCAGCAACACGACACACTTGATGGTTTTAATATGTATATTTTAATGATATATATATACACCACTCATCCTATCTACACTTACTGGAGTTATTACTGTCCCTTTAGAAATGTTTCCCTGGTTTACGTTGGAGACGGGATTCCCAACTACGTTGATTCCCCTTATCGTCAGAACGACCTAGCGTCTCCCCCAGTTCCGAAAAAGTCCCTGTTCCTTTGCTTGCTACGCTATATGAATCCTTCTAGAGACGATTTCCTTCGTCATCCCAAACACAAAACTCGTATCTCTATTGGACGACAGGTCACTTGCAGAAACCATTACAAAACCCTGGTTGGTCCGGTCTTGGCGTCCCTAGCGTAACGTCAGATTCATAGGGGCGTCCAGTTACTGTTTGACTAGCGGCTGTATGGCTGGGCCTGGTCAGTGTCATAGACGGGTAACAGGTCCCAGGGATCAAATTTCATTATTATCGTTATACCGCCTAGTGGGTTGTGCCATTCGTAACAGAATTGTCCCCTATTCATGGTCCGTGTCGACCAGCCGGTCCAGACTCAATCTTCCACTGATTCATGAATTTCTTGTCTGTGGGTCGTAGAGATGGGAGGGACAGTCGTTTCTGACATCTGCCTAGCGGTGTCGGGTTTCGTTGTTTGACACCCCGATGATCTTTGCATAATCCTCGTCGTCTGTATTGAGGCCGTCTGCGTCCGGCGAAGCCCATTGATGTCTCCCATCTCATGTGCAGGTAGACGTCTTCATCCGTAGACCTCCTACGCCTCTGTGGTTGATCGATGACTTTTATATAGCGCCATCGTCCAAAGTGTCGCGCGGGACAATGACTGAGTTACATTGCATTATACCTGTATATAATAATCTCATTTTACATGCTTATTTTAATTAGTATCAATTGTTCTTAATCATTCTATATAAAACATCCAAATGTTGATTTTAATCGACCCTAACATTGATGAGATCAATTTCTATTACTCTGCTATCCAACGATGTTCAACTATCGATCGAGCATCGTGACATTGATTTCTATTACTCGGCTACCCAAACGATATTCAATCGATCGAGCATCGTCAGCGTATGTCACCGAGTCATGTCACCGAGTCATGTCGCCGAGTCATATCGGTCGTTATTTCACCTCTGCATTACACCCCACGGATTATTTGTCCAAAAGCCAAATTTTCTTAGCGAAATTTGTAACAAGGTGTAGTTTTCATGCGCTAGATTTGCCAACCGGACTCATTCGTCGTATCTGTGCGACGTCTTCAGCGGTAGGACCCGTAGAGTAATGGTGAAGACACTGGGACGCAGAGCTGAGGAACTGAGCTCGAGACCTGTATTCTTTGTAAGATTGAATTCCTTAAATCTTTCGCTAGGCGGCGTTAGTTAAAAATGAGATGTGTTACCTAATTAGCGCCCTGCGTGGCTGCCGACAGTTAAAACCGACTGTTGTAATAACACACTGCCGGTTGGCAATAACTTGTCATCATTCGTTCATACTGTACTTGTAATCATACTGCGGTGTGTCAGTTTGAAATTGGACGGACATTATGACTATTAGTTTATTTTATCTTGACTAAGGGCGACAGACGCATGTCATTGGTGTGACCTAAACCGTTTGATAGGCCTACCAGTGGCGTCTAAATCTTCTGCAGAAACGTATAGCTGGTGTCACAACGAATAGCCGGACATCCGTCATCCATTGTAAATGTGGAACTGCTTGACTGCAGCGTCACCAAATGCTTCGAAAACTGTAACTTCCTATTGCTCGAAACTGCTGACACAACTATGAACATGATGTGATTTGTCAGCTGTTGATCGGAACGTGATTGTGCTTCACCTGTGCATATGAACCCTTTCGCAAAGGTGACTCTTCAGGTATAGGTCCTACTGTGCCATGTTGTGAATAACAATGAGGATCATTCAGGCCAGGGCAGAGATCGCTTCTGGCTAGTCGTGCCATCTTCCTGTCGCCATACAAATATTCGACTTTAGCTACAATTAAAATCCCGATGAACAAAAATGACTGATTCTTGTGTTGGTCTTCAATTAATCAGTGAAATTTAATATAGCGCCTATTCAAGAAATCATTTCGGAGGTTTTTATCCTAAGCAGCCGCTGGAATCGCTGGGTACTTCATGTTGATGTCATTTGTATGTTTCCCAGTATATCCTTCTTTTCCATATTCTTTGTCACGCTCTGATTGTCAGCAAATGAAACTGTTCACTCTTTGCTCTAAAGTGTATGTAGTTTGTACTTTTCCAGTGTGTAGGAGTGGCATCTAGATTGAAACCCTGGCATTGGTCGTCTTCTGCTGTGTTTGATATTTCCTGTTGTAGGACTCAAGATGTCTAGGTCTTCTTTCTTTCATGCCCCCTTATTTAACACCTGCAATAATCTAAGCCTCAACTTTTTAGACTGAGGCAGAAGAATAATTGAATAAAACCAATTTCGAAGGATCAGACAGAAGGATTCAAGAATTGATTCCGATTAGCTCTCGTTTACGGTTAAACTTACATCGGGAATTTAAGTTAATTGAGTTTTTTGTCCAAAGCATACATATCTCGGCATGATTTAATTAAATCAGTAGCAAACGATTGGTGAGCTTGCATTTGATCTCAATCATCCCAAGCGTTTCGCAAAACAATTTTACGAAATTGGTCCTCAGATTCGGTCTTCGGTTAAGCAATTTACGAAGATTATCCACGTGTGTTGGGTCCACTTGCAATCCGGATAGGGGAATATTCTCGTTAGGGTGACTGCAGCGACAGGTGGTCGTTGTCAGAGCGACAGATGAGGTTAAGTTGAATCGTCGATCCTCTTCGTGTTGCAGACATGTTCTCGAGTCCTTATGGCCTGTAATAAGATCAGCAACAGATTGGCTATAGATATAACGACGGTCCAATGGTCTCTACGGCCATCTGTCTGAAGACTGAAAGAACAGAAAGTCCTGAATTCTAACAGATAAAATATAACAGCAAAGAGGTCATCTCATTCGCCGGAGTTATCAAGGGCTCAAGAGCAAAGTTGCTTGACCAGATTCGGCGCTAATCAGTGTTGGATTAAGATTTGGTAAGTTCCAAAGCTTTATGAAGCTTCGAAGTTCCTTGTTAAAGAAATTGTACCAGAAGGTCTCACACAACGTGTAGACATGATGCGACTTCTAACTATTTATTATCGTGGAATTTATGTGAAAGTTAAAATTGGTTGCATATGAATGCATTTAATGATTTAGCTTGCTTGATCATTATAAAATAATTCTAATATCGTATATGCTATAAACAATGCTTAGCTGTAATTTTTAAAAGACTTTAATTTACAATAAACAATTTATTTTTAAAGCCTTTCAAGTATATTCTGAATATATATGTTGGCCCCCATGGAAGGCTCAAGTTTGTTTCATTTACAGGTAAATTTGGTACTGGCGCTTGGTCCGCATCCGGATAAGATAAATTATTAATCCGTTATAAGCATTTATCAGTTAGGCGATGTCTATGTGTGCTAGGAAATTTAATCATACGTATTTTAAGTACTTCCCAAAGCGCTAAGGGCAAGCTAACTTGCAGCAGTTTTTTCATAATTTCTTGTTAATATTGCATTCCAGTCATACATTAGAAGGCTTTGTGCTCCAGCATTAATCAGTTGAGTAGGCGGTTTTGTGTCTATAGTCCAGAGGTTCGATAGTCCGAAGATTGCACGGTGTCAGGTCGATAGGTGACAAGATTGCGGTTTTAATGGTATAGCTGAATTGATAAAAAGAATTATGTTTGGCTAGAAACTGGATTGCACCACTATTTTCGTTCATCCAGCTTCCATTTAGACATGATTCTTTTCATTTCAATCCAGCTCCCAGTTTAATTCATTTAATTATCGAGTGGACACCGAGTTGGCGATTGTTGCGCTTTGCAACCAGTGGAGATATGGAGGTGCCACGTGGCAGAACATCAACGTCAAACCATCGTGGTCATCACCTCATTACGTGTACGCGCCATTATAATTGATTTTGAGTGGCGTACATTGCATTGGCAAGGTCTATTAGATGGTTACAGAGTTTTTTCGAATTACTATAAATGTTATCTGAATCATTTAGACGCATGCGTAATGAGTAGACAATTATTAATACCAAAATAAATTAACTTCAATAGACCCGGCGTCTGAAAGAGACGCAGCAGCACCTGACCCACACAGGAAAGAAGTCAACATTCAGAAGATCAGTCCACTAACAGAGGGAACTTCAGAGAAGTCAGAGACGACTGAGCTTTGTTATAGTGGTTGGTTAGAACGACTGTGAATGAACTAGTTCCCGCGACTTCGCTTCTCTGTATGTCGCTGCATACAATTTTTAGATTAAGATAAAGGTCCCATATTTTAATTTTTATAATCGATGAGTTCCATTCTAAAAGCATTTCTTTATTGAGCTGTAAACCAATGCATAGTTCTAACCATCGAATTTACATGGATGTGAAACTACTTGCAGGTATATCTTCAACGTTTGTATGTCTTAATACATGGGCAAAAATCACGCCATAAAAAGGGAGATGTCGCTGAGACAGAATGTCCGACACTCGACAACCGACTACTACAGCGCAATAAATCGTCTGGTCGTTACTTCGAACACATACGTGTAACGCGCTACAGAAATCAACCGCGTGCACTTCCGCTGAGACCACAGACCCGGATCAAATAGACTGTTCACGGTGTTCACGCGAGATACTTCTTCAACCCAACGGCAATTTCAATAAACAGAGCAGTACGTCAATTACTAGAGTCGGTTCACTGGACGCGTGCGTTGATGCGTGGCGTCTACTAGGCAAAGCCGTGGAAAGGTCATGGGGTTTGACCGCATAGTGCGGAAGTCATACGGTAGGTGGCGGAAGGTGCTGCATCTAGAAGCGTTTGCGGAAGGACGACGCCATATCGACCCATCAGAGGGCTTCTTTCTAATCTAGACAATACAGCTGTATGTCCTGTACAACGAACTCGCGAATAATACACGTCTTGCATTGTCAACTGCTGCAAAACTGAAAACAATCTATATTCATATAACGCCACTCAAAGAGTGACCCTTCGGAGTGACTAACGCAATGATGGTCGAATAGAATTGCTTCCAAGCCTTTGCTGAAAGGAGACAAAGGGAGGCTGAGCCTGAGGAGTTAATCTGGATGTTTTCAGGCAGCTTATGGCGGAAGGACGACAGACTACAGCATAACTGAGCGTGTGTGTCACTGTCTGTGTCTCTGTTTGTCTATCTGTCTGTATGGCCGAACCAAAGACTAAAAAGAAGATCACTGCATATAGCAATGAATCCACTCTATTGGTTTAAATAGTCGCACATTGACTTTGAGGATAATAGTTATCGATGCAGTATAGAATTTATTACTGTACATTTCTCGATTTTGTTGAATCTGATAAAATTTAATCAGCAACGATGAAGTGATTGATCTATTCATTCTGCACAACATCGAAGCAAAATCGGATTCTTGATGCTGTTCAAGGACATCAGAATCATGAGATAGTTTATAACTTACACAGACGTTCGGCTTACAGATGACATAAATTATGTAGATTGGATAGATAGGCTGACTGAAGTCGTTACAGAACATTCGCGAAGAGATGAGAATGTAGCCTAAATTTAGACATTTCTGAAGAAAGAAAGAAGGATAAAGTAAACAATTGAGTAAGAAAGGAATATAAATCAATTATTCAATTGATCTTTCAAATTGATTCAATCAATTTATTTAGATTTCGGTTATTGATGAACGAATCGATTTAACGAATGAGCGGTAATTTGATTGATTAATCAATTAATGAGTTAAGCATGAATTTATTGCTAACCCGCACAGTGTTGTAGATTCGATTCTTTGTCTCTTTCTCCCAGTAGGCACACCTTAATTCCCGTGCCGTCTGTTGCTCTTTCAACCCTCTTCCGTCAACCCCAGCGCCCTCTGCATCCTCCTCACCCTCCCTCTCTGACCTATGCTGACCTAATCCGCTGATCCCTCTCTTTCCCCATCCTCGCCTCTTCACCAGTGATATCTTCTGCTTATCCGAACAAATGTCGTCGTCATCTAGGCTGTCCCATCCCATCCGAGGGGTTCTTAGCGGACCCTCGACAACGCCCGCCTGATAGAAGGGATTCGAACCGCCTACGAATCCAGGAATTTGACGTATCCGTGACGTCGTTTCCGGTGCGTCATAGCGTCCCTTGTTCCTGCTCTCAGCTGAGGCTTCGAATGTGAATCGGACGATGAAGAGAATGATTCCAGTCGTGAACGGAAGAAGGACTCTCATGGTTGATCGAAGAGGAAGAAGGGTTCGCTCTTGCGGAACAGGATATGCGTCGAAGGTTTACTTCCGGTATGTAAACTCTTCTAGGAAGTGCTACTAGAATTCTCGTGTAGGATATATGCTCAGCGTTTTCCAGAGTAAGCGACCCTACAGGAGCAACGGCTGCCGATGAGGAAAGACTGGTTAACTAGATCTTTCGAGACCTAATTATTGTCTTTAGTCTTGCACTGCGTGTGTGCTACTTGGAGACACAACAGCCAGTCACACACGTTGGCCCGCTCAAGCACGAGATGTTGCGCATGCGCAATGGAGCGCTTTTTCAAGGTGTCCTAGAGTGGCGCTAGTTAAATCCTTGACCAACGGACAAATAGAAGTACATACGTACATCCATACATAGCCTACATACATACATACATACATACATACATACATACATACATACATACATACATACATACATACATACATACATACATACATGCAAATAGACATGCGCAGTGTTGCACATAGCACAGTCATGAAGACAGACAAACCAAAAGATAAACAGATAGAGAACCATCCATCCATACATACATATGCATACATACACACAAATATACAGGCAGACAGATACATGTAGATAACTATACATACGCGTGAACATATGCAAAGTCATACAAACAGGCCTGCAGGTAGACGGACAATTATATTGGCATACATACATACATACGTATACAATACATGCATACAGTGATGCAGGAACATACGAGCAGACAGACAGAATAGGGGTAAAGACGAATGTGCCATATGGAAACTGGCACCGTTGAAAAAACCAGCAGTCAGCAGAGATATTAAAAGAGACGTACATAGGCATAGCAGATGAAGACAGAAGGAGACACGGAGACATACACCTAGGAGGAAAGACGTAGGAAAGTAAACGGACACTGAGGTGTATTATTGTGGTATTTAAAGATCATTTTCTCACATAGAACAGGTCCTTATGCAGACAAAGCCATTTTGACTCAAATTAGTTCTGACTAATTCTCCGACCACGCAGGAATATAACCAACGCCTTCATCCCCTACAAGTAGCCCCAGAAAAGATTCTGCATACGCATTCAGGAAACATGCCCACATACAGCTAACGATGCGACCAATTAAGCGGTTTAAGCGAGTCGCAATGTCTCCCACATTGAAAATCCCACGTAATATTTTGGACTTGCTGAATTAAGTAACTGCTTTGTAGCGAGTCTGAGTAACGTTAGGGATAGTATTTTGAAATAAATGTTTCCCTACTTGTAATCAACATGTTGATAAACCAAATCCAACGATCGTAAATTATTATAATCTCTCGTCCGTCAAACAGAGGCTGACGATGAGGTTTTCACAAAGTTTCTCCATTTTCTCCTGTCCGCGATTGTGTCCATTGCTGTTCTCATATCCATGTCCTTTTCCTAGAGGTTTTGTTTCACATTATCCATCCATGCTTTTGATTGTCTTCCTCGCATCTTTGTTCTCTCCACTTGGCAAAATAATGTCATTGCTGCCCATTCTTGTTACATGTCCGAACCAGGTTAGTCTTCTTCTCCTGATCCTTTCTATTAGTGTTTCCATTGCTAAGTTCCTCTATGGTCACCTCGTTCCGGATTCTGTCTAGTCCAGTTCTTTCCGCGATTCTCCTTAGCCAGTTCATATCTGCCACCAGTATTCTGTTTTCACATCAGCACTCAGCTCAGTACAGCAGCACTGGGACAACTAGTGTCATGTACAGTTTTGTTTTTGTCGATACGCTGTTTGTCCTCCACATCCTGCTACAGTCTTCCGAATACCGTAGATGCCAGGCCAATCCTGCGTTTGTGTCCTTTGTGCATTGTCCATCCTTCGTCAGTAACCCTTCCAAATACGGTCATGTGTATTAAGTGTTGAGATGTATGCAGGCAAAACATGGACTTTAAAGAAAAGAGACAGGGACTGATTGCTAACGTTCGAGGTGAGGTCTTACAGACGAATCTTAAGAATACGTTGGAAGTAGAAGATTTGGAACCTGATAATCAGACTAAGGGTAAGAAACAGCAGAAATATCTTGCAATTCATAATTAGGCGACAGTTAAACCTGTTTGAAGAGTAGGCTAGTGAAGGCTGTGGTGTTGGGAGATATGGATGGAAAAGCAACAAGTGGATGCCCATGTAAGGAATGGATTGACGATATCAAAGAGTGGTGTGAGGAAAAAAATTACGTGTTGGCAAGGAAGGCACAAAGCCGGAAGCCTTGGAGAAGATGTGTCGAATTTGCATTGGACACCCACGGGCAATGAGAACAAGGAATGATGATGATGATGATGATGATGACGACGACGATGATGATGACGATGACGATGACGAAAACGATGACGATGACGATAACGATGACGATGACGATGACGATGACGACGACGATGATGATGATGATGATGATGATGATGATGACGATGAGTTTACAGATGCGTTCGGAATGAGGCTCTACTGGTGAAAACATTATCAGGAAATCGAAATTTGTCATCGATACTGACAAAATATTCATCGGTCACATACATTCAAACATCCATCAATGCATACAACGATACATTCATCTGCAAGCAAATGCAACCATAACATTATATAGATAGAGACATTCACCCACCCATGCACACATACATATATAGGCATACAAGTATACACACATGCATGCATACATACATACATGGTATATATTATATGCATATGTTTATATCTACGTACATACACCCGTACATACAAAGTGCATTCCTGCATGTATGTGTCTCACATACGTACAGATATACAGCCTGGATTACATGACTATGCAGTACATACAACCAAAACAAGTTAATTTTAATTATACACATGTAGTAATTCTCTTGACTCGCAAATTGATGTGCTGGGTCTGTTAAAATGCAACTATTTTTTTAAATTTGTTATTGTTGGTTAAAATCGTTACTTATTAGAAGTAAACTTTAAAATTTAGTATTAAGCAATAGTATTACAGAACTTAGTTTCAATTTTTTAGACCCATATTATTTCGAGGCCCCTTCTGAAGCAGATACCCGTGCCAAGCGGCTCGTACGCCCCTCCCATCTGATAGGGCCTGTATACAACTCTACATGCATCTACGCTTTAAATGTGAAATAAAAAGTTTCTACAAGCTCGGTATAGACGATCCCGCCGTTGTCTTTTATGCAGAAGTTGGTGTCTCTTTGTGTTAAATTTTGCATTCTTTTTACTCGCCAGAGACGCCACTCTAACTCATGACATGCTGTTCCAAGACATTTCGTACACAGATTTTTCGTCTACTACAATTTGTTGGAAAGCTGGATTGATGAAAAAATTCTGCTTATTATAGAAGTGGGGTCGCTGAACAAATTAAGTTTAAGTAGAAGCTGGATTGATGAAAAGAATCATGTTAAGAAGAAGCGGGACGCATTATAAATTTATGTCTTAAAAAAGCTGGATCGATGAAAACAATTCTGTTAAATTAGACACTAGATTGATGAAAAAATCATGCTTAATTGGCAGCTGAATCGATGAGAAAATTCGGCTTAAATGGAAGCTGGACTAATGAAAAGAATTAGGCCTAGGTGGAATCAGCTGATATTCATTCATTCAAGAACTGCATACTTATTACATGGTGTGCGGCATCCGTCGACTGCAAGTATGGAACATAATGGCAGACAACAGTTGATCAGACGCCAGGTTCTAATTCTGATTGCAATTTCCTTACCTTTCCCTATCTTCAGTATTTTTTTCACTTTTAGGTTTTATTTTTATTCCGTATTCAGTTGATTCAGTGTTCAGTCGATCTATCCTTCATCATTGCAATTCAATCTTTTCACCATCACTGTCTGCAAGTCTCAATGCCTGGATCTATCTTCCTCAGACCTTCATTTCCTCCTCTAGATCCTCTTCCCTCTCCTACGACAAGCTCTTCTTCATAGATAGAGACTATTTAATTGAATATGGGTTTATATTGTACTTCCATGCCATCTGTCAGCTGTCGACGGGAATCCGTTGGTCGGCTCCACGCTTATTGTGCGTGAACCCACCACTGGCGACTCTTTCAGCGAACGATGTGCTCATTGTTTTGCTAATCGGCTTAAATAATCCATAAAAAAATTACAGTTAACATCATAAACGCAAAGATCTCCTCTGAGTAGGTATCTTGAAGGAACGCTATAGAAATGTTCGATTACGTTACATCCATTTGGAGAAATCCGGGACTGAGCACGCGTCTGATGAACTGTAACGTAACAGTCTGTCAAAGCCTGCACAGTAGACGAATGGCGAGCGTACAAACAGCCGCTCAATTCACAACACCAATAATTATTACAAGCGAGCACCTGCCTTGAACGACCGGAGATTTCCCGGTGGCGGGATAATGACTTCACTTACCGCGGAATTTAGCGAGAATGCTCGATTGGACGTCGTCAATTGTGACTGCAATCTGTATGTAATACAACACGTTCTCCGAAACGATGTACTGTAATGGAATACAATGCTACATACAAAGCAGAGCAATATAATACACTACTATACGATTTTATATATTACAATACACTCTAATAAAATTATAACAGAATGATCATGGTTCATCTATCGTATATATGTCTCCCTCCTATTTTCTCACTCTAACTTTATCTCTATCTGTCCATATGTCTCTCTCGAGCTCATTGGCCAGTTCTGTTCGTTCTGTCATAATTTGTGTTTAGAGTGAACAGTTCTGAAATGCACAACAGGAGCAGATTGCAACAAACTATAAAGTGGCCGTTATTACAAATACAATTATGACTTACATATTCCAACTTAAGATTTGCCTATTCCATCTTAAGACTTGCCTATTTCAATTAAAGACTTACCAATTCCAACGTGCAATTTACCAATTCCAGCTTTGGACTTACCAATTCCAGCCTAAGACTTACGTATTCCAACTGAAGACTAATTGAGTATTCCAGCTTGTGTTTATACCCACCGTTATCCGACGGCTGACACTTCTTACTTATCTGGCGGATGTTGACCGATGCTTTGGTGGCTGAAGCTTTACAGTACCTTTCCTTTCTTGAATTTGTCCGAGACTTACGATTTATTCTAGACTAAGAACTTAGCTTTTCATCGCATATCAAATCAGCTTACCCATGTATTATTCCTCTTTCCGTATCTCATAATTCGTCTGCTACCCTAGTCCGTGCCTTTGCTACCATCCGACTTGACTATTGCTGCTCTGTCCTGGTTGACCTGCTCCGAGCCTGACACAATCTGGTTCTTTGCTCTGCTGCGTGCCTCACTGGACGCTTTTCAACACACACTCCTGTCTCGGACTACATGCATGATTCTTTGTAGGCCCTACTGGCTACCCATCTCGCAACTATCAGATAGAACAGCCGCGCTAATCTTGCAATGCCTTTTTGGCTCTACTCCGGCATATATCTATGGGAGCTTAAAATTTAATTGCTGACCTGCTTCAGCTTTGGCTGGTAGTCGAGCTCTTCGTTCTTCGTCTGATGGCAAGTTTCTGGGGCACCTCGATAAATCATCGCCGCAAATTCTCAGTTGCTGGCATTCCATCTGGAACACCTTGGCATTCCACTTCGAGATGCGACTGTTGTCAATTGGTTACGCACGCACCATTGTTTTACAAGTTAGTTAGGACTGAGTTGTATCGTCGTGGTTGGGCTGCGAGCGCCTTCGAGTAGATTTCTCTCCTATAAGCACACACACACAAATATATATATATATATATATATATATATATATATATATATATATATATATATAATTGTATATGATGTTAACGTATACTTTGTTTAATTTCTTCTAAGTAACACTCTAAATGTTACCAGATAATCCAGATGTTTCTTTGATCGTCCTCACCTCATCCGTCGATTAGTGTTGTTTTCATATGGTAATGATGACTCAGCTGTTTTCAATTACACCCAGAATGCCACGCGCCTCTAACTGCCGGAAAACATTCCGATATCAGACGAATCTATTTGACCCCGTGGGGCAATTAGTCAGGGCTAATGTTGCGCTGGGCTTTACGGGAAAGTCGCAACTGTCCTTCAGATTTATAATGAATTGTGATCGCCCCGCTTGGAATTCATTATCTCCGTCGGTCGCTGCGCGGCGCCACCGTCCGAAATAAAGGAAATGACGTCTAATTATAAAACCTTACATCCATCTTTGCTCCGCCTTCGCGCGGCTTAGAGCTGCTAAGATCGTGGCTTTGGTTTCGGCAATCAGGCTTATACTCGGTCAGCTCGCGGCCACTGGCCAGTTAGGGCCACGTGATGTGAGAATGTCCCATCCTGGGCCGTTTGCTGGGTAAATTGTCGACAGGGTGAGGTTTACGGGGACCGCAAATAAAACGGTGTTGGCAACCGGGAATTACACCGCCCTTTATATTAATTGGTGTGTTTGATAGGTTAGATACTGTATAAAGATTAGTAAAATTAAAGATATTTCTGTGGTCAAATATACCGTTTGAAATGAAGCATTTGATACCGTTGACCTTGTTTTATAAATCGGACACAAAATGTGTAATAGACACAAATGGCAAACGACGTTATGTATAGCTTTTTGTTTATGCATGCATACAATTATATGTATATATTTAAACATATATATAATACGTATCAACGCACTTAGTTCAAAGTCTTTTAAGTAAAATTTTAAATGCTTCCAGATTTCTCTTTGATCGTCCCTTAATAATTATTCACCTCTCTACCCGCTTGTCTGTCTGTAATTATAAAGGTATGTATGCATGTATATATCCATGCATGTATGTATGCATGTATATATCCATGCATGTATGTATGCATGTATATATCCATGCATGTATGTATGCGTGATTGCATGTGTGCATGTATGTATTCGCGTGTATATGTGTGTTTGTATGTATGTGTGTACAGCTCTGTATGTATGTCAACCTTGAAGATCAGAATTTCTGTAGCTATCGAGTATTATAGGCCTACTTGCCGTTGTAGTTCTGCTCTTGCGCCACTAAACGACCATATTCATCACCAATGGCCACCATACCACCATGCTGTGTCGTCGACCTGACCCTCCCGGAATCTGGTCTGGCACTGAAATGAACAAAACAACTTAGCCATTCGGCACTTGATCTTATATGGCGCTGGTGTTTAAACTCATTCGCTTCACTGACTCTTTAAATTTAGCGAAGAAACTTGTAAGATATACAGTACATTGTGCTACATTAGTGATTACAACCAACCGGAGGAGACTCGCTGCGCTTCTTGAACTTTCTGTTCCGTTAGTCTTAAAAGCCATTTTAGTCAGAGCGTTTATAACGCTTAAGGCAACCATAGTTTCTACTATATTAAATTATTCGCAGGCAACATAATATTATTATTATTATGTCTATATTAGGTAATAGGTATATATTTCAGATGAATTGCAATATATGTGATTTATATATGAATATAATATCATATAAAAGTGTATGTGTACATACAAATATCCATACAAATTTAGCTAATAAGCGGTGCTTTACGCGTGGTGATTAGTTTTCATATCAGATAGATAATTATCGTTTGATGAGAAACTAGAGAGACGGATCTCTGCTAAGAAGCAAATTAGTGCAACGTTCTAGAAGGGGTCAACCGCTTATCTGAGCTCCTTGGCCAGCCCACTGAGATGGGCGTAACCGAAGCGTGACCAAGGCAGCCATGCTCGGACATTTCTAATTAGCACCAGACGGTTGGAGTCTGAGAGCCGAATACCACGAACGGCTCTTCCTCGCTTCTTGCTCGGAAGAATAATGAAGTTATTATTTTCCATGCGGAAACTTGACCGTTCCGCTAGCTGTACCCTTCGTGGGAAGCCTCTTTGATCGGCAAATATTTCCAATTACGGTTTCACTGGAAGCCCGAAAGGTCCAAGATGTTTGTGGATTTAGTGTTACTAATATCGACGAGTTTTCTTTCGTCTCGGCTGGCCACGCCCGCAGGACAATTAATACGGTCTCACCTGAACGGATTTGTCTATTAAAGACGATTAATGAATAATCATCCAAGGTCCTATAAATTAAGTAAACGAATCGAGGGCGGTATGAAAGTATTATTGGAAATTTTGGCACTTAAATATAGTTAATTTCGGAGGATTCAAAAGCGACTTTTGCTCAGCGTCTATTTATATTTATATCTTCTATTTCTTCATTAAAATGTTGAATGGACGCTAGTTGGTGAAGTGGGTTACCTTTTGGAACTGTCAAACGAGGGACACTGGGTACAATTCCCTGCCATGGCGGAAATTGGTTTGAGATATCTGACCAGTTGCGCCACCTAGCTAACTCATTCTTAAGGAGTACACCCGCAGTACACAGTCGGTGCATTTTTAATGATGGATCGGCGAGAAAGAGCCAACATCCCTTGTATGCAGAGGCCAAGAAAATAAAGATGCTAACACTCCCAACCCACGGCTACCTAAGGATCAACTTATGGTAACTGCTCTGCTTCTTCGACTAAGATAACTTATTTGTCTATAATTTAAGTCAATTGCTAAATGTTTTTACTCGTCTTGTGGCTCTCATCCGAATAGTGTGGCACGGTGGCCGATTGGTTTAAGCGGTCGGCCCGTATCGTTCAGTGTGCACTGAAGGAGCGGGTTCGACCCTCGTCCCAAGCATCAGTCATTGTGTAGGGACCTTGAGCTCACAATTGCTCTTCAGAACAACTGCAATTGCACCATCGAGGCATGTGCACTTCTGAGCAAAAAATGTTCTAAGAAGGGCGGTATCAATTTTCAGAATAAATAAAAAAAATTCCGTGTTGGACTCTAAAGCATTTTTCATATGCTGCTTCGAAGCTTTGAAATACGCTGAACTGGTCAGATCTCTGTGTAAATTCCTGTTGCTGACCCTTCCTTCTGGAACACCGTGCACCTTTAGAGATACAATTGCTGCAAATGAGTACTTAGACTTTGTTTCTAAGTTGCTTAAAACTGATTAGTATCGCCGTAATGGGGCTTGGAGTGCCTCCAAGTAGACTTCTTGAGGAGCCCAAATTAAATATTACATTGAATAAAGGAATATGTATACTGAATGAATGCAAGTTTGTGTATATGCTAATATATACAAATGTATATACTTATTCCTGTATGAGATGTATGGATGGATGGTTGTATGCATGCAACTATGATATATGCATATGTATACATGTATGCGCGTTATGTATGCAACTGATTGGGTGAGAATTCGGGTCAACATCCGCCTCTTTAGTCTTTCAATTAACAGTTTAACTGGGTAACAATTCACCCCAACAGTGTCCGCTTCCATTCCTACAACCCTTCTAATCTATCCCGCATCCTATCACGTCCACGGTCTTCTTCCCTCGGCCCTTCCCGGGTATTTATCTCCCTTCCATCTCGGCCGATCATCCAGCCGGCATCTCCCAGCACCCACTTAAAATACAAGTCATTATACGCCCCTCCTCTTGGCGCCCGTCGACACCGCTAAGTCGGGCACGTAGCAGCCGAGGATGAGCGACCGTACGCGGCGAGGTGAGACCGGGTCTTAGCGCCGCTTCTACCCTTCGGACGGGGCCGAGGCTTGGCTGAATAATTGAACGGGCGAAAACGAAATAGAATGACAATTAATCGCCGTTGCTAAAGACCACTTTAATTGAATTGAAATCCGGACGCCGGTTTAGTCGGCCGACCAGGGACGCATTTACCGGCATTATTTTTCAATTTGTTCCCAAGATATATCCGCCAGGCCGTCCCCACGGACGATCGCTAAAGTCCCTCTGATGGGAATTGATTCCCGTCGTCGACAGGTTTATCTCTACACGTCGTCGCTCCGAGAAAAGGACGGACGACCGGCGCACGAGCGACAGGTGCTCCTGGTGGCCCATGGCAGGCGCCGGGTGGTTGTAGCCCCGACGCACGCGGCATGGCCTGCCTCGCTGAGGACGCGTGCTCGCCAGATGCTGCGTTTATGAAGGACTTAACCGTTTGTCGGGAAGGCTGCCGTCGTCAGACTTGGACCATTCGCTGTCGTATAGGCTGAGGCCGGGCAAATGAAGGAGCTAGATCGTCATAATTGTGAATGCGCCTTCTTTTAGCTACGTCGCTATAACAATCCAAACAATTTAGGCTTTTGTGGCTGGTTTCTCTTTGTTGTTTTTGTAGACGACACTCTCACTGTCACTGTCACTGTCACTGTCACAGAGACAGAGACAACTGCAAGTTTATATGGCGGTCCTTGGTGAGTCTCGCCGCTGGTTATCCTAGCGATCTCTGCCACTCTCTTTAGGAGCATCGGGTCGACGCTATTTATATCCGCTCTATTGAGCGAGACCTACTCATTGTCTCATTTGCCCGTACATCTACTAAAAAATGTCGTGCTTTCTCAGTGGTCAGCATCGCGGTTGTGCCTCAGGGCCCACTCAGACTCTTTTTACACTCACCATAACATTATTTCTGTTTAGCCGTGAGCTACTGGGGTTGGTAGCGGTCTTGAAGAGACACTAGTATATTATAAATTTTCGTAATGAATAATGAATGAATTAATAATAATGACTTTCACTATAATAACTATCAATTGTATGCCCTACTTGATATTGTAATTGTAACTGTCATCGACACTGTAACTGTCAAAGTACCTGTGGCTGTCACTGTCACTGCCAATGTAGGTGTCAGTGTCACTGTAAGTCTCACTACAATTGCTGTAATGGCTGCAACCCACTTTAGTAAGCTATTGATTCCTGACACAGACTCAAAACCGTTGCTTTCCGCGTTACAACGTGGAAAGCAACGGTTGCTGGCAAATTTAGCTACCTTGTTTCACAAAAAACAGCTATTAATCATAGTGTAATGAATTACTTACATGGTAATGAACGATGATCATTCTGTTATATTTTAATAGAGTGTATTGTAATGTATAAAATCGTATCGTAGTGTATTGTATTGCTCTGTTTTGTATGTAGCATTGTATTCCATTACGGTACATCGTTTCGGAGATCGTGTTATATTGCATACTGATTGAAGTCACAATTAACGACATCCAATCGAGCATTCTTGCTCTCGACCTTGGATGATGATGATGGTGATGGTGGTTATGACAATGACGATGGCGATGACGATGACGATGACGATGACGATGACGATGATGATGATGATGATGATGATGACGATGATGATGATGAGAAGTCTGTGGCCCGTCAAAAGTGCCCCGGACAAATGCGCCCAGTCAGTGCTAATGATGTCGATGGTTTAAAGAAGCGTTGATTTTATGCTTTATTAGGCAATCGAAATATTCGAATAAATAACCAAAAAAATGCTAATCGAAGAAATGAAGATCCAGTTTGTCAGAAATATTCATTCCACATAATTTATATACATACATTTAATGTATATAATATATATTGTATATAATTTTAAATGATACGATAATATTATAATCAAATAATGTTGTTATGTGTGATCCATTTAGAAAATAGTACCAATTCAGAAAATAGTAGAAAAATACGTTAACTCAACAAATTAACAAAGAATGATTTAATATCTAATTATTTACTTTGTCAATAAAATATCAAAAATCTCTCGGTCAAAAACAGGTATTAGTTAACATAAAAATCATAGATATTTGATTTGACACCGTTGTTTACATATTCCATCAATTGTGAATACATTCAAATACAATCTCTTGTTCGACTCTAATGATTAGTCTCAATGTGGGAGGAAATCCTAGCATTCATAGACGCATCTGTTTCGCCTCCTTAGCCTTCATAGACAGCCATCCTCCACCGTCTCATCTGCTTCATCCGCAGCCCTGAGGACGTCCGATAACAGGAGGGACTTGCGGCAACCAATCAGCTTCCCGCTACAGTGTCCGGCTGGTCATTAGTGGACAGCGTGAACATATTGACCGGCTTCAACTGGACAGCACGCAATTTGATACTCGCTCGTGCGATTATGAAACTGTTATAGTTGAAATGTCTGCGATTGACGAGTTTATCAGTTGAGGAACTCGATTGAAATAGGATAGTTACGGATAAGTTTGTGAAATCGATTGATGTCAGGATTTGTTCATAGAAATTATCTCAGTTGGCTGTGCAACGACAAATTGTTTCGTTACTTTAAAGAATGAAAGAGAGATAGACGGGTAGTTAAATGTTCTCTAAACATCCTTGTGAATAGAAGGGGATGAACATAAATATAGACAATAGATGTTTGGAAATCTTATCTTTGTTCAGCATCTGAGATTTCGAATACCCTGTAGATGAAGTTATAACAATCTATGTCAATTGATATCATGTTATATGTGAGTAAATGTCGTTAGCCAACCTTAGTCTGAAGACTGTGAGATGTAATAGTGGATTCCGAGACATAATGACCACAGGAACAACAGTGATATTCCTATGTGAGACAAAAATGTCTTAGTCAATTCATGGAAACTTTAAGTTATATGAACTAGCTCTTCAGCCGTCAAACGTTAGGTTTTCATGAGTGATTGAACAAACTGTTCATTCTCGTAACTAGACCTCATGAATTATTTCTTGAGTCATTATGAAGTATATGTAATTAGCTCTGTAGAGAAGTATCATCTGCATCGACGACATTTTTTGACTAGGTACTGGTGATTGTAAGCTGTTGTCAACAAGAGCTGCAAATAAAGGAGTCCAGCAGTGTAGGCGTTTTTTTATTGCAATAGTCGGCTCTGAACAGCTAATCGAGGTAGAAATTCCTGCCAAGGAGATATTTGCAGCGAGATTTCTGCTCCATTTGTTCCAGCTGTATTGAGTGGACTTTCGATAGAAAGGTCATTAATTTTGGGCGCTGAAGCAACGCGAAAGATCACGATAATTGATTCCTTTCCAATTGTTCTTCAAAGACGTACCTGAACTGCAAAATAACTGATCAACATCATTATTCAATGTGACTTACGAAGACTGGATACATTTAAAATACTAGAAAGTAACGCTTAATTCTACACCACATTAATTTGCGCATTGATCGAACTCGCTCACTTAGCTTAATTTTATTCCAACGTTATAAACCTGGATGGATCATTGTAAATAACTATCCCATCCGTAAACGTCGCACGCAAACATCTCTCTCACAGAGGTAATTTCAGAAATGTCTTTCAACGATTCTTCAACCAGTACAGAACATCGAGTGCACGACGCCACCAAAAACGCGCCCATGGGTCTCTTCAGATGTCCATCGACACACAAGTACACGTCATTCTTCGTCGAAGACATTTTGTCGTCGAAGGAGAGAGCGTCGCAGGTTCCACTGCCGTCCTTTGCTTACCAAACACGTCCAATCCTACACGAAGGACATCACCACCGCCTGGACTCTTCATGTCCTCCTGAATCCAACCAGGATTCCAAGCTAGATGAACGAACAACTGCAGAAACAAGTCAAGAAAATGGTATAATTTTATATTCATGACATTATGGTCTGTTTTGCACTTTGCTTTGTTCTTTGTTTTGCACTGTGTTTTGCACTTTGTCTTCGCACTTTGTTTGTGCACTTTGTTTTGCACTTTGTTTTGCACATTGGTTATATTTTTCCTGTATATAATCTTGATTATGTATCGTACTTTTTTCATTGTTGCTCTGCAATGTATTTTCGTATTGTATATTTGCATTGTTATTTTGTATTGTGCCTTGTATAGTACTTTTGTAATATACATCATGCTGCATTTCGTATTGAAATATTCTGTATAGTGCCATCGCATTGTATTGTTGCATTGTTCTTTAGTATTCTACTTTTTATTGCATGGCATTGTATTTTATCGTAATGTATGATACTATGTTTTTGTACTGCATTATACGTATAGCCTTATATTACACTTATTTCAGTTCTCTTCGCCAACATGTATTGCAACTTGTCAACTGTAAGTTTGGATATTGCAACTCACAGTACTACACTAATCAGAAGCGGTCCCAGTGGAGAGACTCCGAGAAAATAAGGCTGTATTTAGACAGCGAAAGAGCACAAGAGGTTCCCAGTACAAGGTTCCCAACTTGAAGCAATGGGCAAGTCATGGGAGGAAGTTGGTTCCATGCAATGAGGGTGAATAAATGCAAAAGTACTTGGTTTGGTCATGGCAGTCCTGGCTCACGCTGACACAGGTAAAGACTGAAGCTAGCGCAGAGGTCTCATTGAACTAGCCGTTTTAGGTCGGCAGACGGATGAGATCACAAAGTTATTTAGGTTCCTAGACAGGAGATGAACGGTAGATGAGTACAAGGATCTCAAATTGAATAAAAGTGAAGAAGGGTTACCAATGTACGTGGTCAAACATATAGGAAGAAAAATACGAAGAGCGTTGAAGTTGAACTATCGTTCTATCAGCAACGTTCAATAAAGATTGATGAGAAGAAAGACGGACTCAAGGAATCCTGATGAAATTAGAATTACAGTAGTCCAATTGGGAGAAAGCGAAGTCATGGATGATGGAGGCAAGGGCGGAAAAGGAGACAGAGCACTGCGTCGTTCTGGTCTCAGCTGGAAGTATACATGATCGGGAAGGGTTTGAACAATTTGAGCAAAAAAATAATGAGTTCTCAAGAGTAACACCAATGTCACAAACACAAGACAAGAATGTGACAGAAAGGCACACATGGCAGAGACAGAAAATATAGAAACAGGCAAGCAGAGAGAGACAAAGACAGGCAAATGAAACAGACAGAGATAGAAAGACAGACAGACATTTCTGGTGATTTTTAAACAAAAAGCAAGGGCCAGTTAACATGCAGATGTCTAACTAGTCAAGTCCTATTTATAAGTATAATTATACTAAATAATTGTAAACTATTTTACCTCTGCAATACCAAAAAATTGTGCTACGTGAAATCACCATGTACCGTACAGCTTAAAGAACTCCTAAATGGCGCTACATGACATATTTATTACTTTACACGGTAGATGTCTCCAGTGAGCCAGAATCGAAAATTGACCAATCAGCGGACGACACAACTAAGAGGACAGCGGAGGAAGATGACGACGACGACGATGACGAGGCAGACTACGATTGTCCAGAGGGCTCGCAACACGGCACCGACGAGGGTTCGACCCCGGGCAAGCCCCGCCGAGTTCGAACGGCCTTCACCTACGAGCAGCTGGTCTCTCTCGAGAACAAGTTCCGCCAGACGAGGTACCTCTCCGTCTGCGAGCGGCTGAACCTCGCCCTTGCTCTTCGCCTGACGGAGACCCAGGTGAAGATCTGGTTCCAGAACCGTCGAACCAAGTGGAAGAAACAGAATCCGGGAATGGACGTCAACAGTCCCACTGCACATGCGTATCCGTCCGCTGGTTCCCTGCTCTACAGCGAACCAACGAGACCGCTGTGTGGCACCGCTCTTGGCGCCATCTATCTCAACAGTCTGTACAGCGGCGGAAGTGCAGCTAGATCAAACGGAAGTGCAGATCCAAAGGCGTACTCGTCAATGGTGCTCGCATCCGGTGGATCCTACAGATTCAATCCCTATATATCGCCCGTTTTCTGAGCACGTTTTGAACCAATTCCGGTGATTTCAGACTTAATATCCGATCCGTTCAACTGAAACAGTAGAAGTAATGGAGAAGGTAATACTTGGTAAAACCAAGGTCATCTGAATCATGGTCCATCTGTCAAAGGTTCGATCAACTGACGCGTAACGCACGACAAGAGTGTTCCAAGTAGAGATGATCGTATTAACGTTGCGACTTCAATAAATGACGAAAAATAACTAAACTGTGGGCGGAGCTAAGTAAGCTGTGGGCGGAGCTAACCAAACTGTGGGCGGATCTAACCAAACTGTGGGCGGAGCTAACCAAACTATGGGCGGAGCTAACCAAACTATGGGCGGAGCTAACTAAACGTTTATGAATGCTTATCAAACATTATATAATTATTATGCATTTGGATTGTACCAATCCCACACCAAGATAAAGGATGTACCGATAATTATCTTCGTTCTAACAGCTACGACGAAACGAAACTGCTATTGCAGTCTAAAGAACTTTGTCACTGCTATGATCAGGTAGCGCTAGTCTCAATGATGACTAAGGGAGGAGGGCGACGCTAGTCATCCTCGTTAGGACACAGTGTCTTAAAGCAGAAACTGCCATGCTAATAGATAACTTGTCAATGACACGCACAGAGCCCTGTAGCATCAGATAAATGACAGACACTTAGACACTGGTTAAAATAAGTCGGAGTTATTTTAAATAAGCTAAAACAAGTTAAACTAAAATAAGTCAAACTGACGTAAAATAAGCTATATAGTGAGCTAAGATAAGTTAATGTACATTATAAAAAGTTAGAGCAATTAATTTTTAAATCACTTTAGACACCTTTAAAACATCTACAATGCATTAAGGGCGCCTACACTGTGTCCGGAAATAAAGGGGTCTCCAATTGATACTATGAAAATAAATAGTAAACATTCATCGATTTCTAAAATTCCAAAACCGTTTTAATCCTGACATATTTATCTAGCAATGTATAAAATATAATAGCTCTTGTCGTCCAATAATGACGTAATAATTACATCATTTTTTTCAAAGTTCAAGGATTAAAGATTGCCCATAATATACCTGCGGAATTTTCAACTTTTTTTTAAATGTTGCCGATGAACCGCCATGAATTTATTTAGAATTTAATTTTATATCTGGATAACATTATACTACAAGGTGTGTTCAAAGTATCCGCCTTGGGCCTCAACACAAGCAAGCTTCATGACGTTTGCGTCATTGGTCAATCGAAGCATCAACGACCAGCTGATCAAATTCCTCGCATGCATTAACTTTATAATTCAAAGACGTCACTGTGACGTACTTTTTTGAACAGTACGTTCATAAATTGCAAAAATCGACGATAACTTACTGTTTATTTTCATACTATAATTCCGGACACAGTGTACATGTAAGTAAGCAAGTACTTTTGACATGACCCTTCATCGAGAGTAATACACACGGAAAGAGACACTATACAAACAGAGACAGAAACAAACAGAGATGGAGACAGACAGGAATTCGGGCAGAACTACCTCCAAACACAAAAATAAGAACACGTACAGAGATGGTGATATATATGGCATACTAGCCAAGCTCTAATTAGAGCATAACAAGGTTACGATCGATAGGAAGATCCAACGTGAAATTTCCTTAACCAGAATCATCCATGAACTTGTTTGCCATTTTTTCAGTGTTATAATCCAAAGTCGTTGATTTACTGGAAACAATGGGAGAGACCCTTTAATGGACGAAAGTCTCGCTGATCCATGCATTTAGAAACTACAGCAATAGGTTTTATAATATAAATGCCAAGAATATTTGGGTCCAGACCAGTTAGGAACAATGTCTTCACCGTGCATGTTGAATTAATAAGATAGGAATGAGATTTGCCTAAATAGAAATGACACAGACAGAGGCAAATATTTAGACAGAGTTAATCCTGCATTTTAGGTGCTCAAATTATTTTGTATTGTTCAACTGATTATTGATTACTGTACAATGTTACGAGGCCGTTCACATAATTATTATATAACGCTCATGGGGTAGGTGGGTGGGTTCCTGTTTTGTTAGCGTTATATTGTGTAGGATGAGGGTAGGTTGAAGGTTTCGTTATATAACATGATGTGGGGGGCCTATATACGTCTGGCTGTATGTATGCGTGCCTGCATCTTATAATGTTCGCTCCTGATATGCTTTTAACTGAGGCGACTGTGCCATCAGACGATCGGTCTCTTCCTCTGTCGTTACCATCATATATAGTTCATCAGTTTGGCTGTTCCCGCCTAGACTACTGCAACTCACTTCTAATGGGTAATGGGCCTACCGAAACAGCGTCTTTCTCCCCTTCAATCGGTCTTAAATGCTTCAGCTACACGTATGCTCATAGCCCGACTCCCTCGCTTTGTACACATCTCTGTATGCTTGAAGTCTTGCACTGGATTGTTTCCTGTAAAAGCACGTATCCACTGCAAGATCCTTTTTATAGTTTCCAGAACCCAGCTAAGCTGCGCCCCAAGATATCTCTCTAACTATTTGCGAAGTCCGTTATCTGTAACTTCATCTCGTCCCTTGCGCTCTCTTGATCGTCTTGATTGTTTCGTGCTTAGGACTAAGACTGCCCTCGCCCAACACAAGTTGTGGGTCCACATACTTGGAATGACCTTCCTCCATCTTTAAGGACTAAACTAACGACTGGATTCTCTAGAATCGGCTTCTCGCTCTTTAAAAGACGTTTCTTTTCCCCCAGCAGTTTCTGTGCTGGCAGCGCCTCTGAATAGTTCCTCTGCGAGAGGCGCTATATGAATCTAAAGATTCGATAGCTGAAATGTTCCGACGTGTGTGTTTGAAACAAACACGCATACATAATTTCTAGACTTCGGCCAATATACACACCTACGGCCGCGATCGCATGATCGTGTTATTCCACAGGATAATATCCTATTACTAGTATGCTGAACCTTTCAAATTTGTCGTGCACTAAAGTGCGAATAAACAGTTGGTCAAATAAGGGATATACTTACTTACTTACATACTCAGAGAAGCGCTTGAACTTTGCGAAAGGTCAATTAAATGACGCAGTATACCTATAGATTACGTCTACGTATTGTCTCACGCATAGCGCTTGAAATAAGACAGACCATTGACGTCATTACAAAATAATTTCAAAATATTTCTGCAGTGCCAACAGATGTTTCGACTGAATCTTCATCGAAGTACAGCAGGTAATCTTAATTTAACCTTTTTTCGAAATTTGCAATTTAGAGAATGATGCAACAATTTGCAGGTCTAGGCTAAAATTTTAGAAGAAACGCCTTCTTCGATCACACCCATTATGGCTTCCGTAGGACCTCGAGAAATAATTTTTATGCTTTTAAATTTAAGTTTTAGTAATAAAAAATGTATGCTTGAGTTTTATTTGAATAAGCTATAATATTATACTGATAGTCAGTGAGTTTTTATACGACAAGATACATTTTAATGATGAGGTTCTTATATCTCTTCTTTGAATTTAATTTATATTTAAATTCAGTTGAATAAGTTGATCAAAGTAGCCTATGCTTTTATAGTTTTGAATTTAAGTTTATTTACTCAATTTCTTTTGATAATTGTTTAGGCCTATATCAAATTAATTCTTTGTTTTATTTTGAGTAGACTAAGTTATCGAGACTCGGTGACTTCTAAGCGCAATAAGTATTGTTTTTGCATTAAACCATTTCATTTTTTGCTTCTGAATGCCTCGGAAAACGATTTGCTTCTTTCGACTGGAGCCACGAGGAGGACGATGATTGAACGGAAGAATCTCGGCCGCAGGAGGTGAATTTTTAATTTTGCTGATGTTTCAAATGGGTCTATCAGCTTGGCTTATAGGCTTAGGCTAGTTATGTCAAATGAAAAGTCTTGAAATAGTTCGCAGGCCGTTTAGACTCGATGACTTATCAGACTAATCATAGTTCTAGGCCTATATAGCGAATACCGGCAAGCGTACACAGCCATTTAATTAAGCAGCCTAATTCACTTTGGAGATACTTTAAAATACGTTCACCTCTTAAAAGCATGAATAACTTACAGAAAGCTGTTGGGTGACTTCAACTATCAGTTTAGCTATTATACGCGGAATCTCGAGATTTCTACAGCGTCCACAAATTCTCTTGCACGACCTCGCTATTTATAAAGTAGTTCTTATGATTCCAAAAGTTCGAGCTATAGGGCCTATTGGAAATGTCAAGTGCAGTGGGTTATCTTTCTTGGCTTGATTGTATAGACCTAAGCTTATTGCTTATTTAGTAATTGGCTGCTACTTAATTGCAGCTTCAATTCGTTAATAAACTATCTCATTTTACAATATGATCTTGCTTATAACGGGTATAAAAGGGATTTTATTGCAAATTTGATCTCCTGTGGATGTTATAGAACTGATGCTAGTGTAATGTTCGTCCTCGCATATGGAGTATGGAGAGTGGGGTGCTCCTTGACAAACGATGATAGCAACTTTGTCGAAGAAGAAGATAGTTTAGAAATGTTTGAATTAGCCAGTTGTGAGAGTAATGGCAAATGAAGATTTCAGTTTGTAGTTTAAATGTAACGTAGGAGCTTCATTCGGAAGGTCATTATGTAAAGGGTGCATGAAAATGGAAACAAGATAGAACCTTGGAAAAAACCTATAGTAAACTGTCAGTATATTGACAGACGAAAATGTTAGTACAGCGTAGGCCTACTAATATTGACCGTTGTCTATCAAGCAAGTAACTTCTAAACCAATTTTGTTGCGTGCTTCGTAACATGGATACCATCGCCGTTTTCTGTTCCTTCAGCATTTTCTGGCGATTGGTTCCATTTTCCTACAAACTTGACCGTTTATCATCGACGAGGGAGAAGTGCAGTCGGGCGTAACAGTGTGACGACTCTTGGAAGCAAATTCACACAATTGGAAACAGAACACATACCATGTCGACGGGAGTTCTGCTTATGAATGCATGCATATTTGTGACCTTGCTTGTTTGTATGTTGTGTTTGACTCAGCCGTGTTCGGCAGATCCTCCGATAAATAGAGTCATGATTTCGTGATCATGATCGGTTGACAAATGGAATCGTGAGGCAACTACTTCAGAGCAACGGCCTGGCTCGTATGAAAGACATCCAACACATCGAAATCCTTCACTATTTGAACATGGCGATCGTTACTCTGTTCGAACCCGCAGGTGAATGAAACTGAAATCGTTTTTCCATAATTATGCCTGCCATCGATGTTACTCACATTTCAATTAATTGATAGGATGATATCCTTCATCACATATTATATAGGGTTACCAGGTGTCCGGTTTTCAACCGGACAGTCCGGTATTTGAGCAGACTGTCCGGGATAAAATTAAAATAAATACCGGACATGTATATGACCGGTTTTTCTAAAATTTTCTCAATTTCTGTTTGTGTTCGTGCTCGTTTTATTATTTACACATTATTTTTTTCAAAAATCAAAATTTCTTAAAGAACTACGCTCGTTGTTGTTGTTGTTGTCTTCTTATTTATCGTCGATTTCACTTAGGCAGCTGTGACTGGGCTGTCGAACTGCCTCTTACATAACCCTTTGCTTAAAATTTTTGTGTCGCCATCTATCACTTGAGTTAGTTGAGTTGGTATTTGTAACGTGTCACATCCGGCGAGAACGCCATTGGCCCATTTCGTCGTTTGCTGCTATCCACCTATATTAAATTTAACAACTCGGGCCGTGCGAAGCGCCACTATCGTTTCTTAAACGATTTTATTGTATTCGACGGCAGTAGCAGTTCTTCTGAGTTCTGACTACATATTGTCGATTTTATGGGGAGGGTTCAGAGAGGGTTTTTTACGGTTTTACCCCTCCCTGTGAGGAAGCCCATGAAACACAATCAATCCTATGATTCCTATTTCAAAAAAATGCACTGATAACAATAATATAACAATATACACAATTTTCCCATGGGTAATACTCTCGTACCCCTCCCCCGCTTTGCACGATACCCGGGAAGGGAAGGATGGGATTGGGAAGGTGTCCAGTATTTTCAGAAAAGGTATCTGGCAACCCTAATATTATACGACCGTTACATCAGAACTTTAGATTCAATGATTCTTGCACATCTTTGCACTCACTTACATTACACGCATCACGCACAAACACACACTCACACACACACACACCTATCAACATATTTATTATGTGATGTTTTGTCTATTGTGTCTTGCGCGTGCGTATGAGAGAGGAGTGATCGCGCGCCTGGTGTGTTGGAATCCAAAAAGTGAGCATATTAATATGGCTCCTAGGTGGCTGCAGGTTTTGATTTAGATGATGGTTTGGAACCTGATGTCAGTCTGTTGCTCTCACAGGTTTCTTATGATCAGGATTTTGCCTCCATGTGAAAATCCTTCATTATAGTGACGACTCCGTCAATATTTTTGTCCAAAAGTGCGCAAAGTAGAGTATTGCCTTTGATATTATTGGTTTGACCCTACTGCACATTGCTTTTTGAAGAATCGTATAAGGAATGTAGACAAAAGTGCAAACACAGCAATATCTGGCGGGGACATTTCCAGGTCAGTAACTGGCGATACAATAGTACGGAGAGTGACGGAGTTGCACTTGTCAAAATTTATTGGTAATTCAGTTTATGTAAACTCTTTAGTTGCAGCAAGGATTGCTCAGCGCGGGACTGTCAACTTCAGAGGCAAGAATCTTCATTTGGAATTGAATAGCTTTTCCAAATTGACCTGGTACCGGAACGAAACTAGAAGCTTGACTGTTGCTGACTTGATTACTATAGCGTCGGTAAATAAACTGGTCTCCCTGACGTGGGTTGACGTGGCTGCTGAGAAGTTTTCGAAAATTACTTACGCATAATATTTTAGGCGTGACTTGTATGCGGACACAGATTAGGCCAACTTATCATAATGAGAACGCAAGTAATTTTAATAAAATGATAACACGAGCACAGTAAGACCTATAATTTGTTATAATTATGCGTCATGAGGGTCGTTTAGGGTCAGGCTAAGCATCGTGAGGGTCGTTTAGGGTTAGTGTTAAGGTTAGTTTAGTGTTAAACATATACGAAGATTCATTTTACTTTCTCCTTTTGTAAACTGACGTGTGTCAATCACGCGCCGGAAGTATTTCGTTCTCACCAATGACAGCGGGCCAAAAGATCAAAAATATTATGCGCAAGTTTGTGACTGCTATAAGTAAGCCGCTTCTTCGTCTGTACTTTAACATATCGATATTGCAATTACCATAAACAATTGATTCAATAACCCTATTAGAAGCCACTTGAAACCAACAGGAAGCAATAAGCAATTAATATAGATTAAACAAAATCGATGAACTGTAGAATGATATTTAAATCACTTATGGACAAAATTAATGAGATAACTGATCGGGTTCACGTGGTCACGATGCAATATGGTTAACGTTATATGCGTAGCTTTAATGTCACGAGAAGTCGCAGTAAAGAGATATGAATGGAATGTTCATTTGTCGTTTCATATCGTGAACGAGAATTATAATGCGCGTCTTATAAAATCAGCTTTTCAGAAGCACCATCAGCGTTACAGTCCAATGAAATAAAAAAAAGTTTTCAGGCAACCGAGAGTTCTCCACGGGTCAGGTCGATCCGTAGTTCGATTTGCGTCCGGCCTGCCGGCTAGGGTCACGAATATCTGTACATTTGGCGGGTGGGATTGGTCCAGATCTTGGTGGGTCGTATTGAGTCGGGTCCCAATGTAGAACCCATTTGAATCCACCAGTTTGCTTCGCAGAGCTAAATTTTCAACTTTGTGCTTTTCATAATGATTCGTTGCAGATTACATCTTCGAATCTATGGATGCGTTTCTTGTCAATAAACTCTAATCGCACGTGATTGAGGGATAAACTACAGGCACCAGGGCTATCGAAAAGCCGTTTGAAGAGCAGACAAAGGCGATTCTAAGACAAAGAATTGATCACTGAAAGGTTAAGCCGCTGAGTTGCATCAAAAAAGTTCATTTGTGTTAACTAAGCAGGCAAACCATGCAGACGATTCTAAAAGAGCTGCAGAAGGGCAGCTAATTGATTCGAGACGAGATATACATGAATACAAATAATTGTTATATGTTTACACACGTGCATCTATATATATATATATATATATACATATATATATATATACATATATATATATAGAAATATATAATATATATATATATATATACATATATATATATATATAGAAAGAGGGAGGGAGAGAGAGACGGACGAGAGAGACGGACAGACTGATAGACAGAGACCGAGACGGAAAGATGGCAACAATGATAGAGTTCGTCAAACGCGTTGTTGTCATTTTAGTAGTCTAAATCATTTATGGCCTCGACCCATCTAATTGTTCATCGCCTTCAAGATGTACATAAGGCGCTATATAAAAATTAATAGTCTGATTGTGGGCTTAATGCATGAAATCCTTCACCACCGCTCACCCCTGTGAATGGACGCCAAGTTTTTTACGGTCCGATATTCGGATCTCTTAAATAATTCGCCATCGGGATGTGAACTGCCCAATTGGACACTCGCGTTGATCAGTTAGCCTCAACTAACCTGAATACGGCAAAGAAATTAGAGCGAAAACATAGGGCAACATCGGATTTGTTATTTCTAGCCGTGGCATGGAATAATTTGTCATTTATTATAAGACAAAAAGACGACAGGGTCAACGGATAGATCACCAGCGTATGAGTTAGCTATCAGGATGCATGCGGGCCGTAATCCTACGAACGGAGTTATATCCAGAATTAATTTGCATTGGATTTGAATGGAGTTATGGATAAGGCAAGTTTAAGCTGAAAAAATAGAACAAACGAAGGGTATTGTCATTGATGCGTTTAATAATTATGAGCTTCAAATATCAATATTATCATCCTATATAGCGATCTTGCTGTTTGACAGTTTTCAGACATAAGAATTTGACGCAAAATAATAATTAGTACAATTGGCATGCACTTCGGGTCGGATCATATATTTGGCTCCATAAACGAGTCGTGTTGGGTCCATTTTGGACGTGTCGGATAGGGCCGAGTCATAAAAATTGGACACGTTGATAATTCTGCGCGGGACCCCAACTAAACGATTACTATACGGATTGTGTGGGGTGGGAAATTCACTGAGAAGGACCCACGAATGTAAAGGAACGCAGTGTTTGGTCATTAAAGTCTTTTACCGGAGAGCAAGGAATTCAAGTCGTTCAGCAGACCCGATAGGGGAAGAAACAGCAGAAAGCGATTTCATATTAAGTCGCAAAGAGATATTTTATGAACTAAACCCCAATTTTTAGTTGTTAGGACTAAGAAGTTAGAACCTGCATCAGATAGAATAGATATGCAATAGGCAACGGGAAGCCAGTGCTGGACATAAGCCATGTAGGTAACGCAAATAGAGAGGACCTAATTAACCATGCAACTTCGATACATAGCCAGTCCCACGCCAAGATAAAAGAAGGGTCGAGGCGACGCTAACAATTTTCGTCGTAACAGCTACGATGAGTCGAAAATGTCATTGCAGTCCACGGAACGCAGCCACCAGTGCTTTAATTCAGCTGCGATCCAGAACCATGCATTTGAGATCCACCAATTCAACCATGGGATCCGCCACTCAACACTCAAGATCCGCCACCAAATGAAGTGTTTTTTTTAAACCCAACCACACACACCTTGTTTCTCAAATTTTATGCGAATCCTTATAGCAAGTAGCGATTGTACTAGGGACATGATTGCAAGCAGCCAATAGAGAAACCAACACATCGAAAGACACATTGGCAGACTACAGACTGAAGTGGAGACAGGATATATATGGGACGGTCGGAGGCAGACAAACTCAATTATAACTACGTACAAACACGCATAGAGAAGGACAGAGGGCATTCAGATAATTATTATGCAAAATAAGGAGAGCCATCCGACAGTAAAACCACCCATGGTTACGGAAGCTGCGAAAGATTCCAACTGATAGGAATTCCCCCGTCGCAGCATTTCCGATGCTTTCGGTTTCGCTTCTTGAGAAATGATAAATAATTTATGCCAGTTTACAACGATTAGTGTCACACGACACGTGAACTTACATGATTGTATAATTGGAATTAGCGCACGCATTTACGATTGTTTAAGCAAAAGTAAGACGAGAATAGAATAACAACCACCCATTAATGAGTTGAAAATGTGATATAAAAACACAAATAATTATTATATAAAGACCGAAGGTCAGACCATCTTATTCACGAGCGCTATATCAAGTCACTCTGGTTGTCCAAATGGTAGTCCGATGGTGGTCCGAGTCCGGTTTTCAGTGGGTCAGAGGAGGCTGAGTAGCTGCCTGCACACATATGTAAATACATATATAGGCTACAATACATACATACATACATACATACCCTCATACATACATACATACATACACACATACATACATACATACATACACACATACATACATACACACATACATAATACATACATACATACATATATACATACATACAAACATAATACATACATACATACATGAATACATACATACATACATACATATATACATACATACAAACATAATACATACATACATACATACATACATGCATACATATATGCATACATACAAACATAATACATACATACATTCATACATGCATACATCACGCGGACGTGCATGTGTGCAATCATACGTAAATATGCATACATGCACACATTCATACATATATTCAAGCATCCCCACATACATTCACAGATACATACACAAACACATACATACATTCATATATACATACAGACATACGCACACATATATTCATGTGTGCATGCATTCATTCACAAACGAATAAATAGGCTTTTTAAATTTAATGTAATGTAAGTTAAATACTCGAATATTTCCTTGAGACCGCGTAGTCACATCAGCTCATGCAACGGCGCTATAACTAAATCAGGTCAAAATCCGGTGATTCCAAGATTGAGTTCAGAAGAAGAGTAAATGGCGACAAAAATACAACCAATAATGTTTTATATGTATTTTAATCATTTTATATACATTTGAATCGGTTGTACAGTCGAGGCATCGGACTTATAATTATTATTAGCAACACTGACACATAATATACGGCTGCTCTTACCGCATTGTTGCATATCTGATGTGGGCCTATTTGTACAGGCTCTTAGTAAATGCACCAAAATTGCTTCATAACCATCATCCTCTACTGCGCAAATCATCCCGAAAATACCCACCATTTTAAATTCCCAGTATGTCTGCGTGACTCGAGTGGGACTTACCGGCTTAACATAATGAATAGCCCGAGTAAAGTTCAAGGGCGCCTGCGCTATGCGACAGAAGGCCAGCGTTACATGAACCACATGAATAAGCCTTCACTGCCCATTGACTGCGATAGATTCATGACAATACAGAGAACTGGTTTTGGATTATTACAGTTGTCGGATTCCCAATGAAGCAACATAACAGCCTCGTGAATAGCAGAGTAGGTTAATATACCCTAGGTCGTTGGGCGTTACGCGGATATCCAAACCCACGTCGTTCTCGAGGTATGTATAAGTTTACGCTATAGACTACAGTGTATTGACACAGAATTCTACACTAAGGCTCTGCTTTTGACACTGTGACCGTTTAGTTATGACGATCAGCCTGCAATGTGGGGAGTTCGGATCGAGCCTATTACTGTGTAAGATCTTGATAAGTGCTACGACAGTCTACACTTGTGAACATTGTGAGGAGAGTAATATTACAGTTATGTTTCTCTCTGTCTTACTTGCAAAACGTTATTGGGACAAGCTCCACGCTGCCCTTGTGATCTTATCAGGCGACCAATCTCTTTGAACGTCATCTCCGCTTTGTAGACCGTCACGACCTTCTAGTTTCTCGGTCCAGAGCTGCCACAGCTCAACATCGTGCCTATGCCTCTGTTGGCCCTTAGCTATGAAACAACCTTCATGTTGTGACTTGTGCTGAAATCTTATCTGGTTACACAACTGTTTTTTCCTCGTTCTTTCAAGACTTTTTGTTTTCTCTAGGGCTTCTTCGCACTGGGAGCGCCTCTGATTAGGTTGTGGGCTTACTGTGAGAGGCGCTTTATAAATCCGTAAATACTAAATAGAATAGAATATATTAGAATGGCATATATTCAAGTAGAATGTTGTATTGGATGCGTGTGTATTGCATACATCGATGCATGTGGATTTGAATGCATGCATACATGGATGTACGTGTGTGTGTTTGTATGTGTGTGTGTATTCGCGTGCGTGCGTGTGTAAGTGTAAGTGTGATTAATGACTTTATGGAGTCTAGCAATGCACGTTCGTCCCTCTTTATTACCTGACCAAGGAAACACTTCTGAACTTTAAAACATACAAACAAACACTCATCTATTCATAACTCTATGGCATATAATATTAATATATATATATATTATATGCAATGTGTTAGACATATATCTGGGCTACAATCATGCCATAATTATAATCGTGTGTGCATCATACACTGACAGTAACTTTAAGAGGCAGATCTTTAAAATACAGGTCTGTAATTATGGGCTTCCTTGGAGTGACCCAACTAAGTATACACTACTCCTTGGTGTGTTCAGGATGCTTCAATTAGAATGCTGTCGCCTGCCAAAAGCCTTGTGCAGGAGATGTGAAGTGACTTCCAAGATACAAGTTAAGAATTGTTATCTTTAAAGTCTTTCCACTGAGAGTATACAAGGACGAAGAGTGCAAGTCGGTCTATATGGATCCCACCCGTATCATTGATGATCACGTGGATATTATCTGATTTCTACTATGCTGTGTCTGTCTATCTTTCTTTGCTTGTCTGTCTCTCTCTATCTCAGCGTCCGTATCTTCAGCAGGCACTAGAAAGTCACAGGTCTGTTGATTATTCATACTTAACCAACTCCTTCATCGAAACTCATCCAGCCCACTTCCGAACTCCCTTCCATCTTCTTCAATAGCTGAATCGTTATGTTTTTTCGTCTCAGAAAAATTACTGCACTCTGTCTCTCCCTCCAATCACTTATGACCAAAACCACAACCAACTCACCTCCAGACACACCATCCTCTACTCATGACTTTCCTCCTTCCCCATCTTTATCATCATCATCCGTCTTTCAACCAACACCTGAGACAAAAATAGTCAATACGCTACAATCCATTCCTAACAAGCAGTACAGACTCGACCATATACCCACCTCTTTACTGAAAGACCGGATCTAACCTTGTTCCTGTCATTACCAAAATAATAAAACTCTCTTTATCTTCTGGAAACTTTCCCCTACTCTTCAAGCATTTCTTTGTCATTCCACCCCTTAAGAAACCATCACCTGATAAAGAAATCCTCTCTAACTATCGACCTGTCTCCAACCTGTCATTCATTTCTAAGCTAACCGAACGAATAGTCCTGTCACGAATCAATGACAATCTGTCTTCCAATTTTCTCCTAAATCCGCGCCAATCTGGTTTACCAAGCGGCACTCAACTGAAATCCTGCTCACTTCCCTCTACAGTAAACTTGTTTTTAAAATATCTCACCAACAGGTCTCCTCTCTCTGCCTTCTTGATATATCCGCAGCCTTTGACACCATTGACCACAATATATTGCTCCAGAGACTGGCTACCTGTTTCGGCTTCACTTGCACTGCTCTTCTCTGGATCCAGTCCTCTCTCTCTTCCCGCTCATTCTTAGTCTGACACTTCAGACACTTCATCCCAATCATATCCTCTAACCTGTGGTGATCCGCAAGGTTCTGTTCTCGGGCCTCTCTTGTTCATCCTCTACACTACCCTCCTCAGTTCGCTCATCAAATCATCCTCTGTTGACCAATATCAAGGTGAGGCGAAAGGGAGGATTCAGGACAGGATTAAATGCTATCCTGCATTGTTCTTTCACAGATTTAGTGAAAGAGCAATGTTTTTAGTTTTGAGTAGAAAACTTGTGGTGAGATGGCAAGAGGTGAGGCGTTGGTGAGTTCGTTGGTGAGCTCGTACGATGGATCTGATATTTGGATTAATGATGGAGGGAGTTTGTTCCAAAGAGGCGGAACAGCAGTAGATATGGAACGATTTGCAAATGTGAGTGATGAGATGACGCAAGGGCGAAGCAGTGTTAGGGTGGAAGAGGAACGAGTTGAGCGATGTGGTTGAATCGTGAACAGTTGACGGAGATATGGTGGCTGTGAAGATTTGAGTGCGTTGTAGGTGAATGAAATGACCTTGTATTCAATCAGTTCAGGTGTTTTGAGCACGTGAAGTGATTTGAGGACAGGAGTAATATGGTGGTGCTTTGAGGATTTGGTGGCAGCACGGGCGAGAGCATTTTGAATGGCTTGAAGACGATTTATTTGGGTGATATTTATATTGAGGAAAAGGGAGTTGCAGTAATCCAATTTTGCGTGAAGTATTGAAGCGGGGATCGTGGATGCAGTTTTGAAGTCAAGCACGGGGTGGATTCTACGAAGATCACGGATATGCATGAACCAAAAGCTAGAAAGATGTGTAATGTTTTCAGCGAAGCTAATGTTTTGGTTAAAGATTATGCCTAAATTGCGGACAGGAGATTTTGCAGTAAATGTGTGGGTGCATATAGCTGCATGCACTCGTAGGCCTATAGGCATAAATACATAGATGCATATAGCATGAATGCCTATTTAGATATCCGGACATTTCCCCACTGGACACTATCCTCTAGGACAATTCCCCGGACATTTCCCCTCTTTAATCACTTACCCAATAAGTGGGCAAAATGGTGATAGAATAGCTCCTGCGTCTCTTAATGCTATACGCTGAGACCAATGGATCAGCCAGCTGTATGATTATGCTGTAGATTATTAAGTAACTCTTCGACTAATCGTTTACATCGTTGACGGCTCTTGAACCTTGTGTCATCACACTTCAGATACTAGTAATCTTGAACTGAAGTAATTAAGCTTCCTAGACATGTACAAATTAATAGGACACAGCCTTATTACTCGAGATCTATACGCAAATATCTTATCTATGCCATACACAACATCTATGATACATCTTGAACTTGGATATTATTGCGAGAGAATATTTACTGAGCAGCTCTTAAACCTCTTTTAATATACCTGTAACTCTGTGCATAGTCACTATACCACACAATTACTGAACCTTGCAATCACACTTCAGAAGGACAATGATCTACAATGTAGAGTGATTGATAAATCTTCAAAGACGTGTAAAGATTAAAAGAACACCAAAAGAACAACGAATGTTTACGAATCAATATTTATTGAAACTTATCTCTTTAGTTTGCAAACATACTTGCATGCAACAAGTCACATCGTCTAAAAAATACCTGTGTTGGAACACAGGTATTTACCCTAATTTACACATTTTCTTACATCTGCATAAGCACGCCTAAGATGTTGACCTATTTTTGGCCCGCGTTGAATAAGGATATACATTTATTTAAGCAAGCATACGAATCTTTCGTGCGCCTATAAATAACCACCACATCACGCAAACATCTATGTACAGTGTATCCTGTATCTATGTTTATATGGATACACCTCCCCGACACACTATAATATAGCAATAATAGCAGTATACATATGCACTGAGTACTCTTTTATGAGCTTCTGAACAGGCGCCATAAACACAGCCCTCTGATATATTGCTGGTAAGACTACTATGTGTAATTGTGAAATTAAAGCACGTGTAATCGTATTGTCGTCTGATATTTATAAAGCGCCACTTCAAGAAAGAACTCATCGGTAGCGCTACCGACCCGAATCAGTGTAGCTATTATATATTATTGCACTTATATGCACTAATATATAAAAAGAGAGAGAGATGGTGGAGAGAACGTTTTCATCAATTTCATAGACTTCATTTATACAGGCGTTCGAAAGCGCCTGGCATGACGGAATGTAGACAGCGAAGCAAATGTCAGAATACGAGAGCAATTGATCAGACTGGTACAAGAGACGTTTGGGAAAACATCAAGTGACAAAAAGATAGATAACAGTCGTTGATTCCTTTCATACGAAAGTATATTGCGAAAAGAGTGCATCATATTAACCATTATGTACCTGCTTAACCTAGATTTGAAGCACTCAGTTGGGGATCAAGAATAGCCTTCGATTTCGGACGGCATCTGTGCACAAATACAACTGCATTTTGATATCGCACTCCTTCCAAAGATCAGTTGACCTTACGGTACGGCAGCGATGTTGCAAAGCAATTATGAGTGAAGTTCCCTACGCAGTTGCAAAGAAAGCTAAAGCAACAGTTGATGTAAAAGGCAAGACGACATAATGACTACAAGTATAAGCCCTATTACGAGGAGAAGCTGAGGAAGAAACTAAACCCATCGCCGTCACACTCCCACAGACGAACGCACGCACCATATACACATATACAATATTAAACATGCAGTTGCAATCATAAATTTGCATAGCGCCATAACAAAGAAAATAATAGGAAGCCTTAAGGCGACGCTGAATGGTTTTTAAGAACAGAGCATTCATCGATTAGCAAACGCTGTTCAGTTACGTTAGAAAGCCTGAGAATAACAGTGACAAGTGAGAGAACACACATGTACATGCATCATTGGTAGACATCGCAAATCTGATCCTCATTGGGAATTGCAGGACAGATGACTACAAGTTCTGAGTTCCTGAATCTCGAGAACGAGGAACGAAAACACATTCTCGCACATACACACATGCATCTATTTACATAATGTATATATATATATATAAACACACACGCAAATTGAATACACAGATAGTGAACACTTCACGCCAGTACAAGGAGATTGGACGTCTGATTGCTGATTACGCCTTTGATTGTCATGGAGAGACTACCTGATGCAGTGAAGTATCATCGATCGGATTCAATAGAAGATAACTGGATCAGCTTATGCAGGCTGTTGTTGGGCCACCTGTTGCTCAGAAGAATTAGCGAGTAGCTTTAGAAGAACAAAATGGCATTTGTGGAAGATAAGGTAAGTCCGACTAAGCATGGACTAATTATTTACATCCTTGCTTGTTTTTAATTTTTCCCACTCAGACCGTGTGAGGAATCTCAAGACCAGAAATGGAACAGTGATTGTACCAAAATACGGTTCATTTAGGACTAGAGTCGTGGATAAGGATCTTGAAGATAGGCCTACGGGCCACCGAGAGGGGAAGGGGCTCATGAACCCGAGGATTTTAAGAAGCCTGGATCGGGTCCACAATCGACTTATGAAAATTATTATAATCAGTTGAACAAAGGTTAGGCTTTAACTTTGTTCAACTGTGACACCTGAACTATAACGGTTTTTTTGCATTAAAACATGCGCGTCTCCGTAAAATAGATCTGCGACTACTCTGCCTTGGACCCAGAATTTATCTGTCTAGGTGCATAAAGATCTAATTTCATTCAGAGAAGAAAGAGGACAAAGAGAGCCTATGACAAGCAGACAGAGACTGAACAACTGGTGCTGTATGCATAAAAAGACTGAGCCAGAGAGAGAGAGACAGACAGGAAGCGAGAGAGGAGGTGGGAAGGCGAGAGAGAGAGTCAGTCGATCAGTGAATCCAAGCAATTATTCGGCAGATAATCAGTTTACTGACATTGTCTGCGTAAATTAACAGTTTCGCTGTTTCTTTAGTTCATTAGAATATAAAGTGATCGAAATCGGACCAATAGAGATCATCGATGCAAGATCCAGAAGGACATTCGTTGAGTGCTTCATTCTACGACAGTTTTATTAGTAAGCAGTAAAAGCTCTCAGTTAATTAAGATTATTATTCCATTGTTTTACTGCATGATGACCTGATCGTCCAGTTTGCACGCACTTCTAAAGCGCAGCATCGGGCTTCCTCGCTCGTGGAATGGGCTCACATTACAGGTTCGGCTCCTCATCTTTATTTTGCATCTCTCTGAAAACTGCACTTTTAAGCCTCGGTTATTGGCCGGGAGCTTTTCTGAGTAAATGTTTTGAAGGGGCGCTTTAGCAAGCCTTTTGATTGATTGATTGATTGATTTACATCAGATGGAATCAATTCACAAGAAATTGCATCGCTTTAGATTAAATAGCTTCACATCACGTCACGACAAATCATATTGTATCGACAATTTTAATTATATCGACAAATATTATTAAATCAACAAATCATATTAAATCGACAAATCATATTAAATCGACAAATCATATTAAATTGACAAATCATAATAAATCGCATTGAATCGCATTAAATTACAGACTCTGCATTGTAAAAGCTGATTTTGTTTAAAATCGAAGTTGTTTCTCAACTGGTTCAACAGTAACGAAGCACAATGCCGAAACTAAAGATCGCTGGAATCGAAGTCTAATCGTTGAAGGAATCGATGAATCACAAATCAGCGTTCTTCTTCTTCTCGTTGCGAACAAATCGAAAGGCGGAGGGGAGCTCGACGATAGCAACCTTGATCCAGAAAATCACAGGGTGCTACTGACCTTCAAGGACAAGCACGGTTCGAATCTGAGTCATTCTGTTGTCATAGCTGTACCCTAGATTAATATACAGTGGCCGATGCACAGTTGCGGAAATATTTATTGCATCACACTACAAAAAAGTAAAACATGGTTTATTACTTTTAAGGTCGGTTTTTTTAAATTGATGTTACCTAAGTTATTTTTAAAAAGCATAAAATCTGTCATTTACATATTTTCGGAAACGTCTGTTGGTCGATACATGTACAAAAAGGGAGAAATTAGGAAAAATCATTGTTTCTGCTCATGACGTCCTGATATTTTCTTGTACTGCCTCTAGCTTTGATCACAAGGGGATGAAATAAGTATTACTACTGCTCCGTCTTCGTTTAATAGGCAGGCCGATAAACCACAGCAGGGAGCATAATAACAAGAGACAGTGGATGTCAAAGAGATTTACCATTACTGATACCATTTGCAAATTGAAAGAACCTCTTCCCATGAACTTTATCTGTTCCAATAATAATCAATCCTGTAAGTTTTAATAAGGTCTCCTTTTCTCTCATAAGTGACGAAAATAACTCCGTTTGACGCAAAAAGCAATTGTAACTGTGTTTTTATCACTTACATTGCAGCTCTGAACTGAAAAGAAAATTCAGACCAAAATGATTCATGAAGAGAGTCTTGGTGTTATTGTCAATTGCCATATTCTCCCCTTTGTAAAGTTAACATGGATACATCATAGTTTTCTGTATCTTTAGCTGCTGAACATTTCCTGGCGATTGGCTACATTTCTCTGCTTGGTACAAACTTTACCGTATCAAGACCGAGTCTCATCGACGAAGAAGAAACGCAGTCGGGCGTTACACTGGACGCAGTCCAGTGTAACGACGCAGTCGAGCGTCACGATTCCTGGGAACAAATCTGTCCGATGGCCGAGGATAACGGAACACCCTTTTACTTGAGGGCGTCTCCGTCACAGTCGGGTGATGAAGGTCATGACCGAGGAGGGGAACGGGGCAACGTCGTCTTGGTCAGAGAGGTTCCAGATGTTCTGACGGAGGAGAAACTGAAGAATCTGCTGGAGAGCAATGATCTGGCTGACGCGGAAGATATTAAACGGGTGGAACTCCGTCGTGACACCAAAGTGGCTAAAATAACTCTGTTTGATCCAAAAGGTAAGTGTAATTGTAAATATCTCTTCATCAATTACATTGCATCCTCAGTCCAGGAGTCTCATTCACCGTATGGGGTGAGCAAACCTCGTATACTGATTGATCTATAAAAGACTCGGAACTCGACCCGACCCGATCCGACATCTAAAGGCAAATTTCTGACCAGACCCAATTTGACCCGACCCGCCTTTAGTGCTACATTTGTAAATATTAGTTATCGTCAAACTCTAATGTGGTAAGGGTCCGTTCACATATTATATAACGCTCAAGTGGTAGGTGGGTGGGTTCCTGTTTTGTTAGCATTATATTGTGTAGGGTGGGGGGGAGGGGGTAGGTTGAAGGTTTTGTTATATAACAAAAATTTCAGCTGATGCTATTTTGCCTGTTTGCCTGCCAATTGGAAATTCCATCTGCCACGGACCCTCGTTGTTTTATCGAAGTTCACAATACGTTATGAACCAAAACTGGCAGAATCAGCTGCCACCTGGCGAATTGAAATGACGATCTTACTTGTTATTTATTAATCCACTTTAAACAATTTCCTGATTTCAATATTAACAATTTCCTGTGCATAGCTTTAAACGCTCTTAAATTCAATTCTATATGAATTGTTTTGATTTTGGTTTTTATTAAAATTAATTCACTTGAAATAATTATTTCAGTAGGTATTATCAAGATGTTTCATTTTATTTTCTATACTTGTGTGTAAATAGTTTATATGTTTGCTTAAATACTCAATTGTAGTTGTGGTATACAGTCTGTATACATCATACGCTATTAAATAGGTAGAGCTGTACAGCGAACCTATCGATAAATACCTGATAGTGCAATATTAAACCAATCGCTTCTGTGTGATACTATCATCCTCATATCTTGTGCAAAACAGGAGGGAAACTAAAATGGTGTTTATAGATAGGATTTACGCCACTACCATGTATTATCATGCTTTATTAGTAGGCATACATGGTGACAATCGTCGACTACCCAGTTAGTTACCGTAATTAATACAAGTGAATTTAGCGCCATTAAAAGTCCGATTGTTAAGCTAATTACGTTCTATAAATTCTAAAGTATGTTAATCTGGTTTGAACTCTTTTAAAGGTATGCTGTCTTCATGCTGCATTAGTTAATTTTATTAATGCATCTTGCATTTCTAGTATTAAACGATTAATGTGCCAATTTGCATAGTCTAGTAACTGAATTACAGTATTAACTAACATAATCTAGTCACTATTAAAGTGCTAACTAACATTGTATTATTATAAAAGTTTCATATTGTGCAATGCAATGATGTCGACTGTATGTCTTTTAGCGTGCTTATAGAATGGGGTGGGGTAGGGGGTAGGTAGCATATCTGTTATATAATATAGGGGTGGGTGGGTCACAGCTGCTGTTATATAACGTTATTAGGGGTAGGGGTGGTTCAAAAAATGAGATTTCATGCGTTATATATTATGTGAACGGCCCCTAAAAGCGCAGCAAAGTCTGACCGCCAAAATTATGTGATCATAATATTTATTTGCGAGGTCATACCAGGGAAGATAACCTTCGTTTATTCCATTTATTTTGGCCCAAACTTACTTTCTCCATTAATACATGCAAAGGAATTCCGGATATTATTGGATACGTAAGACTCCGGTCCGCATGCTCCAGCATTGCCTCCTCAGCTAACTCACACGCTTGTAATAAATCTGCTGACCTTTCGTTTTTTTAATAAATTCGTGAGAGATTATTACATAAGACAGCACTGAGTTGAAAATGAAGCTCTGAAGACATCGGTTAGTCGATATGGGTCCGGGTTTGGAACCCGACCCAATCCGACCCGCCAGCATCTTGAAACGACCCGACCTGCCTATTCCGCAAATATTCGTGACCCGACCCAGCCCGACCCGCGAGGGGGGTCGACCAAACAAGTGGAAAACTCTGAGTCAGAAGTCACCCAGAACTGTTAACTAATATACGTTAACTCCCACCTCTGGCAACAGTGGAAGATTGTTCCCCAGTCCCTTCAAATGTTTGTTTTTGATGGTATGGTAATCACTTCGTTCCATTCTGCAGGAATTATAACTGAAAAATGGACTTTGTAACCTATAATTTCAGTTTTGTATGCAAGACTTGAGACTTCAAGACCAAGACGAGACCGAGACAGTGAGATGCCGAGACCGAGACCGAGACACTGAAAAACTGTCTCGAGACCGAGACACTGTCTCGAGACCATGCAACTCTTTATAATTCTAATATAAACAAACAAATGACTACTATTATGCGTTCGTAAGATCTGGTTAATAAAGGTTCGCTTGAGAGTATTGAACGACTTCAGAGAGATAATATGATTAATAACTCTGTTTTGTTCGCAATTTAATTATATCAGCTTTGTTATTGAAGTATGGTCAAGATATTATGCTCTGCAATTAAGATATGGAAATTCTGAATTGTTTTAATCTCAAGGGTTTTTAAAATTGGCTGACCACCCATCTTTAATCAATATCTTAATCTTAACGATTATGTTACGAGTGAGACAAATGTTCCCAAGGATGAATGTGCAGTTAGTAAGACAGATACGTATAACAATGGTACACTGTATTTGAGTCGACTTGCTCATTATGAGCATTTCCGCACTGCTCAGCACAGAGCAAAGTTGATACAAGCGATCATGAATCAATAAAACAATCTTGCAATCTATTACTCAATGACAATAAAATTAATTGGTTTCTGTGAATATCTTTAGTTGCAGCAAAGCTCTGTCGGCGTCATACAGTCAAATTCAAAGACATAGTACTTTGGTTCTCTTTGGAACCGAAAGAGGTTGTCGATGACAGCGACAACGTATTTGACAGCGATGGCGTCTTTGACGCGCTAAAGGTCAACGGGGTCAGCGAGTCAGTTTCAGATGAGATGCTGCGTCTGTACTTTGAAAACCCCACAAGGTCTGGGGGTGGTCCCGTATCCGACATGAGCCCGTTGAAGAACGGGGAGTGCATCGTCAAGTTTCAAGATCCCAAAGGTAGGCAAACGCATTGTAAAATCATAAACCTGGTCGAAGTCATAGCCAATCAATCGATAAACAATGAATCAATGAGTCAGTCACTCACCCACCCATTCACTCACCCACTCGCTCACTCAGTCACTCAATCAATCAATCAGTCAGTCAGTCGGTCTGTCAATCAATCAATCAATCGATCAGTCAAACATCCAACCTACTAACCAATCGATCTGTATCTCTATCTGTATTATTTTGCTTTATTCCAATAATATCTTAGCTGGAATTTGCACTGAATCAATATGCTTAGAACCAGATACACTACTTGACAATTAGCGCCCAGGAGAGGACAGCATAGATGACACTACAGTAGTCAATCTAAATGCAAAAGCAACGCATGAACAAAGAATAGTGCGGCACTGGGTGAAATGAAACGCAAAATGACCCGTAACTATACACCAACTGAAAGCTGTGATAGAGAAAAATATCTACCCTATATAATGTAGGGTTAGTATTCTCTTATAAATTGCGATCTTTCTATGTTATCAGTTGCTTCCATGGTGTTCCATCGTAAGTTGCATCAACTGGATGGCGTCTCCTTCAGCGTCGTGCCGTTGGAGAAGGTAGAATTGACAAAATGTTGCGCCATAGAAGTTGAGGGACTGGGAAAAGGACATACGGAAGATCTGTTGAGGCTCCACTTCGAACACCAGAAATTCGGAGATGCCACGGTCGAAGATGTCATCATTGACAGGCTAAGAGGAAAAGCAGTCGTCACTTTCAAAAATCCTCAAGGTATTCGAGTAACAATAACGATAATTTTGTTGCAATAAAATCAAATCAAACCGCTTACTTCCTTGACAATGATTGTGTAATAGAATAGACATGTAAACAAGGAATTAATTAACATTGAACAATCTTGGGTTACAAGGAAAGGCCCAAAGGGATATCGTCCCGCTGGCAAGACCACCCATAATAGCCTATACAGTGGGATAGTTCCATGGAGCGCAGATATATTTGCATAGTGCAATGAGTAGATATGACATTTTATAGTCAGATATCTGTATGTCGAATGTATTTTATAACGCAGAAGACTAGTAATCGTAATCATCAGGCGTCCTCAACGCCCAAATGAAGCTTAGCAAGAGGCGCTCAGTCTGAACAAAATATATAGGCCTAGATACATATACATGAAGGTAAGATAGGCCTCCAGATGGAGACCCGAGAGCGCCACCGATGAGTTTTTTACTCGAGGTGTCGCTTAATTAATGTCAGATTACAATTACAATCACCATTACAATAGGTCAGAAAGGTAGACAATCAGACGTTGCATTGGATAGCTTATTAAGCTGGAGGAGCGAGGGAGTAATGAAGAAGAGGAAGTAGATGGGATTTATAAGGAAGGGTGTTTCTTGTTTTGAAGAAGATACTTGAGCAGATGAGCAGAGATTGCAGCAGATAAAAGTCCTACCATCTGCCTGCATACATGCCACACAATAACATCACAGCAGCACATTTATTATGGGATCTAGTCTATTGTCTGGTACTGTGTCTTGGGTAGTGCGTCTGTCTATCTCAGAGACCTATTCAAATTAACTTCGGCCTGTACTGGTCGCTGATCTCTTCGCTCGGTTTCCAGAGGAAACTTTGTGGTTCCATCAGACAGAATAGGGCTTTCTCAATCGTGGGTCAGAGTGTTTGGAATAGCCTCCCGTAAACCAGTGTTCTCTCCCGCGCAACCTTTCTAGCTCTTTCTATTGACTTCTCAAGACTTTCCTTTATGACCGGGTTTGCATCGGGAGTACCTCTGCATAGTGCTCTCGAAGAGGTGCTATATAAATTGCACACATTAGTATATTGATTGGTTAGCAATATGGATCTGGAGTTCAGTTCTGATAAGTTAAACTAAATTTGAATAACGGTACAGGTTTGCGGAACCAGCATGTCACCACGGGGTTCATGGAAAACAGCGATCGTTAACCTCGTTGGCTCAAGGCAAAACGTTAATCTTTTAGATGTATTTTCCGTTCCATTGAACTACCAATGATATCTCGGTTCTTAAAATGAAACTTATACCTTTTAGCCTGGTGCAGAGAGCAACTTAGATTATCAGAGTAGCACCATATAAATTTTCTTGCTGAATACAATTAAATGCAGTTTCTGTGCTGCTTTGCGTTAATAACTTATTCAGCACATTTCTTGTAAAGCACGTTGTTAAATTGAAGTAAAAGAATAATCGGTTGAACTTCTCTTATACTCTGATCTCAAGGTTTTATACTGTCAGTGTTTTAAAGTGGATTAAAATGTCCATCAAATCACATGGACTTAAAGATAATTCATTTAGCCATGTTCTGGAAAAGGCCTGGTTTAAATAACCACAACCATAACCATGACGTTTATTGATCCCTCAACAACATAACAGGATAAATCTGGAAAAGAATAAACATATTCACCAGATATCTAGTTCATCATTGTTACATATTCGCCAATTCACTTACTTACAATATACACATATATCAAAATATTAAAATGTATTTCTTGTTTACTCAAATGTTTTCGCTCTGTTCTGCAGATGTTGAGAATGTTCTCAGTCACAAGAACCACGTTCTGAGCAACGTTCCTCTAACGCTTAGTCAACTCGACCCTTCGCCACCCGCGCCACTCCTTCTGGAGCAGACGGAGGACAAGAGGTTGCTGGCGACGGGACTTCCGCCTCGAACCAAGCTCTCAGATCTCCAGAATTACTTCGGAAAACTGTCCGGTGTCCGACTGACCGCCGCCTATCTGATGAGCCTATCGTCCAAGTGTCTTCTAGAGTTCGAAGCGCCTCCAGGTAACAGACTCCAGCCATGATTCAGTGAATAACGTATATGCTGCTGAGTGTTGGACAATTACGCGAGCGAATAGAAAGAGAGCAGAGGCATTTGAAAATAACGGGGAGGAAACTGATGAAAATTAGTTGGACAGAAACATATCAAATGAGAAGGCTCTGGAGAGAGTAGGGGAACAGAGAGTTATGCTACAATCGATTGCAAACAGGAGGCACCACTGGCTTGGACATATATTTCGAAAAGGAGGTCTGCTGTTGACGGTACTGGAGGAAAGACAGCTGGGGAAGACAACAAGGGAAGGGAAAGATTGAAAATGTTGAGTGATCTGGACAATGGAGAACCTGATGTAGCTACGAAGAGGAAAGCGAGCGACAGAGGGAGTTGAAATGAAAGGGGAGACAAGTCAAATACCTGGTCATCGGCAGAAGACTGAATAAGAAGTACTTGCTCGATCAGTGTTTAACACAGAGTATGATACGCTGTGCGCTATTACACCGACTCCTGTAAGTTTTAGGATTCACTTTGCTTTAGATTTTCCTTCTCTTGCAGACTATAAAAAGCTGAGAGAGTTGGTTCACGCGAAGCCTTTCCGAGGCGTGATGATCTCGATTCGAAAGGTTCCTCTGGCAACGAGCATCGAGGTCCTTGGTGTCTGCGATCTCTCAGACGAAATTTTGACCCTATTCTTCGAGAATCGTCAACATGGAAAGGGCAAGGTCGTCGAAATTAGGAGACAAACGGATCAAGGACGGACATTCATCAAGTTCGAGAAGCCAGATGGTAAGAGGTCGCTTTGGATGTAGTCAGTGTTAACCAGTCCATCTAAGCACGTTGCGATGTAACACTACCGCTGTTCCAAATGATGATGATGATGATGATGATGATGATGATGATGATGATGATGATGATGATGATGACGGTGACGGTGACGGTGATGGTGATGGTGGTGACGGCGGCGGTAGGGGTGGGGGTGGCGGTGTCGCCGGCGGCGGTGACGATGACGATGATGATGACGCCGACGACGATGGATAGATAATAATGTTCAGAAATACTGAATTAAATCAAGTTAAAGTTACTTAAGTTATCCTATAGCTAAATTTGTTGTAATGTATATTACATTGTACAATATTATTAGCAAATGCGTTGTACATGTGATAGAAAGTGGCCAAAGCATTCAATACTCACTCATTCAATCTATGCACGTTCTCTTGTACATAAATACGTTTTTTCAATACTGATGGGGATGTCGATAAATCGATGGAAATGATGAAGAAGGATTCAATTGCAAAGTAATTGTCGAAACAAATCACAATAATTTATCCCCGTATCTCGTAGTCTTCAACAGAACATAGCTGTCCTATAATTATTTTGCAGTATTATACAAAAGATGCATTGACGGATGAACTCTACTGGCAGTACAATCGCGCCTCCGAGAGGTTCTCATAATGCTCTATATAAATAGCCTAATACATACAATCGCAAATAATTTTATCTTCTTGTTCCAGTGATCTCAGGACTTTTGAAGAAGCCACTGAAACTCGAGGGTCGAACGTTGAAAGTTTGCTGGCATCATTCCTTCCTCGACGCTGGAAGTATTCCGTTGGTAGACGAAATCCCTGGTCGCAAAAAATCCGGTTCTTTCCAATCACTACCTCCTATACGCAATCGTGTTTCGTCTGAACCTTCAATGGGTCTACACATGACAGCAAACCAAACGGCATCAATAAGACCTAGCATGATGCTATTCGAAGAGGGAGACGGGGACGTCACGCCGACTGCATCTTTAGTAGATTTGACAGTTCCGGAAAAAATGGAGAATCTAAAGCCTTATCATAATAGGTTGTTGATGTTGATTGGGTTTGACATGCAGCTGATGGTAGCAAGCGATGCTGGTAGCAAGCAGACCAAGATCACCCTAGACGAAGTTTCTCTGTTCGGGTCGGAGGATTCCAAGGCAACCATCAAGATCAAGGTGCTCGAAAAGTTGATGTCGAAGATTGGGAAGATGCAGCAGGTGTCCGAAGTCAAGGGAAGACTGATGAAGAGGGATTCGGTTCAGGAGTATATTCACAGCATTTGCCAACAGCGGGATATCAAAGCTACCCTGGCATGTGATCCCTTCATTCAAGTGTGCGCCTTTGACGAGCAAGAGAACATGAAATTGGAGAATTTATTGCCTTCCCTCATCAAGGAAATGGAGTTCTCTTTGGATGTCTCAAATACAGCAGCTACTGCTCTAGGCGATGAACTGAAGAAGCGACAGGAGGAAATCGAGTTCACTATCGATTCATCTCAAAAGAGGATCACACTCTCATGTCTAGATAAGGAGGAAGTTCAGATTCGAGAATTTGTCGAAAAATTCATCAGAGAAAACAGCAGATTGGAAAAGCGAATTTCTCTCAACCAACAGAGGAAAGATTACATCTGGCAATATAGGACAGAGGACTTGGAACCAGTTAGAAAGGAATTAGAGAAATTCGGTGGCTCTCTCGAGTACGAATTGGGAGCAGCTGTTCTCAAGGGTGATAGTTCCAGCGTAAATTCAGCGTCAACTCGACTACAACGGATCGTTGACAGTCTGGTCGAGAAAAGCTACACGGTCGATCATCCGGGTGGTGAATCCTTCCTCACAAAGACAGCCCCAGGAAAGCTGATCCTGAAGGGCATCGAAAGTGAAGACGCAGTCTTCATAACTGTTAGGAGCAGAACGCCAAGGTCACTTTCAACCAGTAAGCACTACACGTTCACAGCTATATTGATATTATAGCACCATTGGACGATGTCTAGTGCATTAAATACCAACACAATAATTGTTTTTAAGTTTAAGGTACTATTTAAAACTGTTTATCTGATCGGTTGCATTAGGGGCTTCCTTTGTTCTTACTATTGATCCTCCGCTGATATATCTATTTTAATTCCCGCGTTGCACCTTGAATCCCTTATCCAGTGATTATAACATAATCACTGGATAAAGAAGTCAAGGTGCAACGTGGGAAGTAATATTATTACTTAGAAAGCGCTTGTAGTTACCTTGTTCTATGTCATTGTTTATTTAGAAATACTTTGATAATCAAACAGATGTAGAACAATAGGATCACACAGTTTCATGGCAGTAGTTCCCAACAGCCCTCGACCCATTTACTTGATTTATCGTACGGTGCTTTATTTAAGCGTTACCCTTCCATAAGCGATTCAGCCTTTTGTTGACCAGAGGGCCTTGGTTAAATGATCAGTCGGAGTTATCAGACGCCTGACATGGCTGTCATACAGCTAATAATTAGACTCGTGTAATAACTTGTGATCATCCGTTCATACTGTGATCTACGAGCACATTAAGTACCTGAGAGGTTGATTAATAAGAGGACTGTTATCATTAAAAATATTTCACCACAAGATTCTTGCTGGTATTTCTGCTTTACTCTATTATGTCTTCAAAAATATTTGCTGAATTGTCACTATCGACAGAATAGGATTTAAAAGGACTCATGATATAGAGCGAGGAATTCACGTGTGGATATATTTATTTCACATTTTTTATTCCACTCTGCCATCCATGTTGGCACACACTGTTGTAACATTAGAATGCGTTGACATTGATTTCACATCTGTAGATCGTGAATCTGCTGCTGAACCCGACATCGTGTCATCCGCCACTGGAGCATCCTCAACTGGCACCAGCATGTCACGCGTCACCAATGATGCAGGGATCGTTGTGACAATTGTCACTGGAACAGTGGAATCGCAAAAGGTAGGTGATAGCATGTGTTAGTCTCAACTATAAGCGAAAAACTAATTACCAAGCTCTTGTACCAGTTCTGCTTTTTGCAACACAATAAAGGATAAGTTTAAATAACCACAACCATGACAACAATGTTTATTGATCCCACAACATTACAGGATAAATCAGCAAAAGAACAGGCGTATCAACCAAATGCAAATTCAATAAAGTTTTGGCTGAGAGATTTAACAGCCTTTGCATTAACTGAAGCGTGGAGCGACGAAACTTCTTCCATTATCTCACTATCTGTATAAGAGAAGACTTGTTTCTGTTGGCGATATCTGAGAAATAATAATGAGTACATTTTTCAGCATTGCTCTCAATGCAATTGGGTCTACCACATACACAAAAAGACAACAGAGGATTTCATAAAGATAACTTATTAGTAACTTCTTCTCGCTTTCTGTGCATTATGTTTCATATTGATAAACTATTTTCTTAATTACATTTTACATTACTGAGGCCGACTTCAGTGAGGCTTTCAATAGGCGTTACAGTGTCTGGATACAGCCGTCATAGAAAATTAAGTATTTGGATTCATAACAGTCTCATCATTGGTATTGCGCTGTATCGAGGGATCAGCTCCCAGATACCTTCGGGAACTATGCTGTTCCACACTAAGTGTACAATGCCGAGGCTCCTTCCGTTTTTCCTTACAGGTCGAGCTTCTTGTCCCTCGCTCTCGGACTTATATGAGGCAGCGCCAAGCCTTCTTGGTTACTGGCCCTGAAACCTGGAATGGGCTCTCTGTTATCCTCCGCCATGTGCCCAGAGGACAATCAAACATGTTTTATACTAATCTTAGACTGTCCTGTTTAGTCGGGTTTAGGTCAGGAGCGCTTCTGAGTAGATGTCTTGAAGAGGCGCTTTATAAATCCTCCAAATAAATCAAATCAAATAAATAGTTGGTGTCGTCATACATAGTATTTGTAAATTTCTGGATATAGTCTGGATACATAGCAAGTGTCTAGATACAGCCTTGAAATATAACATTAAGTATCCGGATAATACTAACTTAGCTGGATTTAATTTTTCAGGTGAACGCTATCGTCAACTCAACAAGTAAGGATCTCGTCTTGGATAGAGGTGAGATCTCTAAATCCATCCTTGTCTCAGCTGGTTTGTCCATTCAAGACGAGTGCAAGAAAAAGTCCTCTTCGATCGAATTCGGGAATGTCGTCAAGACAAGCGGTCACAATCTGCCATCTAAATGCGTCTATCATGGTGCGGCGATGGAGTGGGACGGTGCAAAAGGAAAAGCTCTGCAGGTAAATGTGGTTCACTTGTTTTACTTCTAGTTGTGTCGTTGTGGAAATGGTGTCGCTAATGCTGCATCGAGCTTTCTTAGTGGTCGGTCCATCCACCTTGAATGGGCTCCCCGCTGTCCACAGTCTTTCCCATACACATACCTTTTTACCTTTAGTGAGCTGCTAAAGTCAATTCCTGTTAGCCGTGGTTGGGAGCAGCTTTGAGTGGTTTCGCTTGAAGAGCTGCTAGCCTATATAGACATTCTTAAAATTGAAGGATGAATGTTTTATGGCAATGAAGCAAACGATCTATTTCACAGGCCTGTGTGAGAATGACTACAGATGAAATATATCACATCGTATCCGAGAATTTATAATGCGCTTCTTACAGTGTGAGATATTGAGAGGCGCTCTCAGCGTGACAGCTCTCAGAGCTCTGAGGAAATAAGAAAGTCCTCAGGCAAGGAATGGCTGAGGTGGAACCCGAATCAAAATCTTACAGCGGATTGCGATGTAGGTCATTCCACAATCGAGGTCTCCGGCGTGATATACGGTCCTAGCTGTCCTTGTCCGTCCTTTCCGATGGAGCAGGGACAGTGTTAAATCCGATAAAAGGTCCAAACACAGCAACTGTTTCAGAGAGGGGGCTCAAACCCACATAACTCTTCATGTTACAAAGCAAGCGCTTTAACCACTTGCCTATTATGTCACATTGGAATAGATTCGAATATGTCGCACAGGGTGCTATGGATGCTTTCATGTCAAAGAGGGTTATAATATACCTGCGGGAACTATGCTGTTCCACACTAAGTGTCCAACGCCGAGGTTTCCTCCATTCATCCCTACAGGTCGAGCTTCTTGTCCCTCACTCTCGAACTTCCATGAGGCAGCGCCGAGCCTTCTTGGTTGCTGGCTATGCAACCTGGAATGGGCTCCCTGTCACACTCCGCCTTGTGCCCAGGGGACACTCAACCATGTTCTATACTAATCTTAAGACTGTCCTATTTAGCCGGGATTTGGTCGGGAGCACTTCTGAGTAGATGTTTTGAAGGGGCTCTATGTAAATCCTTCAAATAAATAAGGAATGTTGAATAATGTAGGCCTATGCGTCGCTTGTAATATCAAAGTAGAGTAAAAGAGTTGGAGCAACCGTTTTCTTGTAGGTTCTGAAAAGCTTCATCCGGAACTGTCTCCAGCAGGCGAATACGGATGGCCTGAAATCGATCGCATTTCCTGCGATCGGAACAGGGACCTTGAAGATTCCATCGGATGTTGTCGTTAATACGTTGTTCGAAGGAGTTGAGACCTTCAGTCGACTGCATCCAGAAACTTCTCTGAAGGACATTCGCTTCGTCATCTTCGCTCAAAATCAACATGTTACAACAGTAAGTGGCAACTGGTGATCCCTTCAAACCATTGAATGATGACTTTTTCTGCCATTGTGCTTGAAACGACCGCGACTGTTGTATTAACAGAACGACCTTAAAGAAGTCATTTCAATAGATGAAACGGGTGATTCTGCTGTATGAAATGTAGGATCAAGTCTATACTGAGTTATTATCGCTCTGCCAGAATATGCTGCTGGCAATGTTTCCGTAACGCTGCCTCGTTATAATTTTTATCTGCATTCTACAGTATAACATGGCTCAGAATTTTACAATAGGTGACCAAAAATCATATAATTCAGACTCGTTTTGTTCTATACTATGTAACGTGAAATACCCGTATATTATTGAAATTATAAAGAAAATTATTTTCAGATATTCTCAATCTTGTGCTCTGTTTATAAATCAGGCATTCAAAACGAAATTGGATTCATTGAGATCATCTGGCAGTTGTTGGAGGCCATTCGTCTGCCAGAATCTTAAAGTGAACCAAACAAAGACCGCGTTAACCATTCTGGCTTCCTCTGAGAAGGCGACGCAAGACGTGTTAAAGAAGATTGAAGACATCCTGAAAGATCAAACGGCGGAGGATCGCATTGATTCCACTCCAGATAAAGAAGCCATCAGCTTCCTCATCAATGAGCAGGTTTCGTATTTAATTCAATAATGTCTATTATTTTTTCTACAGATTCTATGTGGCTAGAGCCAACATAATAGGTCCGGTGGTATATACATGTCAATGAGTCTACTGCTAACTCTTGTTGGAACTTCTCAGTTAATTGAGCACTTCGTTTAATTATGCAGGAACTGCCATCAGCAGTTTTCTGATTATGAATTTGGTGGGGATGAATTTGTTTATCTAAGTAATGTATTACAACTTGAGAGAACTGCGTAATTGGCGATACTTCATTTACATGTATTTGAATACGCACATACATAATATTATGCACTTTTCCCATTTTGAGGCACACTCCAAGGTTCATTGCCAAAAACAATGATCATTGTGATTGCTGCGTAAGGGTTTTCCAAATGCTTAAACCTCCATTGCTTTTTAGGCAACGTAACTTGCAGGCTGATATGTTGTAACTCTCACTCTGAGCTAATTATGCTTAGAGTTATAATAGGCAAAAGGACTTGAAACGATGATGGTGGTGTCGTTGAAAGAGTACGGTAGGGGTTAGGAGTTAAGTTCTTTGGTAATAATTATTATGTATTTTACAATCGCCTTGCTACAGCAAGAGAGGCAATAAAAATGAAAAGTATGTGAAAGTCAATGTAAGAAGACGCCGTTAATAAAAAAATACCGTCGAAGAACAATAAAAATAAAGAGAAAAGGAGGTGAATAGCAACGCATGCTTTCTCAGTTAATAAAAAAAACCCTCAAAGAGGAATTAAATTTACAGTCACAGCAAACATGTGACCTAGCCAGACTTGATCAGACTAGACTGTGAGGGAATAAACACGACAATAGACGAGGTTAGACTAGATGTTAACTGACTAGATGTATATGCATCTGATGTTCATGAGGTCCATGATCAATCTGTCATTTTGTATGCATGATTACATGCACCCATGTAACTTACATCAGCAATGTAAGAGTAAGGTAATAATTATAAGGTGAAGGAAGATACATTGGGGTAAAGTCAAGATAACTGTTGTTTCCATGGGTCCTTAACTTTTATAACTGGGCAAATCAATTTGTTGGATACTTCAAAGGTAAAGTAGCAAGTGAAGGTAATGCGAGGTAAAAGGGGGTTTGGCAAGGCGAGGTAAGATACATTGAAGTTATTCCTATACGATATTTTACTTTAACGTAAAATTAGATTCATAAATAGAGCGAAAAAGTATGTGAGTTATTCTTTCACGACCACTGGGGTAGGCTGCTTCTGTTTCTTTCTGTACCGTTGAGACTTTTCTCTTCTCGCGGGACTTTTTGCACGCACTGCGAACGTCTCTGATTAGGTTGTACTGTGAGAGGTACTTTGCATTCGTAACTACACAATACAAGACAGTGGATGATAACATAACATAATCATAGTATAACTGATTTCTTTTTCATATCGTTCACATCGTTTCTTCTTTCAGATTAGATCGATCCAGGATCTGCAATCGTCTCATTCCGTCGGGATATCCTTAGAGCCATCTCCGCCTTCCAGTCACATACTCTTAATTAAAGGGACTCCGAAGGACGTTGCCAGTGTCGGCAGAATTGTACGCCAAATAATTTACAATAACCACTGAACTTAGTCACACTTACGTCATTCAGACACGACCTTTCTCCATATATACTGCTTGTTGGCGCTAGTTTTAGTTTGCATGTGATGATAGCTGCAGATGCATGCTTCCTGCTTTGTTTAGAACATTTAGGAAAGGCGATTTTGTGTTGTATCATCTTGCGAACAACATGAAAGTAAAGAAAGCAACGAAATTTATATATCAAACGATAAGATGCTGGACAATTTGCACAACTAGGTTGCAGAAGAGGCGAGTACTGGTTCAAGAATATTTTAGAGCATGCAGGCAGAGGCCTACAACTGAGCAGAGATCATCTGGAACGACCTCCAACTTGAACTGCGTTCATTACCTCTGATCAACCCAACAGAGTTTTAGAAGTCAAGTATTTTTTCTTTAAGCTTGACAGCGCTCCTGAGTGGATTTATTGAAGGGCCATATATACTGTAGATTCTCAGAATAAATAGGCCTAAATAAATGCATATAGAAATGTAATAGGCACTGTTAGCTTAAGTACGGCAGAGAACTGTTTATGTGGTTGTCTTTCATAAAGTTGTGAAGTAAAGGTATTCACTTTCCTGTTTCGGTGCCTTAATTTTTAGAATTTATATAGTTGGCTGAATCAAGCAAGGGTCACGTTATATACACGTTTCTAAGATGAGGAGCAATGTAAGGCAGTGATAGCTAATTTAAAATAAAGTTGAGGATAAATACGATTAAGTTACAGTACAAGCAGTTAGGTAACCACGGAATGTCAAACAGAGTGAAGTAAATGCGTATTTAAACTCAAGGCATTTGATTTGCAATCGATGTATGCATCATGCATTGAACATGACGCGACATAGTTTACTAATAACAATTATTACTTGTGATCTCTCCTTAATTAAGCATTTCAAACATGAACAAACTGCTTTAAGCAACACCCACTATAGACGGTACATGTACTTATCCCTAGAGTAATCAGGGTGAGCTACATAATGAGCCGACGCAAAGCAGTGATGGTGGGTTACTGATAGCCCTCAGGCCCAGTAACTTATCTGAATGTACACGCTAATAACCTCACATGATCTTCGTCTTACGTGATAATTATCAAGGATGGCGACAGAAATTTTAAACCCCAGGCAGAGCAGACACATGCCTTTAGAAATCAACATTTCTAGATTTAGCGGCAGAAAATTTTCTTACAACACTCTCGTAAGTTAATTGTGGATCTGGTTAAAAAATTGCCGGGTCTCTGAACATTTGCCCCTCTGTCCTAACTCGGCGGATCTGATAATAATTATTGCCGTAGCTATAAGCTTATTCACAACCATTCGTGTATTGCTCCCAATACAAAGCATAAACAATGAATGTGATAATAAACTATCAGGAATGTTGTCATGCAGCAGTGACACCGAGAACAAACTATGATCTCAACGTTGTTGGGGTGATCCACGTAGCCTACCATAAAATAAAATGCGCAATGACAAATTGCCATCCTGTATTTATCCAACCGGAGTATCCATTAGCATAATCATCTTGTAAACTACCTCGTGTGGCAACGGTTTCATAACTATGGAAAAAGATTATTGGACTTTCGCCAATACATATGTGGGCCGTTTAAATGTTGCATCCTGTCTGTGGCATTCTTTTTAAATATCCTGTTGGACGTTCTTACAAACTAACGATCATGTCCTATGAGCCTAGACAGCGTCCAATACAGGTCAAAATGCAGTTTCAACACAGTTAGACAATGCGTGTCAGATACTTATATCTACCAAACGAGGCTCTCAGGGTAGATGATCTGCGAAATATTATAGTAGGGTTCTTGTTCGCTTTGAAACTCGACAGCTTTCTGTTTTAAGAACTGGACCATGTAATTGCAGTAGTTACTACTGTTGCTATTATCGTTATCACAATAATGCTACCCTTGGCAGTTGTTGTAGACCTATTATAAAGATCATGTTGAACGTGAAACAGCAGTTTAGAATTGTGACTCACACGTTGACAATAACATTGCATCAGTTGAAAACAAGATGTTACCTAATTGTCTTGACGAATTGATAGACGCGGATGCGTGGGAACTATTTCGCTAAAATCAATAATTAAACAATAATTAGGATCCAGTTATTTTCAATTATTTTATGCAAAACTTTGGCGATCTATAACAGCAGGAGGAAATTGATTTCATTCAGACTATTCTTCCTGACGATTAAAATCGCACGAAGAATCTGAGACTAAAAAGAGTCTGATCTAGCTTTGGCCATGAAAGGCAGTCGTGGCCCAGGGATATACATGTAGGAAGCGTAGGCGATTTCATCTTTATTAGCTTCAGCGACTGAGTTTCGCTGGCCAGGCCTCTCCCACACGGCATGAATAGTCCACTGACGATGTACCATCAATACACTCACTACAACTGAATAGGGTGAGGAAGCATATCAAGCCGAAGCGAGGACACAAATGACTGCTCGGGCGGGGAGTCGAGCTCCTACAGATCTTGTAGGAAGAATTCCAGACGGAGGGAGTAGGAGCCCACAGTAGAAAAGACCAGACGCTGTACACGTATCGGCGTGTGATGCTGAGCGACCATTTTCGAGCATAACTGATAACACAGCAGTCTACAACGCTGCTAAAGACAAGGTCGGAACAGCCAACCCTGAATTCACCACCTCTGACCTAAGTAGCCTATCTACCTAGCAACTCATCGGATGCAGTATCAAATTGCAAATTACAAAAGAGTTCTGGTTTCGGTTTCTCTGAAATGAGAAGCTAGACTGTTAATGCATGCAGGACATTCATTTAACTATCAACTGCTGCTATATAGCATAATAATATAATGTCACATGCAACGTGGCGTCTATATTGCAGGCACATATGCATATGCTTGCATATGCAAGGCATTTGTTTCAGTCTCCGTAATTCGATAAGCGCTGAGGGTGAATCCAGACTTTGTAACAAATAAATAAATGTTAATTGAGTATCGCAAACTACATTTTGTGTTCGGACATAGTTCACGTGGACGACGCTACTGCCTTTGGGCTACGTAGCATATGCTCTGAAGATAGGAAATTCCCAACAGAGCAAGGCACCACAAAAAACCCTGCAGCGCAAGTGGTTTTAAGAAAATACGTCTGGAAATTCACGCTGTAAAAACAAGGCATTGGAATTGTCCTATGTCCATGGTCTGTTTGCCAGTATGCCCTACAGGCTAATTCGCCAAGCAGCCTGTATCGACAACCACGCGAATATTATCGCTTTGTATACAGTGAGTGTTGGACGTATTCACAACAGCCTGGCTATGGCGGACTTTGTAAGCTGCAATCCCAGCCGCGACCTTCTTGTGATGATAAAGAATGTCGAAGATTTACATTTACGCTACATAGAGTTACCTTCGTTTTTATATTAGACAGGTCAACGGAGTTCACAGATAATCAGATGTCGTTTGATTATGCATCGCGTAGGCTTAGACTATAGGGAGTTTAACGAAGACCTGTGGATAGACTTCAAGAATTAACGAATTCAGGTGAGTGTGAAGAAATTGTTGTATTATCATGAGAGGCCTATGTGTATGTACTTTGATTTGTAAGTTAAACCAATAAGATTTGCGACCCCCATCTGGATGTTAACCTGGCAAAGGAACGTTCACAGAGCAACGTACCGGGATATTCATCGAAGACTTGTTTTGATAAGGATTGGCAAAACATCAGAAAATCTATTACAGGGAATTTTAGACTGAAATGGGACAACGCGATGTTTTCAATGATCCCCTGCATGGAGAATGTACTTGATATTGCACATAAGGATACCATCACTGTAATCAAGTTAGAAGACTATCAACAGCTTATGAAATCACAGTTTGGCAATGGACGACGTGCTTATGTAATGTTTTCGAACATTTATATAGTGACCAGTAAAGTTATCAACTCAGAGGCGGTCTCTGCGCTGGCCTAAATGATGGTTAATATCATAGTGAATGGGTAAAATACGTATGTTAGCAAACAGGACACAGTAAACTGAAAAGAGTCATCAGTGGTGGGCCCACGCACAAGCGTAGAACAATCAGTGGATTCCCGTCGAATGATGACAGATGTCCGATGCTTAGAGTCTCTGGACCAAGGGGTATATGACATGTATTGATACTAAACTTGCAAATGACAAATTATAACGCTGACAAGATCGGAAGCAGTTGCAGAGCGTGAGGAGCGATGTCGTGCAAGAAAAGCTGGAGGCTTATCAGTTGTATACTCATCTGGAGAAGAGGACCAGATATGCGAGAAATAGAGCCAGAACCTTCCATGTCTGATCGACCACAAAAACGGCGAAGTATGAAATCTCTATACCTAGTACTTGTGTTCCTGAAGCAGCTCTAAATATATCACCAAAACCAGCATCAGGAAAATCCATCATATTGTATTCCAATGCGGTTGCATATAAATTATGTATATATGAGTTTATGTATGTATGAATGTATGCATGTATGTATGTATGTATGTATGTATGTATGAATGAATGTATGTATGTATGTATGTATGTATGTGTGTATGCATGTATGTATGTATATATATAATTATCAGCTGTTCGCTCATGTCAAAACTAACATGCACGTGATTTAGAATAGCTAGGTTATTGCTTGGGATTCCCAGCCTTTGTTGTGTTCCGAAAAGTGGTTAACCCCACCTTAGTCAGAGGTTAAGCATACCCCTACCCTCAAACCGTCAGCATATTTTGTTGTACTAAATTATGCGTTGAACCTGAAACAATGAATATTGCTCGACCACTTCGGAACACCCTAACTCAGGTCCTGAAAATTCTTCACACCCGTGACCTGTACCAGAAAACCTTTGACTTCAGCTGTTGAGCTTTTTAAACAGAATTAATGAGTCAAATGATATACTGATGAAAAACTGTTCATGAAAAAATAATTTAATGCCATGCATTGTAGAATCGTGCAATCTGAATAATCGTAAGCGTATAATATTGTGTGATGTAGCAGAGATAAATTAGCACGTCTTGTTGAATAAAATGTTAATGAAATATTGCAGCAATTTAAAACAAAGATGGTAGAGTCGTCTTTGTTTAAATCACTAATGCGCAATATTGTGCAGATTGTACATATATAATTTCTTCTTTTTTCTTCTTCTTTTCTCTCTTTCGTCAAGCTTGAGCTGACGATGACGATTGTCCTCCAAAAGTAGTGTAATAGCATTCAATTTTAGTAAGTGGTATCACCTAATGTAAATTAATACAGAGCTTCTGGATGGGTAGCCTACACAGCGATATTTAACTGAAACTTCGCCAATCAATATGATCTTACTTGATCTGGTAGGAAGTGATATAAACAAATCTGTTCTAACCTGATACATTCTAATTTATTCTAATCCTATCCATTCTAAGCTGATGCATTCTAATCGGTTCTATTTAGATGCATTTATAATCTGTTCGTAATTCGATCCTTGTTGCTCGTCTAAGTACCTCACACACATTAATTGCTTTACAGTGGTCTGGAATCTGGATGCTTGTATGCCTCGTGTTTAGTTGCTACAGTTCTAGGCTTCGACACCAAAGTTCAAAATGGATCAAATCGTCAATATGAAGGTCCGCGATATAACAATTTGTCTGATCTGTGGAGAGATCTATTCAGATCCTAGAATGCTTCCATGTCTTCACAATTTCTGCCTGAAATGCTTGGAAACTTCTATGGCCGACCAAGAGGGTATTGAAGTACACGGCGCTGGCGTAACGGGTAGACCTACTAACGGTCAGAGTACCAACACCGTGCATACTGAAAATCAGAGGAGCATCAATAGAGATAATCACAACCAGAGTCTTGACAATCAGAGAACTTATTGCGAAAGTACTGACGACAGAGAAGGTATTGGCTTACCGACTACTCGTAGACAAAGTACTGCTGAGTCGAGTAATTGTGGAAGAGCCTATTGTAAAATCTGTCAGACCGAGTATGCTATTCCTGCTGGAGGGTTTTCCAGTCTACCAAGCATGGCCTTCGTCAAGCAACTGGCCCTGTTCGCTAATCTCTCCCTAGAAGCCAACCCAAAGCTATGCGAAATATGCCCCTCTTCGAGAGAAGCCGTCTCTAGTGTATATTGTATCGACTGTGAGCAGGTGATGTGTGCTGAATGCAAGGAGACCCACTGGAAAGCGACAGTCTGCCAGAACCACAAGCCCCTTGTCTTCGGAAGCCAGCTGGAGCCAGCGGTAATGAAAGAGCGCAACTGTTGCTGCGAGCGTCACCCGCAAAGTCAACTGGCAATGTACTGTCGCGATCATAAGGTGACCATCTGCTTTGAATGCGCCGCTGTGGACCACAGAAACGACAATTGCGCAACTCTGAGTAAAGTCACGGAGCCATTCGAAGGCCAGCTTAACGACGGTTTGAGACGAGTGGAGAAAAGACTGGCCGAGTGCAAGACGTCGACCAACAAACTAGACGAGATCGGAGACAAGCTGAAACAGGAAGTCAAGAATACTGAAGACTCAATTGAAAGATCCGTATCCGAATGTATCGCCTTCATTAGAAAAGCCGGCGAAACGCAGAAAGAAAAACTGAGAAGTTGGAAAGACAAAAGCCTGTACGACATCGAGGTTAAGAAACGAGAGGTGGAGAGATTTATGAAGAGGATCGACATCTATAAGAGACTTGCGGAGGAACTTCTGCGGAAAGGATCTCTTGCTGACTTTGCAAATGCGATGGATCTAATGAACGCCAGGACACAAGAGCTCGACGCCTCACCGACGGACTGCGAAGGGAAGGATTTGAACATTGGAAGAACTGCGTTCTGCCCAACAAATCTTGAAAGTCTTTTGCTTGCTAGTGGAATGCGAAGTGCAGTTGGCGAGCTGCATTTTATTCCAGCGTCTCAGCGTTGTATCAAGTTTTCAAGAAACGCACAAGGTAAATTTCTTAGGAAATGTGGGTGTATGGTAGACTGTTCTACGTGTGCAAGCAAGTATTAACTTTCCAAAAAATTTTCCTATGAGTACGACTTATTGACAGTGTTGTATGCAAGATTTGAAAGACAAGACCGAGATATTGAGGTGCCGAGTCCGAGACACTAAGTTCAAGACAGTACGAGGCAGTAGAAGACAAGTGATCTTAAACAAAAGGCTGTAGAATACTAATGTATCAGTTTTCGGGAAAATTTTCATTTGTAATTTCAATTTTAAACTTATAATGTATATAGTATCAATTCCCGAGAACAGCTTTTATGTTGCCGCGTTTTATCTTTTTCGATATCTCGATCTGTTTCGGCCTATCTGCTGAATGGTATAAAGAAATTGATTTAAGTCATTCGAAGTCAAATTGTGTAGGCTATTACGTCATTTGAAAACGAAGAAGTGAACGATATAGTGTGGAAAGTGAAACGTAAACAAGTGCCACATACAACCATTTTGAGGATTTTAGGTGTTGAACTACAGAAAATGCTGTGCAGTTAAGCTAAGGCAGATTATGCTGAGGGAGGAGAGGATCAATACGACACGCAAGAATTGAATTGCATTTGTATACAAGACAGGAAATCACAAGACCATTATAATCAACTTTCGTGAACCTTATGGTTCAGTTATTCTTCTTTCTATAGATCCAGCGTCAGCAGTTCAACCTATAACTATAGCCGCAGATCAGGGACAGAATGGGTCACAAATTCCAACAGTCGAGGTGGATGGTATTCAATCCTTTGAAGATGCAAGCGCAGTTGCAGCGCTCCTACAAACTTCTACATACGGCGGTGAACGAATCGAGTGGCACAACTTTCATGAAACCAACCAAGCACTTCAAGTACGATTTCGCGATGAAATCAGTAAGTCTGTTGTCCAATTAGAATCTTTCATGGTGTGCTAATAAATTATAAGATAATACCTGTTTGTCGATGCTTAAATTGACAACTTTGATGTGACCTATAAATAAGGCTAAATTCAATCTTAAATTATTATTATTGCCGTTGAAATTGGTGCTTTGATTTAATTAGAACCCCTTATTTAGCTAGTAAATGGTAACTATTGCTTGGCTTAAATTAATGCCGTGTATTTGATGTTCAAGTTGGAAACATGATATTTCAGTTGGCTTTGTACGTTTGTGTATACCTAAAAGAAAAAGCTGTGCTCTATATTGGCTGGTTATCCTTAAAGCAGAACTATTATTATCTATAGCTACCTTTTTAGAGTTGATTCTTACATTGTAAACCCTAATTTTATTTTGAGTTAAGATATGTACCTGATATTTTAATAGGTGTTCATAGGGCCCATAGGACCTTATAAACTAAATTTTGTGCTTAAAATTCAAATTTTATTTGGTATTTTAATTGGTAGCAAAATGTAGATGGTGTTTAGACTAACAGGCTTACTTATTTGTTATATTTGGTGTTTAAATGAATACTTAATATTTTGTTTTTTGCTTAATATTGTAATTAGGCCAATGTTTGATATTTATTTGACGTTTAAATTATTAAATTCATGTCTTGGTGACTGATTCAACTAAGAAACAATCAGGTGGAATTTAATATGTAGAATAATGGGGATTTTATAATTGATTATTATACGTAAATTTATCGCCTACTTGAGAGCAAATTATTCTCTCAACTAGGCGACGTGCTGCCAATTGACTTTTACACCAGACAGGATACAACAAATTAGTATCAACCTACTCTATCCTGTCTGGCGTTAAAGTCAACGGTTCTTGGTGACATTCACTTTTTCTTACAGAACAATAAAGTTCTATTCTAGTATTATAATGCTCTTCTGTAATTTTGAAGAGTACCAGTTAAAAATCCTGACACTCGAAGGACAGAATCTGACTTTCAACTACCGAAATGACGAATTCAAACCTTTCCAAGCTCAATTGCTCATGCTGAACAATTTTGAAGACGAGTTGCGGAATGCTGGATTACAATGCAATCTGAGGATTACAAGAGAAGGGATATTCCTACGTGGATCAGAAGAGTCCAAGGTTACGGCAAAAATCGCAATGTACGATAAGATCGTGAAAATCGTCAGGATATCACCATCAACAGTCTCCGAGGTTCAGGCAAAATTTTTGATGAGGGATTCGGTCCAAGAATATGTTCTTGGCATTTGCCAACAGCGAGATATCAAGGCAACACTTGCATGTGATCCTTCCCTTCAAGTCTGCTCCTTTGATGAAGAGGAGAATGTAAAGCTGGAGAATTTATTGCCTTCCCTCGTCAAAGAGCTGGAGTTCTCTTTTGATGTCTCAAAAGCCGATTCTCTCAGCGTTGAACTTAAAAAGCGACAGGAAGAAATTGAGTTCATCATCGATTCTGTTCAAAAGAAGATTCGAGTCGCATGCCTGAATATGGATGAGGCTCAGATTCGAGAGTTTGTCGACAAATTCATCAGAGATAATAGCATGGTGGAAAGACAAGTGTCTATCAGGAAAAATGTGAAAGATTACATACGGCATCACAATCTAGAGGCGCTTTACCTTCTGAAGGAAACTCTACAGAAGGATGGTTGTTCGCTCTTGTTCGACGAGAGTGCAATCACCCTCAGTGGAAACTGTACCGTGGTCGATTCTGCAGACGCACAGCTGCAAAAGATTGCTGGCAATCTGATCGAAAAGAGCTACACCATCGACCATCCCGCTGGAGAAAACTATTTCACAAAGACGGCTCCAGGACAATGGATCTTGAGAGGCATCGAAAGCAAAGAAAAAGCTTTGATAACTGTTAAGAGCATGGAACAGAGACCCCTATCGACGGGTGCGTATTAAATATAATAATAATAAAAAGAAGAAGAAGAAGAAGAAGAAGAAGAAAAAGAATAAATATAATAATAATAATAATAATAATAATAATAATAATAATAATAATAATAATAATATGAAGAAGAAGAAGAAGAAGAAAAAGATTAAATATAATAATAATAATAATAATAATAATAACATCACCATTAATTAACATTGAAGACCATAATAATAATAATAATGATAGTAGTATAGTAATAATAATAATAATAATAATAATAATAATAATAATAATGATAATAATGTATAATAATAATAATGATAATAATAATAATAATAATAATAATAATAATAATAATGATAATGATAATAATAATAATAGTAATCATAATCATAATAATAATTTCCGCTTGTTTTCAAACTGACAGCGGCGCTGTACGATTACAAACATAGTGTGAACGAATGATGTCGGCAGCCATACAAGGCGCCCAATAGGTTATACATGTAACTTAATTTTACATAGGGGTCTTACTCTACTACGGGCCTCCATGCTAAACAGCTGAGCTGATTTGCAAATGTGGAGCATTATATTCTGGTCATTCTTACATTTATTAGTGATTAGCATTATTTAATTGAGTATTTATTTACTTATATATTTATGTAACATTGTTGGAGGAGTCACTGGTTCGTTCTCTTCGGTCTTTCAGGCTTCTGTGGTGGTTCAAGCTGAAGGAAATTTGTTCGCGTCAAATTACAAATACACCGTAGGCCTAATATTGATATCTTAACAAAAGAAACCCTAAAATTAATACGTAGGCCCACATGTACTTGTACAATGTAGACATACAACGGAAGATAGTTTACGTTTAGCTATGAATTATGCTAGTTTCGTGTACACTATTTCTAGTTTAGGAAAATATGATTTAGGCCTACTTGTGGACGCTGATGTTTGATTATGATTGACAGAGAGTAGGTCGACTGCGACATCAGATTTTCTTTCATCCCTTGAGATCAGTTCCTCCTCCGCATGTAGCATCTTGATGCGACTTGTGAGCAACCAAGGAGCGATAGTCACAGTTGTTGCTGGAAAAATTGAATCGCAAAGGGTGAGTTATACAAGAACTGTAACAAAGGTAGTAACGGTGGTAACAAATGTGACAATGTTGATAACAATAGCTTCGGAGAGTCATTGCCGTAATTTTGTTTACTTTCAAGGAGTTAACATATCTGACATATAATTGTTTTTCTCGAACATTGTATATTGCTGTACGCATTTAATTCATCCATTCGTCCATCTATTCATACACCCGTTCGTCAGTTCAGACATTTGTGCGTTCATTAATTCATTCGTTCACTTGTTTTTGCTCATGCATCTATTAAGCCAATCATTCATTCGCTCGTCCATTCACACAATGAATCATTCATTCATGATGCACCTTAGCAGAAACATTTTGTACCAGATCAGCTCAAGCCACTCATACGTAAAATCTACCAAATCCGACCACCCCACTTTCTCCTCAGGGCATTCTTAAATTGGATTAGAATCCTGGTATTTATTCGACCAAATACGTCTCATGACTCATAGCCCGCTTCTTCCGTCAATCATTGCAATTATAGAAAATGAAAAATTTCTTCCATCACAAGAAAATAGTCAATCGTCGTTTCTGAACATCAAGATGGCCGAAAGCTTTCCGCAGCTTTTTTTCTTCTTCTTCTTGCCATGGTGTTTTAGTGGCGACCAGTGCCACGTGCCACTGCCATCTGTTGTCATCGACGGTGGAACGCCTCATCTCAGGCAGGCACCACGCTTGATCAGGTGACATCGCTCTGTTAGGCCGTTATCATATGAAAATCTGCATATTTCCTCGTAGTGTTTTCTACTAGTGTTTTTCAGGTGGATGCGATTGTCAACTCCGCCGACAAAAACCTTCGTTTGATATCTGGCGAAATTTCGAGCTCTATCCTTGCAGCAGCCGGGCCGTCCATACTGGACGAGTGCAAGAAGAAGGCGGTCGGCCTCGAGCCTGGGAAAATCGTGGGGACGAAGGGTTACAATCTTCCATGCAAGGTTGTGTACCACGGCTTTGCGTTGCCATGGGACGACGGAAAGGGAAAGTCTCAGACGGTAAATGTCAATTCGCTTCATAGACCTTTTCGGTAATCAGGGATGATGAAAAAGAGAATGGACGACTTAGATGAGGATATAGAGAGCGTTGCAGAGGACGAAGATTGGGATGGATGAGGCATGTGATTTATTTTGGACTATGTAAGAAGAGTCAACAACCTGGTAACTGAATTTTAGAATGGAAAATCAGAAAAAGAAGAAAAAATAGGTCGGAGAGATCATCAGATATGTTTTGAGGTAATTTGAGATTTTTGGAACGAATTCGCGAGACTTCTCAATGACATGAACAAATGGCATAGCGAATTCACCCGATGCGCAGACCTGCAAGGGAAGGACTAAGCTCTTAGTTAGTACAAACTATCTATGAAATACACGTATGACTGTACGATTCATATTAAAGACGCAGCATTGGTATATTTATTCGAACAGACATTCGGGTAGACTTTAATGGATTATCAATTGATTCACTTGTTTTTAAACTAATGATATTGATATATTTTGATTTTAGTAGACTAGTTGAGAACAAACTAGAGGCTTTTAATGGCACAGTATGCATGTATGTATCAGGCTATTTACATAGCGCCTTATAAGATCCTCTCGGAGAGTGGCTAATATTGATACATTTTCAACCTACTAGATTCATGTCACTTGCTCCATTTTCCTCTAGATCCTAGCTGACTTCGTAACGAACTCTCTACAACAAGCAAATACTGAAAGACTGAAATCGATCGCGTTTCCTGCAATCGGAGCAGGAACTCTGAATTTCCCAAAGGAAGTTGTGATGAAGACGTTTTTTGACGCTGTGGACACCTTCAGACGAATCCATCCAACAACTACCGTGAAGGACATTCGTTTCGTCATCTTCAACAAGAGTGCACCAGAAGTGAGTTGTTACCTGTATTACGTAACTATAATCGAATCCATCATTTTGCGTTGCTGCTAGTAAAACTAGTTGAAGCAGCTATCAAAAGAAGCAGCAGTGGTTTGTTATGTTTTTCACTAGGCGGTTAGCCAAACACATCGAATTCGACTTCCATTTAAGTAAAATATATTTGTCATCAACTCAACTTGTCTTTCAGAAAACATTATTCTCCTCAATGCAGCTTCTACTTAGGTACGAATTATTTTTTCATTGGGCAAAAATTCTTTCCATCAATCAAATTCTCCTTGAATTGAATAGAAGTTTATCGAAACCATCATTGACAATTAATTACACAGCAAAATAACATTCATCTGTTTAAATGTAACTAACTAATAAAGTAAATAAATTAACTAAATAGGAGAAGATGCACAAAAAGAATTTAAGATATTTGACAAAGCAAGGCAATTAAACCACCTTTTCTCTGTTGCTTTCTGGTTTGTCTGTGTCCTCATACATAGCCCGGACTTCAATGTGCACTTTTGAACTCTGTGAGGAGAGCCTTATCAAATTACAATTGTAGTTGTATTGCATTGTATTACCAGTTTCATGCTATCTTGGATTCGATGGTTTCGCGTGGTGGCTCTTGGAAGAAGTTTGAGCGCCTGCCTCTTAAACCGAACCCCATGAAGACATCTTTGACGATTCTGGCGTCGTCGGAAAAGTCCGCGGACGACGTTTGTAAACAGATTGAAGACATTCTAAAGGATCACACCGCCATGGAGTGTATTGATTCCGCTCCAGAGACAGAAGCTATCGGCTTTCTTACCAACGAACAGGTGTTCCTCTCTTCAAAGTAATTACTTCTAGAGATACTTATCAGTGTAGCTTGTAAACGTATTGCATTTATATATTTATATAGCGCCTCTCATAGTACTGCCTAATCATAGGCGTTCTCAGTGCGAAAAACCCCGCAACATAAAGATGGGAATACCGATTATTACAAAGCAAACGACCAACAGATGCATAGCCTAAGCACAGTATTGGGCAGAAGCCGCCCGATTCCGAGGTACCAAAATGTAAATGCAATGTGGGGCCATCAGTGGCTACTGGGTACACTTCAGTGAACACCGTTTGAGGCTCTAACGGTTCTAACCCATAGTGATTGGTCTGCATCATTATGCCCATCATTCCAAGAGGACGACGGATACAGTTACAAAGATAACGTGGAGTCTGACCCAAATATGCTCTGAATGTAAGGAAGAGAACTTCAAAACGTTGTCGATGGCTTAGAGGGACAAGGAATTCGGTGAAGATAGCCTAACCCATCGGGTTCTGTGTCTCTCGGAAATAATGTCTTAGAGAGAAATCAAGGTTCAGGAAACAGTTGTTTGCAATTCTTTGTGCATAGTTATTGCTTATTGTAATGTTCTTCTTCTGCAGCGTTTAAAAAGTCGATCTCGGAAGCCAGGCTCAGAGACATAGCAGCTAATAGACAGAATTTCGCGCATTTTGTCGTGGTCTTTTTTAGCATCAGCAATAAACGCTATGGCGTTTAATAACAGACCAATGCTTTAAGATCAACACTTTATCCCAAAATCCATTTATCGTCATTATGAGACAGATGTTTACAAGCAGCGACTAATGGAAGTTTTTACATAGAGTACAACCATTGTTACGCACTTATTTGGCGTCGATTTTAATAAGCAACCGTTAAACAACGACGCTAAAAATATGTTCATCAAATTACTAAGCATCAACCAATTGCACTGATTTTATTTATTTAGCTTATGCAAATAGAGAAGACTTACTCAAATGGTTCTGCACAGTAACTTTTCAAAGGAAGCCAGAGTACGTATGCATACTCTTCGCATTCCAACCAATCAGATACCGATTTCCACGAATTGTGGAGATCTACATTTAATTTGAACCATCTGAAGTGCAAGTGTAATTTATGGCCATCTTAAATCAGCGTATTTGTATTTCAGATAAGAAGAATTGAGGAACTACAGTCGAGTTATTCTGTCCGGATATGGATAGAGTCGACTCTCCATTCCACTCAAATACTTCTGATTAAGGGCACACCTAGGGACGTTACCAGAGTGGGAGGCATCGTTAGAAATATAATTCGCAACGAAAAGTGAAATGAATCAGTCTTATTAATTGTCTTTAATTGCGAAAACTGAATTCCACACTTCTTACGAAAGTATTTCACTGCAAAATGTTTATCTATTTGCACCTTTTCATAAATCTATTATGAATACACAAATAGATAATGAGGCTCTCATTGTGATAATTGTTTTGCTTTGGTTATTAACGAATGAACATGATGTCCTGCTGTATAGCAAGTTTGACGACAGTGGGCGGTGCTTCTGCTGAGCTTAGATGACAGTCTGTGCTTTTATAGTTTTATATTCGATATTTTGTTGTTGTTTCTGTTTCTTTGGCGAAATAAAGATGTTCATTATGGCGTTCAATGGCAAGAAACGCTAAAAAAATTATGACAATATTATTTAATATTATTATTTTACTAGGTATTAAATAATAATTATTTTTCCGCATTGTTACTTCAGTATGTAGGCTATAGTAGTACGAGACTTTTGATGACTATTTCAACATCGTTAATCTACCACACGGTTGGCTATCAACAGATTCTATAAGTAACCGATTTCAGTACAATCTGCAATTGAAAAGCCTGTGGAACCTTCATCAGTGATCCCTTCTTAGCTCGCGCATTTCATGTCTCTGCTCCTCCTATGGAATGGAATCGACGGCCACTCTCTCTTCGTTGCTCAATTCACTTCCTTCCTTCAAAAAGCGACTCAAAACTCATTATTTCTCTTTGGCTTTCAAGGATTTGGAAATCTAATTGCATCTTCTCCTGGCGACTGACTATCCGCGCCTCAGATTCACATTTAGGTGTGACCTTGTGCGCGCTACAAATTTAATAATAATAATAATAATAATAATAATAATAATAATAATAATAATAATAACGCTGTTTAAAAGCATTTTCCATAGTACAGAACCAGTTGACGTTCATGAGGCTATAGATACCGAAAGACATAGGCCTATGCCTGCGCGCAGATAGAGCATATTAGTGTAGGTGAGACTAAAACCCTAGCCTTAAAGACATAGAACTTGCTTCTGACGCTTTATTTCTAGGTTAGGAGTCAAAAATGACGCCCATAAATAGAATCATGAAGCTTGTGTAGCCACTGTGGTAATTTGCTATATTGAGCAACTAAAATTGCGAATTCCGTCGATAGTATTTACATGTAAGCGGTTTCACGCTGTTTTACATTAGATCAGCGATTCCCAACCTGTGGCCCGCGGGCCAAAAGTGGCCAGTCAGTCCTCAGAAAGTGGCCCTCAACTTTTCAAGGAGATAAAAAAAAATATTCGTGCAAAAATGAATATGTCAGAATAATTATACTTCATTATAAATTATTATGTTTTGTTGCAGTTTATAAGTAGGTCTAACATCAAATATCATCTAAACATTTTTAAACCAGAATTTCTCCATGTGTTATTTGACTCTATTCTAAAAAAATAATAAAAATCTTTTTAAATTAAAAATGTTTTTAACCTTGTGGCCCAATATGACCTCCAACTAAATAAAAGTGGCCCTAAGTCGAAAACGGTTGGGAACCACTACATTAGATTAACACGTCTTTACAGACCTTGCATCTTAGCAACTATTCTTAGTGTCGCAGTCCACCTTTCTCACCATTTCGACTGGCACTTCCAGTGTATAAACATGCCGTGGTGAAGTTTTTTTTCTTTCTACCGCCTGACCGAAATGTTTCTTCAGCACCCCGTAATGGGTTTCATAGAAACATCTGGATTGACCCTGACGTAGCACGCAGTTCTTGCGTGTGAGTCGTTTCTGTGTAAGCGAAGTCCAGACTTTGACTTTGATAACGAACACAATTAATTGATCGGTTCGGTTACACCTGTGGACGTGTTTTTATTATAAATGAAATTATAACTGCGCAAGATCTGCTTCGGTGAGTTTAATCGACGACAATATCCTTAGTTTACATTATCAGCAGACGAATCCAACGGAAAGACATGTTAAAAGGCTTTGTCTGATTTTTAGAAAATCGAAAGTGAAAGTACCGTCAAATCCAATAGATGAGATTTGTAGGATTACAGAATGATTGCTCACTCATAAAGCTTACAGACTAGAGAGCTGGAGCAAAGTTACTGTTGGTCTAAAGAAGGATTATAAACAATAACCACACAGTTCCTAGGTTGAGACACTGCAATCACAATAAAAAAATTATGTGGTGGTCTTAATTCTTTCTCGCCGAACCCCCTCTCTCTCTTCTATCTCTCTCGCTCTCTCTTTCTCTCTCTCTCTCTCTCTCTCTCTCTCTGCATCTTTCTCTGTCTTTGTCTCTCTCACACAGTCTCATTCAATCTCACACACACTATCTCTCTCTCTCTCGTGCCTGTCTGTCTCTCTCTGTTGTACTGCGGTCACAGAATGAACCAATTGTAAAACATATGGCTATTTATTACTGACACTGTCCGACTGCCATATGCTATACAGTGCACACGTACATGGTTTGCATCTCAGCAAATCCCGTTTTCTACCATGATCCAGGTCAGGTGATATTCGTTGACCTCTTATGCTATCAATCCATCCTAGGGTTTGTGATGAGTTGATCCATAGCGCTTGACTTCTCAACTTTCACGTTATGAGGCATTTAGTTCAGTGGCGTAGCGCCGTGAAGCGAAGTGAAACAATTGCTCCAGGGCGCCAATGGCTGAGGACGCCCTCTCGCCTGGTGTAAAATTTGTGTTTCTTATAATTTCGGTCGATGGTTAGATTCACAAATTCACAAGCCTTAGGCGGCGTAGCCCGTACGCGTCTGACAAATATCCTCGTACATGTAGCCCGTACTCGTCTGACAAAAGCGTGATAGATTAGCGGTATTTATCACGCATCAGTTAATAGCAGCCCGCGTCCAGACCGTACGTATAAACAAACAACCTTCAGTATCAGCATGCACACATTCTTTCGCGTTATTAAAAAAAGGCCTTACATTAAATGAGAGCTAAAAAAAACTGGTTGACATGATTCCACTCGTTCCGCATAGCGTAAATACGTCCTACTTGCAAAAATTTAGTCTGAATATAGTAGTGCGTTACTCATATTCAGATCAATTGCTCGGCTGAATATAATTAACTGTGTTCGTTGAAATGATTACATTTTCAGCACTTTTCTGTTAGGTGAGAAGCATTTTTTAAACATTAAATTTTATGTACCTCTTCTGTTCGTTGAGAAAACTAATGAAGATAATTGAACTCATTTTGCACTGACTTTCGAGTAGGTGCAAATGGTAAGCGTCAGTGGTGGTTTCACTGCTAACAGTCGAATGTTTCTTTCTTATGCTCTGATTATTTTGTCGTTAAATTTTAAAGAAAAGTGCAGATTTCGTACTATCTAAAAGTAACAGAATTGTTTAAAAAAATTGCAACACAGTTTCTCTCGCTGAACAAAACTAGGCCTATTTTAAAACACGATCAAACAGACTCTCGCTTGGCAGTATTCAATTCAAATGTGAACGAAATTCACCAAAAACGCAAAGCACGCATGATGCAATTAGAAGCTGCTGAGAATGGACCTTGCTCAGTGGAAGGGCGCTAGAGCAAAGTGTGCTCCAGGGTGCCACAGAGGCAGCCGCGCCACTGATTTAGTTTAAGATTATGACAAAACACTCTCCTTTCAATAATACTTAACGTTATTCATGATAATTTTACGGTGATTCCAAAATAGCTCTGCAATTGCTCTATTTATTTAGGAAATTAGCCCACTGCACGTGGTAATGACGCCACTAATGCTTGAATAGGTAACAGAAAAGCCCTTAGGCCTGTTGTAATAGGCCTACTTGAGGACAAAACATATGTGCAAAACAATTGTTATTTACTCATGCGATGATACGAATTCAAACATGTTGCCTGATAAAAGCTTTATTATACGATATAATATAAGTTCGTGATATCTTCATTCTATAACCCCTTTTTCAGCTTCTGCCATGGCTGGAAGTCTTCAGAATTGGGTTCAGGATCAAATGGCTGATGTGACGGAATGCTCCATTTGCAAAGATATCTTCACAAATCCTAAAAGTCTTCCGTGTCTTCATTCGTTCTGTTTAGAATGCCTGGAAAAGTACGGAAAATATAATAACCCGGGCAATCAAATGGTCTGTCCCATTTGTAGGAGCAATTTCGTTATTCCAAAAGGGGGCTTTAATAATATGCCAAACAATTTCTTCATTAACAAAATGGTGGAGATTAGAAGGCTTTCTATCACAACCACTAGTGAAACCCTGTGTGCAACCTGTCCACAGGAAGAGAGAGTAAATGCAAAAATGATTTGTATTGAATGTGAGCAAAATCTTTGCGAACGTTGTGGAAAATCTCACAAGAAAATCAAGCTCTGTCAAAATCACCAGGTTCTTGAAATCGGGAACAAACGCCAGGAAGTCAATTTTCGTGACACCTGTTGTGACCAGCATCCTGGCGAACTTGTCAAAATGTACTGCGAAGATGACAAAGCAACAATATGCTTCCTTTGTTTTGCTGAGAGTCACCAAACGCATAAATGTTTCAGTGTTGCCAAGGCTTCGGAAGAATTTTCGCCTAAATTAAAGAAAGACTTGGAAGCTGTTAAGCGCAGATTACCGGAATGCAAGGACTCATTGGATAAATTAATGCTACTGAAGATAGGCTTGCTCAGAGAAACAGCTGAAGCGGAAAGGAAGATTGTTGGCGAAGCAACGAGATTGAAGGCCCTAGTTGACTCTCAGGCTGATGTTTTAACACAAAGATTGACTGCGATAAAAGACAAGAAACTGAAGGAAATGGAAAGTACACATGAAGATGTTGAAAGATTTAAAATTATGATTGAAAGTTACTCTCGATATTTGGAGCAGCTTTTAGACAAAGGAGCGCCTGGCGATATATGTCGTGAAGCTAATCAGATGAAGACAAGAGCTAGAGAATTGACTGCACTGCCAGGAATCTGTTGTGGCTGTGATTGCTGCTGGAACAAGATCGTATTCAAATCATCAAACCTCGAAGACGTTTTGAACATCCACTGCATCGCTAATGCTGTTGGCGAAGTGCAACTTCGCTCCTCAAACAACGAACTGCTTGGGCATAAAATTATCCCTACAGAGCCATGCATGACACAGAAGCACGCAAAACATGCAGGTTCAAAACGATCTTTCATAAATTCTGCAAGATAGCAAATTGATTGTCTCACACTCAGTATTTATGGATTGAGTCAAATGTATGCTTTGTAAAACTTGCATGTGTTTTAGACCACATCTAAATGATCAATCAGCCAACCATGGGCTCATCGCCCGCAGGTGTCTGAAGCCTTTCTCGCCACATTTCTCCGCACCTATCTGTTCATTGTAGCGTGGCTCAACTATTAGAGACTTGTTCCACCCCATTCGTCAATGGCATCTGTAGGGTGACCATATGTTCCGAATTGGCCGGGATAGTGCCGGAATTGATAAAATGGTTCCGCATCCCGAGCAAATCCATTCCTGGACAACGCAACGTCCCGTAATGCTTTTTCTGTGATTAAATTTGCAGGATTTGTTGTTTTAATTTTCCAACAATTAGACAGCAGAAATAACAGTTTTTGCAGGGCGCCCATTACAAATTACGAAAATTACTAAACATTTCAATTCTGTATTATAGCCTATAACCAACTCATTCAGCGTTCTCGGTTAGCGATATTTGTCAATATTTTCTGATAGGTGCTAATAAGTTTATGTTCAGTCGTTATCGCAAACTCCAAACTTCGCTCCACTCAAAGCCAAGCGCATGGCACCAATTATTAACCGAGCGCCTCGTCAAGTCTGTCAAGGCTAAAAAGTCCAAAAAGAGTAGTGTCTGGAGGAGGCATGGTTGCTGCTAAGGTGGATGTCCATTAGATATGGAGGGCAGAGGATTGAATTCATGGTATGAATTCTTGAAGACGTCAGACTTCAGTTCTGAGTGGAAATTTCGAGGGATGATTGAAGTCTGGATCAGGTAGCCGTCGCTGATTGGCAATGACGGTGGAGAAGCCGAAAAGGTGCGAGATGAAGATCGAGGTGCATTTGAGAGACATGGTGCAATGTATGACATGGCTCGATTGGAGAACTTAAGATGAGTAGCGACTGGGGTCGAGAAACACTGAGTAGAGACATGATGATGCTCGGACTTCTTGGTAGCAGCCTGGACTAGAAAGTTTAGGATAGGTTGAGTTGTGTGAATACGACGTCGAGGTCCTATTTACATCATCGCCATAGTGCCGCACTCTGCCATTTTAGGCTCTGATTTTCAAAATGATTGACGTACGATATCGTGCGACATTTTCCTTCGTGAAATTAGGGGTTGCAAGTAAAAAAAGCCCACAAATAGATGTCTATGTTAGGTAAAAGTATTGATAATGAATTTCTGTTGAGGCGTTGCGCATATTTCACGCTATTCCCAATGAACTCAGTTCCCAACGTAATCTTAATTTGAGCGGAAGAACTGGGATATAGGACCTACTGTCCCGGAATAGCATAAAAGAAATACGGTCACCCTAGTCATCTGCGCATTCCCTATTTGGTCTTCCTCTTTTATTTGTTCTATCCATTACTAAAAAAACAAGCGTTCAAAATCTTTTTTCAGCTTTCAGCTTTTCGTTCTTTACCTTGATGATTTTTTCTTTAAACGATGCGTAAACTATATAAGGACTGCACTAAAATTTCACATTGAGATGAATTTTCCAAGGTGTGTGCCCTATAAGCAGGTGCAACTCTATTGCCAGCAGAGTATAATTTTTTTTGTTTTTGCAACCAAGTAACAAACGATTTTGCGAAATGTCCTAGTCAATCAAGAGATGTAGTTGAAGACTAATTTATATTATACTACACTTAAGAACAGAAATGGCAATGGTTAGAGTGACCATAATGACTGTTATATGCAAATATTTTATCTTTCTTGCTCTTTAGCATTCGGAACAGCCAGAATTTATAATAGGAAGAGATCTATAGCCGTCCTAAATATTCCAGGAAATATCTCCATTGATATTCTGACGATGATATTTGAGAGTCACCGTCACGGTGGTGGGGAAATAGACGAAATAGGCGACATCGAATATACTAAAGGCAGTGGAGCAGCGATTATAACATTCAAAGATGCTTCTGGTGCGTAAACTAAAAGCAAGGATAACAGCCAAATCTTATAAGAATTGTTTCATACCATATAATATTATATCGTAATGCACCAATGTTTTTATTTATATGGATCACTAATATATAAAAAGCGGGAAGAGAGACAAGGATTGCATCCATAGGAAAGCATTGTTTGTCAATAAAGCCGAACCACTTTGTTCTACTAGTACTAGTTTCCAATTCATCGCTAAGTTGTAATTAAAATAATAAAGTATAGCTATATAAATGAAGCCACAAAACCTAACCATTTAAATTATTCAAGTAACAACTCTTGTAGTCATATTTAAGTTAATTAACTTCAATTTTAGAAATGGTCATTTATGACATGCACACAATCACATTTTCATTTTGTGTAAATTTCTAGATCATTTCAGCCTAAGATGGATTGAAACCAGAAGCTAATGTCCACATTTAATTTGCATTTACTGTTACCATGACTATTGTTATTATTACTATTACTATTACTATTATTATTACTATTATTATTATTATTACTACTACTATTATTAACACCTTACTTATTATCCATTCAAATATAATCTGGTCTTTCTATTTCAGTTGCTGATGGTTTGGCCTCCAAGGGCCACATTTCCTTCAAAGGAATTCATATGTACATCAGGAAAACTTGAATGCCTGAGAATAATAAAGGAAGATAATAATAATTATTATTTTCCGTTTCAAAACTTCTTATATAAGCGAGGAGGAAGTTTTTGTAACATTGCGCAGAAAAATAAGAAATTAACACAGATACGTCATTAATTGTAGCATATTAAAAATAAATATTGAATAAAGACGTTGCATATAAGTTGTTTGTGAGATATTTTTAAACTTTATTTCATAAAATAGATGTAGGGCCTACATAGATTGTAGATAGGTTGCAAGTCCTTCTCAGAGAAACGTAGATATGAATGATAAATTTGAGCAACAATCAGTCATAAGCGAGTGTATTGAGGAGGCCTAAGAAAATGACTCAAGTGTAGGCCTAGCTATGAAAACTGAGTTATTGGGAAAAACAATGCAAACAGGATATCAATGGTGGCGTTTAATGCTAAAGTGAAGTAACTAAACAATTTTGACTATGTACTTACTTCACTTTAGCATTAAGCGCAACCCATGTTACTCGATCGACTGACATCAGTTAGTTATTAGGTATTCGGTTATCATTCATTCATCGTAAAGGAGCCCCTCTTCAAGGCTAATATGCTACTCAGATTTCCCATGAAAACATATTAAAACATAATAAGAATGAAAAAATTGACCAAACCCAGTTATTAACGAGTGTATTGAGTAACAAAATGATGCTAGTGCAGCTATGAAAGTTTTGAGTAATTGAAAACAAGACAAAAAGGATATTTACTCGAATGACAACAGTTGGAAAATTTAATTACGTTTTCATTTGTCATTCACTCACCACCACAAATTTAGATGGCACCTCTTCAAGGTTAAGCCTATTACTCAGAGATGATCCATACATACTCAGCACGGCTAAAGAGAACAGTTTCAATGCTGGAATAGAATGTTTCTCAAAATGAACCATGTTGAGCGGCGGTGAGATCATGCGATATTGCCACAATCGAATATTTCGAATTAAGACTTTATAAACGACAGTGAACTTTGTTTTGCTTTCTTTAAGCTTCTTCCAAATTTGCTCCTAAAGTAAGACAGTAGTAATCTAGTTCTAGAATGCATGAAGAGTTCAAGACCTAATGATAACTCGTAGATTAAGAATAGTCTGTCTAGTTGTGGATAACTTCAGTCAGAAATTAAGAGTGAATGGATGTAAGAGGCAAAACTCTACCCTTAAATGAAAAAAACAGTGGTCAAAGAGTCTCTGAATAATTGTATCCGAATTGGCTATTTCTAATTAAACAAGATTTTATTTAGCTGTTGCTGACTAATGTAAATAATCATCTAATGAAGGTACTGCAGTCTGCCATTGCAACCGAGGTTAGGACTTACATGTAACTAGGCCCTCCTTCGCACAGCCCTTCGGACAACCACGACTTGACGCATGTCTTTTGACTTTAAAGTCCTATACGCACCCTCTGAACTTTTATGTCTGTGCTTTCGCACAAACGGATCCAAAAGCCTGTTTTTAATAGTGGCAGTCCCAAGCAATGATATTTCAATTGTACAAATAATTACCATTTCAGTTTCAATTAGGTTATGAAGCTTTAATTTCAATTTCAACTGAATTTCAATTGCCACAAAAATTTGAGATTGAATTCCTATCACAGTTCTAAGATTTTTTGATTTATAAGTTCAATTATCATAAAAATACCAATTCTGATTGAAATTTTTTTAAATTGGAAACTTTCAGCTACAATTTTATTTTGCTGCCCTTTTCCCAATGATATACTAATCACTAACAAGCATCAGCACAGTTCTTAAGCCACTTAATGTGCAGCCTAATACCAGGCATGTAGGCATACGGTTAAAACGCTTTAAAATGCATAGGGGCCGAGTATGTCACCTAGGTTGGCAAACTTGTAACATATCCCATGCACCACAAAAAACAAGTCAATATATTATAACTTTGAAGTGCAACCACAGCCGCATTAATGATTGAAGCGTTTCGACAGCACCTGGTGTTTTCGGCAGCCCTTTAGATGGCTAATATGCCAGTGTAAAGTGCTTTAAGATGAATTGGGCTGAGCATGTCAATTATGTTGGCAAACTTGTAAATTATGCTCCATGCTGTGAAAACCAATGCAATTATTGGCACTTTGAAGTGCCACCAGAGCGGCATTAATGATTGAAACGTTCCACCACCTGGTGGTTTGGGTAGTCCTTTAGATGGCTAATAGGCCGTGTCATGCGCTTTAAGATGTATAGGGGCTGAGTATGTCACATAAGTCGACAAACCTGTAGTATGTTCCATGTTGTGAAGACCAATGCAATTATAATTTTTATGGTAACTTCGAAGTGCAACCACAGCCACATTTATGATCGAAACGTTTCATCACCTGGTATTTTGGGTCATTTTTTCTCGCGTACATCGATTCCACGTCCATCGTAACGACATTCTAGCATCAAACAAGCATGATATTTTCACCGATCCAGCTTCTATTTCAGCATAATTTCTTTCATCAATCCAGTTTATACTTGCATGCGCATTACATCGATCCCGTCTCCATTTGGGCTACAGTTCGCCTTCTATTCACGCCAAATAATGAAATACGCTATTTGATACGAAATATAGCGCTTAACTAACTTAAAACTTGTCTAAAACAGCAAATTTCACGAAATTAATAAATTCAATTGTATATTATCGACATAGACATTCAACCAAAGACGCCAATAATTATAGATCGGCTCAGAGGCAGATCTCGTAATTAATAGATATTATTTCGCCAAATATCAACCACATTGAAAGTCAAATAATAAAGTTTCCCATTGTTAGGTTCATTGTAGGTTTTAATGAGGATGACCCTAACACATTGCAATAAAAATCGCTGTCACAAATTAATTTAAGGTTTCGAAATTTTGGCTTTAATTCTGGCATACTATAACTACTCGAAGCGGATACAAAGCGAACGTTTCGTGCAGACTTATCGCAATCGGCCCCTTTGTAATCGATACAAAGACTTAGGCCTATAGTAAGGCAAGTGTTTTGCTTTGAAGAATTTGCTACACTAAACTTACAGTCATGCATATTATTATTATTATTATTATTATTTATTATTATTATTATTATTATTATTTATTATTATTATTATTATTATTATTATTATTATCATTATTATTATTATTATTATTATTATTATTATTATTATTATTATTATTATTATTATTATTATTATTATTATTATTATTATTATTGCTATTATTATTATTATATATGTTTCACATTATGCTGTTATCGCCCATGATGAGCTAAGTGAGTGTTGGCAATGTCCCGAAGAGGCAGGCTGCGTTCCCACGTTGAAGAACAACTGAGATACGTTGGAACAGAAATGACGTCTCCATTGGATCGTGGGTTGCAGCACTCGTTCGACTACCCAACTCTGAGATGAACTCCAGTCCTTCACTGCTCCAAGCGCCGCCGGATTCCAAGGAGAGGGCTACGAAGTCGTGGGTGTTGGTTATGGTGGAATACTTGGCCCTTTTTGTCTTAGCTGCGCGTTCGGCTGCTTCGCCAGCTCTGATAGATGTGTCGACAAGATGTGACTTGGCGTAGGTGTCGGGCACTGTCACATCCCATGCCAGACATTGACCACGTGTCCAAGGAATGAGCTTGACGCCATCCGGTCGTTTTCCACCTTCTCTTACCAAGCCGAGAGGTTCCTTTTGCGCTGGAATCTTCGCCCTGCCAAGAGCTCTCCAGATGACATCGTTCAACATGCTATGTCGTTGATGTTTTCCGCTGCCTCTTCTACAAATTAGTCCATGGAACCTTTTGCGTCGACGCTCTCTTGACATTGGTGACACAAATGTGGCTCGCAGAGCGTCGTTCCTAGCCTCAACCCGGCTGCCACTCGTACATCCTCGTTTGAGAGGCGCAGGCCTAGGGCAGTCACAGGGGGTGCTAGCATCCAGTCTCCAGAATGAGGTGCTCGTGAGGCCAGCAGGCGAGCACGGTCACATGGATTGTTATTGGAATCCAGCAGACCTTTCCATGCCTTGTCTGTGAATCGGAGGTCCCATTCTTTCTGGCGATAACTCGCTGCTCCTGTTGGTGGTGCTGCATCTGTCAGGGTCTTCCAAGCGTTGAGTGCTGAACTCGCAAGTTCATATGGTTCCTCAGCAGACTCTGTTGGTAGGATGCATGCCTGGAGTTCGCTATAATATTCGCTATAATATTTTATATAATATAATAATAATAATAATATTATTATTATTATTATTATTATTTTTATTATTATTATTATTATAATTATCAAAAGTTTTATATCGTTAAACGCAGCCTTATTGATAAAGTAAATTCATTTTCCGTCATCAGCATAAAATATTATAGTCATTTAGTCACCAAACAAATCAGTTCATAATCTCCCGAGACGTTAATCTAACATACTGATTAACTTGGGCGAATACCTATTGTGCATACGTCACATTTCTGTGTAGGCCAAGCCCCTTCTGTTGAATATAGAGACCGCGTTATAATTTGGGCCGTTGTTCGGTGCTAACTGCTGCAAGCGGTTTCTTGGTAATTATATGTCGATACCTATGAGTGAGTTTCTTTATTGTCTTTCTCTTTACTGCACGGGAGCATCTTATTGATCCGTAGAGACACTAGCTGAAGACATAATTTTATATAGGCTACCTGTAAACAGTAAAAGCGAAACCGAAAGTAGTTGAAGCCCTAGATTAGGTTTGACATTTCCGCAAAAGAAGGCAACCTGTGGACATTAATTTTAATTCTGGGTCATTCTGATTTGTTTGTTGCTTGGGTGGCAACGTTAAATGGTTAAATTCTTAAATGTCTCAGAGCAACTTTAATCTGCACGTGGGAGACTAGATAATACACGGGAGCTTAGTGATTGCAGTTGCACAAGAATAAATTGAGGGCAATTTATCGTTTTAGTGTCTCAAATTTCGGCCTCGCATGCAATGTGTCGTTTTAGCATCCAAAATTCATTGACCTTACAAAGCCAATATAATCGGCGCTGAAGCTCTTCCGGAAATTGATGAAAAAAATACATATAAATGGAGACTGGATGTGATAAGAGAAATATACCTAAAACGAAGCTGGATGTTTAAATGGAGGGTGGATGTGATGAAAAGAAATACACCTTAATGGAAGCTGGGTCAATGAAAAGAATCGCATTGAAATGGAAGCTGGATGTGGTGAAAAGAATTAATTAAATGGAAGCTGGATTGATGAACTGATTATGATCAAGAGGCCACGTTGTATATAATGAATTTGGGACGCTAAAATGATACAGCGTGAGAGTGGTCGGAATTTGGGATGATAAAATGATAAATCGCCAAATTTAGAACTCCAGAAGGGTTATGCGGAGCAGACCAAGTGGTGAGGTAGAAAGCAGTGATTATTATGACAACAGTGGCTGCGTACTGCAGCCACTATTGTCATAATAACCACCATAATGGCAGAATGTTATTTAATTCCATAAACGATGCAAATTTTAATCTGCTTGTAACCTAGCTACACAGAGATGTGACATAATTATGCTAAATAGGTATTCACCTTAGTTAATCAGTACGTTAGATTATGAACGGATTTGTTTTGTGACTAAATGACTACAATATTTTATGCTGAAGACGGAAAATGAATTTACTTTATCAATAAAGCTTGTAGTAAAATTTATTTTATAATATTTTTCTATGTATTCTTTAAAAGCAGATATGCATTACCTACAAATATAAAAGTGGGCATACTCCAGTCAGCACTGCTAACCCTAATCCTAACCAATGGCAATATTTTCCCTGGAAATGATAAGACTCAAGAGCCATTATAGTAACTTATGATGATTAAACAACCCTTAAGTACAGATAATTATCATATATCCAAATGGACAATTATTAGCATTATTATTGGGCTATTGCTTGCCATAAGCTATTATCATGATATAAGTTCCATGTTATAAGAGGTTTCCTTTATTAATTAAAATTGTTATTGTAAATTGTAATAAAAAATTAATAAGACACCATGCAGAAATGTAAATGGTGATTCTGACACGAGCCAATTGCATCACTGACAAACAGGAGAGTTTTCAGGCGCTTGCTGAAATAATGGAGAGGGAGACTAAAACTTTGATTAAGACAATTCCAGTTGGATGGGCCAAGCAGAAGTAAAACTCCTTGACTGGACCGTCATTGAGAGCATTCAGGGACCACTAGGAGATCAGAGAAAGCGACTGGCACGTGGCGCAGAGTTAATGCAAATGGTAAAGGCATGGTGAACACAGACTGAGGTAGAGAATGCACATTAGGTAACCATAGGTAGGCCTACTTCATGTCAATCTAGACAAGCTGGGTACTGCCACCAAGCCAAATGAGCTGAGTTTTGTCTTAATTGATAAGCCTCAATTCAGGATATCCATAGGTGCAGAGCAAAGGTAGTCTCCATATCAGTTCAATCATCAGGGAGCTGAGACTGTCGTTCCATGAATTATGGCTTGATGCGACAGAGCATCAAGAGAAGGAGAGTCCCAGTTACATCCATGATCTGCAGATCATAGTGATAATATTTCATTTAGCTCATAGAGATAGGAGATATTTGAGAAGATATTTTTGTCATTTCAGTTTTTACAGCTATGGCTGCAAGCCATCTAGGTTCTGTTCGCGATCAAATGGCAGATATGATAGAATGCACAATTTGCACGGAAGTCTACACAAATCCGAAAATTCTACCATGTGTCCACACTTTCTGTCTGCAATGCCTGGAAAGGTATGGAGGAGACAAGAAAACGGGTGATCAAATGGCATGTCCAATTTGCAGAGGTGAATTTCTCATTCCAGATGGAGGTCTCTGTAAATTACCATACAATTTCTTCATTGAAAAGATGGTGAATATTCGAAAACTTTCACAAACATCCACAGAAGAGCTCAAAAACAAACAAAGGCAGGTGATACCTTATCAAGAATTCCAGCTAAACCAAACTGCTTGAGTGGATGTGTGTGATATGTCAGATTATGTGAAAAGAGCAAAGTTTTTTATACTGTGTACAAACTCTTAACCTTTGTTCTGCTTTCCAGTTGCATCCCCTCTTCCATAAGGGCTATTGCATAATTATTTAATGCTTAAAATAGCCATTTTTTCATACACCCACCCACTCTTGTAACGTTTTGTAATGTTTTCTGGCACAACACCCACCCATCCTCGAGCGTTGGGTAATTATGCAATGATCCCTTTTACTTAGACCTGATTTCGTGTGTCAGAGATAATCACCCTTCAATAGGCAGAATAAATTATGCTAACATATTAAGGTAAAGTTGGATAGATAAGGTAAGGTGGGTATGGTCATTTAGGACTAGGCATCTTTCTTTATTAGACAAACTGACATACCACAGTTAGTTACAGGAGGAGAGATTTGATGGGTTTGAATTTTTGTAAAAATCTACGCTCGATTGATGGACGGTTAAGTAAGTTAAGGTAAAAGTTAAGCTAATGTTGTGTAGTGGCCTAAAGTCAGGTCAAATAATGTATGATCAAGTATGGTACTTAAGGTAATTTAAGGCAATGTATTGTAAGATAGGGTATATGTAATGTAAGGTAAGATATAGTTGTATCAAGGTTGGGTTAAGTGAGGTGAAGCAAGGTTCAAGGTCATGTTAAGCAAGGTATGGTGCACTTTGAGACTATCAGTGTAAGATGAAGTAAGACAAAGGAAAGCAGGTAAGGTCAACATTACATAACCTAATCTTATAATACACTGTTCTTGTTATTATTTCTAAAACAGACCTTGGAGGGTTGATCGGGTGAATCCAGCAGATGGAATTACAAGGCAGGAAGTGGCAAGTGTGGCCGTGAGCATCCTTACTAAGTACAGCAAAGAACTTCAGGATGTGAAGACACAGATAGTCGACATGCAGGCAAAGATTAACTCAGCCATTGAGACGTTTAAGAAGCTATCTTGACATCCTTGTGCGTCATAAAGGCTCATTTTCAATTGCAACCCTTTCGACACCATTTTATCGACAGACTGAAGTTCGAGTAATTCGATAAAATTGTGGATCCACCTGGTGACCGGACAATTCAGCGCCAGACAGTTCGGCGACGGACAATTCGGCGACGGACAATTCGGCGCCAGACAGTTCGGCGCCGGACAATTCGGCGACGGACAATTCGGCGCCGGATGAGTTTGTAAGTGTATTTAGACCAGATATTGTTATGTAGTAAATGACATTTTAAATATTCAAAATGGGAGCAAAATAATATTCTTCATATTATTCAGCACATGTTTGGTTACTGTATAGTCATAGGCAACACATAGGGACCGTGTCACCTAACTAGAGTAGTCCTCCACTGTAGACAAAACTAAAGAATAGTAAAAATTACGTCGATTTCGATTTCTGACTCACATAGTATTTACTAACCGCAGTAGAAGTTGATAAATCCATGTCTTAATGTTACTGTACTCTTGAATCGCAATCACTCAAAGTCAGTATTTTAGAGCTGTTGTCTTTGCTAGTCTGTATAACAACCAGACATGTGCTGGATTATGGAGAATACTATTTCGCTCCCATTCTGAATAATTTAAAAATGCCAGTTACTTCATACCGATATCTGTTCTAAATACACTTACAGACTCATCCGGCGCCGAACTGTCCGGCGCCGAATTTTCCGGCGCCAAATTGTCCGGGAACCATCCACCTACCTAGTTCATCTTCATTTCAGTTAATTATGGAAAGTAATTTTTTGCACAGTCATTGGATATTGAACATTCAATTGAATTGTTTATGTCCAAATGTTTTCAGGTTCATCATCGACATCACCACCATGAACATTGTCATTGTTCCTCCTCATTCCTTACTCTTCATTACCATGACGGTCGTTGTAGTCGGCTTCTGTTTTCAATATAAGGGCTGTTTCTTGGTGAAATCTAAAAATACTGGAAGATGTTTCGATGCCTATCTTATATTATTGTTTAGCTAGTAAATATTTTGTTGTTAAAAGTTTTCCAAGAAGTTCAATGGCTTAAAACTTCAATGTGAACTAAAATTGTGTTGAATAGCAATGCAGCTCATCGTTGATGTGTTGCAGGTTTCTGGGGTTTAATCATAGTTTACCTTCATAAGAGATATTATTAGTATTAGTATTGGTTTTAGCCTATTATTATTTCGCCCGAGGTGGATATGATTTATCGATATTCAGAAACCAACCGAAGAAGCGTAGTTCTGAAGTTAGTTGCAAATTGCAGATGCCATTTGAACTGCGACAGCACTATGTCGTTACGGGCATCTATATGTAGAGAAACGCTGGTAAAGGTTTCTTGTCTCGAGAAGACCTCTGACACAGCTGTCAATGGGCCAAACCCTGTCAGGAACTTAATGCATTCTATATTGATGGGGTCAAAAGTTTCGAGTGCAACCGGGAGAAAATTGTGAGTTTTGGGGCGGCCTCTGCCCGGGTGTTGTTGATGTCAGATCGATGTATTAGGCGATGCATGTATGGACACTGGTGGTGTCCCAGGCGATGTGTACACCCTGCGAACATGGGATCTATGTTGCCCCGTCAGGTCGTTTGCCGTCGCTGCAAAAGATGCCTGACGGTTCTTTGGCGCTTAAGGAATCTCCTCTCTGGAGGGCCATCCTAACTGCAAAGCGTGTGCTGACTCGTCCCCAGATTGTTTGTCGAGCATGATGTTCCATTGTTTCGACACACTGGCACTGGTGTGACGCGCTTAGGCTTTGTCCCAAGCGTAGGCCTATCGACACCCCGATGGCCTTGTTGTTCAGTCTCGGCCTTCATGATGTTATGGGTAGGCCTACGGTAGAAAGCCAGTCCGTTGGATGACATTAGGCCTAAGTATGATGTTGATAATCGATTCCTATACAAATCTCATTTGGTTGTTCATTATTCCCAAGAGCGTATGGCCCAAGCATTTTACCACCGGCATAAAATATGTCGGCAACGAAGCATGGCGGAAGCCTCAGCGCCCTTTGTGTTCAAAGGGTCGTCAGATCATCTGATGACCCTTCTCACAGTCAAATCTCTCACAGCCTGATCCAGTGTGTCTATGTGGTCTCGAAGTTCATCCAGCGACTTTCCCTTGAAGAGTGGTTTCCCTTGAAGCACTGTAAGATCACCTATTGGTACATGTATGCCCACTGGAAGTCGTTGAAGCCAGTTTCTGATCTTTTATTCTCCGAATGATTTCGAATTTCTTTATATCAATCGATTGCCAAAGGTTCCGTCCAGCTCTCTATGATGGCAGGTCGTCTGGTCTTTCCCCCATTCAGTGGTCGTCCAGGTGCCCCAATCGGAAGCCGGAGATAGGCTTAATCGAACGCAGAGGCTGGCTGATGCGGAAGGCTGAAGGCAGCAGAGGGCCTGGATGATGAATGTGTCGACTTCAGGTATTTATTTTGTGAACTGCTTGCAGCATTATATCTCTTCTCAAGGCGTTGAAGGCGTTGGCGAGATCTATTGTTTATCGCAGACGCACGTGATAAGTGGCGTGTTTTTGATAAAAGCCTCGGCTGCAAGAACCGTTTCCTTACCCCTCCAATGGTGGCGAAATGTGCTTGGGTCGGAGCGAGGAAAATCCCTACAGTCTTTTGACTGAATTTTATCACATTTTGTTGCGAATCTTCCCCAAATGTATCCACCTCGATGCATCTGAGACTCTGGGGCCCTTGGTGTTTATGGAGAAGGAGAGTTTTCAAGCAAATTCAATAAATAAATTGGTCTCTGGTTGGGCAAAGGGGTGTTTGCCCAGGTAAACTGGGGTATGCATAAGTATAATGGTCTCTACAGTCCTGCTTTAAGCAAACTGGTATCTGCTGTAAGTCATCAAACAATGCTCCTGCTATGTCTTCTCTACATCTCTGTCAATTTCAACACCAGCGATCACGACTTATGCTACTTCTCCGTCGGATGTCCTCTTGCATGGTTTGGCGTCTCTGGCACTTTCCACTCTGGCCATACTGATCTTCCCGCTACAAATTCATCAATGCCTCTCCAGCATATTTCGGGTGAGTAGTGTTTTTGCGTGCAATGTATATACTAACAATAATTTATACGACCCAAACTAAACAGTGTCCAACATACGTTCACAGGGACGATTTCGACGAGTGATCTCTGACCGGAGATGACACGCGTTCGGACGTAGAAAAGGTATTCGTCGCGTGTTTGTTGGTAGATTGAATAGCCACCTGCGACTATCGGTCGAGGTCAGCACAATGGCATAGTGAGCCGCCCACCGCCCGAAAGGTCAATACTCGTCCGCACAGTTGAGTATCGGTCGCGTACATCCGAAGGGATGGTCTAATGCAGTCACATGGCCTGGGCACTTGGGAACAAAAAGCCTCATAAAAGTACAAATCCTTGGCAAAGCCGAGGAATAAGTCCGGTAGGCACACCTGACACTAGAAAACACCCATATTAATTATGTTCGAAGTGACTGAGTTGGAGTGGTCAGGTCCGCCGCCAGCTGCACCCCTTGATGATTTAGCCCTCGTCGACATCGGAACGACCCGGATCTTTATCCATTAAAAAATTATGCTGGCAGGCCTGGTGCAATTGGCAAAAACCACTTGAAAGCCAACTAAAACAGGTACAAAAAATTATAATGCAAAGTTAGTTTTGTAAAGTAGATTGTAATAGTACTGTAAATTGTTTCTTCTTACCATACACCTATTTGGCTGTGTCATTACTTAATGATATTAAGATATTATCTTAATCGTTGTGCAATAAATTTCAACAGGTCACGAAAAAATTAACGAGTCGTGAGTTATCATGTGCAAAATAATAAGCCTACTAACATTAGATTTTGACCTGCGTTCGTGTACTTTGATATTCTATAAAATTGTATAGCCTCGGGTGGTTTCTAAATAACATAGCTTGCTTAGTGTTGCACAGTCTGCATTGGCCATAAATCAATCTTGCCTCACTGTTTCTGGTCATAATAATCTCACGGTTTCTCACAAATGCCTCCTGTAACAAACTAATTCGACAATCTCGGTTTGTTTTGGCCACCTCTTGCATAATAGCCCAATTAGTACCATGCGGGGGTTTAAAAGGATCGTAATCCTAGTAATATTATTATATTATTTTATTTCATAGCCACGAGGTTACTAATCACTGCTCATCACTTATATTTATAGTCATAACCACGCTTGCATTGCTCATATGCTACAGTTCGAACTGAATGTTTGGGACTTTAGAACGAGAAGCGCTGCCTTGGTCACATGCTTGACTATTGGTACATTGGGATATTTCCAGTGGACCGACGACCCAGAAAAGAGATAAATAGGATTGAATATTATCACGTGTTTCTGTTCTACTTCGTTATTAGGCCAATATTCTAGTATTATTTAAAACTTGGAAATTATAGCATATTGAGAGTTTGTGCCATTCTGTGGTTGCTAGGATTCGATTTCAAAGTCTAAGTTTTCTAGTCTTAAAGCACTTAAACGCCTCAAAAAGACAACAATATTTTCAGGTGTTTTACTTCTTGAAGTCACAAGTTCAAATTCATTGAAATTGTGATATTCAACGTTCACATGGCATTCATCGCTCGCTCGATTTGTCGTTAGAGAGGAACAGTGCACGAGAGTTGTAAATTTTGTGTCCGGTGGGCGACAGTGTGGACATTGAAAACTTAAAAAACCAAAAATTCCATAAAGGCTAAAAACAATCTCGAAGAAACCTAGGTTTTTTTTAAAGCCCTTGTAATCGCCAAGAAATCTGCACTGCCGCGGGAAACGTGTGGCTACGCAATATTCAATTTCACTTACAGTAGGAATTGCCGTTTGTAGTCCTAATTGCTCAGTCAGCAACAGAGGTGCTAGTGCCTGTCGACTCGCATGTTATGAAAACTCGCTTGAATTCTTTTACAAATTTTGAATTCATTTTGACCTCGCAATTGATTGAAAGTTTATGAAAGTTCCCACGGCGCTTCATAAAGTGGACAGCCATGACCAATCTTCCCGTGTTACTTATGCAAGCCTTGCATGATTATATTTTATGGGTTTATATTCCAAAATCACTCACTGTCATATGTTTAACTATTTGTCAAACACAAGGCTCATCATGATTCAGCAAGTCAGTAGTTGTATATATTAGCAGTCGATCGCTGTTGGAGAAGGTTCTGAAAGTTAGCAGGTAAGTTAATTGTTTCTGCTACAAAGTTTTTCGTGTTAATCCTTTGGAGAGCGCATTATGTTAGCTATGGGCATGTCTTCTTCTTCTTGGTCTCTGCCTTTTCAAGTAGATTCAAATGTTCGACGTTGTCATTGTTCTCTCCTCTGCGTTTCCTCTTTAAGCGTCTGGTATCCCTCTGGCATCATCCAGTCCAGCATCATTCGTCTCGGTCATCCTCTTCGTCTCGTCATCCTCTTCTGCGTTGTCCTTCCATCTTTCCTTATATGGTCGTTTCCATTATTGAGTTTCCTCGTAGCACATGCCCCATCCATTTCCGCTGTCTCTGTCTTATCGTGCGTAGCGTATGGGCAATGTCATGGTCAATGTAAAATGGAACGAAAGTAGTACTCTGCATTGCATCAACACGAGCGTCCGTATAATGTTACACAATTCTTCAGATTTTGCTTCAGCACTTTAAAGACGAATTGTATTCGTTTCCATTGCACTTCTAGGTACATTCTCATTGTTGAAGTGCTAATGCTATCATTGAATAATTATTGGCTATTTCTCAGACCTTCACCTTCAAGTTCACCCGATGGACTTAACTTCCATGTCAGGCGGCAGCGATGGACTATTTATAGTTGGCGAATATCATCTATGTGCATCAATTAATCAATCAATCAGTCAGTCAATCGAGAAATGAAACTTGATATAGCGCCTGTTCAAGAAATCTCGCTCCAAGTCCTCGGCCAAAGAATACAGATTTCAAAGTACATGTATATAGAATAGACTAGGGATAGCGAATCCCTGGGCAAGAGCCGAAGATCCAGTGGGAGGTCATTCCAGGCAGTCGGGTCCACGAGCGAAAAAACACAATACAAGCAAGCAAAGCTTGGTAGTAACTCCCTCTGCTTTGTTGAATTAAGGAGCTCCATGCTACGTACCTTATCGGTGATCGACCTGTATTGAATGAGCTCCCATTGGCGCTGATCTTGATCTTCAGGATCAATTATGATGGATTCCATTCTAGTCCTTAGGCTGTTTCTTTTAGCCATGCTGGGGCAGTAACCTGGATGTAGGTCTTTGTGACGAAAAATGTTGTCTTGATAATCAAACCGCACTTCTGATAATTTAGTTGAAAACTAACAGTTCACTGTCCTAATGCTGCAGATCCCTCTTCTCAGATCTGAATTTAATGTTTTTACAAAAAGTGCTTTGTGCTCAGACAAACATGGCCGCGGCCCCTGAAGCTGAACATGAAGAAAAGGTTTCTGGTGAGACAGAATTATGTTCCGTCTGCACTGACGTATTCACCAATCCAAAAACGCTTCCTTGCATTCACACGTTCTGTTTGCGATGTCTGGAAAAATATGGAAATGATATGAAACCGGGCGATCTGATGGCCTGTCCAGTATGCGGGAATGACTTTGCTATTCCGGATAGAGGTCTCTCTAATTTACCAGACAGTTGCCCTGATGCCACAACAGTCGAGATTGAGAAACAAGTAAAAGATGCTGTTTGTGATATTTGCTTCGAAGAGGGAGCGCCCGCTGAGATGATTTGCATCGACTGTGGTCAGAAGCTTTGTGACCGCTGCAGTAAGTCCCATACAAGAATTAAAGACTTTCAAAATCATCAAGTCGTTGAGCTTGGAAGTCAACTAAATTTCCAAGAACTGAATTTGCAAAACAGTTACTGTGAACATCACCCTAATGAGCTCATAAAGATGTACTGCTATGAAGACAACGTCGTCATCTGCTTAGTTTGTTGTGTTGAGAGTCACCAGTCTCATAGATGTGTGAATGTTGACAAAGCCGCTGGAGAATTTATGGAGCGACTCGAGGGGGATCTGAAAAAGGTTAACAACAGATTGACAGAATGCGAAGAAATTGAGCAGAAGCTACACAAATACGAGGCAGAATTTACACAACAGATTTCAGAAACCGAAGAAAATATTCGAGACACTGGAACTAAGCAGAAAAAGTTAATCGATGACCACACAGAAACTTTGATACAGAACTTGAAATTAGCCACTGAAAGAAACATGAACGTCTTTGAGACCACAAAGCAGGGCGTTGACAGATTTATAGAAATGATTGAAAGTTACTCCAGGAATTCCGATGAACTTCTATCCCAAAGGTCATTCATTGATATTTGTAAAGCTGCTGATCAAATGCACACGAGAGCAAATGAGTTGGAGAAACTTCCAGCAAACTGCAGCGGAGATCAATTTCACTGTGATGCAGTAGCTTTCAAACCCTTGAGCTTAGAAAATGTTTTGGAACAGTGCAACACTATTAATGCCGTGGGTGAATTAACCATAACAGAATCACCAGATCGAAAAATACATTTTGAGAATGATTGCCCTGTCAGTCTTCTGCCCAAGTCGGTGCAAGCCTTTTACACAAACTTCAACACAGTCAAAGTCTCTGGACTTCCTCGAGATGTATCTAAGGATACGATATCCTTGTATTTTGAAGACAAGAAGTTGTCAGGAGGAGGAAAACTTACTATTCTCGAACATCAGGAAGAGGAAGGAAGAGCTGTTATCAAGTTTGATAATCCGGAAGGTATGCAGTTCCTATCAAACGATCGTTGCCCCGTTTATATTTTTAGACCGTGCATACTTACGAAGATTATTATTATTCACTTATTGTAAATCAATCAACTATGATGTCCATAAGACTAAACTTTGTGATAAGGCATAATTGAACCATAGTTAGTAAATCACCTTCTGGTCTAGATACAACATTGATTTATTAGCATTCAAAGTTTCTTCCCGGTCAAAAGTCTATGGCTATTCAACTATTTCATCACTTGTCTTCATTATACGTTAAATAAATTGCATTCAGTTTTAGCTGTTCTTCAGTCTACTTGAACTAACACCAAGTTTTCTTGAAAAGACAATTCCTAAGGTTTAGCCCTTTGCTATAATCATTGATCAATCATCTTTACTATTATAGTAGCTAACTTTTAATGAATCGCTGGCATCCTGGATTTTATAATTACTAGATCTAAAGCCTTGCGCATTTTGTGGTATAATTATATGGTTACATTAACTTGCGGTATCATATCTATAATGAGGTAGTAATTTGTAATAAATCTTTTGACCACGTTTAGAGTTCTAATGTAATTGCACTTATCTGTATTTACGAAGACATTAAGTACTGTCTAATATTGCAAGCCCTTCTTTTCTTATCTGTAAAATTGATCCATTCGGGTTGGGTAAAATTAAATTCATTATGCTGCAGATGCATTCAACGTTTGCAAGAGACGACATGTTCTTTGTGGAGCCACTCTAAAGATTTCCGCTCTTGAAATGCTGCTCGATGGAATCCGAAGCTGCGCCACTGAAGCGAGAAGCATTGGCGAAAGAGCGGCTGAATACTTCCTGGAGTCGTATTTTGAGAGAAAGGGTCGACTTGGATTCCGAAGAGGTCCATTCTTTGATCGACATTGAATTATCTGAAATTACTCTACATAGACATGCATAGAAATAATTAGCCTAACCGCTTTAAATATTATCAACTATTCGTTCGCTATTTTTTATCGACAACTGATTTTGCTGATGCAAGCGCAACATGTTTTATCGTCCATTTCATGTAGTATTGACACATGACCTCAGCAAAAGGTCGGGCTCTATTGTTACTTGTAAACTTTGAATCGCTGAGACACACAGCCTAATCCGCAAAAATGTCCTATCGAGTTTAAATCGCAAAATTATATCTCGTTTGTGAATACATGTAAGCTGGTGCTAGACGCTTGCTTACCTTCGCGCTTTTGAAATGTGCAGATTGCAAATGTGAACTATTGGTACTGTGGAAGTCATGGCCTGCGCCGCTTCATTGTTTTAGCATGTTACGGTTCGTTTACCTGTTTTCCCATTGTTATCTGCCTGATCGAACCGTCAACCTGAATAAGCCTTGCCTGCTGGTTTAAACTATCAACCTACCTGTTAGTTAGCCTGCCTACTCAAGCTGCCTGCTACAATCGCCAACCTGCGTGGACCCCTTCCCTGCCTGTTTCAAACCGTTAGCCTGCCTGCTCAAACTGCCTTCTTAAACCTCTTACCTATCTGTTCTAACCGTTGGCCGGCGTGCCTACGTAATAGAGCCGTCTGCCTGCTCGAACCGGACCTCAACAAGTTCCACTTGATTGGTGAAATTGCAAGATACAAAAGATGGCAGTTAAGATTATCTACGCTGGCAATTAGGCTACTATAATTCTTAAATAAGGCAGATAGGCCTATTTCCAGGTCGTCGCATATTACAAATGTATGATTTTTTTTAATTTGCCCGATAATATTATTCTTCTTTCAATTTTATTCTTATGTTGGATTTTTTCGTTTGTTTGTCTTTTCATTTTTTATTCATGTTTTACGCTATTTAATTTTTAGGTCTCTTTATTGTTTCATTCTTTCTTTGCTTCTTTTCGCCTATTAATGTTTTGCTTTCAATGGCTTTAATATAATTGAATTAAATACTGAAGGAGTACCAGATGAGTATTTTGAAATGCAAATGAACAAAACCATTCTGAGTGTTGCTGAGGACCAGCCTATTGTGTACATTTCCATTTACGTCTATACACAATCAAATTAATTATGGCAACAGTTGATTTCAAGATAAAATGCTAAGTGCAGTAAAGATCTCACTTTCTCACAGAGGCATAAATAGAAGCATAAATAAAATTTCATACAACTGTAACTATTATGATTTTTTACTTCTTTCAAACGATTCCTTGGTAAAAGGAAATTTAGTAGGTCTATATACCGGACGTTCCTAGGCTCTCATCAGTTGTGAACAATAAACACAATGTGCAATCACAATATAACCATAATTAGCAATGACAATAAAGCCATCTTCTGAGCTGTGAGAGAGCGACGAGAGTTAACAATATGAATCACTAAAATAATCGAGCCTCGATTATCAAAGTCGATTTATCTGATCTTAATGCTGTCACCGTTGGCAAGTCAAGCATTGCTACAATTTATTGCACTAAAGAATAAGAGAAGAAACTTCATCTTTACGGCTGTGGATGTGATTGATGTTTTTCGGCAGTGCCCTGGACTACTGATGACTTTAAGCCTTTTGTCCTTGGTGATAAATTTATATTCATAATGACATTTAGCATTTTGTAGTCAAGGCGCAGCTGTTTAGTTTTCTCAAATTTTGTCAAGTCTTCTAATTATAACAGCAATTCTGTTGGCCTGTAACCATAAGTCAAATTCAAATCGAACGAAGTATAGTATTCACTTAATATGCAACGAGATGTCATTTCTTTACTTTTCGTTTATAGAAGTTTATGACGGGGCGCATATAACGAAAGTGAATTTGAGTGACATGCCAGATGTGGTGAAAAAATCGACGTTGCTTATACTGGAGAAAATGTGTAATGCGGCTGAGGTTTTGATTGCGATGTCTGAGTCAAGGAGTTTGGTGTTTGCTAAAGATGAAGTCAGGCCTTATCTATTGGAACACTTTTTGTGTTGAAGAGATCTGCCAGTCTACTGACCATAGGTACTGGTACAGTGTCTGGACGTCTTGCGGAAAGTTAAAGCCGAAATTAACTTGACATCCAGCCCATGCCCTGTTACAAGCGTCATAATATTGTAAAAGAATAATTTGCATGAAGTGTTGCTGTATATTGTACAAAACATTACTAAAATTATAGTATATAGTGTATACTTTAAAACCATACTGCATTTTTATTTCCATAGATTATTATGATGAGATAACTTTTGTTGAGATAATTTGTGCAATATTATCAGATTTATGCTCCCTCGCTTTTAGAAACCTTGTTAGGCCTCTTCTACCGTCCACCATCTACGTTAATAATTTCAATTTTTACCGTGAATCCTAGCGGCCTTTACATTTTTAAAACCTATCAGTGTTGCTTGAGCTTGTTTTTACTGGACAGGAACCAACCGTGCAGCTTTAGGCACGTGAAACTATGGTTCAGTGAAGCCACAAACGATAGTGAGACACCTATTTTAGATGTTTAATAAACTGTCTTCTTAATTGTAATTGCTTCAATTTATCTTAAACTAGCTCCGCTATTATTAGGCCTATTATTAAACGGACAATTTCTAAAGCGCTGTAACGCAGCCATGAAACTAAGTTAAATTACCGCATCCGTGTATTGCGCCACTTTTTTCAGTCTCTCTATGAATAGGCCATTGATTATTGCTGAAACTAGCAAGAAATTGTGAACGATATTTTATTTGCAGCCTTTAAATGCAATTAGAGCCTGCCCAACACATTGATCTTAACTTTTACATTACACGTGCTTAGATAGTATATATAAAATATGTTGTCGTAGTATGCATGTTGGGAATCAGTTTAATTGAAACAGTCTATTATAGACCTTCAACCTTCCACAAATAACAATTAGGGTTTAACACGGCAATTATTTAATGTGCAAGTATGAATCAAACCATTTAACTTCTTTTACTATTTCCATTGTGAATTTATTGGTCAGGTCAATCGATGGTCTGAGTGTGCTTTTATGAGACAGAACGCCCTGTTTACAATAATATCTACAGACTTGATTGTCCTACATAATAATAATGAAAGTATTAATACTAGTATCTACGTGCTTAGCGCAGTATACATTGTAGGCCTACATGCAAACCGATTACGCGAGCTGGTATTTTATGATTAACATCAATGGATGAGTTTCTTTCATACAAGGATATGCACATTTCCAATTCTGTCTTTTTTATAAATAATACATCAATAAACGAATAGGTTGTCTAATCTGAAATCTCGCCGTAACGTTGTGTGCAACGGGTTCTATTATATAGCTCATTCCCTTAAGTCCTTCATATTCAAAATTTCAAACCTGTTTGGCCTGGAAAACACGATAACAGATGATTTGTATCTGGCAGATGTTTTCTACTAACGCACCAAAAGCGAGATATTATCTGTGTAGCATATTACTCGCAACATATTGTCTGAGATGGTTGCCTATCACAAGTGGACCTATTAATTAGCGATGCTAGAGAGACGTACATGTAAGCCCACATTTCTGATTGCTGAGAATCATCTTAGACCAACGACGAGGACTGTGCTGTTACGCTCATCGGTAAGCTACTAAACACAGATAAATACTAAAAACAATTATGATTATTATTGGTAATCGTGACTTGATCGAAATGGAAAGCGAATGTGTCGATATATCTTCGCGCAAATGAGCTTTTGTTGCATACTTAACACTAATTAATACTATTATTAACAAACATTCGTATTGTGGCTTACGTAATTACTGATATATGTTAGGATCTTGACGAATAAAATTTAACAGTAAATGTTTAGAAGGTGTCATATATCATTTATGTTAATCAATTTTTGTATTACATTAATGATATTGTTTTGGATCTTGGATGAACCGTCCTTGGAAGAACAGCCCATGGAGGAACATTGAACAGTCAACTGGATGAATCGTCCGTGGATGAATCGTCCGGGATGAACAGTCTCGAATGAATTGTCTGTGGATTAAAGAACCGATAGTTAGCACTTAGTACCTATAACTGCCTCAGAGTCTATTTAATTGGCTTCAATTAGTGCGTTCATGGATAATGTTACTCCCAGCGAAGTTGCGTCAAACTTTGACCATGAATAGAATTCGTTCATCAGATGAAGACTTACTTAGACTTAATTCCTTCCGTTCCTCATAGAAGAATTCTCCATCTTGTACGATCGTCTGCAGTTTCCTTCGCGTGTTCCCAGTTGATTTACATCTCCTTAAAGTCTTCTCTGCAAGTAGCCTACTTCTCCAAGTCTTCACCGGTCTTTATCATCTTCTCTTTCCACCTTCAGATGAAAGAAGAAATAATAATTTATCACTCGATTCTATGCCCAGATAATATTTAAGCTAATTACTATATGCTTGAGAATTTACAGCACGCATTAAATAACTAGATGATACATTGATTGAAAAATAATATAACTTTGTATGATACCATTTTTATTACTGAAGAAGACAAATCTTTGAATAGTGCCAAATGTATGAAGTTCGTGATACAAATAAAAATAAATTGAATGCAATAATCTTATGTATTTTAGCAGAGGACAACCATGTACGTGTCGCAGATTACACTGAGCTGGTTCCTTCTACGGAACATGTGCTTCATCGAAGCAGTGACTACCACAAGTAGCCAACTAATATTACTCATAATCATATTACTCGTTGTTTTATGTTTATATACGCTACTAGCTGTTTCAATTACCTATTTACTAGCTTAATTTTATTTATTTTATTTTGTACTGTCAATGTTGTTTTTGCTACGAATGATAATAATTATTAATATTATTATCTGCAGCAGCAACAGCCGCATTTAAATGAGAACCTCTGCTGCGTGGCTAATAATTATGTAGAAAAGGACTAATTTATGTAAGGTGCGAATCGCCAGATAAAATTCAGATGGTTAAACGCATTTGATAACAAAATTCCTTGTGCTTCAAAACCAACGTAAATGAAAATATTCAGTAAACTCGTGAAATCATTAAGAGGACTGAGTACCAGCCTTGAGGTCTGAAACATGTAGACATGCAGACACCAATGGTAGCCTTAGTAAATGCTGGAACTAATATTCCGTTCATTACAATGACGTCGCAATTTCTTTAAGCCCGATAATCAATGGCCTACGATGCCACACATAATTGAAGCTCCAAGGTATTTATTATGAAACCCAAAAAACCGCCCATCTAAGACGTTTAAAGGCTTTAAATCTGAAAGCAGTAGTTCTCTTTTTTATTATTGTCAAAACAATATAATGTCGCCAGCATAATATTACTTTTGATATTCACCGCTTTAAATCGAGGAGCACAGATTTCTCAGACTTTTACATCTGCTCGGTTAATATATCTACCCGTGTGTTTCCTACGTTGTCCGCTGCGTGCTATCTTCATTTGTGTTCTGTATGCACTGTACTCGTCGTTCTCCTCTGTGTGTTCGGTCAGGCTGTCCTTTTGCTCAACGCTCGTGAATAAGCTGGTGTCCTGTGCTCGGCTTTCGAGTGGCGCTTTAGTAGTCTGGGGATTACTAATACGATTTGGTGTTCGTATTGATGTGCATATGGTGTTCATGTCGCGATTCGAGCAAGCAAGCAATTCGGGTATGCAGCGGTTGGAGCATTATGCCGGTGAATTAGCTGGTCTTCCTAACGTGACCTTTGTGGTCGCTGAGACATTATCGAAGATTTACATTTCAAACAGTGGTTTTCAAACAGGCAGTCAACATGCATTCAAAAATTATAGCGATGCCGACCTATGTCTTCAAAGTAGTAGCTAAAATTGTAGTAGATTTGGTAGTACTTGTGGAAGGGGGTGAGGGAAGTAATAGAAGTAGTGGCAGTTGAAGTAGGGGAAGTGATTGTGACTGCTGTAGTAGTAATAGTATTGCAAATGTGTCGTGCATATTGCAGGACGCGGTTGTCCGGAAGGATTCTTTGCCGTGTCTGATATGAACTCAACATACTGTTACGCAATCGTTGGAACAAAGTCTATCTGGGATGGGGCAAGGGAGCGTTGCAGACGATATGATCGAGATTCTCAATTGGTCACGATCACAAGTGCAGCTAAACATAGCGTCATTGCAGCTTTTCTTACGGTGGAGGGGGACAGTCACGGTGAGTTGAGTTTCAATTTTTCAAGAGTTCTGGCAGTGCGACTTAACTTAATTTCCGATAATTATTCCAATTCTATGGGGCGTTTCGTGAACCTTGCAAGAGTCAATAAGACATACCTGGCCACGAATTATATAATATACGAGCAAGGATTGACGGGGAAGTAAATGACGACGATAGTACCACGTTGGAAATCATCACGCGATGTTCGTTACCTTGGAATGACTGTTCGTGAGAACTAAGTCACCGATGCGTTTGCAGATTACGATTACCATTTTAAATAGGTGTTGACTAGAATGAGCAAACTGAAAATATGGGATGGGCGAAGTGATCTTTTAGGGGTCTCGCCAACTAAGATGTATCAATTGCTCAATAATTTTGGCATTTCTTCCAGTTTTGTGGCCGTGAAATAACAATGAGTTTCTCTCTTTTCAGTTGTCAAATTCTCTTGCAATACACTGTCTGGGATACGCGTTTGGACAAGCGGCAGAAGATTAGACCACAATTGTTCTAAGCCTTTTGTTTGGTCGCCATTTAACGGAACTGATATCCCAATGAACTACACGGGCTGGGATAATGATCAACCAGACTGCTTGGGTGGTACAGAAACCTGCATCGAAATGAAAGCTAACGCAGAATGCAAGTTCAACGACAGATTTTGCACACATATGTATTGTCCACTGTGTCAGATCCAGAGTAAAACTTAAGATGAAGAATGTGACTTTTAGTGGCTTAGATGGTGCAGTTTACAGGCAGACTCTCAACAAGACAGTGTTTTGATGTTGCACGAAATCAAGACTGTCAGTGTCAATCATTTGTTTTCGTTTTATCAATTGAAATCGTTTGTACTTTATGATGCTTTGGGGATCCTCAGGGATCTATTCTAATCCCACTTCTCTTTTTACTATTTATTGATGACGTACTTCGTGCAGCCCCATTACTACACTTTCTTCTTTTTGCTGATGAGACAAACATCTTTGCCTCACAAAAATCAAGTGACGCATTATGCAATCTCATGCACCAAGAACTCGCACATGTGAATGACTGGTTCTTAGTCATTAAGTCATCCTTGGATGTAACAAAAACCAGCTATATTCTATTTAGATCACATCGTGAACAGCCCCCACCTGATAATAATCCTCTACTAATTAATAATACTCCGATTCCTCGTGTCACTTCTGCTAAATTTCTAGGCATTAAGGTCGATCAGTTTCTTTCATGGAAGGAACACGTCGCCAACATATCGTCTAAATTTGCAAAAAAAAACATAGGTATTATCTCCAGAGTAGCCTACCTCCTACCTACTAACACTTTACGTAATCTGTATCATACAATGATCCACCCATATCTTTCGTATTGTAATTGAGTATGGGCCTCCAACTACTCGTCAAGATTACTAAGGTTAATTTCTCTACAGAATAGAGCGATTCGTATGATATTGGGTCTTACTATGCTCGTCGGTTGTCTTATAATGAAATGTACAATAATAATGGTATTCTAACTCTTCGTCAAATTACTTCCCTGCAAATTAATGACTTTATGTAAATATTTGCTAACGACCTACTGCCTTCTATATTTTCTAGTCATTTTATACGAAGTTCTGCCATTGATCCTCTCAGCATCCGTTCCTCTCTCAATTATAACCTATTTGCCTATCTTATGTGGAACAAATAGACGTCAATTCCCATTAAATACATAGGACCCATCATTTGGAATATAAATCCAGCACAATCAAATTTTATATTTATTTAAAAAATAAATATAAAAACATTTGTTAACTACCCTTTCTAAATAATTGGCGTGTGCACAGACAGCATTAGTCAACTAGTTAAGATGATGATTTATGTTTCAATTGTATGTACCTGTTGCCCAATATCAAATTGTAAAGGGTAGGCCCTGTTAGCGCATTGGTCCCGCTGGTAGGGCCTCTGTTAGGCCCTTACTTTCCCTATTATCCCTCTTATTACCGTTTTTCATGCATTATTATTCTTATGTTGAATTGTTTTAGAGGGATAATAAAAATATGTGGTTATGGTTATGACCATTTGCAGTTGCAACAGACATAAATTATTATAACACTCCTAGGGTTCTTGCAAAATATTGATTACACGCATTCTGTTAAGATTTGATTCATATAGCACAATTAGAGCCTCACGTAAGCCTACATGTGCTTTTTTGGTGGTCAACTTCTTCATCTTCAGTTCAGCATCTTCTGCACTTGACCTTCCTTTGACGCTGGCAGCACAGGACTTTCCATTGGCTCTCGACTCTCCTTTAACCCATCTGTGCCTGACAGTTCTTGACTTTGCTTTGACACAATCTGCCCAAGACGTTTGCCTGACAATAGCGGCACCTGAATTTCCTTTGACAACAACTGTCTTTGAATTTTTTTTAGTCATTCTGCCACTACATTCGCATTCTAGTTGCATATTTTCTTCCATTTCTCGTCCAAACACTTTTCTGCTTGTTCTTCTTTCTGTTGTCTTTGAATGAGAACCTGGAGTCAAAATTTGTAACTCGCTTATTCCAGACAACCTTGAAAAATGATGGCGAGAGTCCTAAATAGTACATTACTGACGCAATCGCCGTGTTACAACTAACCCCAGATGATGTTTTACAACCAACCCCGCTAGTGCACGGTTCTAGTCTTTGCTTCATAATTATCTCTTAAAATTATCAACTTCCATTTATATCGCTCGTGCACACAATCGCTACTTCAATAACAATTCGTCAACTCATGGCAATCGCAAAAGTGTAATGCATTGATCGATGAGAAAAAAAATTTAAAAAATCGAAAACTAACTTTTGGGTTAATTTGTTTATATTAATAACAAATTTATTTTACTCTGTGCAGAGCGTTTTGTCATGCTGGTTTGTCGAATTGAGCTACCATTAGATCCGCAATAGATGGTTCCGTGTAATCCAGTTACATTCAACTCGTGTTACTTTCCACCTCAGTCTTCCCTACTTTGGTGAAGTCCATGTTCATGAAATAATAATCTTCATTATTATTTAGCATAAACTGTAGATAGTAGCTATTTTAGATGCAGTTTTGAAATCAAGAAATTTGGTAGATATACAGGTAGGCGTCGGCTGAAGAACATCAATATGCACGTCATGTGACCATGTAATTTATAATTGCTCGGAAAAGAACACCCTGGAGCTTCACGATTTTGAGCAAACAGTGGACGATGCAATTCTATGTCTACAACTTAGACATCTTTAAAACTGATAACAATGACGAACCGATATGAGCGTAAACTCCTGTAATGGACAGCCATTATTTAAATAAAAATCAACTACAGCCATCACTTCCCGCCGTCCCTTCTTCCACTGTGCCAACAAGACTGTTTTTTGTCGAATAGATTGGAAAACGATCGCATTCAGCCTCCACATAAGCTACTTATTTTGTTTTGCTTCTGGCTCTGACTACTGAACAGAGATGGTAGTCAATTATTATTATTATTATTATTATTATTATTATTATTATTATTATTATTATTATTACAGTAATTTATATAGCGCCCTTTCAAATGTGCCTACTCAGAAGCGCTCCCAGCTCAACCCCGGCCGAACAGAACAGTCTTAAGAGTAGTTAGAAACCATGCAGACCGGTATTGGTCGAAGGATATACGTGGTCAAGAACATCGAGACCTGAAGTTACGCATTCGGGTCAATCGGTGTTCTCAGCGCTACATGGTGATGACATAAGTTTAGAATGATGTTGGTTTATAATATTGCAATCTTCAGACTCTTGTAAATTTTCAATTGTGATTGTAACCGCAACTGCAGGCTTATGTATACATCCCTGTTATCACCAACTGGTGAATTATTGACTTGGGATCCTTCCATGATTATTATCACGTAGTTATTCTGGCGTTGCTCTGTTTATCCATTAGTCGTCTGGGGCACAATATTAATAGCAGGCCATCTAAGTTACATCAGAATAATAGTAATTGGTAGCACTCAACGTGGGCACGCATAATGCGCTTATAGCATTTCTGTGTAGGCCTCTGTGTAATTATAGTCCCATAATTATATATCCGGCGAGCGTTCATGTCGGAAAAGGATGTTCATGCTGGTAAAAAGTTTCAATAACAGGCGATTCTGTGAATTCACCAACTGAAGTCGGTAAATTGATCGCTCTATCTTAAACTTAAACAGTTTAGGAATCATTTCGGCCAAAAACAGAATAGACTAATATGTCGATTTAAGCTATTTTATTCCTTGTCGGTGGCCTGTGTATTAAAATCGAAAGTGAAAGTAGCCTATATCAAGCCTTTATCAGCGCGGCTGGAAATTATAACCTCATTGACAATATTATTGTTGAAAGACACAATACAACTGCAATTTCGATGGAGCTTAATAGTTGTAAGTAAAGGATATCCGTAAGCCTACGTCGTAATTATCCTACTGAGTAGGGGTTCGACCTAACCTCTGGGCATTAGAGGCCGAGCGCTTTGACTAATAGGTCGCCGTGTTGTGATAAGTCTGGATGATATCGCCATCGTAATCCCAAACTATATCGCCATTCGAAAGCCAAGCTCCTGACACCAGCATATTCACGAGCGTTGCGTCAAGTTAAAGGGGTTGTCCGAAGGAGGTGCGGGTTCAGTTTCCAGAGGGTCAGATGGACAGAGTAGCTGTACAACAAATGCCTTTTAGCAAAGAATTGGAATGTGGATGATCCAACGAATCTCGATAAGGGTTCTTGAAGAGGGGGAGACTTCAGTTACGAGTGGAAAGCCCGAGGGCTGAAGGATAGAAGATCCTGAGGCAGTAGATGATGAATAATTGGCAATGATGGTGGATTGATCGAATATGGGAGGAATTCAAGAGGCAGCTGGTTTCCGAATGGTGGTGCATCGTTGGACGTGACTCGGATGAAGAACGTGAGCTGATTAGTAGTCGAGACAGACTGAGTGAGATCTATGACTGGGTTGAGCTGTTTGAATCGATGATAATTCGCAGAAATATTTTTGGCTGAGGGTATTGTATGAATTTATAAGTAGCGCTTTTGATCTAAAGTGGATTTGCTCTAGAATTTTCAATGGTATTATTTGGTGATAGGGGTAATGTGACGCTGCTTGTGTGTACTGGTGGCAGCTTTGGCGAGTGAGTTTTGGATTAGCTGCACATGCTTAAGTCGTGTGAATTCAGAAATAAACACTTTTATGAAATCCGGATTTTTTCTGTTATTCCAAAATCATTGCAAATAAACCACCATAATCTCCCTCGTGTCTTCTATCCACCACACCTCGGGCTATCCACTCGAAACTAAAATATCCCCTCTTCAAGAACTCCTACTCTGAGTCACCTGATTTTCTACAAGCAAATTTTTGCTCTAAATGACATCTGTTTTGGCAGCTACTCTGCTTCCTCTAATCCACTGGAAATCGGACTCTGAGCACCTTCGGACTATCCATTGGACGACCATATGTTTTATACGCTGGTTCCCCGCGGTTGGCTTTCGAATGGCGTTTTAGAAGTTTCGGAATCACGAGTACGATTACGTTATCCGAGGATCCACTCTGACAAGTTTCATTCTAGCCACAGGACGACTGGCGATGACAAGAGTAGGGAACACTTCTGAATAGTTAGCCTTGAGAGGTGTTATATAAATATTTGTAATGAATGAACGGATCCTTTATCTAACGTGACTAAAGAGAAATATTTTAGTTACAGACAAAAGACACATGATCGGTTTTCCAACCCGACAGCAACGGTAATGGCATGTTCAAGTAAGGCTTTTGATTGGCTTAATCCTTGAATGAGCGAGTCATTAAATTACAATATAATTTCAATAGTAATAGGACCATAATTAGGTGATAGCAGCGAAAACAGTCCTTATTTCTCATCCGCAACGTCAGGTAGCATCAAATCTGGCACTTTCTGCTTATCATTTGCTTTTACATGTACAGTAGGTTAAGCAGCATTGTACTTACCATTATCTTAATAGGCTGTGTTCATTCTGTAGCCATTTGGTTCAATACGCCTTGAGCATAGAACAAAATGAAAGTTAAGCACACCAAACTGCCGAAATGCAATGTTGCATGGTCAATCAGCATCATAACTAGACCGATATTATTTCTAATAATAATTTTAATATTTCTAATATTACATGTAATTACAATCAGCTAGATTTGTGTAAATCATTCCACATCTGAACGTCTAATATCAAATATTTTCAATGGAATTGATCACAAGCCATTCGAATGACACTCCTCCACTGTGAAAATTGTGCATTCATTGCATGTGTTCTTAATGTTCAGAATCTTTCACAAACGATGAAATAAAGGGTCGGATAAAAAACATCTGCACCAAATTTGTGTCGGGTGTTGAACCGGAACGACTGAGCGATTGGTTGGTGCAGGAAAATGTTATAACTCCCGATCAATGGCAGAAGATTCACAATGATTACTCGACAAGAGAAAGTCGATGTCGGGGTCTTCTCTACCATTTGTTCTCCATTCCACATCCAAAAGCATTTATAGTTGTACGGCAGGCCTTAGCTGAAGACGATCACTATCTACTGGAATCCATTGATAACCAAGAACCAGGTTCAGGGATCAGTTCCCTGCATGACAAAAAGATCTCTTTCCAAGGCTAGTTGAATATTCATGGTAACAACCTCAAAAGTTATAGAAAAGCAATAAAATGCTTGTTTCATTGTCTGACGCACTCTAACCCTCTAACACATTACACGACATGATGGACACGTAAATAGCAAATGTATAAAAAATTATTTATTTGTAAAATTCTATTTAGAATTTGTCTACGCATTCACAATCTGTCTAAATTCAGAGACCACGTCAACTACTAATACCATCGCTGGGCTGGGGTGTTATCGTGCGTCGTGGGCTCTAACTTCGTTTATCCAGAAAATATGCAGTGCGCCCCTTCAACATTTCCACGAAGAGGCATTTTCGACCCAACCCCTGCGGGAAAGGACATAGTTCGAGCTGTTTTCAAATATTTCGGAAAGATACCAAGGAAGCCCATTGCAAGCATTGGAACCAGTGACAGTGAATGGTCAATGTTGCATAATAGAGATGCGTGCACAATTAAACATACGATGATAGTGTACGTGCGACGAGAATTACATCTGGTAGCTCGACATAGGCCTAAGCCACAGAGTGAAGAAGTGAAGCCCCATGAGAATTCCCAAAGTTATAGCAGAGATTCAGCATTAGGTTTGCTGTTGTAAGGGTAGCCTACATGTATGCAGGACATTCCGCATGTAGTCCGATATGCCTACATGTTCTAGCGTGTAAATGCCTCCAAGGAACGCGTCGCCGTCCGCATCACCCATTCCAGAGAACCAATACGTTCAAGTGAGAGAGAAGCGCATAAACAGAGCAACCGAACTGTAGTCAAGTCGATTATTTTATAACAAAGGCATGCACAAGAGTAGCAGTCGTGTCTTAGGTAAGAAAGCCAGAGACTATGTCTGTTGCCATAGCTGCGCAAATGGTATGAGTAGTCCCGGAAAATTATTTCTAAATACCAATACAGAACCAAAATATTGAAAGGCACAAAACTGTTCTAAACTTCATCTGTATCATTTCATCATTACAGTAAAATGAAATGTGTTTATCTGGGTTGCAGGTACAGTGGAGATAAAACAGCAGGAGACGGATTTCGATAGCAAGAAAATAGCGTGGGAAGCAGAAACAGATCGTCTACTGAAAATGATAAGCGGGCAAGAGAATCAGATAAGAGCATTGGAACAAGAAAGAGATCGTCTAGTGAAAACGATTAACGAACATGAGGATCAGAAAATGACATGGGAACAAGAAAAGGATCGTCTACTGAAAATGATAAGCGGGCAAGAGAATCAGATAAGAGCATTGGAACAAGAAAAGGATCGTCTACTGAAAATGCAAAAAGACGTGGAAGCAAAATCTCATTTGGGTTAGACATGCTCAATTTCTTTTAATTTAAAGAACGTTTCAACAATGTTCAATTGGTTGCTCAACGTGTCAGCAAATGTTTCAGCAGAAATATTATTGTCGTTGCCATTTCCTACATCCTATTCAGCTCTAGTTAATACGCTTTGCGCTCAGCCTTAGAGTAGCGCTTCAGAACTTTGGAGTTTACGACAACGGTCACGACGAAGCCCTTCAGCTAGGTTCTGTCTTTCGGTTTGCGCTAGTACGTGTGTAGGTTGTCTTGTCTTGATCGTGTACTGCGACCTGCAGCGCCTTATTGGCCAAATATTAATGTAATTATGATCATGTCACAAGATATGTGTTGATGGTTCTCCATTGACTTACTATCCGACAGCGCATTGAATATAGACTATAGACTATATAGTCTCTCTAGTCTGGTGATGCCAACTTGGGCCGTTGTGGCGCGGTGTAGTCTCTATTTCTGGTCAGCCGGGGTATACGCACTTTGCTTGTCCCCAGAGGCAGCGTCACCCGATTACGTCTTCTGATTGCTTGTCCCTTGCTATACCTCGTGGTAGGATCAGTCTTGGTATGCGGGTTTTCTATGTAGATGGTCTAAGGCCGCTGAGTCTTTAGTTTCTTTTCGATAGATCTCGACTTAACACTTTTTTGCACTCTTGTTTAGTCTCTTTAGACTGTCTTTCTGTCTATTAGGACTGACCTTGGATTTGACCTGATTTCGGATTTGTTTCTGTGCGCCGTCGGTTGATGCCTTGTGCGTTATTATGGCGGCACCAGTGCTTTTTTCGGGCGGAATGCGCCTGTACGGCGTTCCGGCACCTTTCTTCAATTACTTAGTCATAAATATAGTAGTTGTGCAAAAGCTATGACTTTTGACACAAAACCTTGCAATTTCAATTTTTTACTTTCTAAAATGAATAAGTAGGTCCCTTAAGCGTATAGTTTGTGATCAATTTATTTTATTTGGAACCTAATTTCAACGTCATTTCTCTCAACAATACGGATGCGTTCCGCAACCTTTTTCTCTAGAAAAGAAGCACTGGGCGGCACTATAGAAATCTTTTTAGTCAACCACTAATTAATAGATTATCTGCAGATATGATTTTTATATCAGATGGAACTGCCCGCAATAGTCGTGAGCGCCTCTGATTCGAGTGGCGCTATATGAGTGAGTGATCTATTACATTACATTGCTGTAGCTTTGTCGATGCAACCTATTCCAGAAATACCCATGGATATGCTTTTAGGAAACACTGCGGAAGATTTAGCCACAGGGTCAACCAGGTTGCCTTCCGTGGCATAGTGAAGGAATCTATGCTCCTGGTATGGATGACCGGCTCGTAAAGCTCCCTGAGATAGACTGTGGTATGGCCTACTGGCCAATTATGCATGAGCTGTAGTTACAAAAAGGCTTTACCTTTTGTCTCACCTACATAGAAACTTCTCATTGTCCAGTATCGTATTGATATGTTGCAATGGTCCAGTATCCTGTGGATAGGTCGCAATGGTCCAGTATTGTATTGATAGGTCGCAATGGTCCAGTATCCTGTTGATAGGTCGCAATGGTCCAGTATCCTGTTGATAGGTTGCAATTGTCCAGTGTCTTATTGTTAGGTGTCATGAAGTTAAGCATTGTCAGCACATCAAGCCAAGTTAATATTGCCATTGTGTGACGTAATATACCTAACCTAGACTTAAAGGTTCCATGTCCCATTCCTGGAACTGGCATTGGAAGATGAAGAGAGCTTGAGAGGATCTGTGAAATCTCCTGGCTACAGAGCCATTGTATTGCTTGACTTGCCCTTTACATCACGATGATACCAAATTATACTGCCAGATTTTCTTTGACATCCATGCTCCAGGCATGGAAGAACCAAAAACGGAGAGCATTCCGCTGGAGGAGGTGAACGACTCCAAGGAAAGGGAGGCAGAAAAACGGAGTCGTACTGTTGAGGTGCACGGAGTCAAATCCCAGGATATTGGTGATAACATTGTGGATCTATTGGAAAACAAACGAAGAGGAGGCGGACCCGTGGAAGAATACGTTCTGAATGAAGGCAATTGTAGCCTGACTGTGAGGTTCCAGGACAAGAAATGTTAGTTTACAATATGTTTGTTTTTTGCACTCTGTAGTTTTATTAATTTTTAATATTCTGAAATAGAACTTGATGATGTGGTTTCTATACTTGAACTACTTCTGAAGTTTTGCACTTGTTAAATACGTTTAAATGAGGTCCCATCGTATTACTTTAGGGTAATGGATGTTTACAGATGAATTGTAATTGTATAAGTAAGTCTGTGTTGCATCTGCTACACAGAAGCTCCCCAGATTTGATCAATTATACGATGTGGAAGTATGCTTTTTATGGAACTTTTTCTGTGATGTTTGTTTCGTTGTACGTAGTATGTATCAAGTGAGGTGAGGAATCCCGCATATGCAGGTATCGCTTGCATGATTCTAGAGAGTAAAATGTCATCCAGCTTCATCATGGTCTTCTTAAGCACCTCACGGACATTGTTCCCTCTAAGCTTTGCGCATGTGTGCGCATACACGGGCCGTCGAACCAGTGTACACAAGAATTTTGTGTGTGCACAATTTCTTTTTATAAAATAATGAATCACAATTTCTTTTTATGAAACTACGTAAAAAAGTCGCCTAGCCTTATCTGATACATCCCCTTATTAATCTTTAGACAAGGGACTTTTCTTTGGTTATGAGAGCTTATCACCCTAGACTTTAGATATGATTTTAATATAACAATCATCGCATTAAGCTTGGACCTGCGCACAAAAGTTGGAACGATTGATAAATAGACCTGTACCGATATACCGGCAGCACTCATGATCGACGCCGATTATAGATATATCGGCAAGAGTAAAATTACGACAGCAACATCATTGGATCTGTGAAGGACAGCATTCCGTTCCGTTCCCTTAGCGTACGGCTTCAGACCACCCAGTAGGCATTGTGCTTGTATAAGATGTTGGAAAGCTGTTGTGCTGAGTGAGTCTGCTTAATTACCCTGGGCACAGTTGTCATCTCTGCTGGCCAGTATTTTAGGCCAAAGTGCAGGTCGTAAAAGTGGCTTTGGTGTCCAGTTACATAGATAGGCCTATCACTTTTCTCACTCTTGTCATGCAAGGTCGACGGCGGGCAGTGTGCCTAATCTGTATTGCTTGCCTAGGATTTGGCCCCAGCTACATGCGTACATCTCCTATGGAGCAAATGTTTTGCTTGTATCACAACAATAGGCAGTAGCAGTAGGTCTATCTTTGGAACCGGACATCTTGGGAAACACAATGAAATGATTGGCGAAATGATCGGTATCGGCAATGAAATAATCGGCAATAATCGGTATCGGCATAATCGGAAAAAATTTATATCGGTACAGCTCTATATATAAAATGTTGCACGCACAAGATTTCTTGCGCACATTATATCCAAAAATTAGAGGGAGCATTGCTCACAAAGGTATAGTGTACATTATTTTGACTATTTTGCGTGGCTATCATTCACAGATGCTGAATACTACATTCAAAGAGAAGTGATCTCGGTTTTTGGGGCGAACTATTACATCCGACCTCTGCTCTTTTCTGATACTCAACTTTCAGGAATTGCAATCGTGGCTGATCAGAAAGCACAGGAAGTGGAGATGTTGAACCAAGAGAAGTCTCCGTATGATAATAAAGGCGAGTGGTATGGTATCTCTGCAGAGCAGGACTATGGTGCAGCCGCTTTGGCGCAGCCGTTTTGGCGCAGCGCCGTTTTGGCACAGGACGTTTTGGCGCACAGCGTTTTGGCGCAGATATCTAATACAATATATAATGTAACAGGAAACATGAACGAATAAAATTAATTATGCTGAATTGGGAACTGGAAGGATGAAAAGAATCACGCCTAAATAGAAGCGGGATGGGTATGAGAATTCTACTCTTTGTGGAACCATTTTTAATTACAATCTTTTCATTAATTCCGCTTCCAATTAAACAGCATTATTTTTCATCAATCCAGCTTCTACTAGGCATAACTATTTTCATCAACCCAGCTTCCATTTAAGAGTGATTCTTTTCATCAATCCAGGTTCCATTGAAGTATGATTATTTTCATCAATCCAGCTTCAATTTAAGCATAATTGTCATCAATCCAGCTTTCATTTAAGACTGAGTGCGGATGCTAATGGTTTGGTGATCTTCAAAGGCTGTTGCATTTGGCTTCTTGTTCATTGGTAGTATGATGGATTGTAAGAAGTCCTCTGGCCATACTCTAGTTGTGTATATGTCTTGGCATATCTTTGTCAGTTCTGTTATAGACTTTTGAGCATCTCTGCTAGAATATTGTTAGAGCTGTACCGATTAATCGGTCGGCCGATTAATTGGGCTGATTATCAGACATATCGGCAGTATCGGGTATCGACAATGATAATCGGCACAGATATCAACAATTAAATTTTTTTTATTTTATAATATTATTTTCAGTCTTCAACCCCTTTAGTGTGTAGTCCAAGTTGCGTAATCCGTTACCATAACCAGCCCGAATGCAGAGATTGTATGGCTCCTTCAGACCACCTAGTAGGAATTGAGCTCGTATAAACCGTGGGATAATGTTCGAAGGCTATAGCTGTTGTGCAGAGTGAGTCACAGTACCCGCTTAACTACTCTGAGCAACTATTTCGTCCCTGCTGGCTGCCCACCGGCCACCACCACTGACACCCCATTTCAGACCAAAGTGGCATTTCATAAGGGAGGGAATCGCATGTTGGTTAGAAGAGAGTGATGTCTGTGTATGTATGAATTTGCTACCAGAGACGTTCACATAATAGTGATGATGATAGCTTACAATGCTCATTCTACTTTGCATGGTGCGACAGAGACCCTTTTCCGCTCGTACCCATACCATTATAGCTCGTTCACTTGGGCACATAAGGTTTACCTAACTGATACTAGATGCTGTTATACCAACAGCTTCTACTTATAGCTGTTGCGCAGAGTGAGTCACAGTACATCTTTGGAAAACACAATGAAATAATCGGTTATCGGTATCGGCTATTATAATCTGAATCGGCAATACAATAATCGGCAATACTCTGTATCGGCATAATCGGCAAAAAGCAATATTGGTACAGCTCTAAATATGGTCTCTTCCTTCTTCTTTGTTGTTTTTCAATTCCTGTATGACTGCTCTTATCTCCTCTCTAAGCACCTCCACTCCAATGTTCTCATTCCCTCGTTTCTCCTCACTCACCTTACCCATTATCATGAATATCAATGCAATTATTTTTGAAGTGTTGAGTTGATACTTATGTTCAATTGTAATTTAATATTGGTCAGCTGTTCTTTGCTGATGATGTAAATGTTGCACGCGTGCCTGTTAAGAGGCTGTTTTAAAGGGCCCTTGTAACGGCATGGCTGCGTTACGACGCTCTAGAAATTGTTCGTTTTTAATAATAATTAATAAGATATACTTTTAATTTTTGAATAAGCTGAGGTAGAAAAGTTTCTGTTCCCAGATTTTCTCATTTTCTGGACTGATGTCTGATAGTTGAGAAAATATTAAAATTTGTTTTATCAGTTGCTGCATCATTCGTTGAAAAAGAATTCGTAGACTTCAAAGGTCACCGACTTTTGATAGCGAAGCACAAAGACCAAACTGCTGATGCTGGACGTGGCAAAGACAGTGATGATGACACCAGTGCTAAAGAGCCGCTCAGTCCAAAGTATATTGCTTCTGGTAGTTTCAACACAGTCAAGATCTCTGGGATTCCTAAAAACACATCAGAAACAATGATTTCAATGTATTTTGAAAACAAGAAGCGGTCGGGAGGAGGAATGCATAAAATCCTCGAATATCAGAGGGAGAAAGGAAAAGTTGTGCTCCAGTTTGATAATCCTGAAGGTTTGCGGATCATATATTTTGTTATTTTTATTTACCAATTTATATAGCACCGCTCACAGTAGTGACCATTCAGTGGTGCTTCCAGTGTGAACACTCTAATAGTATAGAAACAGTTTTCAGGAGGGAGAATGATGTAGGAGAAGATCGTGAATGAATGTTACCAAGTGGAGATGATGGAAATGTAATCACCAATGGTGACAACGATCTAGTTTGGCCATAGTGGTCCTAACTCGAAGAACAATGAAAACATGCCAGTCCAGGGAGCGCAGAGGTTGATTAGTAGCTGTGGAAAGAATGGCATTCCATAGATTTTCGGGGTAATGCCCAGTTTGGTTTGAATGACCAGGACATTAATTTTGAATTGAAGAAGCCAGTGCAATTAATGAAATGATATGGGAGATATTAGGAAGGCGATCAATCAATCGGGTAGCACCATGTAAAAGATCACGAACCTACCTCTGTCGTCGTTTTATCTTTGTGTTGTTTAAAAACACTTAGTTATCTTTCGTCATGAAGCAATCAACTGTTTATTGGTATATGCTTTAACCTTAATTAATGTCCAAAGCCGTTAGAACCTTAACACTTTATAATCATTATTAGCAAGAATTCTCTTGAAAATGATTTACCCTCTAACTGTTAGCATACAATTTATTGTGGATGAGTATACAACTCATGTTATCGTTTTCACTGCTTTTCTGTGTAATTGTTATCATAAATTATAATCATTCAAATTTAAATGCAGATGGATTAGAAGTTTGTAAGAGAACTCATGTGCTATCTGGAGCCACTGTAAAGATCTCCGCTCTGGAAATGCCGCTGAATGACGTCAAAAGCTGTGCCATTGAAGTGAAAGGTCTATGCGAGGGAGTTACTGAAACCTTGCTGGATATGTATTTTGAGAACACGAGCCTATCTGGAGGTTTTGCAGTGAAGCAAGTGTTCATAAAGGAAAAAGCCAGAACCGCTATTATTGTATTCGAGCAGGCTACAGGTATTGGACTTGCACAGTAATTGATCGATGTTTCACATTCTCTATTATAGTGTTTTTAAATCTAAATAATTGTAATAATTGTTATTATTTTGGGCGGAAATGATATTATTGTTATTTCTTCATAAAGCCGTCAAACTCACCTGCAGACTAATGAAATTGATCGTTTTCAACCATTAAACAACATGTATGAAGTTATTGTTCAGTCCTGGATAACTTAGTTTCCAGATTGTTCCAATTCGAAGTGGTCAAAACTGACAGCGAGTTGTCGAATGGCGTCTGATAAAATTATGCACAAGAGTAGATGACTGCTCTCACGCTGGTCACCCGTTGCTGCAGAAATCTCGACTCATAGTTCCTTGGCTAACTCTGGTGACTTTGTGTTAAATCTGACTACCGTTTCGACTACATCAGAGACGAAATGGGGTGACTGTTTGATAGCAGCATATTGACTTTCTTTATTATAATCTGCTTTTTTCGCTAAGACAACAGCGTTTTAAGATTTAATGCTGGTACAAGGCTGCAAATGTGTCCACATCATTTAATATTAGTTTAATTGCTATAAATTATTTCTTTGTTATTACAGTCTACAGCAGGAGACGTTGAGTTTTGTTAATGTCAATCAAAACTGAGCTTAAAACTGATACGCAGAAAACAACATTGCTCAGATCTTTAAATAGAAACATTTCAAAATGGAGCTGGCAAAAAGAGTGCATGGACGCAACAATTAATTATTAATTGATTTTATTTATTTCTATGATTGTTACAAATTACAGAATTATGAACACATAAATTTTTATATTATTATTTTTTGTATCCCAGGGTACATAGGATCCGTTTAAGAGTGAAGTAAAAAGAGTTGCATTATTATTTATTATTATTATTATTATTATTATTATTATTATTATTATTATTATAGGTTTTATTATTATTATAGAGCCTCTGAATCTTGATGCCACTGCGTTAAAACGTTGTGTGCAAATAGACAGCCGTTGATAAAGATGAGTTGTTTCGAGAGGGTCTCCCGTTGCCTGTGTCATACGGCGGCCCAGCAGCTCTTGTAGAAACTCCATTTCGGTATGGTGTATGGGGCCCAGTGATTCGATGGCCACTGGTATAAAATCATGCGTGGTGGAGAGGGATGAGTACTGGATGCACTTTTATTCTGCGGCATGTTCTGCTGCTCCACCGGCTGATGCTGCTGTCAGATGTACATAAGAGGATGCGCATGTGTGAATGGCTGTTGCGTCCCATGCTAGGTGTCTGCCTCTCGCCCATGGGATTAATGTGGCGCCATCTGGTATCTTGCCATCGGTGCGGATCAGTCCCAATGTTTCTCTTGAGCTCAGAATGTCCACTATCATTAGAGCTCTCCAGATTATTTCATTTATGGCAGAGTGTCGTGCTGCTCTTCCCATTGATCTTCTGCAGACCAGACCGTGATGTCCACCTGGATCGACGCTCTCCCCGCATTGACATGGATGCGGTGCATAGAGTACTAGTCCTAGGCGAAGTCCTGCCGCAACCCTGACCACCTCATTGTTTAATCCCAACCCGCAAGAAGCCAAAGGGATAGTCCAAAGCCAGTCTCCGGCGTGCGGAGCAGATAATGCTCGCATTCTGGCTTGACTAAGTGGGTTGTCGCATCCGGACCAGACTTTCGCTTTATCTTCGTTTATCAAAGGTCTATTCCAGGTCTTCTGTTGGATTGGAACCGGTATCATCATCGCTGGAAGGGAATCCTTACGAACGTTGAACATTTCCTGCTGGTACACGTCGTTCCACTCTTCCACGGCTAGATGCAGGATGGCGCCCACGAGCGAGACGGTCGACGCAGCTGACACCAAATAGGCTGAAGTTGCCAGCATCGATACCACCTGGTCCCGAGTCTTCTATCTCTAATCGGAAGCGAAGCCTGTAACCACTGAATGTCATTGAGCTCCGTGTTGAGGATCTTCTCCAGTCCTGTTTTAGTCTGAGTGTCTATTGTTTCCAGTAACGGGTGGTTCCAGCACGGAGAAGTCCGCAGCAGATAAGTCATCTTTGCCGCCCCGAAACAGGATCTCAGCATTGTGAGGGCTGCTTGTGACTGGAGGTCCATAAGGTCTTTCAATATTCGAGGAAATTATTATTATTATTATTATAATTATTATTATTTTTTTTATTCTTCTTATTATTATTATTTATCATTATTATTATTATTATTACTATTATTATTATTACTATTATTGTTATAATAATATTATTATTGTTATTGTTATCAGTATTCATTGATGACATTTTTTTAAAGTATTGGTGAATAGAAACTTTAATATTCTTTTGTTTCCTTATTTGCAATAGCTGTCATGGCCGTGATGAAGAAGAAGCCTCATATGTTGAATGGAGCAAGTCTTGAAGTGAATGTTCTGGAAGCGGCACCTCCTCCTCCTCTGCTGCTGAATGACGTCGATACCAAGAGACTTCTTGCCAAACGCCTTCCACCTTCATGCTCATGGCATTGCCTAAAGGAATACCTGAACCGAGTCGCAAAGGCCGAGCTGGTTGGCTGGATATTGGCTGTTAAGCCCAACACAGCTCTGATTGAGTTCAGCTCTGAACCAGGTTTACCCCCTAGTACATTATTATATTCATATGATACATAGTCATAATGTGATTATTGAGATTCGTAGCTATCCAGAGTTATGCATATTGATGTGGGCTACGGTCAACTTCACTGTTACATATTCAGAATTTTCAGTCGTGCATATGTGTACCACCCGTGACTTTAATTATTATGGGACACTAATATATTCATAGATCCGGAAATAGATTATTGAACAGGCAAAGGTTAGATTCGCTGTCATTTGTCCTGCACATTTATACTTACTAATCTTAGTTTATTAAATGCAAAGTTTTGACAGAGCGCAGTATGATTACAAGTATAGTTTGAACGGATGATCACATGTTATAACAAGAGTCGAATAAACTGTGAGGTAGCCATGCAATACGCTCATCACTTAATATGCATAGGATGTAACCAACACCGTCGCGTAATAAGTACAGCGGCATAGCAAAATAATTGTGCATTTTGTGATACAAGCACAACATTTTGCATAGACATTATACATAGCATTATTATGAGATTCATATCTAATGGGCTACGCGAAAAAGTAATTTTTTGGGAAGATTTTCGCAAAATTAGAAAAAAATGTTCATGCTTTTAATTAAATTGAAATAAAAATTAAGGATGCAGACGTCAGGACTCGCGAGAATGTGAGACTCTTGCACAGGTTATCTATTTCGTTCCTCTGGTTGTTTAATATATTTTACGTTTAAAAACAGCTTTGTTGCTTGTAAAATTTAAGGACCGTAACATCACCTAGACCAGTGATTCCCAACCTTTTTGGCACCAAGGCACAGTAGAGATCTTTGGAAATTCAGACGGCACACCGTTGAACTAAAACTAATTATTTATGTTTCATTTTGAGCAATTTCATGGCCGCTGTTTTTCAGTCGTGCTTTTAAACATTTTACATCTGAGAAAGTAGACCTAATTTTGACTTTTACATAAGTTTCAAAATAAATTAGAGTTGGGTATACGAATATTTTCATAAAATTTTGCAGTTTAATTAACTAGAAAAGAGTGAAATGCAACATTTACAATTTAAATTGTTTTGGCTTACAACGTTAGACAGAAACTGATTGCAAACTGTTCGAGTTATCGGTGTTAAGAATACTTTTCTAACCGGTTTAAATGTCAATCAATGCCACAGGAGCATTGTGTAAATTCAGACCGCTAGATAGTTTTCAAAAGTTGTGATGCTGTATAAATCGAAATTAATTCCCTTTGTTAACTTAATTATAATCTGTTTGTGATTTTCAGACTATTCGTCGATCCGTCGTTTGGTTTGCAGTAAACCATTCCATGGCAAAATGATTTCGATTCGTAGAGTTCCACTGACATCGAGCATCCTAGTCACTGAAATACCTCCCTCGATAACAGCCGACTATGTGGCAATGTACTTTGAAATTCCTAGAAATGGAGGCACAGGAGGAGAGTGCAAAGTAAAATTGCTCCCTGAAAACGGTTCAGCCATTGTGGAATTTGAGCGACCAGACGGTGAGTGCCTGTTGTTATTGGGGTCACATCTGCGAACTACTACATATATGTTGCCATAGCCTGTATGCAATAAATGGTATTGTAAACTTCTGTAGATCTGTCTTATCAAAGTTGTTTGTGCACTGGTAACTTATGTAATATTGTGACACGTATGTATTTATTCATTCATTCATTTTGATAATGTATGTAGTTGCATTCAAAACCCTACTCAGGACCAGCCATTGCTATAGAAGGACGTGCGTGACTTGTAAAATTCTGCTGTTTGGACCACAAGTAAAGACGAAGCTTAAATTGGAGGTCATTCCAGATGGAGGTTCTCACAACCTAAAAGCACAGCATTGCATGTAATGGCCAAGTGAGCCAGTGGAATTAGAAGCTCATCCCTCGTCGCAGAGCCCCCGATGCGCTGAGACGTCCTAAACTAGACGGCAAAGAGCGGACACTTATAAAATGCTAGGTATTTATTTACTATTAATTTAAATTGTAATGCACGCAAGGTCACAACGAAATGTGAATCTGAGGCTCGGAGAGTAGGTATGTAATGTATGTATGTTATAATGCAATGTATGTCGTGCACTTATGCATTTATGTAGCACAACTGTGCCATCCACATATCTCCAGGAGCTATAGAGTGCAATGATCACTGAGCCAGCTGATTGAAGACCCTGATTGTGCCTGCGCGACGGCGACAAGTGAGCCAAGATGATCTTGAATGACCGGCGTATCATTTCTCACATATAATAGTATTTTTATAATAATAATAATAATAACATTTAAAAATCTTGACCTGTGCTCTGCCTTGAGTGACACAGTTAAGGACCGAGTGCCGTTGGTGCAATGCTTAAATTCTAGTAATCCAGATTAATCATGAGGAGATAGGCAATTTACATAGTACTAACGAAAACATGTATAATTAAACATAATTCATTATAAAGCATAGAAAACTTTATAAAATGCTGGATAATAACTGAAGGCAGGGCAAGAAGGAAGTCATTGAGGGTATAAGCGCTGATATAATAATCTAATGATGAGGCCACACCGGATGATAATAACCCCAGGACAATAGCCCCCCCCCCTCCGGACAATAACCCCCGGATAGTAATGGTAAAACAAGAGTAAGCTTTATAGATGTTCTAAACATCTGAAGGCAATTATTAGATAATTAGCAATTAATTAATTAGCGAACATGGAACAGTTATTAATTAGGGAATCTGGCAGTTTATTTTATACAAAGAGCAGGCTTTAAAAATTAAACAGCATATCACAAAATAATTATTCAGAGAGAACAATCGTTACAACAAGTTCAATGCAACCAATTTCTGGCTGGTCATACATAGCAGAAAGACACATGCTTACTCGAATGTATGGATTCTGACCGTCCTTAGAAACTACAAGGAACGCAATGCTATTGGCTGGAATAGCTTTTTAAGTTCTCTGAAATTTGACAATAACACCATTTTCATCAAGAGATTTAATTTAATACTAACTGAATGGTTCCATAATATCATTTGCTTGATTGTGTGTTCAATAAAAGTCTTTAATATTTGTTTAATATAAGACTTTTGTCTAATAAAATCATTAAAAATATATAGTTATTTTTCGTTATTTGTAAAATAATATAATTATTTGTTTAAGTGGTGTATGAGGATTTTCATGTCAGAAAGTTACTATCCGGAGGGTTATTGTCCGGGGGTTATTTGCATGGGGAGGTTATTGTCAGGGTTATTGTCTGGGGGTCATTGCCCTGAGGGTAATTGTCTTAAAACCTCCGAAACAGAGAAAGAGATAGGCTTAGGAGCTCAAGCCGCAATTCCTGCGGAATATGGTTGCGATTAGATTGAACGACTTAAGTACACATTCGGATTGAGAAGTAGCAATGTGCATTTGGGTAGCAACCGCAAGTGGAGAGCGAAGAGCCCAGGCAGCCAAAAAAACAAGGTACAGAAGATTTCCTCGAAGCATGAAGGAGCTGCTGCGACCAAACAGTTGCACTTGAGGGTGAATTTTAAACTGCATGCACTGTGGAACATGAAGCCAGTGGAGAAAGCAAATAATGCGAGCGCATGCCTTGGGAGACCACGCAAAAGTCGATCAATTGTCGTGACTTCTGCAGAACTCTAAATACTATAGTGCCAACTACGGTCTTAACTTACTTGCCCGCCATCGTTTGACCCATTACGAGTTGCACCAGGCTTTCCCACTGGATCACGAATAGATAATGGTAATAGCACTACGTCATTTTGTTTTGATCCTGACTTGATCCGCGAGGATATGTTGTGGAAGATTAATGTTTCATACTAATCTGTTTGTCTGTTGGCAGTTATTTCCGCAATTACTTCAAGGTCGCATCATTTTGAAAGGAAACCAGTCAAGGTCGAGCCCTACTATCCGTGGCTTGTCTGATTTCTGCTTCTGATTCCAGCGACACAGGTCATGCGAAACCTAACTCAGAAATTCAAACATCACTAACTCTTGCTTCTGACCACATGGTGGCAGTGGCGTCGGTAGTACTCTGATATTGTGGTAGGCAAGAGTCCCTAACAACCAGGAGATCTGATGGGGAGCGTGGCAAGTGATCCCAGTGGGATCTGGCGCGTATCCTCAGCAGCCTGCGCGATTTTGAGTATTTGATGCCAAATGGATTGCATTTTTGGCTCTTATTTACCTCAAATTTTTAAACTTTGATTTCGAAGTAAAAGTACCTAAATCATCTCGATTAGTGAAAAAAATGTGACTATAATTATTATAGGGCCTATGCAAAGGAAATGAGAATTTAGATGTTAGAAGAACGCCGTGTTCGCAGTCGAAGCATTACAGCTTTTGTAAACTTCAACTGTAAGCCAGAGTCCACTTCGCCCTTGAAATTGTTTCTGGATGGCTCTACCCGAAAATGTCATGATCATTTGGCAAGCGCTCCGAGTCATGTCCTTGTACATAGCTGGTTTTAGCACATTAATTTTACACGGAAGCAAAATTGTTTCTTGTCAAGAGTTACGTAGTTATAAAATGCATTGGAAACTCGTGTAGTTTCATCGTTATTTTCTATACAAATAGTTGAGAGGCCGAACATGTTCCAACTTGATGATGTATATATTTTTAAGTCGGCATGCGAGTGGCCATTGAAAGTTATGGTTTACAAATGCATTTCTAGGTACGGCGGTATGCAAAATTGGCGGAGTATATGGCGAGGGTTTAGCTGTCGATCTCGCATCTGTATTAGGCCTACGTTTATGAATAATTGGTCACCACATCATGGACCACAACTGCGGTTAAAAATTAGAACTTTTCTAGGTGGGATGGAGTGTAGATGATCCCTTATTGTCCACCTCCCACGTGGCGGCGCTAATGCATGGCAGTGTATTTCATTCTGAAGCGCCAAGACTTGCAAAAGACTTGAGACATTGAATTGTTGTATTGTCTGTCCACATAATAGTCATCTCATTTTTGAAAGATGAGCGCATTTGGAAGAGAGAAGACATACCCACAGGCTTGGTTACAGAACAGCCCTGTGCTCAAAGAGAATTGCCAAAGTTTTGCGTGAGCAACAGACCCCTAGAACACTGTTTGGACTGTACTTTAACGATGATGTCCTGGAAACTATAGTCACCACTGATACGCACACTCATTGCGATTCTGTTGAACACATGAAGTGGCACAGTGGCCGATCGGTTAGAGCGGTCAGCCCGTGGCGTTCAGTGTGTGCTGAGCGCGCGGGTTCGAGCTTCGTCCGGGGCGTCACTGTGTAGGGACCTTCAGCAAGTCCTTCGCGTACCATTGCTCTGCAGTACAACTGCAATTGCGCCGTCGAGGCGTGTGTAAGCACTTCTGAGCAAATGGATGCTGGAAGAAGGGCGGTATCAAATTTCGGTAATAATAATAACGATGTAATGACCTGCTAGGTCACACTATGTTTTGGGAGCAATCTGCAGTTTGTCACAATAAGGCAATTTCATTGGTTTTGAGTCGCAACAAATTCGATGAACTACTCCATTTTCTACATGTTGCTGAAAACCAAAGTCTGGACAGTTCTGATCGATTAGCCAAAGTTGACCAGCTCTTACAGTATATGGGCTGCAGAGTACGCAATGAGTTTTGTCCAAAGTTTTGGACCCACGAAAAATATGTCTTTATAGATGAGTCCATGGTCACTACACGCTGTTATTTTGAAAGAAACCGTGCTAAGCAGTTTATTCGAACTGAATATGGGAGATTCGGTCAAAGGGTGTGGAATCTTGCCAAGGCAGGGGCTACATAATGCAATTTGAACCATATGGAGATGGGGCCAAGAATAAGCCACATGAGCAGTATAAATTTTGTTTAGGAGGTTCAGTTGTACTTGACCGACTATCTGAAATACCAGCAGCGCTTCCATGTCATGTTTCTTTTAACAACTTCTTCACATCCGTGGAACTGCTTGAACAATTTGGATCTAAAGCTGCAGAATGCACTGCTCTTGCGTCGCAAGCCACCATCGTACCAGAGCAAGCACTTGATCTACTTGCTTTCCGGAGAGACATAGTCCGTGTGTACCTGATGTGACATGCTCAACCGGCTGAGATTTGCCAAAGTCCGCCCACTGTTACAGTGTATAGCCGCAGAATACGTATACGCAGTGAGCGTTGTTCAAAGTTTTGGAATCACGAAAAATATGTCTCTATAGATGAGTCCATGGTCACTATACGTTGTTACTGAAGACCACAACCATTGACTGATCCTACGTGTTTTAGTGGAGATTCAGTTTGAACAACAACACCACTTCTTTGCTGATGCCCCTACTCAAAGGCGATGTTCACATTGTGCAAAAACACAGAAATCGATGTACCTGATGTGATATTGAACTTCACACGCTTTAATGAATTTCATTGACCTTTTCCAGTGGAAGTGATTACATCTGTGCTAACGAAATAGAGAAACGGTGTGTTCATGCTTGAGTAATAGAGTCATTGCGAAGTTGATCTGTGAAGTATTACGAATCCTGGAGTCTGAATGCGATCTTAATCGAAAGGAATTGCTCAGCGATGGATTTAGTATAGCATATGGATTAGATTCGAGATCTGTCAGTGGGTTATTTTATTCATGCAGCAGTTGTATTGGATTCCTGTCGTTGGAAACCACTACAGTCGTTTAAGCGAATCTTTATAATAATATTATTTTTACTCTATCTACATGTAAATTGCGTATAAGTTTAGTATTATGACTTGAACTGTGATCAAGAAACGATTATTCGCACAATATTTATTGAGGATGGCTGTTTAGTAGGCTGTGACCACTAAATCATAGAGAACTAGAGTTGTCAGAAATATTTAGGCTTTCTCTTTTGTATGAGAATATTTTAATACTAGGAGAAAATGCCCTAAGACTCTTAGCTTAAAACGGCCTTGAAGAACGTTTAGAACCTCGTGAGGAAGGCAAAAGTAGTCGTAGCTCACCATTTCGCGGCTAGCTTCTACAATAGATACGTTGATGAACAGATTTGATTGTATGGCTATAGAAAATAATAGATTGTGGACAGTGCTTAAAGTGTAAAAAACGAAGTGCCTGGACGGTAGTGTCAAAACGTTAAGAAGTAAAGATTGCAAAGGCAGATCACCAACATAACCAATAGGCTAGCTGACGAAAAAATTGTTCACGAACTATGGGTTCATGGCCAAAAAGTTATTATTTGTCCACTGTAGGTCCTATTCGGTAAAATAGAAGCTTGATTGATGATTACTCTATGGTACTTGAATAGAAATAGGATTGCTGAACGAAATTCTTTCTAAATAGTTCATAGACCTTATAATTTCCGGGGGTTATCGTCCTGTTTCCGTCAGGGTCTGTTGTAAACCGTTCGTTAGACTTAATACAGTGTGATTATCGCACACCTTTAAAACATCATTAACCGATTTTAAAATACTTGGCAATAAGACTTTTATATAACTGATCACTACAATAATAATATTATAATGTCAGTCCCAGACCTGAACGAAGGAGGGCGACGCCTATGATCTTTGTTATCACAGGACGTCGTTAAACTCAAACTATAACCGCACTTATCCCTATTAATTCTTCCACTTTTGCACCCTGACAGTGCCAGTCCAAAGTTGGGTTAAGGAGGAGGGCGACGCTACAGATCTATGTCCCTGCAACGTATCGTTAAATTGAAACCTCTACTACTCCTAAGTATAATTACCTGCACTAAGGAGGAGGACGACGCCATTGATCCTTTAGGCCTATAATAATAAATCCTGCCAAAAACAAAGTGAGGTGAGATCGATGTCGAAGCCAAAAAGATGACGTAAACGCTCTTCATAAAAAATATCTTTACACGAACAGCTAGACCAATTCAAAATATTTTCAGTCAGCACTAACGGCCCTGGTTGTCATAAAGACTCGTTTAGCTCTGGCTCCAGATTGATTGCGATAGAATAGGATATCGTCAAATACTATTTAGACACCTTTGAAATGCGATATACCGACGCTATAATAATAAAGAAACAGCTGATGATTTGATTAACTTCGACTATTCTACCAATATGCCTTTCGTCCTTATGGTTAAACTACTGCCGCTCTGGTCTCCCTTCTCCATCAAATCCAAGATGTGCTTACTACTGAACCGTATGTCCGATTCCTCTCACTCGACTTCTCCCGTGCATTTGATACGGTGAGACATGCCTACCTTTTTGAGCAGCTTGCCTCGCTCCCAATACCTGATTTCATTTATAACTGGATACTCTCAATGCTATCAAATCGTTCTCATAGCACAAAGTTCATGGTTGCTGTCTCTCTCCTTTGTATGATTAATGCAGGGATCATCCAGGGTGCTGGTCTCGGCCCACCAAACTTTGTTGTTGCCATCTCTGGCCTCACACCTCTTAACAGCGATAATAAGCTGCTGAAGTATGCGGATGATTGCAATGTGCTGATCCCTGCCTCAGCTATTGCTTCTACCAAATGTGAGCTAGTCCATTTACAGGCATATGCCTTTAGGTGTAACATTAGACTCGATACATCTAAATCTAAAGAGATGATCATTAGTAGACCTATGGCTAGAGGGGATACCTTCCCCTCCTCCACTGCTTGGAATCGATTGGGCGGAGATGACAATTTTGGGGTTGTACTCACCTGATCGATCGGATCTGTCCTAGGGAAAATCAATCTTTCTACGCCTTGAGCGTTCTTAGAGCCCATTGGCTTCATGGGGTGGCCCTCTATAATGTTGTGCGGGCTACTACTTTAGCCCGTCTTCTGTATGTGTCTCCAGGATGGTATGGTTTCACTAACGCGACCCACTGCATCGCCTAAATGCTGTTGTTCGGAAGCTGATACGACACGGGATGCTCCCTTTTGAACAAAAATATAATATCATTTGATGAACTCTGCGAACGAGCCGATGTCTCCCTTTTCAACTCCATGCTCTCTAATCCTGCCATATTCTAAGGAATCTTCTTCCTCCTATTAGGAGTGTGGAACACCAGTTGCCTCCGCGTGCTCACATCCAGGTCTGTTCCCCGAGCTTATGAGTTCACCCGGTGTGGCTTCATTATAATATTTCTATATCAGCGCCTTAATACCATCGACCTTTCCTCCTGCCCGGCCTTCAGTTGCTATCAGTGACTCTTACGAGACTTTTGTTGGTTCCAACAAACGTATTATAAACGTGCAGGAGTAATATTTCTGAAAATACATAGCTGTGTAGGTTGCCTTGCCCGAAGAGAATCCGATTTTCATGGGTTTCCACTCTTGGAGTCTCGGGCCCAGAATTTACAAAGTATTGGGCTCTATTTCATGTTCGCCACAAATAGAGTGAACATGCTCTTGGGTCCAATAATTCTATGATTAAAACCAGAAATAGGTTGAACCAATAGGCGTAATAACTTTCTTTAATACACAAATCATCTTATAAATATTCAGTATCTCTTTACTGAAAGACGCATTTTATGAAAAATTCTATAATAACGAAAAATGATTATACCATTATACAATTTGCACATACTAGTACTGTCAATTATGATTATTGGTCAATGACTTCACTCAACGAAGAATGTTTTGAATGTTTGTTTTAAGTGTTGTACAACAAACGTTCTGTATTATACAGTAGGCTACATGTCACTCCCCGTTCAAGCATTCACATTTGACCTATATGACTAAAATTCTTTCACTGTCTGTTCCAAAACAAGGATGATTTCGAAAGCCAGCACAAGACTGTTCCATTGGCTTCAGTGACAAATCAATAGTTATATGAACGTTTAATATAAGGCAAGGTTAAATAGCTTACAGAGAGGACAATGTGACATAATAACGGTCATTCAGCACCTCCGTCGACTTTGTCATTACATATCTCTTTAAATAAGGCTTATAACATATAATACGCACATGTTAGAGTAAGATTTTCTTGCATTTATATAAAAAGGCACTATATAATTCTCAACAGGATGCATTCTGGGTAATATTTCCATCTCTGACAGGCCATGCGCAATAACACAACAGTTATTGTTCTAATTCTATTTATGCATTCAAACGTTAGACTATGCGAACAATTGAGAAAGTACGGAACTTTCCAAGAAGGTGACCACAGTATCTTTTAGCTCATGAGGTCATCTTGGTCTACACTATTTAAATAAATAGGAATCATTATTTCATCTGGGACTATTTTTCATTAAATGGCTCGGCTACTGCATTCATATAGCGCAATTGTTAGTCTTGTCTAAGCTGCCTTAGCGTGTATTTGTGCATGGACATAAGCTATATGAACTTAACGCTGCATATTTTGACAAGACCACACAAACGTTTCCTGCGCTAGAATAAGTTAACGAGAGTACAGTATTCCAATATCGCTTAGACAGCCAATGATCACCTAGATTACCATTTAGCAACCATTATCACGAGTTAAGTGTCTGTTGTCGAAAATCTAAAACTGCAAATGCTGCCCAAGTATAATTATGTTATTAGAAAGAAAAAAACACTTGAAACGGATACCCGACTGACTGATATCCGACGTGACTCAGTTAGCGCATTATATTCCACTCAGCAAAAATAATGTTGTTTTAATGCTTACGGTGTAAGCTTAACACAACCGTTGTCCGTTGTCATAAATATCAATGTTTACATCATGTTATATGAGATCATCGACTTTCATTTGCAAGATATTCTGCACTCTCGCAATCTTGAACATCCTGTCATCTATGTAATGATAATATACAATGGCGCAATAAAACAATAATAACAAAGAAATAATAATGATAATGACAATAATAATAGTAGTAAAAACAGAAACAATAATTTAAATGGTTATAATAATAATAATAATAATAATAATAATAATAATAATAGTAAAAATAATAATAATCATCATAAAATTACTACTTTACTAAAAATAATAATAATACAAATAATAATAATAATAAAATTAATATGCACCACGCACTGTCATTCATCAATGGAAAGACACAACATGAGAAATTGATTTCTCGCCGCCAGTTGTCAGTGAATCCTCTTCAAAAGAGTTTAATCCTAATAAATAATATATTTCCGTTCATTAAATAACAAACCTCGGTGCAATTACATGACCGTACTAACAGATAATAACAGGATTTATATAGCACCATGCAAAGCGCCTTAATTATTTGCTACTGGAAGAGACGAGAGTTCATTAGCGTTTGATGAGCGGGTGCTATATAAATCCTGTAAAATATTACATTACACCGTCGTCTGTTCATTGGACGTCAGTGACTTCCATCCTGTGCTGCTCGCCCTTTCCTGATCCTCATTCATTATGTACCTGACCGGTAGAGTCGGATCCTCATCAGTGTTCGTCGGGCTCATGGGGTGATCACCCCCATTCTTCCTATAGACCCCGAGAGAAGGGGTCGGCGTTCGCGGTACGTCCACCCTCTGGTGCATCTGGTAGGAGCGATCACCCCGTCCAGCACCTGTGTTACCCCTCGATGGTCTCACCCTCGTTGGCATCGGGATGACCCGGACCGACTCACCGGAACTCAGTCGACGAACTTGGGCCGAATGCGATGTATCGCTGCCTAGGAACGTAGAGACTCGATGCTCCGTATCTGGGTCTATTGGGGTACTCAGCGCTGGAAAGAAATAACATAGCACACTTACACTTTAACTCTTGCAATTCCGTTGTTGCAAATCGCAATCAATGAAATCAATCAATCAATGACACTTAATATAGCGTCTCTTTGAGAAATCCACTCAAGAGGTGCTCCCAGTCAAACTTCGGCCAAAGAAGACAGATTTCAGAGTTGTGAGTTTTTAGATTAAAGCCGAAGATACAATGGAAGCTCATTGCAAGCAGTGGGCCCACAACCAAAAAAGCAACATAATTTATCATAGTTTTATGTTTTAGCATCTTGTAATTATTGTAAGACTGTGACTGTGACCGTGACCACACCTGTATGCATCACGTGTGGCATAAACAGGTACGTATCTGTTGGGACTTCCGCTTCTTCAAGACTTGTCAGAGTGCCTAAAGGAAGTACACATCACCTACCCTTTGACACGTGAGCCGACAGTGGACGAATCCCAAGGTCATAGACACAGAGCCTGTCCATGCAAAGCCTGCCCGTGTAGAGAAATGGAAAATTTCATTCGCATCATGGTTTAACGTTGCCAAGTGATTTTGCAACATATTTGACAGCTAAAGCCCCATGTTCCGAGCAGTTTTTGTTGTCAGTTCATTGCGGGTAAGAACTGAGATTGGCACTATTTAAAACCACGAGCAATAGCACTGTTCTAATTGAGAAGCTCATGTTTATAGCGCCTATAAGAGCCTCTAAATATGGAGGACTGGGAGGCAAATAAGTTACTGTCGTCTGCACACAGTCTTACTTTCCGTTACGATACCTTACTTCACCTTGCAGTCAACTTTTCTGAGTTTATTCTGCATAGAAAATGAGAGTTAGAGTAAGAAAGGAAAACCATTTAGTGTGAGGTGTTGATATGATTCCATACAATGCACCGCATGCAAGATTCGAACGCAAAAAGAAACAAAGGCAGAACAAAACGACTCTGGCAAGACAACATAAATGAGGACACAACATCGATGGGACTAACACTGATGGGAGAATCGGACTATACATTAAATGCCCGAAGACAATGGATATAATTTATTCATACCCAACGCCACCATATGGCTGCGTTAGGACCTGATGACGACGATGATGTTGATATGCGCGGTACGTGGTGTAAATTCAGTGTACATTCATACATTCAAGCACTGCGATGATTTTGAACTAATCCTAAAAACGCATCTAAAAATCAATTTAATCATGCAGGACTCAAACAGCAAGCACGTGTATAAACAGAGAAGGTGAAACGCTTGCTATCCCATCGCGGAGGCGTAGGGTAGACACTCATTTACTGCCTTTGCCTTTAACCCAAAAATGGTCGAATCCAAAGATCATGAACAGAAGCCAGCGTTTCGTGTACTCCTTGCTTACTCTCTGGTTCATTGCAAATCGATTAAGAGATAGCGTGCGGTAACTGGTCGCCATGGTTGTTACTCAGTCTATTCAGCTCGCTCGAAGTCAAAATACATGTCGTGGATTATGGCCAGTTTGAGACGGACAAAATAGAAAACGGGTTTTAGAGTCTAGGTGTAATATTGTGCAAAACCATGATGTTAAGTCGGATCCGTGAAAACAACGTGTTCTCTTCATGCAGCGTGAGTTTTACTCCATACATGCAGAGGCGGGCTTTTCACTTGAGGAGACGTACCATTGCCAGCCAGAGACATCCGGCGCTTCCTAAGAACCTCCGGAAAGCTCGAGGCTCTTCGAATGACAAACCTCTGAACCGGAGCTGTAGGCAACTGCGGCGATTCCGCATCAACTGAAAGGTGCCTGGATCGCAGGACATTTGGCCGGCGTTTCAACTCCACTGGTTTATAGAGGAAAACGGGGTTCTGGCGGATTCCAGGGGCATAGCCGTAGGGGGTGCGTCTGGGAGGTGATAGTGGGGTCGAGGCGCTCGCAAATGGTGGATCGAAAAGGTGTTCGACGGTACACTTTTCCCGGTGGCTCATCGTGCTGGTATGCAAGCTGTGTTTGCGTGATGGGGGGAGGTAGTAGGGGAAGGAGCCATAGCGATTCACGGTAAGGGTGGGTTGGGAGGACAGCCGTTCGGTGTTGTGCTCGTGGCGACGGTTTTTACCTGGAAGGGCGGAAGATCCTTGACGTTGCAGTAAATCCAACTCCGCTGGAAGTAAATGTCGCAGAAGAAAAGAAAACAGAAATAAGCGATAAGACGAACCTTTTAATTCAGACGCCTTTGAATAAAGTCGACAAGATCCGAGTCTTCTAAAGAGCTAATTTGAAGCCTGGAGAAGGGCTCAGCTCATTCACTAGCAAGCCGTAAATTTTGGTGGGTTCACAGAGAAACCAAATTGAAGAATAATATCAGGTTGCTAGAAGAACAGAGATAGAGAGAAATAGGCAAAGAGATAGACAGACGTACAAACTGACGGATAGACGGACAGACAGACACATTGACAGAGAGGACAGCTGTTACAGTGGGCTGTGTCTACGATGAGCGTATACTTGCTGAGCACACGTTTCTTGTATGCGTATAAGATCGTTAAAAACAATAAGATGGTGTTCTTAGCAATGAATTTCTTCAAATAGACTTAACACGCATTCTAAGTGTATCCGGGTGTCGCATCTACAAATCCTTATCTAAGTTTGTAGCCAACAAAATTAACACGGGTTCGCCTCATTTTCAGTACACTTTCCATTTTCTTACCTTTCTACTTCACCGAAAACTTTCCATTAAATGCTTAAAATAGAAATGGATGATCTGTCTGTAACGTAGAATGTAGCTCTGTTTGTGTTATCCGTTAACCGTTAATGTGTTTTTGTAAGTTTGTCCTCGCCCCTGCTCAATTATCAATGAATTGATCTGGTGAGACCCTTAGCCACCGATGCCCATTTGAAAGGGGGTCTCGCAATTTAAGACCCCGTCTAGGTACATCGTGAAACCCGGGATTGAAATCATTGAAATAAGCGAGCATAAAGTACTAAAATACTGGCGCAACAAACTGATGTAGCTAACTGTGTAAATGTTTGCGCAGACAATCAACATAACGTCTTCTAAATACTTAAGAAAACCCTTGCCTGTACTATCCGAAACGACGCTAGTACTCACGCATGTCTCTATTCATTCTACAAAATGTGCTATACATCTCAACATAGTTTATTATACCTAACTTCACCAGATTGACCTCACCTGACCTTAGTCCACCTCATCTGAGTGACTTCATTACAGTTTCTTAAAAACTGGAAATATTGAATTACCTAACTGAACTGGTTGTGAGTTAGGATCTCCATCATCCTCTGGCCAAGCGAGGTACGTCGACTGCTTCATTCCGGAGCTCCTTCCACGGGCGTCCTTCACGTTTCCAATCCTTCCACCCGTTCCCGTAACCTCCCTCTCTCTCCGTAACTTCTTACGGTAGAGGAAAACTCCCAGAAGTACAATGGCTAAAATAAGCAAGAGACCGCCTCCCAATCCAACACAGAGGCCAACGATTAGAGGGATCCGGTTGCTGTCCCCTGAAGTGCTCGGTAGCGTCGTATTGGTTGTAGGGATATCGTAACCTGAAACACAGTCATCATTGCATTTCATTGTAAATGATCATTTATCATGTACCCTGATATGTAGCACGCATATACGCTAAGACGAGGCCAACAATTGCGCTATATAAATGCAGTGGTTGATCCATAGGATGACAATGGACCCAGATGGAAGCATGGTCCCCATCTCCTGTTAAGTATTGTAGACCACGAGGACGGAATTCGTCATGAGCCGACTACTAACGTGGTCACCTCCTCGGATACTACTTTCCTAATTTTTTAACGTCTAGCGTCGCGAGTGTACAAAAATGACACCTATCAGAACATTAGAACACAACATGACACTTAGCAGAACATTAGAACACATCATGACACTTATCATAACTTTAGAACACAACATGACACCTATCAGAACATTAGAACACAACATGACACTTAGCAGAACATTAGAACACAACATGACACCTATCGGAACATTAGAACACAACATGACACTTATCAGAACATTAGAACACAACATGACGCTTAGCAGAACATTAGAACACAACATGACCTTTGTAGCTGGCAATGGTACGTCTCGTCATGTGAAACATTAGAACACAACATGACACAGCATGAAATTAGGTAGCATGCATGTAACATAGCATAACACACAACATAACTTGGGTATAAAATAGTTCTTAAGACATTTCAACTATGTTTAAACTTTGCAGAAGATGCATAAAGGTTCACGTCTTAACCATGCCAGCAATAATCAATACCTTAGGCTTCAACATCAATGTAACTTTACTTATGTTATACATTGCTCAAATATTTGAAGTAAAGTGAATTGAATTGAATATTATACAAGTGAGTTCCAGGCAGGTGATAACAGGTTAAGTCCTATATGGGTAATTCCTATGAAAGACCTATGGCTACGTAATTTTAACTAATTAGGTAAATTAATTTTGGTCTCAGTTTAAACCTGTTGCTTGTCTAGCAGTAGATCAGCTGAATTCATCTGAAATGAATTCCTTCGACCACTTACATTGTTTTGAGTTGAAAGATCCGGGATTCGAAGTTTTCCCAGTTGGACACTGTAAACAGGAATTTTGAGAGCTTAGCGGCTGGTAGGTTCCGGCTCCACACATCGAACAATTTTGATTGGAGACATAGTAATAGCTTCCATCGGAACACTCAGCTGTAAAATCCAACAAACAAATCACTCATTCGTCAAGGATATCACCAAACATGGACACAATACAGCGCTTCTGAAGAAGGTGGTGCCCTGCACATTGAGCAGCGCTTCAATCGTCATCATAAACTTAAATATCTTAAAGCAACGCTATAAGGCCAGAGGCAGGTCACCAGCTTATTTTCGAGCGCTGCGTCATATTAGAATGGTTGTCCAGAGTCCAGACAGATACATGTATGGTCAAGGAGATATCGGAGACAGAAGATAGAAGAGTTGAGGGCGACTATAATATTGTTTTGGCATTTAAGATATCTGTTACAGTAGTAAATGTGTTGCAGATGACCGAGGGTTCAGAAATATTGCAAACACGAAACATTAAATCACAGAATAGGACCAACTTATGCCTACATGAAATTCAGGCCAAAGCTATATCATAGATCTAACTAGAACCACTATATGTATAGGCATGTCGTAACGCAGTGGAAACAATACTATAGCACACAACGCCGTGATATTGGTTGAACAATTACAACTTACTGTTGCTAGCTTTGCTATGGAATCACTATCAAATCATTTATTCCTACGCAGCCCTCGTGAATAAGATAGTGCCCTGCGCTCATTCTAAAAGCAGCGCTCTAGACATCTCAAGATTCCTATTTTGAAATTAAAAATGATGTCTTACCGCACTGGTCATTCGGTTGTTTCATCCAATTCGTGGGGCAACTGATGACAAGAAAAACGCTGTCGAGTTGGGCGGCTGTGTAACTATAGTCTCGGAAGTTGACTCCCAGTTGACCTGCGGCAACAATCTTTTTCAGAGTCTCGATCCGAGAGACGGCTGACTGGTTCTCACTGTATTTTCAACCATTTGACATTCGTAAACAAATACAGATTTCACTCTTAACAAAATGTAAAGAAATGAAATAAACACGAAATATTGAGGTGATGCCCATAATGGAATGCGTCTCGTTGTGACCAAGTATAAAAAATAATTTAAAATATTAATATGAGCAAATGAAAGCCATTTTGAATTAATATATTTCATTATATGCTCATTATACACTAGATTGCCAGAAATAAATTAATAGTGAACTGAATATCCACTATTATTGTTGGGTCATAGCTTTAAATATTTCGCGTAAACTTGCAAGCGACCGTTGATGCTAATTACAACTGCATCAAAGAAGTATCCACGATGTTGTGGCCTATATTTATAGTTTATTGATGGAAATCATGCTGTCATGAGGCAGCAAATGACAGCGATTCATGATCATGCCGTTGTGGCATTAAAGACTAAACTGTTATCATAGACTGGTTCAAACGATTGGCACTTCTTGCACTAACATGTAACTAAAGTCACAGTGTAACCAAGAGACCAACGAACCTTGTTGAAACCCACGGCAGGATGTTCACCGATATCGATCCTGGCGCCTGTCTCTTCTGCCTCAGTCCAGTCGCTCTCGAACAAAGAGGATCTGTTCCGTAGTTGACTGGGTTGCACATATCCAACAGCTCCGATTGATCGCAGAGACTGTAGCGGTAGAGTTCCAGAGACAAGGTCGTGCGAAAGTCCGAGTCAAACTGGGAGTCATTTAAAGGACACTGTCCAGGGAAACGAAGTCCAAGAATGATCTCTTGACTCGGTCCTAGTAGCTCTTAAAACAAAAACACCAATATGTAAGCAAATAATTAGGTCAAGAGACAGATATAAGAGAAGGCGGGAAGGAAGTGTATGGGTAGATAGGTAGGCTTCGGTCGGCTGGTTAGTCAGTTAGATTGCAAGTAATGAAGCAATTAAGCAAAGAAGCAGTAAGTGAGTTGTAAGTAAGTAGATACATGTAGTTATTAAGATGCGCTCTTCCATCTGTGGAGACATGCAGGTACCGCGTTACTGCGCTTCAACTCGAGCTAATCCTGTTGGTGGATACACACACACAACACACACAAACACACCTTCATCCACACCTATACATACGCACACAAGCACACTCACATATCACATAGGATACGCAGAGCCCAAATATCGGATTTCAAAGTAGTAATCAATTAGTTCAGCATTTAGCCTGCTAACCTATTTAACCTCAAGACAGATTCCTCACAACTTTCAACTTAATCGAATAACATTTTTGAAATTGGTTGAACCGTAACTTACTGAGACAGACGGTGTTTTCGGAAGACGTGAACGGTGGACTCCAGGATCCGTTGATACATTGGTGTTGTACGCTGTCGGTGTCATACATAGCGGTGTAACCCGCATCGCAGACGACTCCACAGGTGTAGTTGACACCCGGTTGCCAGTCGATGCAGTTCAATCTTCCGTTGACTGGAGATGGAGGATCTGGGCAGCTGTAACCTATTTCATATTCAGTCATGATCATTGGACGTTGAGAATATTATTGGCTAGATGGTATGCATGATTAATGTTCGTTCGATTTTGTCAATCGAAAAGTCGCAGGTTCAAATCCCGACAGGGATTAAATGCGGTTGTAGATTTCTGCTCCATCTGCACCTCTAGCCAACTCAGTTACAATATGTACATTAAGTAATGCATACTGTCAGTGAGAAGATGAGGCAGCGAGGGAGAGGTCAGAAATTATGAAGTCGCTAGCATTTAATAGACAAGGCTGCCTCATGGCAAGCTAAAGGGACTGCTCTACATTTTTACGACTATTTGATATTTTGAAATTATTAGCAACGGTCGTTAAATGTTAAAATCGGTGAGTGATGATGGCTGGGTGAGTTTTGCTAGTCAAAAGCCTATCAATATCGTGAGTTGCGTTGGAGTGGACTGTATTGGCACAGGTCAACTCCGATTAAGATTGTCTTACATACCTATTTCACGGTACTGTACATCATGCCATTAGACAGAAATTGTTAAATTATTTGTTGTACTATAAATTATGGTAAATGCAGATAAGCCATGACCATCTAATTCGCTCAAAGAAACCAGTTTGGCATCATAATATTGAAATAAGGAAATAAAGTAACAATTAAATTTAGATTTTAGAGCAATAGTCTTTTTATTTTAGTTAAATTTAAATATTCCAAATTTTATTCTTTTTAATTTAAATCGAGTAACTCTTCATCGTTGTCTCCGATCTACTCACCCACTTGTATGACGGTGATTCTGAAAGTGCAATCTGCAGTCAGTCCATCTTTGTTTGAAACCCTGCAAATGACGGTTGTGTCTCCGATTCCAAACTCACTTCCGGAGCTCAAACTGCACCCTACATCACCCTGATCGCCAGCCTGGACAACTGGACTGACCACTGGGTCCCTCCACCATGCAGTCACCTTGGTGTTCTTCGTCACAAAGACTCTGGCCTTTGGACAATAGAGGAATCTCGGAGGCAGTCCTGAACAAGTGGAAAATCGTTAGACAAAACTGGACTTGTAGGCTCTGAAGGAAATTAGGCCAAACTGTAGTATCAGGATAAAATTTCATTTGACAAATGAGCTGATCTATAAAACAGAATTACATGCGGAACCAAATAAACAATTATGACATAGGACTTCCTCGGTCAGTGCCTTTTCCAACGTTGCCAACACAAAGCGTCGATAGAGAAAAAGGGTGAGGTGGATCATTTTATTTTTGTATGATACAATAATTGTTGAACAAGCACTATACTACCAGATGCCTTTTATCATTGCAAATATAAAACTATAGCTTGTACTTGGCCCAAAAAGATTATTCTTTCACTGAATCGTTGCTAGTAAAAAGAGACTCAGAATTGACATCAGTACGAAAGGCAGAGGCAATCTAACATTGCACGATGTGGTTTCATGTTATCAACTAAATTAACTGATTTAGAAACAGCATGTACAACCATTTAAGCCATTTTAAGTATAGGCCTACCTAGTCAATGTATCGTCAAATAATCAAAAACCTCTTCCTCTCACTCGCTCAACTTAAAAACAATCATATAAACGGTTCTTGCACTAGCAGCGAAAGCAAGCAGGCACCAAAGTAAGAAAATCGGTTGGGCTACATACCGATATCCCTCAAAAGCAAAACATGCAGCTTATGCCAAGATAAATATAGCATGCGGTTATACTTTAAGCATTGGAAGGGTATATACATGCTTGGAAATAAATCTATCAAGCAGTTCAAAGTTGCAATCCTACTTTGCAAGTTGGGTTAGACAGACCTTGATTTTGGGCGGTTGAAGTAGTAGTTTCCGTTCTTGATTGTACCACTACAGAAGTGGTAAATTCAGCTCTTGTTCGGGTCGTCGATGTTATTTGCTGAGTGGAAGAGAATGATGTGGAAACCGTAGAGAAACCCTCAGTTGTGCTTTCAACGCCTTCTGTTTTAGTTTCCGACACACTTGAATCCGCGTGGAGAGTTGTAGTTTCTGGAGAAACACTTGTTATGGGAATAGTTGTATCTAATTCTGGAAAAGTAGGAACTTCCGCTTCGTTTGAACTTTGTAAACTATTGTAATCCATTTCAGTACTCAAAGTTGCTGCTTCTGTTCCAGATGTTTCGTACATTGTGGTATCCTCTGGTGACGTTGGAGGTACTGTTTCAAAATCGGTTGTACGCTCATGCAACGTTGATGCTGTAACTACAGCACTCGTTTCTGTAGTTGTCGCTTCGAACTGCGTATTTGTCAGTGTATTTGTCAGTGTATTTGTCGTTGTATCTGTCATTGTATCTGTCATTGTATTTGTCATTGTAAGGTCGTTGGAAGATTTATTTGGTGATGTACTTGAAATTGAGAATTGAGCAGAGCCACTTTTTGTGACAATGGTATTTTGCGATGAAACGCTACTCGCTCGGAATTGAAAAGTTGAAGAATTCTCTGCTGTTTCTGTTGATACGATGGAAGAAACCTCTGTTGTTACTGGTAAACTAGCAATTGCAATACCGACTGTGTTTCGAGAACTGTACCTTGTGCTGCTATTACTACTTGTGCTATTTACTATTGCAACTTGTGAGCTATTCTCACCCGGAGCTATCGTTCTTACGTTTATATTATGTGTCGTGCTTTCAGTTACATTAGCAAAAGTGAAAATAGCATTGCTAGCATTTTCAAAAGCAGTTACGCTCGCAATAGTTACACTAGCGATGCTGGCATTTGCAATAGAAGTAACACTAGCAATGGCAGCGTTTGCGACAGTTGACTTTAAGAGGTTCGTGTATGTTGCAGAGAGCGCATGGTTAGTGCTGCCGTTTGATGAATGTACACTATGGGTTGTATACGGTGTATTTACTCCAGCTGTACTATTCGCTATGGAAGATGCATGCCTTGTCTGAGTCAATGTAATCGAGTCAGAAAAATATCCTGTCAATGAGGCGTTTAAGACGGGGGTGTTACCACTCGCGATCACGGTACTTGAACGAAAGCTGGTGTTGAATACCCCGCCGGTGCTGTTACCAGTGATGAAATTCGGTGTTGTGTGGAGAATTTCACTTGTGTTTAGTTTCATTTCAGACGAAGACAATAGACTTCCATTAAACATAGCCGTTGACATTAGGGGAACTTTAGTAAATCCTGTTAAATTGTTTCCGCTAACGTTATGTCCTTCTACGGAAGTTTTTTCAGTAGTCGTTTGATTTTCTGCTACAGAAGATGAGTGTGTGTTACCAGCGAATGTTGCAGGCGATGTTTCTGAGCCTCTTGATGTGTTTTCAGCTGAACTGAATCCAGAAACATTGCTACTTTCTGTTACATAGGCTTCTGTCACGGCGCTGAAACGTGAAAACCTCGTAAGGGGCGAAAGATTTGCGGTGGCAAAACTTGTCACAGATGGCGTTCGTGTAATCTTTGTAGAATTATCCTCAGCAAGATCACCATCTTCAATCGAATTCCCTATGACATTTGCAGTAGGCCTATTCCAAGATATCGCTGAGGAAGATAACGTTACGTTATAATCCGATGATGTGCCCGAAATAGATCTTGAAACTCTGGTAAATTCTGTGGTATTGCTCTCACCAAATCTACCTTTGTCCACTGACGTTCCTTTGACAGTGATGTGATATTCGGGTGTTGCCGACACGTAAGAACTTTCAAAGTCAACTGAAGTACCCGGCGACGTCGGTTGGTGCGTTTCATTTGTTGCATTTATGGTCGAAATGAAACTGTCTGTCGTTGCATTGTGAAGACTGAAATTCAACGGAATTACATCAGTGAAAGATGTGTTTTCCGTGGAGATTCCTTCCACTTGAGATCCAGGCGTCGTTTCAGTGGAATCCAATATAGACATACTTATAACGGAACTATTTCCGACGATTTTGGTGAATACACCGGAGATCGGGACTGTTGTAGATTGGTCAATGGCTATAGTGTAGAAATTAACGAAACAAACGAAACCATCACCAAAGCATAACGTAATCACCTACATGTCATAAAGCGAGAAATCATATTCATGACTAGTCTACGTTGGTCGCAAATTCAGATTATAATGGTCAAGCAAGGCACCACGAGAGCAGATCACAAATTAAACCAGGTTGCAAATTGGTTTTAAAGGCATATCGTAAAAGAAAAAACCTTGCCAAAGCATTAGTTCTGTTAAACGCATTGAAGTATTTTGATTAATTAATTACCAATTGCATTCAACTTCCTCTTAAGCTTGTAGATATTTTGGTCGTTGTCGCAAATAAATAAATAATTGTTGGTGATTGCTGTTGCAGTTCAACGACACTGTGTGATAACAAAGATCATTAGCGTCGCCCTCCTCCTTTATCCAGGCTTGGGACTGGCACTGGCAGAGTACAACCAGTGACGGAGCTAAATAAATTGTCAGTAGAAATCGTCGACTTTATGGCACACTAGTAGTGGTAGAGAGATTTAGAGGCGTGTTTATATAAGATTTTGCTGTAGGCCTACCGATAGGCAACAGCAACTGCATGCATGCATAGTGTTTAAATTCTGGTGCCTTCTGCGTGCAATTAAGTTTATAGCACAGCGTGCGTTCCATTACCAGTTGAGGGATGTGTGCATGGACACACTAGATAGTAGTGGTTGACACCAATATTTCAATTTTTGGTTGGTTAGACGCAGTTTAGCGACACTGTGTGATACCCTAGCTAAGATCCTTAGCTAAGATCCTTAGCGTCACACACCTCCCTTATACAGGCTTGGGACTGCCACCGCTGGACTGCAAACAGCAGAGGAGTGTGTCAGTTGTTATTAGAAATCTTCGACTTTAGTACACGGGTAGAGCAGTTTAAAGGTGTGTAATGCGACTTGCTGTATGGAAGCAGCAGCTGTAGGCTATACGACCTTTTTCTGTGTTCGCTAACCTCATCATAGGTCACACAATCAGAGGACACAAGTAATCGATACTCATGAAAATAGAACAGATCATGGGCCTTGGTCCGAACAATAGACCATAACAAGCGCATAAATTATTGGAAAAATCATACCACTAGTTTGATCTGAATTAAGTCATTATATGTATATTTATAGGGTGCTTTAACTAGATTTCATAGGTTGGCAAAGAGTGTATGTTTGATCATTGATTGCAACGCTGGAGTGCTTGCTTTCAACCGAACATAACAATATACGATATAATGGGCTGAATTAGAAATGGGGAATAAAGAACGATAGGCAATAATTTAAAGACCACGATGTTATGGAGTGAGCACTACATGTATATCGTGCAATACGGACCCACATTGCAAGGAATATAAAACAAAGACTGATATAGGCAAGTTACAATTGTGCACAATCTGGAGTCATGCAACTGCATCGAAACAAAGGCAATTCTATGCTGTCAATGTAGGCCTACAAAACAATAGAAAGCTACACAATCCAATAAAAAATGACGCAATAACACAACAATTGTAACACAATAGAAAATAGAACAATCAAATAAACTAGACCAACACCATTAAAAAAGCCATAAAAGCGGAATAGGTTTCAAATCATATTCAGCTGAGTCGAGTTCAGCCGAGATTAGTGCTACTTCCAAGAGAAACGATCAAAAATAGTTTTGTTACTTACTCATATTTCTCTTTGGGATGCAGGTAAATCCATCTGGAGCCAAAGTCTCGCCACTCCGACATCCGCATTGGTAGCCACCGGGCAGCGGATAGCACAGTTCCTCACAGCGGACACCCACTGCCTTACAGTGCCCTGAAAATATCACACCAATTATAGTAGCGAGTTCGCTTCCAGCATCTCCAAGGTTCACTCATCCTTCTTCCGCTAGGCGGCGGTATTGGCTATATCAAATGTATAACGTAATGAGTGTCTTGCACTGCAGACGATGGCTATAATTATACTGAACAATTAATTTATACAGTATGTTATTGGAATTCTGATATAGTATAGATTTTGTTTAAAAGGTGTTTATATAGCATCTGCAAGTAGCATTTTAAAGGTGTTCATATGCCATACACAATTTTTCGCGGATTTTAGATGCTACCGCGAAATTAAACGTTTTACCGCGAATGGCCGCGAATTCTCGATATTTCTTGACACACGTCGACAATGTTGATGAGCCTGGATGGCAACTGAGCAGCGAAACTTAAATAAGTCGTCGAATGATTAATTATCTTAAGTTTAAGTCGAGAACGAGTAGGTCTTTAATTAAATCTGGTTTGCTAGGTTACTCAATTACCGTATCTATGCTGCAACGCAGTGGCGTAGCGAGGCAAAGCACCTCCTGGTTCGAAGGTGCAAAACGCCGCCACTGTCTATTATTTCCATTACTTTTTACTTGTATATATCCCGGGATATGCACAAGGGAGAGATGGGCATACGACGCCTGTTTTGAGTATTTACATTATACCTTACGATCATTCTATTCGGTAGGTCTATTCAATTGATTACACAATTGGTAACAACATCGGCGCTGTTAAAATTTAGTATTAATTAAGAAATAACGATCTATAACGCAAACAAAAAGCAAGTCTCACAATAATGTTACTAAACGTCTTGCAGGCTAGATCAAAAATTATAACTTTCACATAAAATTAAAATTAAAGAGTAAACATTTTATACTTTCTCTCTACATATTGAAAAGAAAGTCCTAAATAATACTATTTTATCATGATGGGACTAAAGTAAGCAAAGTAATTAGAATAGACTAATAACTGATAACTATCACGGTTTCATACTTTCATTCCCACTAAACTAAAATATTAAGCAACACGGATATAGGCCGTATGCACTAGGCACGGTGCAGTCCTGCTTCCTGGATACTTCCGCTACTAAACACAGCCAGCTTAATCTAATAAACGTACAAAAGTAAAAAATCACAAAATGAATATCGAATGAAATAAATTTAATAATAATGTCTAAATTCTCCTTTGCGCCATGTCTATCAGGGTCGGCTTCTGGCATGGACGACAGAGGAAGCCGCCTAGGACGCCAAATTTTAGGACACTGAATTTTAGAAATAATGCGGTGATGTTTTGAGGATTAAAATTCATGATGATACAAAAAGAAAATTCGTAAATTAGTTATTAAAAACTAGTTTAAACTAATTCCAATTTTAACAACGATAGGCCTATTCATTCGCTTAACATCTCATCGAATCTCCCGCTCTTTCCCTATGTGCCAGAATTGTCTGTATATTTTGCCAAAAAAACATTTTTTTGTGCCCCGTGCAGTGTGTGCCTGACCCCATAGTTTCTCACATCTTACTGTTCATGCTACGAGGGTTTGGACGCTCTTATATAGATGACTGCCTAGGGCGCCAAATTACCTGAGGACTGCTGCGAAGTCTATAAACACTAGGTGTCATTCGATCATTTCGATGGTACTTCGGTATAGGCTATCGTAGCCTATATGCTAGTTTTAAGTCGAGAAGAAGCTAAAAGTGCATTTTTCAAGTTCGATAGATGCTGATAGTTCTGTATTAGTTTCAATTTAACGACACTGTGTGATGGCAAAGATTGTTAGTGTCGCCCTCCTATTTTATCCAGACTTGGGACTGGCACCGCCACTGTCCGCAAGAGTACGCACAATAGCGTAGTTTCGATAGACATCAAACATGGTGCGTTGCAAGTACTTGTTTGGTATATAAATTGTTGAAGCGGTGGTTAATTCAGAGCCAACAATTTCAACAGAGCCACGCTGTATGTTTAGAAATCTCTTTCTGTGTAGTCTTACCTGTGATGTTTTGTTGGTATTGGAGCACCAATCTCGTTGGTCTCATAAGGTTGGCTGCAACAGTTTGACTGGTGTTCAACTGCGGGTCAAAGAGGTACACGGAATGTGATCCCCAGTCAGTGTAGTAGATGAGGTTTTCGTAGAAAACCAGACCGAAGTAGGGACCAATTCCTGGCAAGATCCAGACCACTTGACATGAGGTCCCTGAAGCAGTTCAGCATCAACTATTTCAGTAGTCGAACTTACTCTGGTGCAACTTTCTTTCATGATTATACTCGTAATATTCCAATAAAATCTTTATTAAATACCATAAAATTGTCAAACTTTAATACTTTCATAAAATGCCAATATTGTCTCAAAACAATTCCCATAATATTCTCATTAATGACGCTTGGAGTTTAAAAACGCTGAATATAAGAGCGAAGTAACTCATTCGTGGTCTTTGAATAGAGTCCTCTAAGTGGGCAGTTGCTGAGAAAGCCGTAAGATTGAATACCCAGACGCTACCGAATAGACGCCCTTGCTATACATGAGACTCTTGTAAGGCGCTATGTAAATGGCCATATACGACCCTATCCAACTTTACCTTTACCTCTCAGTGGTATATACCTGTTTCTCTGAGGATGCACTTGAACACAGATCCATTGATTCCATCCAGAACATAGATGGCTTGGTTTACGATGTCTAGGTATAATCCGTTTGGTGCAACAATTCCACCCTTCAGTCGTTTCACATCAGATCCTTCTATGGTTGATCGCCACAGTCCAGAATCATTGCCGACGGTCGTCCAGTAAATGTAACTGTAATCGTAGAGTGGCGAAAATGACACCGAAGAATACCATAGAACCGCCTATAGGTATTGTATTGAATCATATCGTATTGCATCGTAATGTGTGTTGTGTGTTGTATTGTAATATATCGTATTGTATTGTATTGGGACATTGTAGAGCGCCTGTAACAGTATAATTAGTCAGCGCGGAAACAAGGGAAACAGAAGCTTTTCGAGCAGCAGAAGGATATGGAAGACACCTTTACCGGCATCACAACGATAATCTGTGGTTTTCCGCAGAGTCTGGGTCCAGAACGCCTCTGAGTTGAGATCTTGAAGGGGGCTATAAAATCCCAATTGGCAGACTGACTGACTGATTGCTTGATTGATTGAGTGATTGATTGATTGACCGATTGATTGTGTGGTTGGTTTACTGGCTCGTTGGCTGGCTGATTGGTTGTCTAATTGGATCGTTAACTGGTTGGTTGGTTAATTGATTGACTGATTGATTGACTGGCTGGCTGACTGGATTGATGGTTGGTTGTTTGTTTAATTTCTGACTCTGCTTTAGCATCACAAATCCACGATGAAACTGATTTGACATTTGTGATACAGAGGCAAATAACCCTCGACCTCCTCTAGGAGAGGCGACCACGCTGACCACAGTCAGACAATCACACATCCCTCACCAAAAATGCATCCTACCCATTGTTTGAATCGAGTGCAAATGCTCTTGGTTGGCTCGTGTTGGAAACAAGAACCTCTACTGTTGCATTGACTTCGTCCAGTCTTAGTCTGACCACTAAGTTCTTGTCGTAAGCCGTCCAGTAGAGGTAGCCACGGTCAACGTCCAAAGCCATGTCTTCTATCACGTGATCGGGCTGCAGAATTTTCATTGTTCTTGTAGCCGTGGAAATGCTTCGATTCATAACTGTCTTGTAGATGGAGCCTCTGTTACACCAAATATGGAATGTATTTTGTTAGTTTGATTCTATTATATCTTAGTCTTGTTCTCTTTGAGGCTTATGTATACAAGATGGCCATGCAAAAACGATATCATTTAGTTGCTTAGTAACCTTTCTATGGTCCTTCCGGGTGGTCAAAAAAAAGTGAGAACATCTCGTACGATGTAATATAATAAGTTCACAATTTTTTAAACTGTATTCATGATAGCTTAAATAGTTTACTGATTTACTTATTTAGTTGTATGCCTCATTCTGACGACAATTTCCGGTCGTCATCTCTGATTTTTAATTTGCCAATCGTCAACGTCTCCGGTTTTTTTTTGAAAATATTTTAACCAGAATGACAAAAATCACAACAGAAGACCTATTTTGATTAAAAAAATTGCGAATTGAAAAGCAATGAGTTTCCAAACAAAGCCTGGAGCATAGCTAGTGTCAATCGGGTTATTTAAAAAAATGACAACGGCGGTACAATAGAACGTAAACCCGGAAGCGGTCATTCAAAGTCTGCTCGAACACGTCAGAGCATTGAACCAGGCGCCATATTAACAGTGAATACTATTGTGAACATGTTCTCAGACGAGGTTTGCTGCCTGAGATTCAAGCGACACGTGGTCGCCATAACTGGACATTACTGCAGGACGGAGCTCCATTTCGCACAGCCAGAAATATAAGAGTGACGCCAACGCTTACAATAAGTCGCTGAGAAGCAGGGCACATTGAACATGAAATTTTTTCTGATTGGCAAAAAAACTACATGACAGAAAAGAGTAGATCACAAAACGCTATATTAATTCAATTATATTAAATAACCCTTTGCTAGGAGATATTCTTACTTTTTTGGGTCACCCTGTATATATATAGATATATTATATATATATATATATATATATATAAATAAAATATACATATAATATGCACATATAATCTTATATATATATAGTACCTGTTTGAGTCACTATAGTAGACTGTTTTGTTGGCGACGTCGTAAGCAATGGCTGTCATATCGTAGAAGAATTGTCCGCTGATCAATCTATAGACAGATCGATCGTCTCCTAATTCAAGACCAATTAGATCGATGCTCGACAGGTCGGCTATCAGCAGGAAATTCTCAGGATCTGAAATACACGGAACAATCAAGTCATGATTGATGACGGTTGATGGGTGATTGAGGTGGTGGTGATTGATGTTTGCGGTGGTGATGATGCTGATGAGGAAGAGATGATGACGGTGACGGTAATGATGATAATGATTATCGTTATCGACATCGTCTTCGTCATCGTCATCCTCACCTCATCATCATCATCATCATCATCATCATCATCATCTTGACAACAACAAAACAAGCAGTAGCAACAACAACAACAATTGTAACACCAATAACAATTACAGTAATAGCAACTATAATAACGATTAAAATGATGATGATACAAATGATAATAATGAACGAGCACATTATAAGCCTCGGTCGTTAATATCGCTGTCACCGGATGTTGTGCAATACACTATTTTATGTAATTGATTGTGGCAGTTCAACGACAATGTGTGATATCAAAGATCCTTAGTGTCGTCCTCCTCCTTTATCCGGGCTTGGCACTGGCACTGTCGGAATTCCTGCAGTTGCGGGTTTGTATGTATGCATGTATTTATATACGCATGAAAACGTTGAGTGTTTGTACGCTTGTACCTTAATACTTAACAACGCCTTTTGAGTACCACTGTTACAGAAAAGCTACTATCACAAAGATAACAGATCTTGGAGTTACATCTGTTTGCACCCTTCGCTATAATTATTATAGGCCTATTTGTATTGGAACTTCTTACTAATGCAATCCACAGAGCCTTCGCTGAGGACATTTGGTTGGTCTGATGAACAGGAACAAGTGTACGAATCATTCACAGACTGGAGACAGATGTCGCTACAGTTGGCGTTTGAGCAAACGCCTCTTTCTGCAAGACCAGCACAAGTAGGTGCAAACAATCGTTACTGTAGTGTACATGTAATTGTAGCGTAACTTAACCATAACATAATCGTTACAGTCTATCACAGCAGCAATTTCAATCGTAACTCTAGACCCAAGAGGTTCTAAAACGTTGCTAATGAGCTAAGTTCAATGCTCCAATTTATTTATTGGTACAGTGATAATTTCGGAAAACTCTTGGTAGCAAAAACATCATATAAGCTACATGTAATTGTAAGGTTCAATAAAAAAAACTATTTAAGACATCCGCTTCCATAAAATGGTCTACAGTTTACGACTACATCTTACCGTCGATCGCAGCCGAACTGCGTGTGAAGAGGAGTGACGCTGGCTGTCCAGAGCTGTTCATAACAATTTCAGTTCGTCCAGTCGATGTGTCATATGAAATGACTGTTCCATTATCCCAGTCGCTCAGGAACAGAGTTGAGGTTCCGTTAGCAGCTATTCCAAACGGTGTCTGCGCGTAAAAGTAACCACACGTTACATATTACGATTACAATTACGGTAACACGTAATACGTTGCACTGTTACTTTATTCCGTATGGCGGCCAAATGTTTCAGAGCTCGCTTACTCAGCCCACTAGTCTATTAATTCACACCTAAATCGAAATCGTAATCGTAATCTCCAAATTTATAAAGCGCCACTTGAAAGCCAAGCGCAGGGCGTCAGCTTATTCACGAGCGCCTAACTGTGATTCTGAGGCGCGGATAGTCAGTCGCCAGTCTACTCACCTATAGTACACTGACTGTGTACACTGTCGGTTGGAAGATAAAACGGCGAGGAAGAGGTGCTTCCTCTTATGCCTAGGCTATAAATAATGAAGTCCTACATGTATCTACAACGGGTGAAGTGGAGTGACGCTTAGCGCCCTCTGTGATGGGCTACATGCTCGGGTGCAAATTGGATCGGGTTTTTGCGCACGTCGGCACGCCTCATTGGCCGCAGCTCAAGGTTCGGCCATGTGTCCAACTATATGCGGGACGTCCTTCATTGGCTCCCATTCTTTCAGTGAATCTCAAGCCAGGTCTCTTCGTTAAAATGGCCTTTGCGTTGAGGGATCAGCTCCCAGGCACCTGCAAGAACTATACTGTTTTACATTAAGTATCCAACGCCGAGATTCCTTCCGTTTTTCCAGGCCGAGCTTCCTGTCCTTCGCTATATGACTTCCACGAGGCAGAGCCGAGCCTTCTCGACTACTGGCTCTGCAACCTGGAATGGGCTCCCTGTTGCCATTCGCGTTGTGCCCACTGCAGGAGCTACTCAATCGAGTTCTATACGAACCTCTCCAGACTGTCCTATTTAAGAGCGGATGGATAGGTTTACTAAAAATATGTCAAACGTGTCTAACCTGTAACTCAGTCAGGTTCGTTTTGGTGACGCTCCTAACGCCGTCTGCTCCGAAGCTGACACGATAGATCAAGGGAACGGGTGTCCCGCCACTTTCCCTTGTCTTGTAGCGGGATTCGATGACGTAGACTGACGTGTCTATGGCAACCACCCCATTGGGATTTTCCAACCCACTCAGAAGGGTTTCCGATTCTGACCCGTCAAGGTTTGTTCTGACCATCTTCGCTTCACTGCCCCAATCCGTATAGTAGAGCCAACTGAAAGAAACCGTTAGAAAGTCACTTCATGCTAGCAAAGAATTAATGGATGGGTGGTTACTGTGATCATTATCAAGCGGGCTCTTGACTAGATTAACACCCTAATGTAACGATAATATGATAATAATAACAATAACGATAAGTATTACTTAAGAGCAGTCTTGCCGCATTATTCTACATTGATGTTTAAAACAGTATCTGCTTCGACAACCTTTGTTTGTTATTATTTAAGGTAATATATGCTGCATTTGCGTTGCATTTTACCTTACTTTGTCTACTCCTCTGAACTTGCAGCAGTTTTCCTGTAACGACCACACTTAGTCAAAGCGAGGGTGATGATCGTCCTCCCGCCTTGACAAAGGCTTAGGTCTGACACCACTAGCGTTCAGAAGCTATTATTAATTTTCAAGTGTTGATAAGTTCTGAGGATTTTCCTCGCCCTGACATGGGATTGGTGCTAATTAACAACATACACTGACGGTTGTGTTAACTTTCTAAAACGCATTTTCGGCACGATAAACTGGCGATATGACTTTAACAGTTTACGGACATCTAATTAATGTGTGCCAGGGCCTTTGACGACAACCCTCAATTCTTTTAGAATTGGTGACGGATTCAGAGTAGACCTATACGTTCTGTGTGCCTGCAGGCAATTTTAATAAAGAAAATAGTTACTTACTTACATGTAGCCTATCGGACACCAATAGTAGCTAAATAGTCCTTAAATTGTCCTGGGGTATTTCGGTACTATTGGGTATTCTTTTTAAGTAGTTTCAGTTTAACGATACTGTGGGGTAATAAAGATCATCAGGGTGTTCCTATGTAGGTACTATTGAATACACATCATATATGCAACATATGTAGCCTACATGAATACATATTCACATATATATGTACGTGTGTATATATAATATGTCTATGATACATATATATATGTGTGTATATATATATGATTATCGTGAGTGTTCTGTCTACCCATGGATAAAATGGTTGATTGAACATTGGCACCTAAAGCATCATCATAATCTCACACGTCTTGAATATCTAGTAATATAATTAGTTTGTGTGTGAGTGGGTGTGTGTGTGACGACATATTGCGTCGACCTCCTTCTTTATCAAGGTTTGGGACTGCCACTGCCAGAGGGCGAGCAGTGGTGAAGTCCTCCTACACGAACATCCATACGGTAGGCTACAGATGATGTGATCAGTCCTACCCTCTTTGTGAGTCGACCCATAAACCACGAGGCAATTCCACATCAGTGACGATGTCTCTTCGACCCTTTCCGTCAAGTCCAATGACCTCGATCCGGTGCCAGGAATAGGCGACGCCGTCAACCGTGACTGAGTCCACGTTCGTAAAGTAAAGCTTCTGGTTCCGCCAGTCAACGTTGAGACCTAGAATGGTGAAGTAAATAACATTTCTATTTAGTGTGGAGCATAACTGTTGGTTAAGTACTTCATTCAACTGAACTTGATTTTGGGTCAAGTTTAGAGTTAGAATTATTGTTTGAGTTAGGTTTAGAGTCAGGGTTAAGGTTGAAGTTGGGTTGGAATAAGAGTTAGGGTTGGACTTAGGGTTTAAGTTTGGGTTAGAATCTGTGTTGAAATCAGTGTAAAAAGTAGGGTTTCAGTTATAGGGTTTCAATCAGGGTCATGATCTGTGCAGGGTGTCTGGTTATATTCAACGCTTGCGTGATAGTTAGAGTTAGGGCAGACTACTTGCATGCAGTTAGAGCGAGGTTCTGTCTGAAACATAGATGATGATTAATTTCCAAGGACGCTATCTTACCGTCTACGATGCCAAGGCCTTCAGTAGCGTCAATAAATGCCTGCTTTGCGGTAAAACCACTTAAAGGAATCTGGTAGACGGCTCTGTCTTTCGCGTCACTCCAGTAAACAGTCTGCAACAGTGACAAACCCTTCTGAATTAAATATTCAGTTCATTTAGGGTCCATCCATATATCATGTAAGCAAAAATCGTCTCTTCAGACACCCTACCCTCTGTTGCACCTCGTACATTTTGTGGACCCCTCCCCATGCGTAAGTGCTTCTAAGCTCTAACCCCCCTCATACAAAGGTTAAATAGTTGAAGACATCTACAAGACATTGATTTTACCGCTGGCTATACATTTCTGGCGGGCATAATAATATTTCACGGCTTCAATTTGTTGACTGTTATAAAGAAATAAAATATTAACAACACTTGCTTTTAAAAAAAGTGTTAATGCTACATAAAATTGATTAATCAGGAATACAGTCCGTGATTGGGTTTTCAGTTCTGATTTTAATATTCCGTATAATTGTGGACGTCATAATTAGACAGTTGCATTTGCGTACGTAGGCTGCACATTATTCGGAACCCCGCCATACGCACCCGTATGCAAAATCACCGAAAGGGGAAACCTTCTTTCCCCTCACTACATACATGTACGTAATGTGTAGATGCGCCGTTATCTGCTTATCATTTTCCAATCTATTTATTTACTTATTTATGGTTATTATTTTCATATTTACTGATTTCATTATTATACTCATGTACTAATTTACTTATTAATTTATATTTCGTTAGCTTTTTTGTAATTTATTTGCTTATTTACATAGTTAGTGATTAAATTATTTATTTATTTCTTCATTTATTTATGTAGTTACTCACTTACTCACACTCACGCATTCATTTATGAAAGTATTTACACGTTTATTAATTAGGTCTCATCATTATTTCTCATTTATGTCGTGTGTTGACGGATTCTATCTGTTAAATCTATCCAAGTCTCCAGCTGTAACTTTATCAACTTTAGCACAGGTTGCATAGAGGAAACTTCAACGCAATTATTACCTGATTGACTGGATCGTAAGCCACTCCTGTCGGTCTTGAACTGTATGCAATCAGGTGAAGGTCACGGGTCATTGGGTCACTGCTCACGTCAATCAAACCGACATGACCATATTGAGCATCACAGTACAGCAGAAACTCATAAGGAACTGACAGATTTAAAAAACAATGCAATAATATTGTTTATAAGTCAGGAGAAAGAGAAGGGCGAGGTTAATCATCGTAGTTATGAGACAGGTTGGTAAAGTACCACTAACTTCCAAACGGATAAATAAGTGTCATTGTCTTCCTAGGTGAACGGTAACACAGAGAAGAGTTACATCAACTATAGGAAGTGGGATCGATTCACATTACGCCTGAGAATGAGTAGACTTTAAAAAATCAAAGGCTGGACATTCTCAACAGAAATACCACCTCACACTGAAGTAGTGAAGTCTATTTTTAGAGACAGCATATTAAGTGCCTTAATGCTAGAAAACACTCGGATCTCATGCCTGAGGCTAGTTAACTATAATTGTGGAATTATTATGCAAACAACACATGCCTTTATTTTCCGAAAGTATTTGTTGCCCTAATTGCTCTAGAGTTATACTCTGAGTGTTTTATCGGACACACTCACGTATGACCTATTATAGTACATCACAGATCAAACGAAAATACCCTTAAACGTACATGTATGGCCATACGTCAAGAATACAATAGTAATGGTAATAGCCAGTGCACAAGTATCTAGAGCCACTTTCAGAGAGGCTCATCAGGCGCTTCCTAACCATAGCAATGAAACGCAGGTCGAACATTTATGGTCTTCGTAGATTTTGTTCATAAGTTGATAACGGGTGCGTTATCCTTTGCCATAATGTACCGGTATAGGCACGGTGTTCTGACCACTTATTAGAAGCATAGAGACGCAAAACAGACCACAAATACCTTTACAGTTTTTGCCATCGTTTGCCAACACGAGAGCGCCAAAAGTTGGACAGGAACAACGAGATTCTGATCCGCCAAGAGTAACACACAGATGCGAACATCCTCCTCGATTTGACTGAGCACAGGGATAGCTATCTAGACAAAACAGCATTTCTATTATCGCCAGCATCACATAGCAATAATTGATTTCAGACAGCTATTGCCAATATTGATATCATATCAAGATTTACAGACCACAAGTTCTTATTATTAAATACGCCGTTATAGGGGCCTCTATACAACTCCCCCACTGCTTGCACTCTTACAGCGCCAGTCCAAAGTTTGGATAAAGGAGAATGGTGACGCTAATGATCTACGTTATCACGCATTGTCGTTAAAAACTGAAATTACTATTAAGCTCATATATACAGCTTACGACTTTGGTTTACTAGTCAGTAATCGTTGTAATGGTAATTTTAATGTAGACTTCTACTTGTATTTCTCTCTCACTGTAAGCGAAAAGCACCAGCTAATTCACGAGCGCTGGTGGAAATTGTGACTCATTTCTGACCCAGCGTAGCTTTAAGGAATCTGACAACACAATAATTAGCTAGTAACTTATGTATCGTCAGTGTATAAAGCCCGAGGCATATATGGAGATCGTGCATTCTCATTGGGTGGGGCACAAGCCTCGATTGGTCTCCGTACACAGTTGCTACTTTTACCCGGAGGACATTCGGTGCACGTTTTGACAGCGCCTGTTTATTGCTTTTTAAGAGATAGCTGAGAAATCCATTAACCGCAATTCAACACGTCGAATTTACATGTAGTCTTGGCTTCTTCAACAGGTTGAAGAAGAAGGAGGAAGAGAAGGAGGAGGAAAAGAAAGAACAGTAATACAAAGAAGAAGAGGAGGAGGAAGTGGGAGATGTTTGGGAGAAAGAAGAGGAATAAAAGGAAGAAGAGAAAGAGGAGGAAGTTGAGGAGGAGGAGAAGGAACCAATGATCGTTGTTATTAATCCCACGGTGTCATTAAACTGAAACTGCATGTATTAAACTAAGCTTCACCATCGAACACAATAATGTGGAATTAGATTACACTTGATTTATTTTGATTACAGTTGATTGAAATATTCTGCACCTACTTGTCTCATTTGTAGATGACGAATCCTTCGTCAGGGCAAGAGAGAAGAGGACTTCAATTCCCAGATGGTCAGCCACTGTGCGGCTGGTTCCACTCGTGAGGTCCAGTTCAAGAATGGAGCAGTCTCCCCAGACGGACACGTAGACCCGATGGTCCCAAATGGCCAGACCAAAGACGACCTTTGAACCTACGACCTCACTTAGGTTGAACTCCATGACGACTGAATTGTCTAAGAGATCGAATGAGTTCAGAGATTGAATGCACTGCGTTGAAGCGTTCGAACGAGGGTCACAAGTATCGACCCAGAAGAGTTTGCTGAAAAATCAAGACTCCTTCGTTTAATTAAAAGAATGATGCAGAGTGTCGTCGAGCATGTTATTTTATTAAATCAGATACATATTTTTACGTGCGAATGCATCGACTATGAACTCTGGGACCATCCAAGCGCAGGTGCGTTGGTCGTAGACTCGTAGGACATGGGTCAAGGTTGGGCGAGGAACCAAAGAGCGGCTTACAAGGTGTGCTGAGGTGTACATGGAGAGTGTACGTAGAGGAGGTGAACTGTTGTATATTTTCTTGCTGTCGTCAGACATAGGTCAAGGTGCAGCGAGGAACCAAAGAGGGGCCTACGACGTGTACTGAGGTGTACATGGAGAGTGGACATTAGGTTATCTGCTGTATATAAAGCTGTGCAATGAGAGTTTCTGAGAGTGTTGAATCAGATCGTTAAGGGGTGATGTCACGTGGCAGGCTCGTTGCTGTTTCAGGTAGCTACGTCGTAGCTAAGGCTGACCAACATCTCCAGTTGTTAAAATGAGTGTCGACGCTTGACCTTAGTATTTCCGCTTCTCGGTTGAGTCTTGGACCGTCGAAGCTGATTTATGTTTATTGCTGTCGGTAGTGCGTCCCATCCGCGGAAAGAGGAGTCTGTCAACGTGCTTCCGCACTTCGTTTTCTACGAACGTTTGTATAGGTCGTGTTTCTGTTATGGCTAAAGAAATAGAGTTCACTCACTATCTGTCTTATTTCTAGAAGCTATAAAGTGCATCTTAACACTATAATGTGATTCTATTTTACTGCATTGTGGTATTTGTAACTGAATATACTAGTCGTATAATAGTTAAATAATTTAAACGATGCTGAAATGCAATAATATATATAACGCTAAAGTCCTCAATTACGTCCGCGTGGCACCAACGCGGACGTCATTGAGGACTTTGCGTCGTAACCGACGCGAATGATGCAGTGGGACTAAGAGGAGGAAGCAGAAGAGAAGGAGATGGATGATGAGAATGGAAGATGACGCAGCCAGGCCTTTTCATGTTGAGAGGGAAAAGAGGGATGGGAGTGGACGAGGAGTTATTGAAGGAAGAGGCAGGAGGCGTCGAGTAAAGGTAGGCAGCGAAGGAGGAAGATGGAAGATGAGGATTAAAGATGAGGAAAGCCAGGCAACTGGTGAAGAAATAGGAGGAGTTGGCGGTATAGGGAGAGGAGTAGGAGGTGGAAGAAAGAAGTGGAGGTGGATGAGGAGGATGGATGAGGAGGATGGATGAGGAGAATGGATGAGGAGGATGGATGAGGAAGCAGAGGAGGATGTGGAGGAAGAGGTGGAGGACATCTCAAAAATGTTTTAATCGTCACATTCATGGAATAAGATTTTGTAATACCTCCTGTTTTGCCATGTTCCAAGTACCATCTGGTTCGGCATGGTAATGTTCCTTTCAACCAACCCTGTTCTGTGTCGTCCATCCAACTCGCATCTCTCTATGCGTCGAGTTTCTTGATCATTCCAGTACAGAAACCTGAAAATCGCAAAAGAAATTAAACGAATTGGTAAGAATTTTTGGATTTTCTCATCTACAGAGATCGATATTTCGCGAAAATTGCCTCCTATATTTATTACATAAAATGTTAAATACATCATCGTCGAAAAATATTCATCTAATGTAATGCCTCGCAAAATTATAGACCCTACACAAGGTGAGTGACCATAAAATACTAATTCATTCCGAAAATTCATATAGCGCCCCTTCAAGGAAACTACTCGGGAGTCTTCGCGAATGGGTGGGTGCCCAAGGACGTGAAATGGAACACAATGTTAACTTTGCTAATGCTCTGTAATAGCCCTTCTATGTTCACTTAAATTTCGTTCACACTATCTGATATCTGACATAGTTAAAGCATAATATTTAAGGACACGTTTATTATGAATCCCTAAGGTATAGTATTAACAGTACAAGTTTGCCTTGTCCAAGGTCATTGGATGTCGATAATCTCTGCATTCGTGTTAAAATGCCTTATTAAGTGTCGTCGCATTATTAACCTGTATATATTTATATGGGATTGATTAGATTGATAGATGCGTAGATACGTAGATACAGGAGGAACAACAGATAAAGATGATCAGTAAAGCCCAATGAACGAGATGAAGTTGCAGACAAAGGCTTTCGCAAATAGTCAGAGAGATATCTCGGCAGGAGTCTTTATCTGCGGACATTTAGCAAATGCATGCCGTCCAGATTTAGCAGCGAATACCACGGAATGGAGTGGAAGTCTGTGCCAAGAGGATGAGGATTCAACACAATAGAAGGCACGATGGCCTCAAGTTGAACTGCAACGGTGCGTCGTCACCTGAATAATTTTATCTCATACTTCGAAAGCAGTTCCTCGATAAATTCTTACCCATTAGTTGAGTCAACGACGATTCCCCTGGGATTCACGAGGTCAGTATAAGCGATGACCTTCCGATTCCTTCCCTCATAGTCCGTCATTTCCACCATCCTTCTTTGTCCATCCGTCCAATAGATGTGAC
>OY365807.1:56401365-56948117 GCA_959347315.1 Bimastos eiseni | reverse complement strand
CCTCCCCCCCCGGGTTTCCGTGTTGAGAGCGCCTCTGAATAGTTATTCTGTGAGAGACGCTATATAAATCAAAAGATACGACATACATACAATATGAATAGCAATAACGCTTACAATATTAGTCGTAATTTTAATTTTATGATATCCATAGAGCAATTTTATCGCTGTACTTAAGATGCTGGTTGGTTAGTTAGTGCTAAACGACACAGGACTTGTGACTGGCATTACAATAGCACAGGCAGTGTGGTCATAGACGCATAGTGCTGGATTTTTTAACCGAAAGGTCACTTGATTCCTTTCCTTGGAGTGACCTTTGAACGTCCATTCAGAAGAAGAAAATGTTCACCTTTTAATTGAAAAACTCTTTTAAGTTACTCCGGATTACAAAATAATAGAAGACAAATCGCTGGAAAATGGCAGAAGAGCGAAATTGGTACGAACAAGGCAATTCGATGACATAGGTATGATTCATTAAAACCAAAGGGAGCATGTGGGAATAATTACCAGTCTTAATAGTTGTCAACTTACGACTTGAACTCGTGATGTGACAATTATTATAAGCAGAAGCGAGCCCTAGTAAGCAGCGTCAGACTATGGCAGCCATCTCATACCCAATCCGATATTAGACCTACATGGGGGCCGTCGATAGAAATTCCAATCCACTGCGTAAGGCAAGCACGGACCTCTAAACTATCATTAGGTGCGATGAGAAAATTGAGAAGGGCCCCAAGATAATCGCCGGGCCTCTGGCAAATGCCCTTCTGACTCCATCTCGACGGGCCTGTCTACAGTACACCTATGCTATGCTATCACAGACCGTCAGAAAGAATGCGTTCAACATTTGATCCATTGAAACTGCATCGATAGATTCCTCTCCATTGAAGACCGTTGTTCGCCCAGAATAACAATTTCTTCACAGCATCGACAGCAATAGCAACGATATTTCCTCCATCCTAAGCAACACAGGAAGCAAGAATTAAAGTATTAATATTGCTATTATTGTCATGTGATTATTGTTATTTGTTGGTTAGTTGTTGCTATTACAAAGATGACTAGCGTCACCCTCCTCGTTTATACAGACCTGAGACTGGCGCTACGACAGGTTTGGTAATCAGTTAGTGGATGGGCTCTTATTGTTATTCTGAACAGCTGTATTTAATAAATGTACATGGTCGCGGCGCGAATATTCAAGTTATTATTATTCCAATGTTTAACGAAGTCTTATGACCACAATGGCCGATGACATCTTCAAAGATAATAATTGTATTTCATTTTATTGGAGTTTCTTCGCCATAGATTTTGTGCTTTCAAGTCACATTTTGAACCTCGATTGAGCGTTAATGATGTATGTATTAAGTATCATAACGATGTTTAGGAGGTACCTAACTACAGTGATGGGCACCAACTACTTGACTAGTAGTCAAAACTACTTCCTAATTACTTTAAAAATATGTAGTTATAACTACTATTTAACTACTTTAGATGGCGAGTAGCTATAACTACATTTGTAACTACGACATAAGAAGTTAACTACTTTTATAACTATTTGCTAGTGTTATGTCATGGAGCATTGATAGTCACCAAGCATTATGCAAATTTATTGCCAGTATTAATTGCTGATATTCAACGTAAGTAATAAAAATGATAAGAAACACAATGACATATCCAATTGTAAACTAACAAGGGCAAGAACTACTAGCATATGCTACAAAGCACCCTTATCAGAGCACAGTTTTAACGGTGACATAAGTCAACTTGATAAAACTACAAAAATGTCTAGCCCACAAAGTCCAGAGCTGTAAAACTCTTAAAAAATGTTAATGATCAGAATCAAAAAGTAGTGTACATATATATATATTACACTACACGTGATCTACTGTATCACTGGCCTTAGCCGTTATATCTATAGTTCCGAGAGGGCAATTGTCCAGAGGAGCGCCAATTATCCGAGGTTAAATGTCCGTATCTTTCCAAAATAATATTAAATGAAGTAAATAAAGATGCCACTGCATCATAAAAGTGCTCCCCATCTTAATTGTGGCATCGTGATTGTCACAATGGAGGTGGCGAACACAGTGCAAATAAGACGGTAGCACGTTTTGATAATAGGTCTATTCCCACTTCAATACAACATTGACTAGTTATAGGAATAATTAACCCCGTGAAATCATCATTTACCATGCTCGTCAAATAATCTTAGTAAGCATATGACAAATTAATAATTTATTATTATTATTATTATTACATTACAGAAAAGCTTTACGATATAAAGTTAGTGAAAAGGGGATTGCCTTTCTGACTCTTGGGGTTGCTGTGGTTCGGGAGGATTTACATCCCTCACTCGGGGGGAATTGACGCCCCCTCTCATCATCATCGTCATTATCATCATCATCATCATTAAGCCTACTACTATTATTACTACTATTATAAGCCTACTACTACTACTACTACTAAGAAGAGACCAATGTTTATGCATAAAGTTGAGAAAAACACATTTTATCATACGAACTAATATCTGATTGATCATTTTCATCATTTTGTAAAACCATTATTCATTCCTTGACCAGTCTGTTCCCGTATTGTTCCAATCCGAGGGTCCAACACTAACAGATAGTGTCCAGTTTGATAGGCGACTGATGTCTTTAATATTATTACTTCTACTCTACTGTAATTTATTACCCAACGACTTACATGTATGGATAACCTTTGTTGAAGAAATCTAAATTTCAGTGGGTCAGGCGTGCTTCCTTGCGGCAGTCAAAACGCACGCACGCACCTACGCACACTTCTACGTGTACTTCGTTACTTGTATTCTTACAATCAATCGACTGTAGGGCCTAATGCAGGCCTTGCAGAGGTTCCTTTATTGCGGGGGTAGTTGCCCCTTTTGACTCTGATAAAAACGAACTAAATAAAGCATACATTAGTTGGAAATAATGAATTACATGGATTGATTGATTGATTGATTGATTTGTAGGTAGGTAGGTAAGTAGGTCGGTCGGTCGGTGGATCGATCGATCGACCGACCGATTGACTGATTCATTCATTCATTCATTCTCTGTCTCTGTCTGTCTGTCTCTCTCTTTCTCTATTTAATTCATTCATTCACTTATTCATTCATTGTTACGCAAGTCTCACCTGATTGACTATCGTGGTAGTTGTGTTGGGATTGCTGACAGCGATCCTCAGGATGTGTGTTTCGTTCGTGACGAAAATATCTTAACAACAAATGACTGCGTATAGTCCTCTGCTAATTTAACATTTAAGTCTCTTTATTTATTGTTCTGATGGACTAAAGTATCGTCTAAGTATTCTACACTGTAAACTGTTTAACTCTGCAGTCAATGGGGTAAATAAACTATTGTATGCTGTAGAATAGCCCCTTTATATTTAACTGCATCTCTGTCTCTCTCTATGTCTCTCTCTCTGTCTTTCTCTGTCTCTGTCTGTTTGTCTGTCTCTGTATGTCTGTATATATGTATGTATGTATGTCTCTCTGACTCTGTCTCTCTCTCGCTACTTCCAATCTTCCTTCAACCCACCTAACGATCTCTGTACTGTCTGTCTATCTGTCAGTCTTTGTTATCTTCTGTGTTTTTGCTCAAGAATTTGTCTCGTTAATATGAACTGTGGATCAATTGTATGTCTTCCTGCCCTATACTCTGTTTGTTCTTCTCCAAGGGCTCTCTAAATTATCCATTCTGTTTTGTATCATTTTAGAGGTATATTTTCCTGGAATGCTCTGTGTAACTTTTGCAGTTACTCGGATCACATTTTCTATTACCAATTTTCACTTTTTAGTTTGCCAAACAATATGGATGTTTCTAAGCGAATGGCGTATTTTTTTTATATTTAAATAAACTCTAGTCTGAAGTTATAAAAGCAAAAACTATAATGCTGCATAAGCCAGAATGATCGGTCAACAGATATAATTTATGGCGAAGCAATAATGCACGGTTAAAACTCAGAAACTCAGGTTATCCGACACCGTAACAGAATAGAAGATAGAAGACGTTGCAATATCAGCATTCATACCATATAATTTAAACGCTAATTGATGAATGAATGACCTGAATCGGAGTAGCATCAATATTGGTTTTAATGTGACTTATGCAGGAAAGTCGTGCGATTTATTTCATACAGTGGCTGTTCTTGAGACTCACGCATCAGTGAGTCTCAAGTAGATGGCTTGAATCGGGAAATTGTAGGCCTACAATGGAGTGGAGAAAGTAATGATCTCATGGTCACACTAAGGCCTTGTTGGAAGTGGCCCAAATTCCTGTCAGCGATTTAATCTATTGCTCAACTTAAGTGACAGGACGTTCGTTTTTTTTCGGTAGGCCTATACGTACTAGATTCTATATTGTGCAGTTTCCTTTAAATTTGGGGCTTCCTCAGATGTGTTCTCGTGGCAACAACTGCTAAGGAGGTCTTCTCCTAATCCATCCAATTCACCGCTTTCTTTCTTCTTTCTCTCATAATGAACACAATGTGTCATATCGCCCTCTCTGTTCCTATAGGTGGTCTTCTGGCAATCGGATCATGTTCCTCAAGTGGTATATGTTAACGACCCCTTTAACTTGACCTAGCCATCATGAATCAGCTGTTGACATGCGTTTAGCTCTCAATAACTATACTCTCTGAATCTTTTAGTTTAGAACTCCGAGTGCATGGACTGAAGCCTATAGTGTGCTTGTCAAAATTCCAGTATTGGTGCAGAAACGTTGAAAGTATGTAGTTGAACAGCTACTACTTGTCGTGTCTAGTCACATCTCAAATAAGCCAAGGTATCACCGCTTCTATGGTAGAGGCCCATGTGGGATGGTTTGGGTGAAGGTCTCAATGTACTCTATCCCATATATTAATTAAGAAGAAGCTTGAAAAGCATTAACTATAAAACTAAGATTAACGAGCAGGTGGTTCTGAAACAGCATGCATGTCTTAATATGAATGAATCATATGATCCCGATTATTACTTATATTTTTCAAGCGACATCCAAAGTTGATTGCAGCTTAAAATTAATTTGATCCTTCTTTGTCACCCATTAAGAGGAACCAGTTTGTTATCAATTCCAAATGTCCAAAGTTTGCAATAGAAATAAATATCTTTTAAACTAGAATATCTAAATCGTTAAGCCAAAAAGCTAGCAAGCAGACCATGCATGTCCAATCCATAATTATTTAAAGCAAACGTGCGAACAATAACCGAAATATTGCAATCACGTGCATTCAATAAATCAAACTAATTTTCATCGCCACTGATCAATCAGCAGCATGACTTCATTTGAAAACTCGTAATCGCTTACCTACCTTCAAACGATTAATATCAACTCAACCAGTGATCATACCTACTAGTGGAGGCGCTGGCCTTTAAAATCTGGTACGCAGTAACGGCAATGCGCATGTTCCGCACATCATGTTCATTTAAAAAATATTGAAAGATGTAACATAATGAGATTTTTTATTTTAGTATAATGTAATTTTAATATTGCAATTTAGTTTTAGTATATTGTAAACCACCAAGACCAGTATGTACATGCGATATGCCCAAACTATAACAATTACTAACAAAATTTTACTGATCGTCATATTATAGCAGAAAGTCTACAACAGGTAAAATATTTTAATTTCTTTTATTTCGTTAAAAATTGTTTTTGAAATATTTTGGAGGGGTATATCTTTCTTTTGGTACCCAATTGCGTATTTTGCTTCCATGCAGCGCCGCCACTAGATCTACGCTGCTCAGTAGGTTACTGTTAGAAATTCTTACCTCTCTGCTAGACGTAAAATTCCGAAAGTGAGTATACCTTTATTAGTCAGAGGAGACGTTGAAGCAAACGGCAGTGGAGTAGTCGCAGTGAATGAAAATTCAGGCGAAATTGAATGTTGTTCATTCGTTGCATTCAGGTCTTGTTGGACTGTTGTCGATTGTTGCTCAGTCGTTGCATTCTGTTGTTCCTGAAGAACTGTCGACAGCGTTCCAGTGGCAATATCGGAGTGGTCAAAAGTTGAAAGATTAGCGGTTCGGGTAAATGAGACAGTTTGGTTTTCGTCGTTCAGTGAGCCTGTAGGTAACTCCGTTTCGGTGAAGTAAAACGGTGGAGCGACGGTACTCCTAGTGTCATTCGAAAAGTACACGATGGTTGTCAGATTTTCGAAACTGGCGGTGTGAGTCATAGTCTGGTCAACTGGATTGTCACTAGGGAAGCTCGTATTATCAGTCAGAGGTTCGGTCATGGGATGGGATGTGGAATTGAAGTAAGAGTAGGTTGTTTCGTTTTCATCGCCGGCATATTCATTAGTATTGACTAAAGTTGGAATCGCAGTGCTTCCTGTTTCGTTGACAGAGCGATCCGTTACATTGACAAAGGTTGGAATGGCTGAGGTTCCCGATACATTGTCGAAATACTCCGTGGTATCATCAAAATTTGGAATGGCGGTCGTGCCTGTTTTATTGGCAAAATTTTCTGTGGTATTTCTTAAATTTGAGAAAGAAGTGGTTTCTGTTTCATTGATCAGAAGTTCTGTGGAATTGCGTACATTTGGAATTGAAGTGGTTTCTATTTTATTGCTAAAATATTCTGTGGCATTGCGTACATTTGGAATATTAGTGGTTTCTGTTTCATTGATAAAATGTTCTGTGGAATTGCGAACATTTGGAAATGAAGTGGTTTCTGTTTCATTGAAAATATGTTCTGTGGTGTTGCGTACATTTGGAATGGAAGTGGTTTCTGTTTCATTGAAAATATGTTCTGTGGTGTTGCGTACATTTGGAATGGAAGTGGTTTCTGTTTCATTGATAAGATGTTCTGTGGTGTTGCGCACATTTGGAATGGAAGTGGTTTCTGTTTCATTGTTAAAATGTTCTGTGGTATTATGTACATTTGAAATTGAAGTGGTTTCTGTTTCATTGATAAGATGTTCTGTGGTATTGCGTACATTTGGAGTTGAAGTGGTTTCTGTTTCATTGACAAGATGTTCTGAGGTATTGCGTACATTTGGAAATGAAGTGGTTTCTGTTTCATTGATAAGATGTTCTGTGGTGTTGCGTACATTTGGAAATGAAGTGGTTTCTGTTTCATTGATAAGATGTTCTGTGGTATTGCGTACATTTGGAATGGAAGTGGTTTCGGTTTCATTGATAAGATGCTCTGTGGTATAACGTACATTTGGAACGGAAGTGGTTTCTGTTTCATTGATAAGATGTTCTGTGGTATTGCGCACATTTGGAAATGAAGTGGTTTCGGTTTCATTGAAAAGATGTTCTGTGGTATTGCGTACAATTGGAAAAGACGTGGTTTCTGTTTCATTGAAAAGATGTTCTGTGGAATTGCGTACAATTGGTGTTGAAGTGGTTTCTGTTTCATTGATAAAATTATCTGTGGTATTGCGTACATTTGGAAGGGAAGTGTTTTCTGTTTCATTGATAAGATGTTCTGTGGTATTGCGTACAATTGGAAGGGAAGTGTTTTCTGTTTCATTGATAAGATGTTCTGTGGTATTGCGTACATTTGGAATGGAAGTGGTTACTGTTTCATTGATCAGATATTCTGTGGTATTGCGTACATTTTGAGTTGAAGTGGTTTCTGTTTCAATGACAAGATGTTCTGAGGTATTGCGAACATTTGGAAATGAAGTGGTTTCTGTTTCATTGATAAGATGTTCTGTGGTATTGCGTACATTTGGAATGGAAGTGGTTTCTGTTTCATTGATAAGATGTTCTGTGGTATTGCGTACATTTGGAATTGAAGTGGTTTCTGTTTCATTGATAAGATGTTCTGTGGTATTGCGTACAACTGGAAAAGACGTGGTTTCTGTTTCATTGAAAAGATGTTCTGTGGAATTGCGTACAATTGGTGTTGAAGTGGTTTCTGTTTCATTGATAAAATATTCAGTAGTATTGAGTACATTTGGAATGGAAGTGGTTTCGGTTTCATTGATAAGATGCTCTGTGGTATTACGTACATTTGGAAATGAAGTGGTTTCGGTTTCATTGATAAGATGTTCTGTGGTATTGCGCACATTTGGAAATGAAGTGGTTTCGGTTTCATTGAGAAGATGTTCTGTGGTATTGCGTACAATTGGAAAAGACGTGGTTTCTGTTTCATTGAAAAGATGTTCTGTGGAATTGCGTAAAATTGGAAAAGACGTGGTTTCTGTTTCATTGATAAAATTATCTGTGGTATTGCGTACATTTGGAATGGAAGTGGTTTCTGTTTCATTGATAAGATGTTCTGTGGTATTGCGTACATTTGGAATGAAAGTGGTTTCTGTTTCATTGATAAGATGTTCTGTGGTATTGCGTACGTTTGAAATGGAAGTGGTTTCTGTTTCATTGATAAGATGTTGTGTGGTGTTGCGTACATTTGGAAATGAAGTGGTTTCTGTTTCATTGATAAGATGTTCTGTGGTATTGCGTACATTTGGAATGGAAGTGGTTTCTGTTTCATTGATAAGATGTTCTGTGGTATTGCGTACATTTGGAATGGAAGTGAATTCTGTTTCATTGACAAGATGTTCTGTGGTATTGCGTACATTTGAAAATGAAGTGGTTTCTGTTTCATTGAAAAGATGTTCTGTGGAATTACGCACATTTGGAAATGAGGTTGTTTGTGTTTCATTGATAAAATGTTCTGTGGTGTTGAGTACATTTGGAAAAAACGTGGTTTGTGTTTCATTGATAAAATGTTCTTTGGTATTGCGACCATTTGGAAATGACGTGGTTTCTGTTTCATTGGCAAGATGTTCTGTGGTATTGCGACCATTTGGAAATGACGTGGTTTCTGTTTCATTGGCAAGATGTTCTGTGGTATTGCGTACATTTGGAATTGAAGTGGTTTCTGTTCCATTGATAAGATGTTCTGTGGTATTGCGTACATTTGGAATGGAAGTGGTTTCTGTTTCGTTGAAAAGATGTTCTGTGGCATTGCGTACATTTGGAAATGACGTGGTTTCTGTCTCATTGATAAGATGTTCTGTGGCATTAAAGAAGCTTGGAATGGCAGAGGTTTCAGCTTCATTAGTAATTGAATTAGATACAAATGGAGACGTTATTGTTCCTGTCTCATTGTCGAAATGCTCCGTAGCGTTTGACAAATTTTGAAACCGAGGAATTTCAGTCTCACTGGCTGTGTTTTCTGTCATATTGAGTAGCGTTGAACTCTGAGTTGGCCCTGTAGCATTGGGAGAGTGTTCCGTAATATTAACAACAGTGACAGAAAGAGCTGTTCCTGTCTCGACGACAAAATGTTCCGTTCTATTTACTATGCTTGAATACATATTCGTACCTGTTTCCTCGCTAATGTGTTCCGATATGTTAACCAAAATTGAATTTATAGTTGATGCTGTCCCGGACGCGAGTTGTTCGGTTGTGTAATTTAATGTTATATTCCCTGTTGTTAACGTTTCATTGATACTGTGTTCGGTTGTATTAGATAATGATGGATTCGCAGCTGTTAATGTTTCATTGAAAATGTGTTCGGTTGTGTTAGTTAATATTGGTTTCGCAGTTGTCAATGTTTCATTGGTGAAATGTTCAGTTGTACTAGTTAATGTTGGATTCGCAATTGTCAATGTTTCAGTGGTGATCCGTTCAGTTGTATTAGTTAATGTTGGATTCGCAGTTGTCAATGATTCATTGGTGAAATTTTCGCTTGTATTAGTCAATGTTGGATTCGCAGTTGTCAATGTTTCATTGGTGAAATGTTCAGTTGTGTTAGTTAATGTTGGATTCGTAGTTGTCAATGTTTCATTGGTTAAAGGTTCAGTTGTATTGGCTAATGTTAGATTCGCAGTTCTCAGTGTTTCGTTGGTGAAATGTTCGCTTGTATTAGTTAATGTTGGATTCGCAGTTGTCAATGTTTCATTGGTGAATGGTTCAGTTGTATTAGTTAATGTTGGACTCGCAGTTGTCAATGATTCATTGGTGAAATGTTCGGTTGTATTAGTTAATGTTAGATTCGCAGTTGTCAATGTTTCATTGGTGAAATGTTCAGTTGTGTTAGTTAATGTTGGATTCGCAGTTGTCAGTGTTTCATTTGTGAATAGTTCGGTTGTATTAGTTAATGTTGGATTCACAGTTGTCAATGATTCATTGGTGAAAAGTTCGGTTGTATTAGTTAATGTTGGATTTGCAGCTGTCAATGTTTCATTGGTGAATGGTTCAGTTGTGTTAGTTAATGTTGGATTCGCAGTTGTCAATGTTTCATTGGTGAAATGTTGGGTTGTATTAGTTAATGTTGGATTCGCAGTTGTCAGTGTTTCATTGGTGAAATGTTCAGTTGTATTAGTTAATGTTGGATTCGCAGTTGTCAATGTTTCGTTGGTGAAATGCTTGGTTGCATTAGTTAATGTTGGATTGGCAGTTGTCAATGTTACATTGGTGAAATGTTCGGTCGCAATAGTTAATGTTGGATTCGCAGTTGTCAATGATTCATTGGTGAAATGTTCGGTTGTATTAGTAAATGTTAGATTCGCAGTTGTCAATGTTTCATTGGTGAAATGTTCAGTTGTGTTAGTTAATGTTGGATTCGCAGTTGTCAATGTTTCATTAATGAAATGTAGGGTGGTATTAGTTAATGTTGGATTCGCAGTTGTCAGTGTTTCATTTGTGAAAAGTTCGGTTGTATTAGTTAATGTTGGATTCACAGTTGTCAATGATTCATTGGTGAAATGTTCGGTTGTATTAGTTAATGTTGGAATTGCAGCTGTCAATGTTTCATTGGTGAATGGTTCAGTTGTGTTAGCTAATGTTGGATTCGCAGGTGTCAATGTTTCATTGGTGAAATGTTGGGTTGTATTAGTTAATGTTGGATTCGCAGTTGTCAGTGTTTCATTGGTGAAATGTTCAGTTGTATTAGTTAATGTTGGATTCGCAGTTGTCAATGTTTCGTTGGTGAAATGTACGGTTGCATTAGTTAATGTTGGATTCGCAGGTGTCAACGTTTCATTGGTGAAATGTTCGCTTGTATTAGTTAATGTTGGAGGATTTGCCGCTGTCAATGTTTCATTGGTCAAATAATCAGTTGTATTAGTTAATGTTGGATTCGCAGTTGTCAATGTTTCATTGGTGAAATGTTCGGTTGTATTATTTAATGTTGGATTCGCCGTTGTCCATCTTTCATTGGTGAAATGTTGGGTTGTATTAGTTAATGTTGCATTCGCCGCTGTCAATGTCTCATTGGTGAAATGTTCGGTTGTATTAGTTAATGTTGGATTCGCAGTTGTCAATGTTTCATTGGTCAAATATTCGGTTGTATTAGTTGATGTTGGATTCGCAATTGTTAATGTTTCATTGGTGAAATGTTCGGTTGTATTAGTTAATGTTGGATTCGCAGTTGTCAATGTTTCATTGGTGAATGGTTCAGTTGTGTTAGTTAATGTTGGATTCGCAGTTGTCTGTGTTTCATTGGTGAAATGTTCGGTTGTATTAGTTAATGTTGGATTCGCAGTTGTCAATGATTCATTGGCGAAATGTTCGGTTGTATTAGTTAATGTTAGATTCGCAGTTGTCAATGTTTCATTGGTGAATGGTTCAGTTGTGTTAGTTAATGTTGGATTCGCAGTTGTCAGTGTTTCGTTGGTGAAATGTTCTGTTGTATTAATTACTGTTGGATTCGCAGTTCTGAATGTCTCATTGGTGAATTGTTCGGTTGTATTGGTTAATGTTGGATTCGCAGTTGTCAATGTTTCATTGGTGAAATGTTCGGTTGGATTAGTTAATGTTGGAAGATTCGCCGCTGTCAATGTTTCATTGGTCAAATACTCGGTTGCAATAGTTAAGGTTGGATTGGCAGTTGTCAATGTTCCATTGGTGAAATATTCGGTCGTATTAGTTAATGTTGGATTCGCAGATGTCAATGATTCATTGGTGAAATGTTCGGTTGTATCAGTTAATGTTAGATTAGCAGTTGTCATTGTTTCATTGGTGAAATATTCAGTTGTATTAGTTAATGTTGGATTCGCAGTTGTCAATGTTTCATTGGTGAAAAGTTCGGTTGTATTAGTTAATGTTGGATTCGCCATTGTCAATGTTTCATTGGTGAAATGTTCGGTTGTATTAGTTAATGTTGGATTCTCCGTTTTCAGAGTTTCATTGGTGAAAAGTTCGATTGTATTAGTTAATGTTGGATACACAGTTGTCAATGATTCATTGGTGAAATGTTCGGATGTATTTGTTAATGTTGGATTCGCAGCTGTCAATGTTTCATTGGTGAATGGTTCAGTTGTGTTAGCTAATGTTGGATTCGCAGTTGTCTGTGTTTCATTGCTGAAATGTTCGGTTGTATTAATTACTGTTGGATTCGCAGTTCTCAATGTCTCATTGGTGAAATGTACGGTTGTATTAGTTAATGTTGGATTCGCAGCCGTCAATGTTTCATTGGTGAAATGTTCCGTTGTATTAGTCAATGTTGGAGGATTCGCCGCTGTCAATGTTTCATAGGTGAAATGTTCAGTTTTATTAGTTAATGTTGGATTCGCAGTTGTCAATGTTTCATTGTTGAACGGTTCAGTTGTATTAGTTAATGTTGGATTCGCAGTTGTCAATGTTTCATTGGTGAAATGTTGGGTTGTATTAGTTAATGTTCGATTCGCAGTGTTCAATGTTTCATTGGTGAAATGTTCAGTTGCATTAGTTAATGTTGGATTCGCAGTTGTCAGTGTTTCATTGGTGAAAGGTTCAGTTGTAATAGTTAATGTTGGATTCGCAGTTGTCAATGTTCCATTGGTGAAATGTTCGGTTGTATTAGTTAATGTTGGATTCGCAGTTGTCAATGTTTCATTGGTGAAATGTTCAGTTGCATTAGTTAATGTTGGATTCGCAGTTGTCAGTGTTTCATTGGTGAAATGTTTGGTTGTATTAGTTAATGTTGGATTCGCAGTTGTCAATGTTTTATTGGTGAAATGTTCGGTTGTATTGGTTAATGTTGGATTCGCAGTTGTCAATGTTTCATTGGTGAAATGTTCGGTTGTATGAGTTAATGTTGGATACACAGTTGTCAATGTTTCATTGGTGAAATGTTCTGTTGTGTTAGTTAATGTTGGATTCGCAGTTGTCAATGTTTCATTGGTGAAATGTTCGGTTGTATTAGTTAATGTTGGATTGGCAATTGTCAAAGTTTCATTGGTGAAATGTTCGGTTGTATTAGTTAATGTTGGATTCGCAATTGTCAAAGTTTCATTGGTGAAATGTTCGGTTGTATTAGTGAATGTTGGATTCGCAGTTGTCAATGTTTCATTGGTGAAATGTTCGGTTGTGTTAGTTATTGTTGGATTCTCAATTGTCAATGTTTCATTGGTGAAATGTTCAGTTGCATTAGTTAATGTTGGATTCGCAGTTGTCAGTGTTTCATTGGTGAAATGTTCAGTTGTATTAGTTAATGTTGGATTCGCAGTTGTCAATGTTTCATTGGTGAAATGTTGGGTTGTGTTAGTTAATGTTGGCTTCGCAGTTGTCAATGTTTCATTGGTGAATTGTTCGGTTGTATTGGTTAATGTTGGATTCGCCATTGTCAATGTTTCATTGGTGAAAGGTTCAGTTGTATTAGTCAATGTTGGATTCGCAGTTGTCAGTGTTTCATTGGTGAAATGTTCGGTTGTATTAGTTAATGCTGGATTCGCAGTTGTCAATGTTTCATTGGTGAAATGTTCAGTTGCATTAGTTAATGTTGGATTCGCAGTTGTTAGTGTTTCATTGCTGAAATGTTTGGTTGTATTAGTTAATGTTGGATTCGCAGTTGTCAATGTTTCATTGGTGAAATGTTCGGTTGTATTGGCTAATGTTGCAATCGCAGTTGTCAATGTTTCATTGGTGAAATGTTCGGTTGTATTAGTTAATGTTGGATACACAGTTGTCAATGATTCATTGGTGAAATGTTCGGTTGTATTAGTTAATGTTGGATTCGCCATTGTCAATGTTTCATTGGTGAATGGTTCAGTTGTGTTAGTTAATGTTGGATTCGCAGTTGTCTGTGTTTCATTGGTGAAATGTTCGGTTGTATTTATTACTGTTGGATTCGCAGTTCTCAATGTCTCATTGGTGAAATGTTCGGTTGTATTAGTTATTGTTGGATTCGCAGTTGTCAGTGTTTCATTGCTGAAATGTTCGGTTGTACTAGTTAATGTTGGATTCGCAATTGTCAATGTTTCATTGGTGAAATGTTCGGTTGTATTAGTTAATGTTGGATTCGCCGTTGTCATTGTTTCATTGGTGAAATGTTCTGTTGTATTAGTTAATGTTGGATTAGCAGTTGTCAATGTTTCATTGGTGAAATGTTCGGTTGTATTAGTTAATGTTGGATTCGCCATTGTCAATGTTTCATTAGTGAAATGTTCGGTTGTATTAGTTAATGTTGGATTCGCCGTTGTCAGTGTTTCGTTGGTGAATGGTTCAGTTGTATTAGTTAATGTTGGATTCGCAGTTGTCAATGTTTCATTGGTGAAATGTTGGGTTGTGTTAGTTAATGTTGGATTCGCAGTTGTCAATGTTTCATTGGTGAAATGTTCGGTTGTATTGGTTAATGTTGGATTCGCAGTTGTCAATGTTTCATTGGTGAAATGTTCGGTTATATTAGTTAATGTTGGATTCGCAATTGTAAAAGTTTCATTGGTGAAATGTTCGGTTGTATTAGTTAATGTTGGATACACAGTTGTCAATGAGTCATTGGTGAAATGTTCGGTTGCATTTGTTAATGTTGGATTCGCAGTTGTCAATGTTTCATTGATGAAATGTTCGGTTGTATTAGTTAATGTTGGATTCGCAATTGTCAAAGTTTCATTGGTGAAATGTTCGGTTGTATTAGTTAATGTTGGATTCGCAATTGTCAAAGTTTCATTGGTGAAATGTTCGGTTGTATTAGTTAATGTTGGATTCGCAGTTGTCAATGTTTCATTGGTGAAATGTTCGGTTGTATTAGTTATTGTTGGATTCTCAGTTGTCAATGTTTCATTGGTGAAATGTTCAGTTGCATTAGTTAATGTTGGATTCGCAGTTGTCAATGTTTCGTTGGTGAAATGTTCAGTTGTATTAGTTAATGTTGGATTCGCAGTTGTCAATGTTTCATTGGTGAAATGTTCAGTTGCATTAGTTAATGTTGGATTCGCAGTTGTCAGTGTTTCATTGGTGAAATGTTCAGTTGTATTAGTTAATGTTGGATTCGCAGTTGTCAATGTTTCATTGGTGAAATGTTCGGTTGTATTAGTTAATGTTGGATTCGCCATTGTCAATGTTTCATTGGTGAAAGGTTCAGTTGTATTAGTTAATGTTGGATTCGCAGTTGTCAATGTTTCATTGGTGAAATGTTCGGTTGTATTAGTTAATGTTGGATTCGCAGTTGTCAATGTTTCATTGGTGAAATGTTCAGTTGCATTAGTTAATGTTGGATTCGCAGTTGTCAGCGTTTCATTGGTGAAATGTTTGGTTGTATTAGTTAATGTTGGATTCGCAGTTGTCAATGTTTCATTGGTGAAAGGTTCGGTTGTATTGGTTAATGTTGGACTCGCAGTTGTCAATGTTTCATTGGTGAAATGTTCGGTTGTATGAGTTGATGTTGGATTCGCAGTTGTCAATGTTTCATTGGTGAAATGTTCTGTTGTGTTAGTTAATGTTGGATTCGCAGTTGTCAATGTTTCATTGGTGAAATGTTCGGTTGTATTAGTTAATGTTGGATTCGCAATTGTCAATGTTTCATTGGTGAAATGTTGGGTTGTGTTAGTTAATGTTGGATTCGCAGTTGTCAATGTTTCATTGGTGAAATGTTCGGTTGTATTGGTTAATGTTGGATTCGCAGTTGTCAATGTTTCATTGGTGAAATGTTCGGTTATATTAGCTAATGTTGGATTCGCAATTGTCAAAGTTTCATTGGTGAAATGTTCGGTTGTATTAGTTAATGTTGGATACACAGTTGTCAATGATTCATTGGTGAAATGTTCGGTTGTATTTGTTAATGTTGGATTCGCAGTTGTCAATGTTTCATTGATGAAATGTTCGGTTGTATTAGTTAATGTTGGATTCGCAATTGTCAAAGTTTCATTGGTGAAATGTTCGGTTGTATTAGTTAATGTTGGATTCGCAATTGTCAAAGTTTCATTGGTGAAATGTTCGGTTGTATTAGTTAATGTTGGATTCGCAGTTGTCAATGTTTCATTGGTGAAATGTTCAGTTGCATTAGTTAATGTTGGATTCGCAGTTGTCAGTGTTTCATTGGTGAAATGTTCAGTTGTATTAGTTAATGTTGGATTCGCAGTTGTCAATGTTTCATTGGTGAAATGTTCGGTTGTATTAGTTAATGTTGGATTCGCCATTGTCAATGTTTCATTGGTGAAAGGTTCAGTTGTATTAGTTAATGTTGGATTCGCAGTTGTCAGTGTTTCATTGGTGAAATGTTCGGTTGTATTAGTTAATGTTGGATTCGCAGTTGTCAATGTTTCATTGGTGAAATGTTCAGTTGCATTAGTTAATGTTGGATTCGCAGTTGTCAGCGTTTCATTGGTGAAATGTTTGGTTGTATTAGTTAATGTTGGATTCGCAGTTGTCAATGTTTCATTGGTGAAATGTTCGGTTGTATTGGTTAATGTTGGACTCGCAGTTGTCAATGTTTCATTGGTGAAATGTTCGGTTGTAAGAGTTGATGTTGGATTCGCAGTTGTCAATGTTTCATTGGTGAAATGTTCAGTTGTGTTAGTTAATGTTGGAATCGCAGTTGTCAATGTTTCATTGGTGAAATGTTCGGTTGTATTAGTTAATGTTGGATTCGCAATTGTCAATGTTTCATTGGTGAAATGTTCGGTTGTATTAGTTAATGTTGGATTCGCAATTGTCAAAGTTTCATTGGTGAAATGTTCGGTTGTATTAGTTAATGTTGGATTCGCAGTTGTCAATGTTTCATTGGTGAAATATTCGGTTGTGTTAGTTATTGTTGGATTCGCAGTTGTCAATGTTTCATTGGTGAAATGTTCGGTTGCATTAGTTAATGTTGGATTCGCAGTTGTCAGTGTTTCATTGGTGAAATGTTCAGTTGTATTAGTTAATGTTGGATTCGCAGTTGTCAATGTTTCATTGGTGAAATGTTGGGTTGTGTTAGTTAATGTTGGATTCGCAGTTGTCAATGTTTCATTGGTGAATTGTTCGGTTGTATTGGTTAATGTTGGATTCGCCATTGTCAATGTTTCATTGGTGAAAGGTTCAGTTGTATTAGTTAATGTTGGATTCGCAGTTGTCAGTGTTTCATTTGTGAAATGTTCGGTTGTATTAGTTAATGTTGGATTCGCAGCTGTCAATGTTTCATTGGTGAATGGTTCAGTTGTGTTAGTTAATGTTGGATTCGCAGTTGTCTGTGTTTCATTGGTGAAATGTTCGGTTGTATTAATTACTCTTGGATTCGCAGTTCTCAATGTCTCATTGGTGAAATGTTCGGTTGTATTAGTTAATGTTGGATTCGCAGTTGTCAGTGTTTCATTGGTGAAATGTTCGGTTGTACTAGTTAATGTTGGATTCGCAATTGTCAATGTTTCATTGGTGAAATGTTCGGTTGTATTAGTTAATGTTGGATTCGCCGTTGTCATTGTTTCATTGGTGAAATGTTCAGTTGTATTAGTTAATGTTGGATTCGCAGTTGTCAATGTTTCATTGGTGAAATGTTCGGTTGTATTAGTTAATGTTGGATTCGCAATTGTCAATGTTTCATTAGTGAAATGTTCGGTTGTATTAGTTAATGTTGGATTCGCCGTTGTCAGTGTTTCGTTGGTGAATGGTTCAGTTGTATTAGTTAATGTTGGATTCGCGGTTGTCAATGTTTCATTGGTGAAATGTTGGGTTGTGTTAGTTAATGTTGGATTCGCAGTTGTCAATGTTTCATTGGTGAAATGTTGGGTTGTGTTAGTTAATGTTGGATTCGCAATTGTCAATGTTTCATTGGTGAATTGCTCGGTTGTATTAGTTAATGTTGGATTCGCAGTTGTCAATGTTTCATTGGTGAAAGGTTCAGTTGTATTAGTTAATGTTGGATTCGCAGTTCTCAATGTCTCATTGGTGAAATGTTCGGTTGTATTAGTTAATGTTGGATTCGCAGTTGTCAGTGTTTCATTGGTGAAATGTTCGGTTGTACTAGTTAATGTTGGATTCGCAATTGTCAATGTTTCATCGGTGAAGGGTTCGGTTGTATTAGTTATTGTTGGATTCGCCGTTGTCATTGTTTCATTGGTGAAATGTTCAGTTGTATTAGTTAATGTTGGATTCGCAGTTGTCAATGTTTCATTGGTGAAATGTTGGGTTGTGTTAGTTAATGTTGGATTCGCAGTTGTCAATGTTTCATTGGTGAATTGTTCGGTTGTATTGGTTAATGTTGGATTCGCCATTGTCAATGTTTCATTGGTGAAAGGTTCAGTTGTATTAGTTAATGTTGGATTCGCAGTTGTCAGTGTTTCATTTGTGAAATGTTCGGTTGTATTAGTTAATGTTGGATTCGCAGCTGTCAATGTTTCATTGGTGAATGGTTCAGTTGTGTTAGTTAATGTTGGATTCGCAGTTGTCTGTGTTTCATTGGTGAAATGTTCGGTTGTATTAATTACTGTTGGATTCGCAGTTCTCAATGTCTCATTGGTGAAATGTTCGGTTGTATTAGTTAATGTTGGATTCGCAGTTGTCAGTGTTTCATTGGTGAAATGTTCGGTTGTACTAGTTAATGTTGGATTCGCAATTGTCAATGTTTCATTGGTGAAATGTTCGGTTGTATTAGTTAATGTTGGATTCGCCGTTGTCATTGTTTCATTGGTGAAATGTTCAGTTGTATTAGTTAATGTTGGATTCGCAGTTGTCAATGTTTCATTGGTGAAATGTTCGGTTGTATTAGTTAATGTTGGATTCGCCGTTGTCATTGTTTCATTGGTGAAATGTTCGGTTGTATTAGTTAATGTTGGATTCGCAGTTGTCAGTGTTTCATTGGTGAAATGTTCAGTTGTATTAGTTAATGTTGGATTCGCAGTTGTCAATGTTTCGTTGGTGAATGGTTCAGTTGTATTAGTTAATGTTGGATTCGCAGTTGTCAATGTTTCATTGGTGAAATGTTGGGTTGTGTTAGTTAATGTTGGATTCGCAGTTGTCAATGTTTCATTGCTGAAATGTTCGGTTGTATTAGTTAATGTTGGATTCGCAGTTGTCAATGTTTCATTGGTGAAATGTTCAGTTTTATTAGTTAATGTTGGATTCGCAGTTGTCAATGTTTCATTGTTGAACGGTTCAGTTGTATTAGTTAATGTTGGATTCGCAGTTGTCAATGTTTCATTGGTGAAATGTTCAGTTGTATTAGTTAATGATCGCTTCGCAGTGTTCAATGTTTCATTGGTGAAATGTTCAGTTGCATTAGTTAATGTTGGATTCGCAGTTGTCAGTGTTTCATTGGTGAAATGTTTGGTTGTATTAGTTAATGTTGGATTCGCAGTTGTCAATGTTTCATTGGTGAAATGTTCGGTTGTATTAGTTAATGTTGGATTCGCAGTTGTCAGTGTTTCATTGGTGAAATGTTTGGTTGTATTATTTATGGTTGGATTCGCAGTTGTCAATGTTTCATTGGTGAAATGTTCGGTTGTATGAGTTAATGTTGGATTCGCAGTTGTCAATGTTTCATTGGTGAAATGTTCAGTTGCATTAGTTAATGTTGGATTCGCAGTTGTCAGTGTTTCATTGGTGAAATGTTCAGTTGTATTAGTTAATGTTGGATTCGCAGTTGTCAATGTTTCATTGGTGAAATGTTGGGTTGTGTTAGTTAATGTTGGATTCGCAGTTGTCAGTGTTTCATTGGTGAAATGTTCGGTTGTATTAGTTAATGTTGGATTCGCAGTTGTCAATGTTTCATTGGTGAAATGTTCAGTTGCATTAGTTAATGTTGGATTCGCAGTTGTCAGTGTTTCATTGGTGAAATGTTCAGTTGTATTAGTTAATGTTGGATTCGCAGTTGTCAATGTTTCATTGGTGAAATGTTCGGTTGTATTAGTTAATGTTGGATTCGCCATTGTCAATGTTTCATTGGTGAAAGGTTCAGTTGTATTAGTTAATGTTGGATTCGCAGTTGTCAGTGTTTCATTGGTGAAATGTTCGGTTGTATTAGTTAATGTTGGATTCGCAGTTCTCAATGTCTCATTGGTGAAATGTTCGGTTGTATTAGTTAATGTTGGATTCGCAGTTGTCAGTGTTTCATTGGTGAAATGTTCGGTTGTACTAGTTAATGTTGGATTCGCAATTGTCAATGTTTCATTGGTGAAATGTTCGGTTGTATTAGTTAATGTTGGATTCGCCGTTGTCATTGTTTCATTGGTGAAATGTTCAGTTGTATTAGTTAATGTTGGATTCGCAGTTGTCAATGTTTCATTGGTGAAATGTTCGGTTGTATTAGTTAATGTTGGATTCGCAATTGTCAATGTTTCATTAGTGAAATGTTCGGTTGTATTAGTTAATGTTGGATTCGCCGTTGTCAGTGTTTCGTTGGTGAATGGTTCAGTTGTATTAGTTAATGTTGGATTCGCGGTTGTCAATGTTTCATTGGTGAAATGTTGGGTTGTGTTAGTTAATGTTGGATTCGCAGTTGTCAATGTTTCATTGGTGAAATGTTGGGTTGTGTTAGTTAATGTTGGATTCGCAATTGTCAATGTTTCATTGGTGAATTGCTCGGTTGTATTAGTTAATGTTGGATTCGCAGTTGTCAATGTTTCATTGGTGAAAGGTTCAGTTGTATTAGTTAATGTTGGATTCGCAGTTCTCAATGTCTCATTGGTGAAATGTTCGGTTGTATTAGTTAATGTTGGATTCGCAGTTGTCAGTGTTTCATTGGTGAAATGTTCGGTTGTACTAGTTAATGTTGGATTCGCAATTGTCAATGTTTCATCGGTGAAGGGTTCGGTTGTATTAGTTATTGTTGGATTCGCCGTTGTCATTGTTTCATTGGTGAAATGTTCAGTTGTATTAGTTAATGTTGGATTCGCAGTTGTCAATGTTTCATTGGTGAAATGTTGGGTTGTGTTAGTTAATGTTGGATTCGCAGTTGTCAATGTTTCATTGGTGAATTGTTCGGTTGTATTGGTTAATGTTGGATTCGCCATTGTCAATGTTTCATTGGTGAAAGGTTCAGTTGTATTAGTTAATGTTGGATTCGCAGTTGTCAGTGTTTCATTTGTGAAATGTTCGGTTGTATTAGTTAATGTTGGATTCGCAGCTGTCAATGTTTCATTGGTGAATGGTTCAGTTGTGTTAGTTAATGTTGGATTCGCAGTTGTCTGTGTTTCATTGGTGAAATGTTCGGTTGTATTAATTACTGTTGGATTCGCAGTTCTCAATGTCTCATTGGTGAAATGTTCGGTTGTATTAGTTAATGTTGGATTCGCAGTTGTCAGTGTTTCATTGGTGAAATGTTCGGTTGTACTAGTTAATGTTGGATTCGCAATTGTCAATGTTTCATTGGTGAAATGTTCGGTTGTATTAGTTAATGTTGGATTCGCCGTTGTCATTGTTTCATTGGTGAAATGTTCAGTTGTATTAGTTAATGTTGGATTCGCAGTTGTCAATGTTTCATTGGTGAAATGTTCGGTTGTATTAGTTAATGTTGGATTCGCCGTTGTCATTGTTTCATTGGTGAAATGTTCGGTTGTATTAGTTAATGTTGGATTCGCAGTTGTCAGTGTTTCATTGGTGAAATGTTCAGTTGTATTAGTTAATGTTGGATTCGCAGTTGTCAATGTTTCGTTGGTGAATGGTTCAGTTGTATTAGTTAATGTTGGATTCGCAGTTGTCAATGTTTCATTGGTGAAATGTTGGGTTGTGTTAGTTAATGTTGGATTCGCAGTTGTCAATGTTTCATTGCTGAAATGTTCGGTTGTATTAGTTAATGTTGGATTCGCAGTTGTCAATGTTTCATTGGTAAAATGTTCAGTTTTATTAGTTAATGTTGGATTCGCAGTTGTCAATGTTTCATTGTTGAACGGTTCAGTTGTATTAGTTAATGTTGGATTCGCAGTTGTCAATGTTTCATTGGTGAAATGTTCAGTTGTATTAGTTAATGATCGCTTCGCAGTGTTCAATGTTTCATTGGTGAAATGTTCAGTTGCATTAGTTAATGTTGGATTCGCAGTTGTCAGTGTTTCATTGGTGAAATGTTTGGTTGTATTAGTTAATGTTGGATTCGCAGTTGTCAATGTTTCATTGGTGAAATGTTCGGTTGTATTAGTTAATGTTGGATTCGCAGTTGTCAGTGTTTCATTGGTGAAATGTTTGGTTGTATTATTTATGGTTGGATTCGCAGTTGTCAATGTTTCATTGGTGAAATGTTCGGTTGTATGAGTTAATGTTGGATTCGCAGTTGTCAATGTTTCATTGGTGAAATGTTCAGTTGCATTAGTTAATGTTGGATTCGCAGTTGTCAGTGTTTCATTGGTGAAATGTTCAGTTGTATTAGTTAATGTTGGATTCGCAGTTGTCAATGTTTCATTGGTGAAATGTTGGGTTGTGTTAGTTAATGTTGGATTCGCAGTTGTCAGTGTTTCATTGGTGAAATGTTCGGTTGTATTAGTTAATGTTGGATTCGCAGTTGTCAATGTTTCATTGGTGAAATGTTCAGTTGCATTAGTTAATGTTGGATTCGCAGTTGTCAGTGTTTCATTGGTGAAATGTTCAGTTGTATTAGTTAATGTTGGATTCGCAGTTGTCAATGTTTCATTGGTGAAATGTTCGGTTGTATTAGTTAATGTTGGATTCGCCATTGTCAATGTTTCATTGGTGAAAGGTTCAGTTGTATTAGTTAATGTTGGATTCGCAGTTGTCAGTGTTTCATTGGTGAAATGTTCGGTTGTATTAGTTAATGTTGGATTCGCAGTTGTCAATGTTTCATTGGTGAAATGTTCAGTTGCATTAGTTAATGTTGGATTCGCAGTTGTCAGCGTTTCATTGGTGAAATGTTTGGTTGTATTAGTTAATGTTGGATTCGCAGTTGTCAATGTTTCATTGGTGAAATGTTCGGTTGTATTGGTTAATGTTGGACTCGCAGTTGTCAATGTTTCATTGGTGAAATGTTCGGTTGTATTAGTTAATGTTGGATTCGCAGTTGTCAGTGTTTCATTGGTGAAATGTTTGGTTGTATTATTTATGGTTGGATTCGCAGTTGTCAATGTTTCATTGGTGAAATGTTCGGTTGTATGAGTTAATGTTGGATTCGCAGTTGTCAATGTTTCATTGGTGAAATGTTCAGTTGCATTAGTTAATGTTGGATTCGCAGTTGTCAGTGTTTCATTGGTGAAATGTTCAGTTGTATTAGTTAATGTTGGATTCGCAGTTGTCAATGTTTCATTGGTGAAATGTTGGGTTGTGTTAGTTAATGTTGGATTCGCAGTTGTCAATGTTTCATTGGTGAAATGTTCAGTTGTGTTAGTTAATGTTGGAATCGCAGTTGTCAATGTTTCATTGGTGAAATGTTCGGTTGTATTAGTTAATGTTGGATTCGCAATTGTCAAAGTTTCATTGGTGAAATGTTCGGTTGTATTAGTTAATGTTGGATTCGCAATTGTCAAAGTTTCATTGGTGAAATGTTCGGTTGTATTAGTTAATGTTGGATTCGCAGTTGTCAATGTTTCATTGGTGAAATATTCGGTTGTGTTAGTTATTGTTGGATTCGCAGTTGTCAATGTTTCATTGGTGAAATGTTCGGTTGCATTAGTTAATGTTGGATTCGCAGTTGTCAGTGTTTCATTGGTGAAATGTTCAGTTGTATTAGTTAATGTTGGATTCGCAGTTGTCAATGTTTCATTGGTGAAATGTTGGGTTGTGTTAGTTAATGTTGGATTCGCAGTTGTCAATGTTTCATTGGTGAATTGTTCGGTTGTATTGGTTAATGTTGGATTCGCCATTGTCAATGTTTCATTGGTGAAAGGTTCAGTTGTATTAGTTAATGTTGGATTCGCAGTTGTCAGTGTTTCATTTGTGAAATGTTCGGTTGTATTAGTTAATGTTGGATTCGCAGCTGTCAATGTTTCATTGGTGAATGGTTCAGTTGTGTTAGTTAATGTTGGATTCGCAGTTGTCTGTGTTTCATTGGTGAAATGTTCGGTTGTATTAATTACTGTTGGATTCGCAGTTCTCAATGTCTCATTGGTGAAATGTTCGGTTGTATTAGTTAATGTTGGATTCGCAGTTGTCAGTGTTTCATTGGTGAAATGTTCGGTTGTACTAGTTAATGTTGGATTCGCAATTGTCAATGTTTCATTGGTGAAATGTTCGGTTGTATTAGTTAATGTTGGATTCGCCGTTGTCATTGTTTCATTGGTGAAATGTTCAGTTGTATTAGTTAATGTTGGATTCGCAGTTGTCAATGTTTCATTGGTGAAATGTTCGGTTGTATTAGTTAATGTTGGATTCGCAATTGTCAATGTTTCATTAGTGAAATGTTCGGTTGTATTAGTTAATGTTGGATTCGCCGTTGTCAGTGTTTCGTTGGTGAATGGTTCAGTTGTATTAGTTAATGTTGGATTCGCGGTTGTCAATGTTTCATTGGTGAAATGTTGGGTTGTGTTAGTTAATGTTGGATTCGCAGTTGTCAATGTTTCATTGGTGAAATGTTGGGTTGTGTTAGTTAATGTTGGATTCGCAGTTGTCAATGTTTCATTGGTGAATTGTTCGGTTGTATTAGTTAATGTTGGATTCGCAGTTGTCAATGTTTCATTGGTGAAAGGTTCAGTTGTATTAGTTAATGTTGGATTCGCCATTGTCAATGTTTCAATAGTGAAATGTTCGGTTGTATTAGTTAATGTTGGATTCGCCGTTGTCAGTGTTTCGTTGGTGAATGGTTCAGTTGTATTAGTTAATGTTGGATTCGCAGTTGTCAATGTTTCATTGGTGAAATGTTGGGTTGTGTTAGTTAATGTTGGATTCGCAGTTGTCAATGTTTCATTGGTGAAATGTTCGGTTGTATTAGTTAATGTTGGATTCGCAATTGTCAAAGTTTCATTGGTGAAATGTTCGGTTGTATTAGTTAATGTTGGATACACAGTTGTCAATGATTCATTGGTGAAATGTTCGGTTGTATTTGTTAATGTTGGATTCGCAGTTGTCAATGTTTCATTGGTGAAATGTTCGGTTGTATTAGTTAATGTTGGATTCGCAATTGTCAAAGTTTCATTGGTGAAATGTTCGGTTGTATTAGCTAATGTTGGATACACAGTTGTCAATGATTCATTGGTGAAATGTTCGGTTGTATTTGTTAATGTTGGATTCGCAGTTGTCAGTGTTTCATTGGTGAAATGTTCGGTTGTATTAATTACTGTTGGATTCGCAGTTCTCAATGTCTCATTGGTGCAATGTTCGGTTGTATTAGTTAATGTTGGATTCGCAGTTGTCAGTGTTTCATTGGTGAAATGTTCGGTTGTACTAGTTAATGTTGGATTCGCAATTGTCAATGTTTCATCGGTGAAGGGTTCGGTTGTATTAGTTTTTGTTGGATTCGCCGTTGTCATTGTTTCATTGGTGAAATGTTCAGTTGTATTAGTTAATGTTGGATTCGCAGTTGTCAATGTTTCATTGGTGAAATGTTGGGTTGTGTTAGTTAATGTTGGATTCGCAGTTGTCAGTGTTTCATTTGTGAATTGTTCGGTTGTATTGGTTAATGTTGGATTCGCCATTGTCAATGTTTCATTGGTGAAAGGTTCAGTTGTATTAGTTAATGTTGGATTCGCAGTTGTCAGTGTTTCATTTGTGAAATGTTCGGTTGTATTAGTTAATGTTGGATTCGCAGCTGTCAATGTTTCATTGGTGAATGGTTCAGTTGTGTTAGTTAATGTTGGATTCGCAGTTGTCTGTGTTTCATTGGTGAAATGTTCGGTTGTATTAATTACTGTTGGATTCGCAGTTCTCAATGTCTCATTGGTGAAATGTTCGGTTGTATTAGTTAATGTTGGATTCGCAGTTGTCAGTGTTTCATTGGTGAAATGTTCGGTTGTACTAGTTAATGTTGGATTCGCAATTGTCAATGTTTCATTGGTGAAATGTTCGGTTGTATTAGTTAATGTTGGATTCGCCGTTGTCATTGTTTCATTGGTGAAATGTTCAGTTGTATTAGTTAATGTTGGATTCGCAGTTGTCAATGTTTCATTGGTGAAAGGTTCGGTTGTATTAGTTAATGTTGGATTCGCCGTTGTCATTGTTTCATTGGTGAAATGTTCAGTTGTATTAGTTAATGTTGGATTCGCAGTTGTCAGTGTTTCATTGGTGAAATGTTCAGTTGTATTAGTTAATGTTGGATTCGCAGTTGTCAATGTTTCGTTGGTGAATGGTTCAGTTGTATTAGTTAATGTTGGATTCGCAGTTGTCAATGTTTCATTGGTGAAATGTTGGGTTGTGTTAGTTAATGTTGGATTCGCAGTTGTCAATGTTTCATTGCTGAAATGTTCGGTTGTATTAGTTAATGTTGGATTCGCAGTTGTCAATGTTTCATTGGTGAAATGTTCAGTTTTATTAGTTAATGTTGGATTCGCAGTTGTCAATGTTTCATTGTTGAACGGTTCAGTTGTATTAGTTAATGTTGGATTCGCAGTTGTCAATGTTTCATTGGTGAAATGTTCAGTTGTATTAGTTAATGTTCGCTTCGCAGTGTTCAATGTTTCATTGGTGAAATGTTCAGTTGCATTAGTTAATGTTGGATTCGCAGTTGTCAGTGTTTCATTGGTGAAATGTTTGGTTGTATTAGTTAATGTTGGATTCGCAGTTGTCAATGTTTCATTGGTGAAATGTTCGGTTGTATTAGTTAATGTTGGATTCGCAGTTGTCAGTGTTTCATTGGTGAAATGTTTGGTTGTATTATTTATGGTTGGATTCGCAGTTGTCAATGTTTCATTGGTGAAATGTTCGGTTGTATGAGTTAATGTTGGATTCGCAGTTGTCAATGTTTCATTGGTGAAATGTTCAGTTGCATTAGTTAATGTTGGATTCGCAGTTGTCAGTGTTTCATTGGTGAAATGTTCAGTTGTATTAGTTAATGTTGGATTCGCAGTTGTCAATGTTTCATTGGTGAAATGTTGGGTTGTGTTAGTTAATGTTGGATTCGCAGTTGTCAATGTTTCATTGGTGAATTGTTCGGTTGTATTAGTTAATGTTGGATTCGCCATTGTCAATGCTTCATTGGTGAAAGGTTCAGTTGTATTAGTTAATGTTGGATTCGCAGTTGTCAGTGTTTCATTGGTGAAATGTTCGGTTGTATTAGTTAATGTTGGATTCGCAGTTGTCAATGTTTCATTGGTGAAATGTTCAGTTGCATTAGTTAATGTTGGATGCGCAGTTGTCAGTGTTTCATTGGTGAAATGTTTGGTTGTATTAGTTAATGTTGGATTCGCAGTTGTCAATGTTTCATTGGTGAAATGTTCGGTTGTATTGGTTAATGTTGGATTCGCAGTTGTCAATGTTTCATTGGTGAAATGTTCGGTTGTATTAGTTATTGTTGGATTCTCAGTTGTCAATGTTTCATTGGTGAAATGTTCAGTTGCATTAGTTAATGTTGGATTCGCAGTTGTCAGTGTTTCATTGGTGAAATGTTCAGTTGTATTAGTCAATGTTGGATTCGCAGTTGTCAATGTTTCATTGGTGAAATGTTCAGTTGCATTAGTTAATGTTGGATTCGCAGTTGTCAGTGTTTCATTGGTGAAATGTGCAGTTGTATTAGTTAATGTTGGTTTCGCAGTTGTCAATGTTTCATTGGTGAAATGTTGGGTTGTGTTAGTTAATGTTGGATTCGCAGTTGTCAATGTTTCATTGGTGAATTGTTCGGTTGTATTAGTTAATGTTGGATTCGCCATTGTCAATGTTTCATTGGTGAAATGTTCAGTTGTATTAGTTAATGTTGGATTCGCAGTTCTGAATGTCTCATTGGTGAATTGTTCGGTTGTATTAGTTAATGTTGGATTCGCAGTTGTCAATGTTTCATTGGTGAAATGTTCAGTTGCATTAGTTAATGTTGGATTCGCAGTTGTCAGTGTTTCATTGGTGAAATGTTTGGTTGTATTAGTTAATGTTGGATTCGCAGTTGTCAATGTTTCATTGGTGAAATGTTCGGTTGTATTAGTTAATGTTGGATTCGCAATTGTCAAAGTTTCATTGGTGAAATGTTCGGTTGTATTGGTTAATGTTGGATTCGCAGTTGTCAATGTTTCATTGAAGAAATGTTCGGTTGTATTAGTTAATGTTGGATTCGCAATTGTCAAAGTTTCATTGGTGAAATGTTCGGTTGTATTAGTTAATGTTGGATTCGCAATTGTCAAAGTTTCATTGGTGAAATGTTCGGTTGTATTAGTTAATGTTGGATTCGCAGTTGTCAATGTTTCATTGGTGAATTGTTCGGTTGTATTGGTTAATGTTGGATTCGCAGTTGTCAATGTTTCATTAATGAAATGTTCGGTTGTATTAGTTAATGTTGGATTCGCAGCTGTCAAAGTTTCATTGGTGAAATGTTCGGTTGTATTAGGTAATGTTGGATTCGCAATTGTCAAAGTTTCATTGGTGAAATGTTCGGTTGTATTAGTTAATGTTGGATTCGCAGTTGTCAATGTTTCATTGGTGAAATGTTCGGTTGTATTAGTTATTGTTGGATTCTCAGTTGTCAATGTTTCATTGGTGAAATGTTCAGTTGCATTAGTTAATGTTGGATTCGCAGTTGTCAGTGTTTCATTGGTGAAATGTTCAGTTGTATTAGTCAATGTTGGATTCGCAGTTGTCAATGTTTCTTTGGTGAATTGTTGGGTTGTGTTAGTTAATGTTGGATTCGCAGTTGTCAGTGTTTCATTGGTGAAATGTTCAGTTGTATTAGTTAATGTTGGATTCGCAGTTGTCAATGTTTCATTGGTGAAATGTTCTGTTGTGTTAGTTAATGTTGGATTCGCAGTTGTCAATGTTTCATTGGTGAATTGTTCGGTTGTATTAGTTAATGTTGGATTCGCCATTGTCAATGTTTCATTGGTGAAAGGTTCAGTTGTATTAGTTAATGTTGGATTCGCAGTTGTCAGTGTTTCATTGGTGAAATGTTCGGTTGTATTAGTTAATGTTGGATTCGCAGTTGTCAATGTGTCATTGGTGAAATGTTCAGTTGCATTAGTTAATGTTGGATTCGCAGTTGTCAGTGTTTCATTGGTGAAATGTTTAGTTGTATTAGTTAATGTTGGATTCGCAGTTGTCAATGTTTCATTGGTGAAATGTTCGGTTGTATTGGTTAATGTTGGATTCGCAGTTGTCAATGTTTCATTGGTGAAATGTTCGGTTGTATGAGTTAATGTTGGATTCGCAGTTGTCAATGTTTCATTGGTGAAATGTTCAGTTGCATTAGTCAATGTTGGATTCGCAGTTGTCAGTGTTTGATTGGTGAAATGTTCAGTTGTAGTAGTTAATGTTGGATTCGCAGTTGTCAGTGTTTCGTTGGTGAATTGTTCGGTTGCATTAGTTAATGTTGGATTCGCCATTGTCAATGTTTCATTGGTGAAAGGTTCCGTTGTATTAGTTAATGTGGGATTCGCAGTTGTCAGTGTTTCATTGGTGAAATGTTCGGTTGTATTACTTATTGTTGGATTCGCAGTTGTCAATGTTTCATTGGTGAAATGTTCAGTTGCATTAGTTAATGTTGGATTCGCAGTTGTCAGTGTTTCATTGGTGAAATGTTTGGTTGTATTAGTTAATGTTGGATTCGCAGTTGTCAATGTTTCATTGGTGAAATGTTCGGTTGTATTGGTTAATGTTGGATTCGCAGTTGTCAATGTTTCATTGATGAAATGTTCGGTTGTATTAGTTAATGTTGGATTCGCAATTGTCAAAGTTTCATTGGTGAAATGTTCGGTTGTATTAGTTAATGTTGGATTCGCAATTGTCAAAGTTTCATTGGTGAAATGTTCGGTTGTATTAGTTAATGTTGGATTCGCAGTTGTCAATGTTTCATTGGTGAAATGTTCGGTTGTATTAGTTATTGTTGGATTCTCAGTTGTCAATGTTTCATTGGTGAAATGTTGGGTTGTGTTAGTTAATGTTGGATTCGCAGTTGTCAATGTTTCATTTGTGAATTGTTCGGTTGTATTGGTTAATGTTGGATTCGCAGTTGTCAATGTTTCATTGGTGAAATGTTCAATTTTATTAGTTAATGTTGGATTCGCAGTTGTCAATGTTTCATTGGTGAACGGTTCAGTTTTATTAGTTAATGTTGGATTCGCAGTTGTCAGTGTTTCATTGGTGAAATGTTCGGTTGTATTAGTTAATGTTGGATTCGCAGTTGTCAATGTGTCATTGGTGAAATGTTCAGTTGCATTAGTTAATGTTGGATTCGCAGTTGTCAGTGTTTCATTGGTGAAATGTTTGGTTGTATTAGTTAATGTTGGATTCGCAGTTGTCAATGTTTCATTGGTGAAATGTTCGGTTGTATTGGTTAATGTTGGATTCGCAGTTGTCAATGTTTCATTGGTGAAATGTTCGGTTGTATGAGTTAATGTTGGATTCGCAGTTGTCAATGTTTCATTGGTGAAATGTTCAGTTGCATTAGTCAATGTTGGATTCGCAGTTGTCAGTGTTTGATTGGTGAAATGTTCAGTTGTAGTAGTTAATGTTGGATTCGCAGTTGTCAGTGTTTCGTTGGTGAATTGTTCGGTTGCATTAGTTAATGTTGGATTCGCCATTGTCAATGTTTCATTGGTGAAAGGTTCCGTTGTATTAGTTAATGTGGGATTCGCAGTTGTCAGTGTTTCATTGGTGAAATGTTCGGTTGTATTAGTTATTGTTGGATTCGCAGTTGTCAATGTTTCATTGGTGAAATGTTCAGTTGCATTAGTTAATGTTGGATTCGCAGTTGTCAGTGTTTCATTGGTGAAATGTTTGGTTGTATTAGTTAATGTTGGATTCGCAGTTGTCAATGTTTCATTGGTGAAATGTTCGGTTGTATTGGTTAATGTTGGATTCGCAGTTGTCAATGTTTCATTGATGAAATGTTCGGTTGTATTAGTTAATGTTGGATTCGCAATTGTCAAAGTTTCATTGGTGAAATGTTCGGTTGTATTAGTTAATGTTGGATTCGCAATTGTCAAAGTTTCATTGGTGAAATGTTCGGTTGTATTAGTTAATGTTGGATTCGCAGTTGTCAATGTTTCATTGGTGAAATGTTCGGTTGTATTAGTTATTGTTGGATTCTCAGTTGTCAATGTTTCATTGGTGAAATGTTGGGTTGTGTTAGTTAATGTTGGATTCGCAGTTGTCAATGTTTCATTGGTGAATTGTTCGGTTGTATTGGTTAATGTTGGATTCGCAGTTGTCAATGTTTCATTGGTGAAATGTTCAGTTTTATTAGTTAATGTTGGATTCGCAGTTGTCAGTGTTTCATTGGTGAAATGTTCGGTTGTATTAGTTAATGTTGGATTCGCTGTTGTCAATGTTTCATTGGTGATACGTTCAGTTGTATTAGTCAATGTTGGATTCGCAGTTGTCAATGTTTCATTGGTGAAATGTTCGGTTGTATTAGTTAATGTTGGATTCGCAGTTGTCAATGTTTCATTGGTGAAATGTTCGGTTGTATTAGTTAATGTTGGATTCGCAGTTGTCAATGTTTCATTGGTGAAATGTTCAGTTTTATTAGTTAATGTTGGATTCGCAGTTGTCAGTGTTTGATTGGTGAAATGTTCGGTTGTATTAGTTAATGTTGGATTCGCAGTTGTCAATGTTTCATTGGTGAACGGTTCAGTTGTATTAGTTAATGTTGGATTCGCCGTTGTCAATGTTTCATTGGTGAAATGTTCGGTTCTATTAGTTAATGTCAGATTCGCCGTTGTCAATGTTTCATTTGTGAAATGTTCGATCGTATTGGTTGTTCGTTCTTTGTCATTAATATCATTCTCTGTATGAATGGTGAACATATATTTAACAGTTAAGTTTGTTTGATTGTGAAGCGTGTTATTTAGCGGAAAATCCGTTATGCTCTCATTTACATATTGATCCGTTCTATTAAGGGAACCTGTTTCAGTCTCATCCATCGTTATCACCGATGGCGGCGTTTCTTCGTCAAATACAATTCTCAACGTGGTGTTCGACGTACTTATATTCGGTTGCGTGACATTTAAAAGCGAGTTTGAATTTGATTGATTTGCCATACGTTCAGTGGTATAAGACGATTGAAATGTGGATATTGTGGTTACGTTGAGAAAGTATCTTGTTCTGCTCAGACTTGAATCTTCTGTTGTTGCATTGTCGAAATGGTCTGAAGTGTTCAAAAATGGAACTTTCTGTGTCGTCATTGTCCCTTCGAGAAACATTTGCGTTGTATTCGACGCTTGACTACTCAGAGTTGCTTGAGTTTCATTATCAACTAGTAAGGTGCTGTTGAAAAATATTGTCGTCTTGTTAGCAAAATTTGTGGTAAAATTTGACACTGGTGAAGTAGTTGTAGCCTTTGCTGTATAAAGCAAGACATCTGAGATATTTGAGTCTAGGTAATTCAAAGTCGTTAGAGTGTCGTTTAAATTTGCTACCGTGTCATTTCCAAACGGTCCTGTGATGTTAAATTGCAAATAAGTCACCGTTGATTCTGTTTCGCTCTCAAATTGGTTGGTGAAATTAAAGATTGAACCATGCTTAACAGTCGGCGTGATATGAAAGCCAGAAGACGGAACTGTGCTGTCATTATTTGCCTCTTCTGTAACGTTCAGCAGATGCTGAATTTGAGTTGTGCCATGTACTGCAATCCATTGTTCAGTGACATTTAAAGAGGAATATGAAAGCGTTGCTGAAGTAGAGTTTCTGATGAGAAGAGTGTCGTTTGAATCATTAGCCGGATATTCCGTCATGTTTCCTGTGAACGATTGTTTTGTGCGTGGGCTAATTAGATTGCCAGTGGAGTTTTCAAGCAAGGCGATGACATTAGCCATGGTTTGATTATCAAATCCTCCAGTAACATTGGAAACTGGGATCAGGGTCGTTTGGTTGCGAAAGTGTTCAGTAATATTGGGCTCAGAATGAATCGACGTTGAGTTAATTTCTTCCAAAACATTTGGTGAAGCAGCTGTGTCCCTGGAATAGTGCAACGTGAAATTTAATTCTGTTTGTTTAAGTTTTGAAGTAGTTTCATTTGTGAAATATACGGTCGTGTTTAAAACAGGTGTCATCGTGTCTTCACTTAAAAATGTTGTGGAGTCATTCGCAAAATGAGTAGTTTTATTCGAAAAAGGAACCACAGTCGTTTGATTGTGAAAGTATTCCGTTATATTGATTCCTGGAGAAATCGATGTCGAGTGGGTTCCTTCCAAAATGGTCGGAGAAGTAATTGTGTCGTTGGAATAGTGCAGCGTGAAATTAAATTCTGTGTGGTTGAAGTTTGAAGAGGCTTTATCTGTAAAATATGGGAACGTCTTCGAGACAGGTGTCATCGTGGTTTCATTCGCAAATGTAATGGTGCCATTCGGAATAGGTATAGTTTCGTTCGAAAGAGGGACCAATATGGTTTGATTGTGAGAGCGTTCTATAATATTAGTCTCTGGATAAATCGATGTTAAGTGGTCTCCTTCGAAAAAGCTTGTAGTTATGAATGTGTCGTTGGAACTGTGAAATGTAAAATCTGTCGGTGTACGGTTAGGTTTTGAAAAATTGTCATTAATGAAATATGCGGTCGTGTTCAAAACGGGTGTCATCATATTATCATTTACAAATTCTGTACTGTCCTTAGCATAAAGTTTTGTTACGTTAGAAAGCGGAGCCGACGTGGTATGATTGTAAAAGTGATCCGTTATATTGGGCTCCGGATAAATTGCTGTTGTGAGGTTTTCTTCCACATAGCTTGTAGTTGTGGTTATGTTGTTAGAATTGTTCAACGTGAAACCTGACTCTGAGTGGTTTGTTCTTGACGTCGTTTCATTTGTAAAATATGGAGTTGTGTTCCACATAGGAATTTTTGTGGTTTCATTCGCAACTGCATGGGAGAAATTTGATGTTGCAAGGATTGTCGGTGAGTTCGTTTCGACGAGCTGCGTTGTATTTGAAACTTGACCACTTACGGTTGTTGAATTTCCAGTTGCCTCATTTTGTGTTATATTCAAAAGTGAGACTGTAGAAGTTGTAGGTGCATGATTCTGAGTCGTATTCCACATAGGAACAACCGCAGATTCATTGCTAGAATAGTCTTTTGTATTTAACAAGTTGATGCTCGGGTGGGTGGTATTGTCATCAGTGACATACTGTTCGGTGAAATGCAGCGGTCTAGTTTCTTCATTGGATTCGTTATGTTCAGTCGTAATAGTGTTCAACAAAGTATGGAAATTCGCGGAAGTTGCCGCAGGTTTTTCTGTGAAATCTATCGCAGAATAACTTAGCGTCATTTTGTCTTCTGCGATAAGACTGTTTGTGTCATTTGACGTTAGAATACCGACAGTTGTGGTACTATTTTCTGTGGCGCCTGTTGTAGACTGATTCTCCATTGTTCCCAGTAGGCCTATACCCTCAACACGTTTCGTCGTATTAAACGCCATAGAATTTTCAGTCAATCTTGTCACTGTTACTGGATTTACAATTTCGGTGTAATTCGTCGTTGGTTCGTTCATAGCCGCATCTGTAATATCTACATTGATTTCTCCCGTATTAGATGGAGCAGAGATTTCTGTTGGTTTAACTGTTGCGTTACTGGCTTGTATCGTGACATTCAGAACAGGACTTGGCGTGATAATTCCTGTCTCGTTTTCAAAGTTTAACGTGTCAACATTAGCTACTCTGTCAGTTTCATTCAAAAGCTGTTCTGCGACACTTCGAGCAGAAACACCTACGGTTTCGTTAACGTCTGAAAACGCCTGGTGATAATTATCCGTTGTTGGGGTTTCGGTTATAAACTGTTTCGTGACTTCCTCTTTTGTAAGTCGGAAACTCATTGCTTCGGTAGATGTTGTAAATGCGTTGACAGGAGATTCGATGACTCTTTCTGAGACTGAGTTTGTTAGAAGGTCAAACTTTGTTGTACCATTATTAGCATAAGTGGAAGAGACGATTGGAGGTGTGTAGTCTGGACTATTTGTTCCAGCTTCATTCAACTGAAATTCAGAATCGAGACTCTGACGAACTGGAGCAACGGTTGCATTGACTTGGTGCAACGAGTGTGAGCTAGTGTTCGAATTCAAGCGTTCAGATGTTATGAGGCGGATGTCGGTGGTGGTATGTGCCACTGAAAGAGCTACAATTTGGTTGACTGGTAATAGCGTCTGGCGTGTTTCCTCACCATTGCTTATATACGAATCTGTATGATTATGCGAGACGTCTACACTACCAAAAATTGTCACGTTTCTGTTGCCTTCTGATGACTGCGTGCTGTTTTCTCTATCATAGAAACCTACAGTTCTAGATGTTCTAATCGCGTTATTTGAAACGGTACTAAATACACTAGCTCCGGTAAGTTTATCGGTGCGAGCGTCGAAACTGTCATTTGCATTTGTGAATGCACTTTTTCTATCTGAAATCGACTGTTGAGCTTTGCTGATAGGGGTGTCGCCGTTAAGGCTTCGAGCGGTGTTATTTTGAGCGGAGGGAATAGCACCAGTAGTAAACTGTCCTTCGGAAACAGAACTGTTCGAAGCGTTAAGGTTTGGTAAAGCTACATCAACGGTAGAGTCATGCAAATCTGGGAAAACAAACGAGCCAGAACCACCGAAAAATAATCATAAAATGCATACAGAGAAACACCAAGCTGCATGAACACTCAACGTAATTATGTAATTAATAAAATAATTAGCACCATCAAGCGAATTGGTTTGAATCACGACATCAATAATTTAATGGTAATAATCAAGCATTCATTGATTGAATTTAGGCGACACGTAGATTGCGATAATAACATCACTATGTCGTAATTATTTAACGATGCAAAAGCAAATTAGGGAAAATCAAAGTAATGGAAAATCAATAATGCACGATCCACCGTCAAAAACAATGGTTATGAGAGGTTGTTTACAGGGTTTGAGGTTGTGTAGTGGCCGTTAATTACTGTTCTACATGCATCGGTGAGATTAGCATGCATGTTTTAGGCAAACGACAAGGCTTACATCAGGCTGTAGATTATCTGACAATTATTATCGTCTTATCTGACTTAATATCAACTTAACTCAACTTAACTCCATATATGATATCTTCTGATCTAGTATAGTCGTATTATCTGATCGTATCTAGTCTCACATGTCGTCTTATCTCATAAGATTGTATAGTCATATTAGCCTTACTTATCTTTTCTATTTTGAGCTTAACAGATCGAATCTATACTAACTTTATTATTATTGTTATTGTTATTTTTATTATTATTTTTATTATTAATGTTTATTGAGAAAGAAAGCAATCTATTGTAGGCACTATTCTTATGCAGTTATCTAGCGCAATTATCTACTGGCAATCGCTGGTGTTGGGCAATTGTGAGTGAAATATTTGCTCAAGGCTTTTGCACAGTAATCATCTCAAGGAGAATGTTCAAACCTGCAAGTGCCCTATCAATCAGCTTTCGCTGCCCACTTTAATCGAATTAAAGTCGTGGCGCCTAGAGCGTTAATCGAATGATTCAACTTAGTCCAGTTCAACTTATTCACGCCTTGATCTGCTCCAGGGTGAACTTAGGGAACATTGCCCACGTTGGTCTTTCCTCATCTCCCATCTACCCTTAGTCACTCTGCTGCTGCCAAACTATTTTGTGGGTCTCTAAATTTGCCCACATCTCCTCTTTCATCCACGACTCTCGTCATTGACTCTCTGCACCCCTTATTTATATGGCGCGTATAATTATATGGAGCCACATTGCCCATAATATATTCTAAGGTATCTATATTCTATGACTACTCTATATTTTTCTATGTCTATGACCCTCATAGGCTCCCTATTTTTTTACTGGAATATAGATTACTATCTAAATATTCACCGTGTGTACTTTTGATTCTGGAACAAATAAAATTGTTTTGGATTGAATTTAATTGAATTGGTAATGCATAGTGACTTCTTAGTAGAGTATTTCGGCTCTGATTTTCTGTTCATTGCTGCAACGTTAAGAAGCCAGAGATCACGAAAGAAAGCCTCTAAAGCATATATATATATATAAATATATATATATATATATATATATAAAGAATAATATTTATATATATTTATATATATATTTATTTTATATATATATATTATATATATATCATGTGCATGAGAATAATAACAACAGGTCAATAAAACCTAATCGATTACTGACTCAGCATCATGCAGGCTACCTGAACGATCAACATTCATGCAGTTCTATTCAATGGAAAATAATTATCGTATATTTCAAAAGATTCTTCAACCAGAACTCAATAAAATAATAGCAAAGATTATTTTCAGCAGACATGCCAATGACATATGTTTGGACCCATACAAGACATACGTACATGTAGGTTTCACTTAAGCTTAAGCTCATACCGAATTATGGGTCTCAGTATTGGTTCAATGTGGTGCGTGGTGGTCGAGTCGAAACATGCATAGCATAATGACCACACAAGGCAAAGGTTCAGGAATTGGGGTCCTTATATTTATTTCATGCATGTGTATAGGGAGACATATCTTTCCGAAATCAGGAGCAACCTCTTTCAAAACTAAGGCCTCAAAAACAAATAACGACCTCTTCCAAAAACCATAGATAGCGTCTTCCGAAGCCAGAAAATGATCTCTTCTGAAACCAGGAGCTATCTCCCTCAAAATCAAACGCAACCTCTACCAGAAATTCGCCTCCTAAATAATAGCTTTCTGCTACGTAAATCAGAGGTCAAACTCCCGAATTCAAAAGCATCTCAAAACGCATGCAGATAGAGGGTCAATTTTTGAGGCATGAAGCCGCTATGTTCGAAAATCATACATACCATGACTTGTAATACTTTCGGACGGACCAAAGGGGTTGTAGGCACACAACCCACATGACTGGCTGCAGTTGGCGGCCATGAACCCTGACATTGAGGAGTTGAAACATTCGGAGGTCATCCTCTCGCACTGACCGAGGCTGATGTTGTTACTGCAGCCTACAGAAGATGTCAGAGACTCTCCGTCAAATTCATAATCGTGATCGTGATCATAAACTAAAAATGTCTGAGCGTATGGCACTAGCTTATTAACCAGCGCTGCATCGAAACAGACGGACGGTACAGATATGTCAAATGTCAAATGAAGTCCGGTTGAGAGACCAGAGACAAACATAGAGTCAGACAGAGAGACAGACAGATTATATATGTATATATATATATATATATATATATATATATATATATATTACACCTAACTTTTGACACGCGTGTCAACCGCACCGTCACCCTGACAACGGCTCTGGGCATTTTCAACAGGGGAGGGAGTGACCAAGGGACAGGGTACCCTGACAGGGGCCAGTTCGATCGAATGGAGGGGATCACAAACTCAGTTGGTGGGCGATGTACCTCTCTGCCCTTTTGTTGAGCCACCACTGCCTGACAACAGACAGTAGACCAGTAGACGAACACTCACCGTATTCGTCGCATGCCTGACACGAATAGCGACACATGGCGACTATTGTTGGGTTGCGGAAGCAATTTCCTCTGATGGCTTCGTCTTTGCAGGTCTCTGGCTCTCGATCGTAGCACGCTGAAGCAAGAGCAAAGCAAGCATACATACTCACCAAACTTCTAGAAGCTAAAAGCAGGGCACCGGCTTATTCACGAGTGCTGCGTCGAGTCAGGAGGGCTGCCCACAGGGTAGTCCGTATGAGGTCAGAGTCTGGTTTTCAGAGGGTCAGAGGAGGCAGAGCAGCTGTTATGGGAGATGTTGTTTTGGTAGGAGGGCAATTGGTCAATATCCATAGTCAGGATATCAGACAGCAACCATTGTAGCCCGGAAAACAAGATTTCTCATGGACCTTATCCTTCTCAACTGAAAGTTTGTCCCACGCCCTGTTTTTAGCTGGTAAAGGATCTCATCATCATCGTCGTCGTCGTCGTCACCATCATAATAGTGATAACCATAATTGCTATTAATAATGTTTATTCTGAGGTGTGCATAAATAATAATGAAGAAAATGATGATGAAGATGACAACGATGACGATGATGATGATGATGACGACGACGATGACGAGGATGATGAAGAAGATGATGAAACATGAGAGAACGGAAGAAGTACTAACCGATGACGTCCTGCGCCATTGAGGTGTTGCAATCAAATGCAACCAGTGCAACGAAAGCCACGAACGTTAGAACGGAAACGGAAGCAAACGTCGTTCGATCTCGACCTCGGTCTATCGTACAACACATCGTGAGACCTAAGACCAACGACAAGTATATGTAAAACCCTGTGGCGTTTATGAAGCGCCTTTTACGCTCTTGCAAAAGCCCACACTGTGGGCTATTAGCGTATGATGTAGACAATTATATATAGGCATGCATGTATGCAAGTGTATATATAGTTTTGCACGCATGTATGTATGTGTGCATGTCTGTATGTATGTATGTATGCATGTATGTATGTATGCATGTATGTATGTGTGCATGTATGTATGTATGCATGTATGTATGTATGCATGTATGTATGTGTGCATGTATGTATGTATGTATGTATGCATGTATGTATGTATGCATGTATGTATGTGTGCATGTATGTATACATGCATGTATGTATGTATGCATGTATGTATGTATGTATGCATGTATGTATGTATGCATGTATGTATGTGTGCATGTATGTATACATGCATGTATGTATGTATGCATGTATGTATGTATGTATGTGTGCATGTCTGTATGTGCATGTATGTATGTAGGTATGTATGCATGTATGTATGTATGTATGTATGTATGCATGTATGTATGTATGTATGTATGTATGTATGTATGTATGCATGTATGTATGCATGTATGCATGTATGTGTGCATGTATGTATATATCTGTGTAAGTATAATGTATGTGGGTATGTATAAAAATATTGTATAACCATAAAAATAACTAAATATTTTTATTGATCCGTAAAGTAGTTGAACGTCTGATTATATTATGACCATTGTGAACACTAAGAAATTGATCACATTACAAGCAAGCAAACGAAACGCAATCAAACAATGCATTATACATGTAACTTAACAGATTTATGTGAGGGACGGATCAAAAAGGAAAAAGAGAGAAGAACCGTCGGGCCAGCCTTTACACATCATGTTTAAATAGCAGCAGGTCAACAAATTACAGAAGTTTTATTGTCTTAATTAGTTAACTAATCTATTTCATGTGCACAAGCCTTAAATGACAATAGTAACAGATAGGTGCTAATCATTAAGGCGATTAAGTAAACCCAGTAGCAAATAGGTGTTATTTGAGATTTTCTTAAACATACTGACATTGTGTGACTGTCTTATTTCAATGGGAGTCTTATTCCATTCATTAGGACCCGTATAATTGATATAATTGGAGAATAGACGAGTTTTCGTTCTACAAAAAATTGGTCTTTAGTTAGATGAAGAACGACCATTGTGAGGGTTAGCAAACGAAATTTAGAGAAATTGTCTAGAGAAGTGGTAATGAATTATTAACATATTTACACATGAATACTTTAGATTAGAGCAATGTAATTTGATGATATGTATTTATTTATGTATATAAAAGCCGCTCACTTACTTACATACGTACGTTCGTTCACATATCGTAGCAGAGGCGGCGATCTTGGGGTGTCGAGGGGGACAACTTCATTCACCTTTTACGGTGAGGGGACATGTTATACGTTTGGTCGCCCTTCCCACATTTCTTACTCCTCTCATTGGGCGCCCCCTCCCCCCATCTGTCAAAGGAGATCGCCGCCTCTGCTCAAATGCATCTGAAAAGCACTACGTTACATTGCATAGAAGGATTGCTTACATTTTTTAAAGTAAGCCTTGATCATAAAGTCAAACACGTGCATAATAAATATGAGCCAAATCGATCAGCAGTTTTCAGACAGTTTATGTTCAACATTTAGGCAAAGGGTGTCTTCTTCTTCTTCTTCTGTTGCAAGGTAAACAGTCGTCCTGTCGTCCTCACAAAGAGATCTGGCAACAGCTGATGAATGCCGAGGACAAAGAACTGTCATTTCTAGAAGAGCCACCTGTATGAATATCGAGTAATCAACTCCTCTGTTGTCTCCCTTCTCGTGTGTTTATCATCTTCTAGCCCTACAGTGTGCTTGTATGTACATGTACTTGTGTATGAATAATGAACATATATGGTTGAACTGAATAAGTTCGATTGACTGAATAATTGATTGATCGAATGATTGATTGATTGAATGACTTACTGATTGATTGACTGATTGACCGATTGACTGATCGATTCAGTTATTGGCTGATCAACTTGATTGACTGATTTATTGATCGATCAATTGATTGATCGATCAATTGATTGATTGATTGATTGGTGGACTTACTGACTGATCGATTGATCTATTGTTTGATTGATCAATTGATTGATTGATCGATTGATTGACTGATTGATGAACGGACGGACGGATGAATTCATAAGCGTTTATGCGTACCTACATAGGCTATGATTGGATGGACGGATTAACGGACGAATTAATGTAAATAACAGATCGATGGTCGGATGTACATAGGTAAGTAAATCACTGAGCTTGTTATTCACATTATGGGAAGCAGCAGCAACCACGTGAGCCAATCGACCGCATATATATATATATATCTATAGGCTTCTAGCCCAGTACATGTATCATGCATCGTCTATATAGTTCACCAGGTAGCCAGCGCATTATCCAGTGGCGACAGGTGCGCTCAGTAATCATTCGGCAGCGGAGTCAAAAAATACAGGATGCGCCCATTGACGAGATCCGCCCGATTGTCATTATACTTGTGTCAATACGATTGCGGAGAGCGTGCTATCCCGACCCACATGATCTGGCTTATTTTTATTTTATAGAGCATCCTCCGCTGTTTGAGATTTACTAGTTAGCGCTTCTGCGCTGTTGTCTGCAGAAGAAAAGTTACAGGGTCATGATTAGGACGATAGCATCTTTGAACAAAGAACCCATTGTATAATACAGCGCTTCCCAGTATTTTCTGGCATTGGAATCCTTTCGATCATAAGTTTTTTTGATAAGTCGGAAGTCCAAAACTCAAACATATTGTGTTGTAGGCACAAACGTTTGAGGATGAGGCAAACATAGGTTTCGGCCTATGTAGATTATAATAATTATTTAATAACAACGCAAATATCGATGACAATGACATATGAATTATCTCTCTTATACAGTTGGCCTTCACACAGATGTCAAGCAGAAAGTCCTCTGTGAAAAATTCGTATAATTCATTTTAAATTGGTTGATGCTTATTGCTCACACTGAACGTTTCCGCTGAATCCTTGTCTTCGCTCGCAAACGAGAATAGTGACTTGCAACACGATCTGTCTGTCTGTCTGTCTGCCTGCCTGCCTGCCTGCCTGCCTGCCTGCCTGCCTGCCTGCCTGTCTGTCTGTCTGTCTCTCTGTCTCTATGTATGTTTCTCTTCCTCTCCGTCAAGATCGGCTCTATATAAATACCCTATTACGAGCACAATATACTCATTGATACATTTTAGGTCCATGTAGGGCCTATAAAACGTAATAGTTTCATGTAGGCCCCTATGTACATAATTATAATTGTCATCTTAATTTTTTATTGCGTCACTTCAGAGAGGAACTCAGCCTGCAAGACAATATAATTTATTTATTGTCACCTCATCCTACAGTCAGAGATGGACCAGGGTGGCAGAAATGGACCAGGGTGGCAGAGATGGACCAGGGTGGCAGAGATGGACCAGGGTGGCAGAGATGGACCAGGGTGGCAGAGATGGACCAGGGTGGCAGAAATGGACCAGGGTGGCAGAGATGGACCAGGGTGGCAGAGATGGACCAGGGTGGCACTTTCGTCATATGAGCCATTATAGGGGAGGGCTTGCGATGGGTACCATGTAGATCTACACCAATAATTCGCATCCAACTTCCTGGAATAAGGTACCCACACCCGAAGGAAATTTTAGTTTAAACCAGAGGCGCAATAGCGCCTCTGGTTTAAACCCCCCTCCATCACTCAGAGGGGGGTTTGCCTCCTCTGAGTGATGGAGGCAAACCCCCGGTCCATAGTGTTAGAATAACAAGCTATCCCCCGCCCCCCAGGCGGGGGTAGCTTTATGGGGGGATAAAATTATCCCCCCCATACCTGAAATTGGAGGCATTTGAATCCGGACCCCCCTATGTGGACCCCCTGGTTTAAACATGTTGAGCTGATATGATATGGCATTTCATACTATTCGTCAGACGATAATTGAGACGCCTATAAGAAAGAATAAAATAAAGCGCTACTTTCACTTTTGAGTCCAGAGTTACACTGCTGAAATCTATCACCCATAGGTTTCTGTCACGCACTTACAGTGTCATGAACTCAAGGGCAAATAGCCTATTATGCTCTGCGATCATCTATCTTGTATAATATGCCACGCAAAATGTCACGATGACTCCTTAAGCTATAGATTCTACGCGGAGACTTTTTGTTGACTCACCTTTTGTCGTCACGACGTCACGTGGAAACGTCTATGATCACGTGGAAACGCTGGCGATAACATGGGCCTAAATCCATTAGAATCCGAAAAGATCACACTAGAAACTAAACACAACAGAAATCCGATTGAATAATCCGTTCCAACGTTGTTTAAGTGTCGTTCAGAATTCATATCGCGCCAGCTTAAAACTTGCTTCACAAAACAAGAAAACGGTTGCCCAGCGCAGACAGTAACCCTACAGCGCGTGAACGTCACATTCCATAGTCCTGGGCGATAATAGACCTACGGTTGTCCCAGTGGTTAGTGTGAACCTTTCTGAATCACTCTGACGACCCTGTCGTGTTCATTAGGGTTTCCGTTCTGCTATACAGTGTATCGCTTCGGATATCTAGAGCATGACGGCGAAGAAAGCTCGCCCACGTAAGGCACGGCTGACGATCGCTGTAAAACGTACGTTAATATTGATCAATGTAAGACCAACAGCTACCTTATATATAGTTCAGAGCGTTCCATTGGAGCGGATAACTCGTGTGCTTTCGTATGTATGTATGTATGTAACGCTTCTGGTGGTTCCCTTAAATGCGCTATATAGGCCTATAAAAGTCCACACATACGTAGGTGACATACATACATACATACGTGTACCCTATACATACATACACGCATACATACATGCATACATACATACGTGTACCCTATACATACATACACGCATACATACATGCATACATACATACATACATACACACATACACACATGCATACACACACACAACCATACACACACACCCATACATACATACATATGATATCTCATCGCATTTCGTGCCATTGTATACAGAGAATTATAAAGGGCAAGTCATAGATAAACTTATACAATATGCCTATACAAAATTGCACACACATAGGCCTACATAGACTGCATTCATAGACAGCCTCATCCGTTCGTCGCCTGAAGACTTTTTTTTCATCGCGTTGTGACGTGTCTTTTGTATTAGAAACACAGTCAGCAATTTCCTGAAAATCTAGACGTACCAACAACGGTCACATACACACTTCGGTACAAATCATATAAAATTTAAGGCTTGACCTGTCGCGTTGCAAAAGTTGTTTGTTTATGATGAAACTAGTGTGCCTAAAGTCCACACTCATGTTATTCCACGTCATGGAACATTTGAAGATTTGGTGAAACTCAGTGCATTATGACCAAAGGAACCCGCACCGGTTTGACAAACATGCGTTCAAATCGATTTTAAAAGGTTATTGAAAAGAAATATGTCCAGCAGTATGCAGGGATAAACCGAAACTCGGTTCGGAAACTCGACTTGGCCGAGTGTCGTGGTACCCGGCATAACTCGGACAAACAATAATAAGTCTGTGTTTTAATATAAATCGACTTTCCAATTTTCTGTTTTAAAAACGAAAATCGGATTTTTTATTAACAAAACGACAATCGACCTAATTAAAAACACAAATACTGTTACTAATAGCATATAGGTCGACTTCTTAGTTAACACTTCCTCGTGTAAAGTGAGGCAAAACCTAAAAATTTATAAAAATTGTCAAACGAAAAATCAAGAGAATAAGACTTTAAAATTATTCCAAATTCGGACTCGGTACAACTCAACTCGTAGAACTCGGCAGGAAATTAACACTTGGTTCATCTCTAGTAAGTTGAGCACTGGTTCTGTTGCAATGGAAAATCCTACTATCCGTCCGTCACACTGAAAAGGTTGGGAAGCGTGGGCCTGGCTTAGGCCAATACATCTAGGTCCGCAATCATCACGACGACACGAGTCCACGATGCCAATGGAATGCATTAATAGACAGCTGCGCACTCTGATTGTTTTGTGTCTGGATCTATTTATGCCTGTCTGTCTGTACATGTGCGTCCGTCCATCCGTCTGTCTGTACGTCCGTCCGGATCCGTCCATCTGTATGTCCGTCTGTCTCCATGTATGTCAGTCTGTCAGTAGTTCTGTCCGTCTGTTTCAATTCCCGCGCATGCAGAGGTGATAACCCGTGAGCTTTATTGATTCTCAAGGGAAACGCATTCACCTGCGCCAAGATTTGCCAAAACAGCTTCAGTTATTAATGAGTTTATTGAATTAGATTCTGGCTGTGCTGACTATCTGTCTGTCGGGTCCAGATATGGCTCATACGTAGACCCAAATCCATTTATAATAGCTTCTATAGTGCCATCATTCACAGTGAAGACTTGGAACGGTCGTGAATCGGTTGAGCATGCACAGCTTCTTCGGCAAAGCATTATGTCATGGCACGGATGCGCGCGAAGTTGCCGTTAAACTTGCATAATAAGCATAATCTCGAAACTTTGAAAGCGCCACTCGAAAGCCAAGCGCACGGCACCAGCTTAATCACGAGCGATGCGTCAACTTAAATGGGTTGTTAGAAGTGTAGACCGAGGGGGACCGAGGAAGGTCGACCAGCTCGGCTTCCAGAGGGTCCGACCTCGTTTAATGAATTGAAGGTCTGTCTTGTGCTAGAGCCATGTTACTGTTGATCGTCATGGCGACGATGACGATTAGAATGACGCGAAGCACATTGTTTTGGTTGCCAAGCTGGGGTTAAACGCATAGCTTCTCCTATTACCCATTTTCCCCTCACCCCTTTTTTAAGAAAATTTATGAAAGCATGCAAGGGTTCCAGAAAAAACAATATCTCATTAATGGTCGGTTGCTCCTGTGCAAACATCATTAGCAACATTGGTTTTTGACGCGTGTTCGTATACTTTGATGATCTCATAAATTTTTGAGAGGAGCATAGTCTACCTAACGAGGTTATATAATGGGTCTACCCGATGCTGATGTCCATGGAATTTGTTCAGTTGAACACGAGCCTCACACATCAGCTTCAGGTGGTTCCGCTCCAACTATGCCCCCAATAGCCAACTCAGCTATAACGACTAGGCCCACACTGTCGGTGGGAAGATGAAACGGCGAGGGAGAGGACTTGCCACCCAGCCTTACATGACGATGTTAAGATAATGAAGACGGTAACACTTCGTATACCATCTTCTGTCCCAAAGGCAACTGAGCTATTCTTCTTAGATACTCTAGTTCCTGCTGATTCAGTTGAGTCCCTTTGTTGTATACACCCTACCAATTACGTAGGGTTACTTACCACGCATCACAGTTAGCCCTAAGTAACGACCGAGCAGTCTTGGCTATTCTTTTACAGATCAACCCGTAAATTATCCAATTAATTGCCATAGCATTGAAAAACCAGGTATTTTAATTTAATAGCAAGATCTGTTCGTTGATAGCTAGAACAGAAACTATTATAAATACACAAATAGGTCCATTCGACAGCTATCTGAATTAAGCTGCCATAGATGATATCCTCGTGAGTGGATGATTCGTTATTTGGCTAGATAAGCTAGTAGTAGTAGACAGAGGCAGTGATCCTGGGGGTGTCGAAAGGGACAAGTCCCCCACCTTTTACAGAGAGGGGACACGTTATACGCTTGTCACCCTACATTTTCTACCCGTCTCATTGGGTGTCGCCCCCCCCCCTCCCTCTGTCACACGAGATCGCCGCCTCTGCTAGTAGATGAATAACTGACAGATGTACAAATGACATAGGCCTGTGTTACAACATGTAGGTCTATCTACTAACATATATCCTTTGACATGAAGATGATTGGCATATGCTGGGCCCTATGCGTATTATCCATTAGCACAGCTGTGCAGGCCTACAGGACTATACAAACAAAAAAGAAATTTTGGATTCTAACTGAATGATTTTGGTAATTGTAGGTCTAATGCATTGGACATGATGTCAGAAAATAACATAAAAAGTTAAATTGACATCTAAAATCAAAACTGGGTGTGTTCGTGAATCATGATTAACTAGCAACGTAGCGTGTCAATAAAAATGTCAATGCGTAATTAAGCGTTTAGCCTTAGCGCGAGTTGACAGCAGCTGGGGTCTACGAATGCAGGAGCGCTACAATAACGTACTATATATAAAGGTCTGAGTAAATAGTTTTATCTGGCGAACTTAGAGGTTTTAGGTTTTACAAAACAGGCACTTACATGGGAAGTTTGAACGGCTATAGTACAGACGTTGTAGTGTCTGTGCTATAGCCGTTCAAACTTCACTATAATGAGTTAAACACATAATTTAAAATTTTTTTTTTACTATATAGGCCCCTAACGCATAAAATCTCATTTTTTGGTTCACCCCTACCCGTAATAATGCTAGATAACAGCAGCCGTGACCCCCACCTTTGTATTATATAACAGATGTGCTACCTAACCCTTACCACATCCCAGCTAGTCTATAAGCACATTAAAGACATACAATCGTCATAATTGTATTGCACCATTTGAAACTTTGATAACAATACAGTGTTAGTTAGCACTTTAATAGCGACTAGATTATGTTAGTTAGTACTGTAATTTAGACTATGCAAATTAGCACATTAATCGCTTAATAGGCCTACATGAAATAGCGTATGATACAGAGTGTAGGTATATTACTACAACTACAATTGGGTGTTTAAGCAAACATATAAACTATTTACACATACTATAGAAAATGAAATCAAACATCTTGATAATACCTGCCAAAATAATTATTTCAAGTGAATCGATGTTAATTTAAACCAGAATCAAAACAAATCGCACAGAATTGAATTTAAAAGCGTATAAAACTATGCACAGGAAGTTGCTAAAATTGAAAACGGGAAATTGTTAAAAGTGGATTTATAAATAATAAGTAAGAACGTCAAATCAATTCGTAAGGTGGCAGCTAATGGTGCTAGTTTTGGTTCACAGCGTATTGTGAACTACAATTAAACAATGAAGGTCCGTGGTACTTGGAATTTCCAATTGGCAGGCAAACAGGCAAAATAGCATCAGCTGAAAAAGTTTGTTATATAATGAAACCATGAACCTACCCCACCCCACCATACACAAAATAGCGCCAACAAACAGGAACCAAGTTCAACCCACCCCCGTACTCCTCGCATGAGCGTTATATAATATGTGAACGGGCCCATAGTGACTATAAGTTAGGCAGGATAGTCGTTGTTGTGGATAGTATGCTTTTGAAAGCTGTCTGGAATCTCTGGATAGATATATGGTCTGAGTATTTTATCTAATCTGGCCAACTTAGAGGTTTTCAAGGTTTGAACTACAAGGTACTTATATATGGGAAGTTTCAACGGCTAGCACCGGCGATAACTGCGTTCTTCTGCCAATGGGGGACCTGATTGTCCTGTCACTCGTACCACTACGATGCAACATCGGGTCTTTCAGTGGACAGTGGTCGGCCAGACCATCTGGAATGGGCTCCAAAAGAGCTACGCCTCCTGCCCAGAATAAATTCCTCTCCTGCATTTTACTCTTCATTGAAGTCCGTAGGCCTATATTTAGTCGTATAGTCAGACCTGGAGCGCCTCTGAGAAGATATATTGAAGAGGCTCTATATCAAGTGCACATTGATTGATTGTTAACCAACAAAAATAGTTATTCAGTTTTAGTGGTCCTTGTATGGTGGGCAAAATGCCTTTTGAAGTGCTCTTTATAGGTACAGGGTCTGAGTATCTGATTTTAGCCGGCGAACTCACCAGGTCGTGTGTAGGTCGATAATACTAGCCGTGTGCTTTACTGGAGATATCACTTGCTATGCGAATGGGGCCCATCCATATATTACGTAGCCCAAAAATATCGGATTTTCGGATCCCCTCCCCTTGTTGCACCGCGTACATTTCGTGGACCCCTCCCCCATGCGTACGTACATTTTAGTTCTGCCCCCCCCCTCCCCTCCCATTGCAATGCTTAAATAGCTAAAGACATCTATAAGATTGATCTTACCACAGGATATTTATTTTTGTTAAGCATCGTATTTAAAAGCTTACATTTGTTAACTGTGATGAAGAAATAAAACACTTACAGTACTTGCATTTAAAGTTTTAATGCTATATAAAATTGATTAAGCACGAATATAGTCTGTGAATGGCGGGTTTACAGTTCTGATTTTCGAATTCAGTATTGCGGAAGTCATAATTAGACAACTATATTTGCGTAGGCCTATGTAAATATTTCCTGGACCCATCCCCCCACCATATACGCACCCGTACGTAAAATCGCCGAAATTCGCCCCTCGCTGCATACGTAATATGTGGACGGCCCCATATGCTTTAATGTGAATACGATAATAGTATGCCCCGGTATAATTAAGGTAGTTGGGTAGAAGATAGCATTGAAGCTAGACAACTTCCTATAGTACACCATAGGTAGAGAATGATGATGCTGTTAAAACTGTCTCTTGAAATCTGATTGAACCAGAACTCCTCAAGCAGACTGCTAACTGCAACACAATTCTGAAACTTATCAACAATCAGGCAGATACATCAAAACTGCAGTTTTTTATCAGAATTTAATTAGGTCTGTTGCTTCATAAGACATTTCGACAAAACTGAATTTAAGAAAATAAATTATACAGAAATTCACTACTTACTCAAAGCTGTAGCCAAACATTGGAAAGTAATTCAATTTAAGTAATGATGTGCCCCAGAAAAGTCATCTATAAATGTAGTTTTCCGATGGCGTAATAATATTCATACACTTAAAAGTTGGAGCAAACAGATTGTAAAAATATTTAGCACTGTTTTGATTGAGAGATTAAGCATCAACTATTAAAAGTCAAATAAAAGATGCTCATATAAAATCATTAGCAGATATCAGACAGTTACACTGGAAATCTCAATGCTTCTAGAGCACCTAAATAAACTAAAAATGGAAAATACTGTTGTGTTTGATGAATAAATCTTCAATTCCTCTCAAATTAAAATCCAAAGACGATAGCACACTACTGTACGCAGATACGATTGCAAATACGATGTATGAGAATTGTATCAAAAATCTCAATGCTAGACTCTAAACCACCTAAAGAACTGAAAAATGGTAAATTCCATACCTAACACCTCAGCAGCAGGACAGCCTAAAACTAGTACAGAATTGTGACAAGAATATAAATAATAACCCAATCCTTTGAAGAGAAAATATTAAATTCGAATATTTAGCAATGTCAATCCAAAGGAAACGATGTTGGATAATTCTACAGTTATTTCACGATGGTAAACGTGACGAGGAATTCCGGGTAGGACTGGGCATCGTGGAATACGACAAAAATGTTGGGATCCGCCATGCGGTTTGTCAGCGAATTGAATCTGCCAAGTCCGTTCGTAAACATCGGTGGCTCCACCATGGAAGTGTTGCCAATCGTGTGCCGTCCAGTGAGTACGCGACTGTAGAACATGTACTGGAGCCCGGACTGGTCAGGTTGTGCATACCTTGTACTTGAAGAATAGGATGGTCCACTGCTGAAGTAAACACCCTTGCCAAAAGCTGTTCCTGAAAACACAGCAAGATATCAAACGAATAATAACAATCATCATTATTATTATAATAATCACAAATTTACAATGCGCCTTTGCGAGAGACTCAACAGCGGTGCTCTTGATGAAAAACCAGGATCGAAAAACAAACGCAACTCAACCACAGTTAAGTTTTTCCAAGTGCTCAAAAACATTAAATAACAAGTACACTGTACTTCTATACAGTAACAATAAATATGGTGTTCTTTTCAAAATCTTGTAAACCATTTTCACAAAAGATTACATGATAAAAAAAATTCTGAGAACACCACTGTATACAGCAGCGTTTCCCAAAATGTGTTCCGCGGAACTCTAGGTTCCGTGAGGTGAAGACAAGGGTTCCACAGAAAAGACTCAGTGTGAACAATAAGCTTCAAAAAATTTAAAGTAAATTGTTCGAATTATTCATTGGAGGCTTAGCTTAACATCTGGATATAACTCAATATAGGCAGAGCATAATGCAATATGTCATTATCATCAATATTTGTGTTGTTATTAATCTTATCTAGGCCTAAACCTACAATTGTCTGCATTCTTAAGCGTTTTTATCTACAACGGAATATTTTTAATTTTGGACGGAAGTTCTGTCAAAAAATTTAAGATCAAAATGGTTCCACGGCCAAAAAGATAGGGAAACTCTGGTATACAGCATGCCAAAATCGGAAGCAAAGAAGCTCAAAGTTGTTGTTGGGTGCTATCATTACTAATGATTTATGAAGCACCACTATTAAAAAACCATCAATCAATGGAGCTAAGCAAAATTGTGAGTGAAGGATATCTTCACGTTATATACTTGGTAACAATTTCACTTCTGTGGTAGAAGGCGAACACCTTAAACAATTGGCTACCCAGGCCCAGTCGGCTACTATGTCAAACACACTTGTTGCCCATGCCTACCGTTTTTGCCACAGTGGCTACGGTTGAAACCGTAAGACGCGATGTTTGCGACACATTCGGGAGCGGTTCCATGCCAAAGCCTCTTTTCATTCTCCACGAGCGGTCCGTTCTCCTTTTTCATCTGCTCCTTCATGATCATGTACATCTGATACAGATGGAGGTTTTCAGTCCTCTCGATCTGCAATTAATTGACTTTGTTAGGACCAATGACTAGTCGCAATCAACATGGAGTAACCGCAAGCAATTAAGACATGACATTTTTGGGACAATTAACGCAATAACAAATAAATTCGAATTAAATTTAAATCGTAAGCAGTTTGGAATAGACATTTACCGAACACTGTAATGCGCATTACATAGTCTTTGACAGAAATTGGGCTCATTTCACGCAGTTAGTTAGTTACATTGAACAAACTCATAGGCGACCAAAACAATATCTGGTTAATGGCAGTGTAGACTATTAAGTCAAAATCAATCTTTCTGTGAAAGTAACTGTGCACAGTTGTTTTATTTTCTTATTATATCTAGCAAAATATTAATAATCTAGAAAACATTGCAGAAAAAGATCGAGAAATAAGTTGAACATTCTATAAGATACTATTTGCCACCATGTATAAAAAAACAGCAATACTGCATTATTTTTGCTCATGACACAATTAATTGCAAGATTAATAACAATGAAGAGGGGCGTCATTTAAGTCGAGAATTGGAAGGCTGACGATCAGATAAAGGGATGGTATTAATATTTGCATAGTGCTAGTTCTAAACAAAGTATTTTTAAACAACAGCTCAACAACATTGATGGGAGTTGCTTTAGTATTAATGTTATAAATGAACTGTGCAGTTGGCAAAACAAACCTGAAAATTAAAATCCAGTTACCTTTGTAATGTTATAGAGGGGACTCGTCTTTGGTGAAAAAACGCTCTTGACGCTGCTCATGATGGAAGAGGTCGACTGGAATCCATGCTGCAACATCCTGTTGCTGATTTCCAAATAGTCCACATCATTCAGCGCCAACTTAACCAGCTTCATTCGTGTTCCAGGATCAACTGGCTGCCAGTTGGAAGGCGGCCGAACAATACCTACCGGAAATTTATAATTTATCAGCATTCTCAATAAAAACTAAAACTAAAATAGCATCTGGATAATGAGCTGGTTCTTTATGGACTTCAGTTTTTGGGGCTATAAAAATCTTGACATAATGATTTCTCCTCATTTCGTTGAATGAAAGGTCAAATGAAGAATGTCAATAGAATTGAACAGGACAAGCAGTACCTTATTACAAGTTGCTGGCTGGAGTGAAATGAATGAGGCAAATGCATCCTCAAGAGTCGTAAAAAGACTTGAAAAGCAAAGCCAAAGTTCCCACCATTTATCTAAATTCCAGGAGTGACTCTATATCTGCAATCCTTCTTGTCCACATTCTGCTTCTTACAGGAATCTCAGGCAGAGAATGCATATAGGGTCTACTGAAATGTGACAATTGCATGTGGCAATTGCATCATAATGATGTTGAATGCACTGTTTAGGGGCTGTTCACATATTATATAAGGCATAAAATCACAATTGTTGACCCACCCCCCCTACCCCTAATAACGTTATATAACAGCAGCCGTGACCCCCCACCCCTATATTATATAACAGATATGCTACCCACCCCCTACCCCACCCCAGTCTATAAGCACATTAAAAGACATACAATCGACATAATTGTATTGCACAATTTGAAACTTTTATAACAATGCAATGTTAGTTAGCACTTTAATAGTAGTGATAATTGTCTTCATCCATTTCAAGAACTGTAGTAAAAAATCATCATACACCCAATTGGCTATGTAACAAAAGCTATCTTAAAATTATGTACTCTCTCGTGCCAATGATGATTAGACCGGACGTATGGATCCATGCTCCTCTGCATCTTAATATTCGGACTTTTAATGGCACTAAATTCACTTGTATTAATTACGGTAACTAATTGGGTAGTCGATGATTGTCACCATTTACCTACATGTAGGCCTACTAATACAGCATGATAATACATGGTAGTGACGTACATCCTATTTAAAAGCACCATTTTAGTTTCCCTCCTTTTTTGCACTAGAAATGATCATTACAATATCACACAGAATGGATTGGTTTAATATTGCACTGTCAGGTATTTATTGATAGATATGCGGTACAACATTACTCTACCTATTTAATAGCGTATGATGTAAACAGAGTGTATACTACAACTACAATTGGATATCTAAGCAAACATAAACTATGTACACATACTATAGAAACGAAATCAAACATTATGATAATACCTACCAAAATAATTGTTTCAAGTGAATTAATTTTAATTTAAACCAAAATCCAAACAAAGCACATAGAATTGAATTTTAGAGCGTTTAAAGCTATGCCAGGAAATTGTTAAAATTGTAAACAGGAAATTGTTAAAAATGGATTTATAAATAATGAGTAAGAACGTCAAATCAATTCGCCAGGTGACAGCTAATAGTGCTATTTTGGTTTACAACGTATTGTGAACTTCGATTAAACAATGAAGGTCCACGGTACATGGAATTTCCAATTGGCAGGCAAACAGGCAAAATAGCATAAGCTGACAAAAAAGTTTGTTATATAACAAAACCTTCAACCTACCCCCCACCCTACACAATATAACGCTAACAAAACACGAACCCACCCACCTACCCCTTGAGCGTTATATAATATGTGAACGGCCCCTTATATGTGCCAACATTCAAGTAACAGTTTAAAGAAAGTCATAGTAATAGAGTTAGCTTTCACGACACACATGAACAACAATGAGCATATTAAAACAAGTTTCAAGGTAGCTCCATGCAAGTAAATTTTGTCAAAGATTCTTGCATAGAAAACACTTAATCAGAACAATTTAAAAAATCGAAAATCGAAACCATGTTCACTGTTTCAGACACTAATCTTTGGGATCACATGCAAATAGAAATTCCAATGTCAAACATATCATCATTAGAAATATTCCACTTGGTCATTAGCATATACTTATCTCACAATGATTCATGTACACCTGCCTATAATTACTGTTAGTCAGTATGCTGAGTTCATTCCAAGCATTGTGGAGTCTGTTGATTTTAACAGTGCCCGTTATAAATGCCACTTAACAAAAACAAAGCAGTTTCAGAGCATCACAGAGTGTCACAGCGTCTGGGTTGGGGTATGGGGAGCACTGTTCGAGAAACATAATTACATCCAAGATGACAGAAAGTGAGTAAGAAAACTGGAATGAGAGTGTTCCTTACTTGTTTGCTGCTTCATAACTTCCAGCTGCTGTTGCAACAATGCTGCAATTAAAAAGCATCTTCAGATTTAAAACAAAGACATGTCACAACAGACCAATACAAGGACACAGATATGCCTCAATGAAACGAAGAGTAATTAAACATTTATATAGCGCCTTTCAGGCACCTCTGAGGCATAATCAGCTATAGACAAGAATGTATGTCTGTCATCCACATTCAATCCATATCTGAAAATGCCAAATGTATCTCTTTAGATCAGTCAGATGGTCAAATGTGCAGTACTTATGAAATGTACTAAAGGGCATTATACTATTTTCATAAATACTAACATACATGCACACATCCCTCCATAATGGTACATATATGCGTAGACCGATGTATATATCCTTGTACATACATACAAACCTAGTGGAACAGACATCCACATTCATTATATACATAGTATATGGATGTTGCAACAATCTCACCAATGGCGTGTCTCGAGTTATCACACATTTCACACACGTCCAAGGATTGATGGTTGACAAAGGTGCATGAAGCACAGGCCCAGCCAGGACCATCATCCTTCGCAGCAGTCCCATCCCCACCAGATTCTGGAGTTCCCTTCTCCATCTTCCTAACTTTAGCATCTTGTTGACCTATAGCCAAATCCTGCCCAACCTACAGTAACACAAGTAACGATTTCTAACCACTTTATGAGAATATCTTACATGGCCCATGGCGGCTTCTGTTGTTGTTTAATACTAATGCACTTTACATACCCCACAGAGGTCACTTAGCCAACCCAAATAGGCAGCAAAGGGCATGGATTCAGCATATGCAGCTTACACTGTTTGGCAATGGTACACCATTGATTCATGCCTTGTGCATTAGACATAGGCATTATAGAAATTACTAAGAATGATGATGATGATGATGATGATGATGGCAGTTGGCCAGTCCTCTCCCTTGCATCCTGTTCTCTACACCGACATGGAGTGGTCACTGTACTCATTGCACAGCTGAGTGTACAAACTGAACAGTATAACAGCACTTGATGGTTGTCCAAAGTTCAGAAATGCCCACTAACATACTTGCTCAAGCTTTCTGCACAGTAACTACCTTCAGCAAATATAAAACCTAATTGGTCATAAAGGGCAATGTGCCGAAAAAAGGATGGAAACATCCTTCCAGCCCTGTAAGGATTTGAGCTCTCCGGCTTTGGCTGACAGCTCTGTATTTTTCGGCCAATAGCATTACTTCAATTAAACTCTTAAGAAAAGCTAGACATGGTTGTTTTAAATGCTTGCACACTTTGGCAGATAGCCACAGACTTTTGGCCAGCCACCTGGGTGGAATTACTATGGAGGGGTATCAATTGTCTTAAATGTGATATAATATATAATGCATGGGTGTCAAAGAGATGGCCCGCTGGCCATATGTGGCCTACCAATGAGGTTATTATGGCCTGCAGAGCCTTGGCTAAAAAGGACACTATTTGAGAATAAAAATGTGAATGTCATTTTTACGGCATAATGAGATTTATGTGATGTTTACAGCAGTTCATGAAGATCGAAATTACGATTTTTAACCCAAAGTTAACTGCTTGCATGCTAGAAAGTGCACCATTCCAGAATTAGTATTGCATAAATTTTCTCTGGACATGTCCCCACGCTCTCTCCCAGATCCCAACCCCGTATTTGCTCAGGTGCGTTCAGCATCCTGGCCTACCAGACAATGCAGTTCACCGTTAAAAAAAAGGTTTTACACGTATGATACAATCCATTGCTCTCTCCATCTCAAGTTTGAATGCCCTTGGATTCCCTACTCCTTATACCTAGCTAATGGATGGGCAGCAAACAATAAACATTATATATAGAAAAGAAAATGCAATAAACACAGAAAAGCAGTTGATACCTCTGAGAATTTCCGCTTTGTTTTTCCGGAAGAACCTGTCGTCACTACTTCTCCGACTTTTTCCAACATGTTGTTTATCACCAATTTAGAAAATTGCCAAATTTCTAAGGCCAAGCTTCACAAAACAATTTCATCAATCAGTCAGTCGATACTTCCACCTACCAATAACTCAATCAAGATTCATTCATCAGAGCATCGATAGCACCCCACCCAGGGTAGAGACTTAGAGGAACAGGAGGGAATGGTCCCTCTAAAATTTCAAGTGGAGGGGATGGAGCTGCTTATAAAAACCACCAAATGTTTCATAAAATTTCTAGAATATTATGCATTTCTAGTATTTCCAGTTTTCATAATTTTTTGTGTCTGGGAATTGAAATTTTTTTCACAACCTGTCACCCAACACACACATTTTTTTGACCTGTTCCCCTCAAACCCAGGACCAAGTCTCTGCCTATGTACCCATCCAAATGTCCATTAAAAAGTATTTCCGGTCAGGTCCCACTAGGACCTACCTAGCAGATTACAGAGTAAAGTCAGAATAGGTTCTGATCCAAAGCCCTGAGGCTCCCCAAAGAAGTCTAGACGATCAACATATGCTTCTAAATGACAAACAGATATCACACAGAGGACACAATGGTCAATTAGCTATAGCCCTAACCTTGCAACATTTAGATCAAGAGTTCAACCCTCTCTTGACAGGATTACACCCTAGATACTTCTAAGATCAAGCCTATAGATACATGGTCTTAATCAAGCCCTTTGCTCACAATTACATTTACAGATTATAATGGTCAAATAGAATGGTTTACAAATGCTTATGTTGAACTCAACATATTATTATTTATTAACTAGATGTTCACCCCATATAAGACGGTCGAAGAAATCGGAAAATGTGTTTACTCCAATGTGTGTGACATCACTAAAGACCTTGAGAATTTGTAAATCTCATGTAAAATGCAAATTGCATAAAATATTTTCCTTGTTATGAAGTGTTCTTTTGAATAACCCCCTCACTGATCAAAACCTTCATGTTGTGTGGATTCTTAGCTCTTGATGAACCCATTGAGAAAGTTGGCCATGAGAAAATACTATATAAATTACTAAAGCAGTTACAAAGGCAAAGAGGTGACAACTAAAGGTAATATTTGGTTAACATCGCCTCTGAGGAAGTTGACAAAAGTCACAACAAACATAGTTGTTCAACAGATCTTGAAAGGTTTCATTTAGTCTGGTTTTAAATGTTATTTGAGGAGCTTAGTTTCTCTGCTGCTGATAAGTCAAAAAGAAAACGGGATTTGATCACTCACCTCCGAATGTCAGACAAACAGGTTATCTGTTTAGTGTTTTCTAACAATTTGAGTATTTCCTTGCTGAAAAAAAACAATAACAATCTGTCATCAGGTTAAAAAAAACAGCCAGACAGCAGCAAGCCAGTCACAAACCAGCAAGCCAGTCAGTCACAAGCCAGCAAGCCAGTCAGTCACAAGCCAGTCAGTCAGAAACCTGCAAGTCAGTCAGTCACAAACCAGCAAGCCAGTCAGTTATTGGATCTGAGATTCAGAATCCATGGATTAGAGATTGACCAACAACGAAAAATCTGTCACCTAAAAGTAATTCTGGTAATATACTTGAAGAAAATTAAAACAGTTAATCACTTCAGATATGCTACAAATCTGGATAGAACACTTCTCAAAATGAACTTAACTAACAACTGCAGCCACCCAGCAAAGAAGTCAGTCAATCAGCCAGTAAAGGGTCAACCAGTGAGTCAACGGCTTTCCAGTCAGTCAATGGACCAGCAAAGCCAGTCAGTCAACTCGCAGTCATGTTCAGTCAGTCAGCCAAGCAATCAAGTCAGACAGTAAGTGAATCAGCTAGCCATCCAGCAAGCAAGCCACTCACGCACCTACTGAGTGAAGTAGCTAGTCATTCAGCCATCACCAAAATGAATTTACCTTACACTTGTCTAAATCAACAATTGCTGCAGTTCTTTTGCTGTTAAGAGCACTTAGCGACAGGTGCTTGTATGAACACCAATGCAGCAATACTCACAACATTGTTGTTGAACTTGATTTTACCATTGCAAAGCAGGTCACATGTAAGAATTGAAGAAACCATGAGAAAATTATTCGATGTCATACAGAAGACAAATTCAAAAATAACAAAGATAACAAAGTTATATATAATTAAATTTATATAGCAAAACTATGAGATACACCTCAACTCACTCGGCCTGTTCTGCCGTACATCAGCTAAACCATAAAGTTGCCGCAGTTGTTCTTAAACTGTAACAGAGAACGACAGTATTACTCAACCATGAATGACATGGTTTGTAATGCAATTTTTTTCTCAGGTTCTATTTCGGGTAAATTGTTTTAAAAAGCCTTAATAAGGTCTACATGTAAAGCGCTTTGTAATAGGCATGTGTCATTGCTAACTAAGCTATGCTTGCAACTCGTACTGTCAACAATTTACCATCTAAAACTGGTCCAATTTTCTACCTTCATACTTCAGGCTATGCCAAATGCTGACAAGAAATCTTTCAGAAACGGCTTGAAATAATATCCTATATAGATATAATCTAGTTCTTTGATATCATTCAGTGTTGTATGCAAGACTTGAAACTTCAAGACCAAGACGAGACCAAGACAGTGAGGTGCCGAGGCCGAGACAGTGAGGTACCATGACCGAGACACTAGGCTCAAGACAGTACGAGACAGTAAAAGCCAAGTGATCCAATATAAAATGCTGTAAAATACTAATGTATCATATCAGTTTTCGGGAATAAGGTTCATTTGTAATTTCCATTTAAAACTTGTAATGTATATAGTACCAATTCCTGAGAATAGTTTTTATATTGCCGCAAGATTTTAAGACAGTTAACACGAAACTTATCGAGATCTCTTGTTCGAGACAGAACAAAACTTTCACTCCAAGACAGTTTCTAAAAATTCAAGACACTACCTACGGACCGAGACAGCAGGCTTCCAAGACCGAGACATTAAAAAAATGTGTTTTCTAATAAATCAATTAAATAAATAAAAGAGCAATTGTGCATCATATCACGTTTACATTTAGGCCTACTAAGATAGGCTTACATCCAATCATATCGGCGAAAGTGCAGTATCGGGGCACGTATATAATATACCATGTGTCCTGATGGTCATTTAGGGAAGGCAAAATTGTACTTTGTGGGGACTTCTTCCATAACACGTATTTAATATCTTTCTCAAGGCGCAAAGATTATAAATGACAGAGTTCTCTCTCAAGCGCTCTTTACTGCTGGCGTTCTTTTCTTCTGCCTCATCAAAAGAATAATGTTTAAATGGAAGCTCGATAGACTAAAAGAGAATGCTTAAATGCAAGCTAGATCGATGAAAACAATAATACTTAAATGGAAGCTGGACAGATGAAACAAAGACAGGTCTTGAGCGGTTCTACCACCGTCTTTTCTCCGGTTCGTATGGTCCCTCCAAGCATATATAGTATATATTGTCGTTTCATGCCGGAAATATGTACAGTGGAAGAGAAACTCCCGAAAGTGCAAATTTGCCCACCGCCCTACCCTTCTGACAGTCACTGCTGAACCCAGCTCTCGTGAATAAGTTGATGCCTTGCGCTTGGCTTTCGAGTAGCGCTTCTGAAGTTTGGAGATTACGATTGTGATTACAAACCATCCATTCTAAAAATAATACTAGTGCATAAGTTAGTGCAAATTTAGCGCGTAGCCTACATCAAATTAAACACAATTTTTATAATAACACTGAATTGAAGAGCACGAATTCCAACAGTAACTACCTTTGAGGTTGATAAAGTTAAAGTCTAAGGTGCAATTAACGATTGTTCTTGTTCAAACGCTACACGCTGGTCCGCGGAACGACATCGTAAGCCCAAATGCAGCCCAAACTCTGCTGCAGTTAGTAAGTAAGTGGGTGAGTGAATAGCTCTTTCGTAAGCGAGTCAAAACGACATATTAAGGCAGAGTGCAAGATCATATTAAAAAACGTACAGTGAACGCCAAGTTTCTTTCAGGACAGAACACTGCAGGCCTGTTCCAGTTGAAGATATACACCGAATGCTTCACATTACTTGTTTTGAGGTAAGTATGATTTGCATGTAAATGTTATAAAGTAATATTAAAAGTGGTGAGACTTAATTAATGAACTAGTAAATATTTTTACACAAGGATATATGGGGATAGAGCGAGAATTATCTTCAAGTGAGAGTATGGTTGTGTGCTCTATGTAAGGCTGTCAACAGGAAGATATGACATGGTGTACGAAAAAGTGAAACAGATAACCAAGAAAACGGGACGAGAAAGAGGAATAGAAATTAAAGACAAGCAGGGAAAGATCCTAACTGAAGTAGATGATGTGAAAGAAAGATGGAGGGAATATATAGAAGAGCTATATAAAAGTGAAGATAATCATGGTCTAGACAGAGTAGAACTACGAGCAAATAGAGATGATATTGGACCAGTGATGCTAGAAGAAGCAGAGTTGTATGGTCTCGAGACAATGTCTCGGTCTCGAGACAGTTTTTTAGTGTCTCGGTCTCGGAAGCCTGCTGTCTCGGTTTCGGTCTCGAGGTAGTGTCTCGAATTTTTAGAAACTGTCTTGAAGTAATGTCTTGTTCTGTCTCGAACAAGCGGTCTCGATAAGTTTCACGTGAACTGTCTTAAAATCTTGCGCGGCAATATAAAAACTGTTCTTAGGAATTTGTACTATATACATTATAAGTTTCAAATTGAAATTACAAATAAAAAGTTATTCCCGAAAACTGATACGCTAGCATTTTACAGCATTTTATATATGATCAGTTGTCTTTTACTGTCTCGTACTGTCTTGACCCTAATGTCTCGGTCTCGATACCTCACTGTCTCGGTCTCGGCACCTCACTGTCTCGGTCTCGTCTTGAAGTTTCAAGTCTTTCAAGTCTTATTAGTCTTGCATACAACACTGAGAAGAAGTAAGAACAGCCATAAGAGAACTGAAAAATGGAAAAGCTGAAAGAATAGATAACATAGGGGCAGAGATGATTAAGAGTCTAGAGGAAGGAGCTATGAAAGAGATGATAGGAATATGCCAGGATCTTTATAAAACGAGGAAATGGCCGGAGGACTTGCTAGAATCAATCATGATACAAATAAAAAAGAAGACAAAGGCAACGGAATGTGAGGACCAGCAAACAATTAGTCTCATTACATATGCATCGAAAATCCTCATTAAGATACTAGAAAAAAAGAGTACAGGCAAAGACAGAAGCAGTCAAAGGACTAGGAGACAATCAATTTGGGTTTAGAAAGGGCATGGGAACTGCGCACGCAATAGGGGCGCTAAGAGTACTAACAGAGGAGCTGTCATTATGATCAAGAGGTGTGTTCTCTTGACTATGAAAAAGCATTTGATAGAGTAGACTGGAGAATACTGTTACAGGCGCTGAGGAGGATGGGGATCGATTGAAGACAGAAGACCAATAGGGAATCTGTATAAAGGACAAAAGGTAAGAATAGGTAAGAAAAGGTAAGAATAGATGGAGAATTTTCAGAAGAGGAGTCAGACAAGGATGTCCTCTGTCTGCACTGCTATTCAAGATCTTTATAGAAGAACTGGATGATGCCAGATGGCTACCAGAGACTTAAAGAAGAGGCACAGAGGAGAGAAGAATGGTAACGACAAACATTTGAACCTGCTTGAAAAAGCAGAGAAGAAGAAGAAGAATATAACTAAACACAAAGAGATTGAACACAATATCTCCAATGTTGTAATCAATTATCCAAATCAACTTAGTATCCATCATGCTGGTGCAATTAGTAGACTTTTTAACAACTGATAACTATTAATTAATTGCAACTGAATTCCATTATTTACATACACCATATTATACAACTGACTTATCAACAGCGTCAAAGCATCCCATAAGACTTTTATATACCTATGACTAAAAACAGTGAACCCGTGCATATAACCTTAAACTTATTCTATTCCAAATGCATTGAACCAAGTAGAATATTTGAAGCACCTAGCCACATTCACAGCCTTTGTGAAATTGTGGCATACTAATACATGCTATAATTATATCACGTGTCTTCGTGCATACAGTTTTGATTATAAAATCTCCCAGTTAGTTGAAGGAGCTACAAAACTGCCAGATACAGATAGTTCTGTTTAAAACCGCAGACTCATCTTGAAATCTAGATTTTTTAAATTATGAATTTTTTATGTTATTTCTATAAACATTAATTTAGCTCATTTCCAAACACCATGGCTATCAACAGACCTTAGTTTAAGCCTCATCCAACAGAATTCTCAAATCACTTAGCGATATAGAAAACTCATCATAACAGGAAGTAACGTCTACAGAAAATGTTAAGTTATTATTACAAAATAAGTTTTTATTTTCTTGATGTACAAGAGAAAATGTTTATCACATGTTCACTGTATCACTTCATGCCAAAAGATAACATTTTGAAAGAGAAGTCCATCAATCACGAAGTATCATCGGAAACTGATAGTACGTCCTGACAACAGATATTACTACATCAGAACTTCTACTTGAAGTAGATAAGGTACTCTGGGAAGGCTTGGGTATCATGAAATATGACAAAGACGGTCGGAGCGGTTACATTGTCAACAGTTGAATCGTATTTCTTGTTTGCGCTTCCAGGATTTGGTGGAGGAACAATCATAGCCGGGTTCCCTACTGCATACTCTCCTGTTAGAACTTTGCATTGGTAGATGTGCTTGAGACCGCTTGTTGCATCTGGTGGAGAGTATGTATTTTGGGCTGAGTAGCTGAAGTTCTTGGCAAAGTAGACGCCTCTTCCATACACAGTGGCTGTAAATTAACAATTAATTAATTGCTATACAGATGTGTCAAGTGAGCAAATACCAAATGCATGGTTATATACCATATTACTTCAAAAACTGTTTTCACTTGCTGAAGCAGGGCTGTGAGAGGTTTGGAGTGGATATCTTGCATGGGTGATATATAAATACTCTGAATTGTATTGTATTTAAGCATTTATAGAGTGCCTCAAGTAGGGTAGAAGCGCTGCCAGTGTGCAAGGCAAAATGAAGAGAAGCAGGTTTTGTGAAAAGTGAAAGAGGATGAGAGACTACCAGATACAATTTTAGAACAACCAAAACGAGAAGGCGCATTCCATAGAGAGTGACCAATTGAAGCAAAAGATAGAGACTGAGCCATAGCTGTTCTAGTTCAAGGAACCAAGAATTATTGAAAGAGTCAGTAAGTGAATTGATTTTGTTGAAATACTTGGAGGAAAAGTTATGGCCATCACTTAATATGTGAGCAAAGAATTCAGACTATATGCTGACTTAAAACTCTGGCAAAAATTCTGGGGTAACGACAACAAAGCACCGATTGGCTGAACTGCTTACAAAATAAATTTAGATATGTTTTCAACTAACCATTTTTTCCACAGTAACTTCTGTTAAACCCAGTTCGATTTATGCTCTCCAGAGTGTCTCCAGCGGTTCCATGCCAGAGCGTCATCTCATTCTGAACTCCTGGATTTGTTGAGTCCATCGCTGCCTTACGTACCACATATTGCTTGCAAAGCAGTTTGTTCTGAATGCGCTCAATCTGCAAATGCATATTAAACAAAGACACCCTCATAACTTTACGATTTCCAATACAGTTACATGTCTGCCATATTGGAAGAAAACAAACTTTAAATAAATGCATGAATTTGTTTGTTATTGTCATTTTCAGTTTTTCACTATGATAGCGATAAAGTAACAAAAAAATTGAGATGCGACCGTCGTCATGTAAATAAAAAATATCTGATATTCGTTTTCAAACCCCCGAAAAATCGGAATTTCGACTTTCATCAATACTAGGACGAATTGTTTGTTTAAAACTGGAACTCTATTCAGCAACGTTATCAGCCTAAATGGTAAAATGTAAGATTCTTGGTAAATCTGCATTATAGATGTGGATGTTCCAGCCGGTTATTGCCGGTTTGAGCTTGCTGAAGAGCCTCCACATAATGACACCTGCCTAGGTCGTTTATACAAGTAAAATCTGTAAAGTAAGGACAGGTTCTTTGATGCAGTCAACTCATTAACCTGAAGTCTCAATATCCCAATATTCAGAACATTGGGATTTGTCTGCTTTGGTGCAAGAGCCAACAAAAGAGATACATGTTCTACTAGATACATGGAAGCTCTACAAAATATAGCAACTTGTTAGCAGTGAGACAATTTAAACTGGACTCGCTTCCGTGGAATGCATGCAGCATGGAAACGACGTTTTAAAATTTAGGTTTGATTTACATTTTATTTAGAACTTAAACATTTATTCACATTAAAATATTTCTCATTTAGAACAGACCTAGAGCAATTCATTTCTTCTTAACCTTAACTATTTGAGTGAGAGTAGATTGAGCTGTGGATAAGGCGGCCCTTTCAACATCTTTGTATTCCTGGTCAGTAGGGTTGAGTTGAACTCTTTTCAAATCCTCTCCAGTTGCCATCGCTTCCCAATTGGCTGGAATATCTGTATCTACAAAGCAGATGAAAATGACACCATACTACACAATAATTGAAATCACAACAACTTTGATAACTTATAGAAACGAGATCCCACATCAGACCCTTCAAATTTTCAATCTAGAATTTAGGGATGAATGAAGTGTCAATTTTTCCTGAGTACCGAGTATAACGAGTGAGTAAGAGTATCGAGTGTTGAGATTTAGCACCAGACTTTGGTGGTATCTGTTGACAATTTACAGTATGCACATTAAAAAAAGACACCCTCATAACTTTACGATTTCCAATACAATTATCTGTCTGCAATATTGGATGAAAACAAACTTTAAATAAATGCATGAATTTGTTTGTTATTGTCATTTTCAGTTTTTCACTATGATAGCGGTAAAGTAATAAAAAAATTAGATGCGACTGTCGTCGTATTGTAAATTAAAAAAATTTGATATTCGTTTTCAAACCCCCCAAAAAATCGGAATTTCAACTTTTATCAATACTAGGACGAATTGTTTGCCCAAGTAATGCTGAGTACTAGGATCCTCTCGCCGAGTTGGAGTATCCAATCCGGGTTTCGATTCATCTCTACTAGAATTGTACCACATCATTTGGTGACACCCACACTCTCAGCAGCCTCTAACCTGCAATCATCGGGTCATAGATCTAGTGCGTTACAAAATCGACATTAAACTTCATACATACAGACTTTGTAATAAGTTATTTCATAATAAAAACAAATTGGTAAAGTCTACCTTTAACCACACGTCTGACTTTGATGGGAGGTTTTGTCTTGTCTGTCAGAAATTCCTCTGTCCATGTCTGGAAGGTCAGTCTGTACTTTGCTGCTTCTTCTTCCCACTCTGCGTACGGCTTTTTGTCTCTGTAGGCTTTTTCGATGATAACGTTAATATCGTCAGGGTAGTTCTCGAAATCACTTCCATCTGCATATTCCCAATGAGCCTACAATTTAGAGAATCACCCGTAAAGGGAAACCCTTCAGACTTATAAAACTTTCATTGCAAATGGATGCAAACTGAGACATCCTGATGAAAACTTTAACAATTAGCAAAGGATCACATTTATCAACTATTACAATATTTCCACTCACTTCAATTATTATGAAATGTAATGTAAGCGAGTATTTATAAAGTGCCTCTTGAAGATATCTACTCAGAGGCACTCTCTGCACTGGCCTAAATGATGTAAAGTGTTAGACTCTATAATTAATATCAATAATTATTACAACTAATAATAGTAATAATAATACAGAGTAATAACTAAATTGGGGATGTGTGTGAATCTAGACAATGGTTTCAATACTGAACACTAACAATTTCACCTGATTGATATCTCAAGAAAATGGCGCTATAGTAGTCGCTAGATCAAACTAGATGTACAGCTTCTGAACAACACAGATTCTGTCTGTTCTTCGAACCATTAAAGAACTAAAGAACACGCAACTGGTTAGCTTTGGTTACGACATAATACTATTTGCGATCACATAAGATCCACCGTAGATGTAAATCAGTTCATTCACAAACTCATATAGCTGAAAATCTACACAGAACCTTCAAAGTATCTCATGAAAAGTACTTCCAACAAGTCTATAGTGTTAGAGCTTCCCTGATGAGTTTCAAGGCAAATTGACACCAAACTGCTGATTATTGAGTATAAATAGAGCAAAAGATCTCTCCAGTAAGCTGTAGCATTCATAGCATGTCCCAATGTTCGCAAATTGGCACTTACTGATGGAAGTCCGCCAGATATCCCTGATGCTACCAGGTCTGCATTCAAGCTTCTATTTTTAAAACAGTAACCTTTCAAACTAGGAGGGGAGCATGAAGGTCTAGTGTTTAGCATGCTGAGCTGTCAATTAATTATTTGAAAGGGCTCAATATCTCGACGCACAACATCGTCTGTTAAGAATTCTGCCTTCACTTGTCGAGGTCAGGAAAACTGTAGCCGCTAAAACTTCATACTCACAACTAAGTTAAAACTTCACACTAATTGCAGCCTCTCAAGGCTAGGATAAGAACTCTCTCTTCTTATTCTTCAATATGCAACCTATTTCAGAATCACAGACCACATGATTTTTATAATCTTATTAGAAAAAAGAGCCTTTCACTTAGCAAACCTACCGTGGATGCGAAATACTCTTCTTCCTTCTTCTGGATCTCTTTCTTGTGAACTTCCTGGAAGATGTTGTGAACCTGATCCATCACTGACGTCACTTCCATTGGAGGTCCGCGGATTCGGATTCGCTTTAGCCAACCCGTCTCCACTTCAATTTGCACCGGAAAAATGGTTGTCATGTTTTTTATTCTGTTGACCTGCACAAAATTAAAGAAATCGATTATTTATGGGAAATAACTTAACACCTTTTAACAATCACAGACCGTAACACATACCAGAACAATTTATGTTACCCATCAGTAATTGACACATCAAAAGAAGAACCATCCCATAACATCACCCTGAGAAACAGCCAAGTAAATGAAGCATTAGCAACTTCATTTTTCTTAGCCTCGGCATATGAGGATGGTTGACCAGTACACCTATCCCTTGCCATCACATCTTCCCACCGACAACGAATGATCCATGTACTCATTATAAATTATTGGCAAAGATTATAGGCAATGTTCTCTCAAGTTTGTGGAGATAGTGCACATAAGCTCTATGTCTGAGCAACAAACTGTGTACATGAATAATTGGTTTCCGAACTGAATGTGATGTTAGCTAAATTAAGATCATATCTAAAAGTCTATGGTGATAAGCTCTGATAACCTGATAAAATTCCTTTGTCTAAAGATAAATAAAAAGACATACCAGTATTAGCTAAGGAAACAAAGTTGCTGGACTAAGGTAGGCCAAAGCCAGCTAGGAGACTCGATTTACATAGTTTCATAAAACTAATTGTGTGTGCATACAAATTTTTTTGGGATTTTAAACCCTCAACCTGTCTATCGACAGTCCAGCATGCTAACCACAAGGCTACAATGCACTCCCTACGATCAATGGCTCTGGTCTGTAATAAAACGGTCAACTGAGGATGGTGACTTGGCAGTTTTGTCTTAAACTATGTCATGCTTAAATGTTCACCTGTTCAGGGTTGAGCTTGGAGATGTTCTCCTGATCCTGTTGACTTTCAAGGATTTTGTCAATGATGTATTCTTTGATCACTGCTTCAATGTCCTTCAGGACGTCATCAATCGCTCTCTTAGACAGTCCATAGATCGAGAGGATGATACTGCTCAGGTGCTTAGGATGTCTGTCTCCTTGTAACTCCTCGCTCTGCTGCCGTTGACCAGCGACTGTTCTGGTTCTTAGAGTCACTGCTGCACCAGCCTGGTCGTCTGAAAAGTCATCATTATCCACAGGATAACCATCATCCTGGGCATGGCCAGGGCCACGTACTTTGTTCCCAATCCACTGTGATATAGCATGATATGTACCTAAATGCAGACCAGATAAACTCTCCTGGATAAAACAGAATTTTAATATTCGTACTTGGTGGCATAGCTAGGAGTCTCCTTAACATAAAAAAAATTATTTTTAGTTGCTTGACATTATCTGTCACATTTCTCCATGATTCACATTTCCAAGTGCTTTTGTGGGTGTTTCACATTCTGATAGAAGGCCACAGTGTATAGTTAATGGCTCTAATTGGTTATGACAAAGACACTGATCAAAAATAATAAAAAATATATTTAAAATAACACTAACTTTAATATAATAATTAATAATAATGCACTAATAATACAACATAATTAAAACTATGGGAATATTTGTGAAACAACACTGAACACTAATAATGCTGCGCTTAAACTGCATTATTTTTGCAATACCTTCTCTCTGGCACTACTGGATGAGAAGTAGTCATTCCATATGCCACCATCACATAGACAATTGATTACTCATACCTCAGGTTTAAAAGAATTACAGCAATGATCAAATAAAACCAGCAATGATCAAATAAAAATAGCAATGATAAAAAAACAAGTAATGATCAAATAAAAACAGCAATGATCATTTAAACCAGCAATGATCAAATAAAACATCAAATAAAACAGCAATGATAAAAAAAACTAGTAATGATCAAATAAAAATAGCAATGATCATTTAAACCAGCAATGATCAAATAAAACATCAAATAAAACAGCAATGATAAAAAAACTAGTAATGATCAAATAAAAATAGCAATGATCATTTAAACCAGCAATGATTAAATAAAACATCAAATAAAAATAGCAATGATAAAAAAACTAGTAATGATCAAATAAAACATCAATGATCAAACAAAACCAGCATTGATTAAAAAAGCAGTACAAACCAAATAAAAACAACAATGATAAAATAAAACCAGTAATTATCAAAAAACAAGCAATGATAAAATAAAAACAGTAATTATCAAATAAAATCAGTAATTATCAAAACATCAACCATCAATCAAAACCAATAAAGATCAAATACAACCAGTAATGATAAAAAACAATGATGATAAAACAAAAACATCACTGATAAAACAAAATCAGAGATGACCAAATAAAAACATCAGTGATCAAGTAAAAAACAGTAATGACCAAAAAAACAGCAATGACCAAATGGAAAACAGCAATGATCAAATGAAAACCAGAATTGATAAAAAAACAGTAAAAATAATTTAAACCAGTAATGAATGATCAAATACAACTGGTAATGAATTTCCAATAACCTGTTGCCAGGTCCATGAAGCTCTTTGAAGCCCTTTTTTTAGCCACAGCATCTACGAATTCATCTAGCATATTGCCTTGGAAGATGCAGACGATGATTTTCTTCAATGACTGAGGGTGCTTATTTTTGGAAAACTCACACACTGCATCTACCATTATGCTTGCCATTGAAGACGCCGACTGACCTATCTGTCCTGAAATCAAATCAAACATGGAGATCTAATCAATTCAAATAGCATGATCTAATTGACTATAACATCCTTGTTTAATCAAATAAAATAGTATGATCTAATAACATCATGATCTTATTCTTTCAAGCTAATCATATAGTAATGTGCTTAAACATCATGATTTAATCAATTCAGACTGCATCATCTAATCGAATATAACATCGGGGGTCTTACTCTTCCAATCTACCAGATAAGCATGTTATAATCGTCTTTAACATCGTGATGTAATCTAAATCAGCTAACAATGCCTAATCTAGATTAATCCAATACATTGATCTACTCATCAATTATAATCTAATCTAACCCATGCTAATTAATAAAGTCATTCTGTTGAATCTCGATTAACATAAATATCAAATCTAATAAAACACCATGAATTAATCCAATCCAATCCAATTATGATATTATCTTATCCAATCATACATCATGATCTAATCCCAGTTTATTGAGTGATTTGATTGAAGCGTTTGCTGAACACTAACCCGTTCCAAGCATCGGAAAAACGATGTTCCTGTATCCTCTGTCTTCCGCCTCTTCCAGTGTGTTCTCTATGACCTCCTTCCATGCTCCTGCATTGTGCCCAGCCACTAAATGTATGATGTTCTTGGCTGGAAGGTTGCCTCCAGTTGTTACACACACCTTCCTTGAACTCATTTTTGCTAGTGAAACACAGACACACAAAAAGTAAGAAAAGACACACACAGTATTACTAAGACAAATACCGAAATAAAAAGACAAGCACCATAATAAAATCCATATAGTCAGCCAAATTGTCAAATGTCCATAGAGCCAAATAATCAAGCAGCCAAACAGTCAAGTAGCCATATATAGGCATATAGCCATATATAGTCAAATAGCCACATATAGGCAAATAGCCATATATAGTCAAATAGCCATATAGTCAAGTAGCCATATATAGGCAAATAGCCATATATATAGTCAAATAGCCACACAGCCATATAGTCAAATAGCTACATACCCATATAATCAAATAGTCAAATAACCAAACAGTCCTTGAATAAAGCAGTTGAGATGATGAAGACCTATCAAACTCATCATCCATTTAAACTTGAACTGCCTCTGTCGACAAATGAAGACAAGTACGTATACCTGAAAGAACTCACCTTTCTTACACTCCATTTCCACTGTTCTTCCACCTGCACTAAAGATTGCCTTCGCAACCGCACCTGAAACATTTGCAGTAGAAACAGATCATTTCAGTTTAACCAGCGACACAGCACGACCTGTTTCAGATCAATTTGATCAATTTTAACGGTCACAAGCGCAAAGGAATTAAAAGTGATAGATGTAATTTTACACTTGGCTTTGGATTAATACATCAGTTCTCAACCTTTTTAGTCGTGCAACCCTCTGATAATATTTCTAAAGTTGTGGCGACCCCCAACAATAACATTGATAGGGTTACTGCTATTATGGCTGTTTTACTATACCATTCATTTCAATTCTTACCATTTGACTATCCATACACCTCATGCATAACAGAATCATTAATCATAAATTATGTTATTCATCTTATTAATGGAAAAATTTTTAATTCATAGTTGGTAATAATATTATTAAATGAATCATAATGTAAGAAATAAGTAAAGATTAATTTTGGTCAGTCGAATGCAGTAGTTAGTTAATAATGATGAAATACATAAATATTAAATATGAGAACCTATGCTAACAAATTCCTGAAGGTTCCAGTTGACCTCTGGCAAATCGTAAGGCGATCCCCATGGGTGTCACGACCCACACGTTCAAAACCGCAGGATTAATCACTATGCTAACCTAGCCCAACATTTGAAAGTTTAGCCTTTAACGTATTATAGAAGACACTTCACGTTATAATAGACACAATTGGAATTATACTGGAGTACTAATAATAATGATAATAAATATTAATGATTTAAAAAATATTATAAATAATACTGAATATTGATAATAATAATGAGTAATAATTATATCAGGAGATTGCAGATAAATTACTTTTCTCTTTCAGCACTTATCCATGGCTATCCTGTGCGTTAGTGCAATTCCTTTTTGCAGCACCTTTTCCACTGTCAAACCATCAGCAAACACTAGCCATTCCACAACAATGCTCCCTAACTCTTGCAATCACAAGGGATCATATGTACCTCAGAGAATAACAATAATAAATATTAGGGCTGTTAACGATTAATTTAATTTTAATAGTTAACTTTTGAAAAATTAACGATTAATTAATAGTTAATTTCGATTAAAACACAAAAATGTGTATATATTACTTGTCAAACAAATTAATGAAATTTCAATTAAAATTCTCAGTTACTGAATTTAGTTACATAAAGAAAATAACACAGGCGGAATATTTCTTGCTCATACTGAAGTGTTAAATACATGGTATGCAAATGATTTGTCGCAATGAATGCAATAAATGTTATCAGCATTTTCGATATTTCCATTAGCCAATAATTTAAATCCAAAATGTTCTTGTAATCGACCTGATATGTGTTTATATTTAATATCTCGATTACTATCTGCCGCCATATTGCAATGTATACGGTTTATGTTGTTTCAGACTTCCGGTACATTTTAGTGATGGGTGGAATAATCGAAACAATTAATCGCTAAAACAATTTTAATCGTTAAGATAAATTAACGATTAATTGATTAATTAATTGCTAATTTCCACAGCTTTAATAAATAAAATAATAATTAGCTGTATTGAACCTGCGTCCATTTGATCTTCATGCAAGCGAGTTACCTTTCAACCATCTTTATAAAGCGATGTTAATGAATTATTGTTCAACCATCAACAAAAATTAATAATAAAAATCACTCAAGAGGTGGTCAATTTGGTTGTTCATTCTGAATATTCGTAGAGTTTAACCCTTCAACGACCAGCGTTATTCATCATGCCTTACATTTTAATACGTGCTGGTCATTAAAGAGTTAAGATGTGCAAATGTAATCACCTCCAGTCATATCCATATTGTCATTTGTACTATTGACAATGGCGTCTGCCGACTCTCTCGTTATATCTCCCGATTTCAGCTTCATCTCTATTGATCCAATTCGGATGACTTTATTAACTGGATCAAATGAGAAATCTGCAATTTCAAACAACACATTAATGACCTAATCCGTCTATTATCATGCATAATGTCATAAAAAGATATTTTAATCCCAAATCTCTGTACATGTAATGGTAAGGGTAATTGTAAATTTATATAGCACCACTGCAGGATGGATTCATCACAAGCGCTCCCGACCTAGCACAATTGAACCGTGATGGAACACTATGGTCTTCAAAAGCCTATGAAAAAGCAGCAAAGAAAGGCTGAGATGTTTGTGCTTCAATTCAATTCAATATGCTTTTTATTATTAATCCAAACAGAAGAACATGTGAGTAAAATGCATACATTGATAATAATTATCAGGAAAGGGCACAATAAGAAAGAAAAAAAGCTCTAAGGGGACAGATGGTTCCCCAAGTCAGGATATCCAGACTTCCTTTCCATGGAATACAGCAACAAGACAATTCAGATTGAAAAACCATAAACCATAAACTTAACTAGATAAAAAGGAAATGAATGCACACGTTATTCAAGCGAAATTGTTAATAGGTGATTTTTCAATTTTTTTCAATTTACAAACACTATTTGAAACATGTACGTCAGTTGGAATATTATTCCATGCATATGGACTGGTGCATTTAACTTAAATCTTGTGAGTATTGGTTTCAATATGTCATAATCCAGTCACCATCCACTGAATGCCAATTTCAAGAACAGTTCTGATACACGAGGTCCTGTGTGCATGTGTGTATGTTGAAACTTTATATAGCGCCTTCTAAAAGAGCTTGAAACATGGTTATCAACACTACCTGGTTCAGAAGATGACATAGTAGATGGAGATGTGTAGGGCGAAGCTGATGCACGGGATGATGTCGGTCGTGATGATGGGGAATACCCTCCAGCAGAAGCCCACCTGGAGCCATCGGCACGAAGCAAATCCTGGATCTTCTCCTCAAATGCCTATCAAAGAAACAAAATCCCAAAAATAGTCTTGAAATGTTGGTTAAACAAAACAGACAACTGAATTGATGACGTACAAATCAAACCAATGCAATCAAAAGGGCACAAATCGAAAAGGTATAATTTAAATGGTACAAATCAAAACTGTACAACTCAAAGCAGTGCAGCCAAAAGGATACAGATCAAAAGGGTACAATAAAAGTAATGCAATCAAATAGGTGAAATTAACATGTTCAATATTAGCATGGGCATGTGCCGGTAAAGTCTCAAGTAATAAGGGTGAAAAAATGATGGGAAAATAGTAAATAGGGGCAAATAGCAAATAAGGGCAACTGGCAATTAAGCAGAGGCATGAATGTCTCATAAATTTAAAGATAAGTAATGCCTTTGAACAAGCACAGAAAACTTTGAACTGCTTTTGGAGATACAAGGGACAGCTACCATATGCACACTGAAAGATTACATTAGGTCATGATTAGATTGGAATAAGATTAGAAATAGATTACACATTAGAAATAGATTAGAATTAGGTTTTAAATAGATTAAAATTTTATTAGAAATAGATTAAAATTAGATTAGAAATTGATCAAAATTAGATTCAAATAAGATAAGAAATAGATTAGAGACAGTTTATAACAATATTGGAATCAGATTAGAATGAGATTAGAAATAGATCAGAATAAAATCAGAAAGAGTAGAAATAAAATAAGAACTAGATTAGAATTACACTGAAATTATATAACAAAAGAATCTAACAATAGACTGTGATTAGATTGAACCAATCTGTTAGGGTACGGGTTATGGTTATGGTTAGGGCTATGGTTAGGGTTATGGTTATGGTTAGGGCTATGGTTAGGGTTATGGTTAGGGCTATGGTTAGGGTTATGGTTATGGTTAGGGCTATGGTTAGGGTCATGGTTAGGGTTATGGTTAGGGTTACCCTGATGCTGTCTCTGTCTTTGTCGTACACAACGAATCTGATGTCGAGTAGATTCATTGGTTTGCGTTGGTAGCTGAACTTCTCCACTTCACTGTACATGATCTCGGTGACGATCTTGTGCGGAATCCTTAGATTTCCCGTTCCGATTGCCGGAATGGCGATCGATTTTTGTCTGTCCGCTTCTGCTTTCTCTAGCAGATTTTTCATGAAGGTTCGCACGGTCTAAAAAGAGACGCATGTGTTGTCAATGCATCAATACACATATTGTGGAACTATAACCGATTGGTTAGAGCGGTTTAATTGATTGATTTATTGATTGAAAGACAAATATGTTCAGGCAACTTGCTCAGCATCTTCACACTTGATCTACTCACACAGCAAGCCCAAACTTGCATTCGACAGATTACAAAAAAAGCTCCCTACAGAAAAACCATTTGGCTGCATGGGGGCTATTAGACTAGATCATACCACAAATATATGATCATGACTAAGATGACTAAAAATACTTCTATTGCGCCCCCATAATAACACACAGGGCATCAACTAACGGCACACCAAAACAAATCCGAAATCAGGTCAAATCCAAGGTCAGTCCTAAGAGACAGAAAGACAGTCTAAGGAGGATAGGCAAGGGTAAATAAAAACGTTTTTAAGTCGATATCGAAAAGTAACTAAAGACTCAGTGGCTCGAACGGGATCATGGTAGCGAATTTTAGAACCTTGGACCAGCAACAGAGTTAGCCCGCATACCATGACTTGTCCTAACACGAGGTCTTGCAAGGGACAAGATATCAGAAGACCTAGTCGAGTGAAGAAGCCCTTGGGGACAAGCAAAGTGCGTAAGTATCTCGGCTGAAGAGAAGAAAATGTTCATAAGATATAAAGCTCTTGAACTGATATACTAACTCTTTCACAGTCACCCTTTCCATTGTCCCAGCCTCTGCATGATCCATGGTAAACGTATTTACACTGCAGTCTTTGGCCGCTAGTCACGACTATTTGGCCATAGTCGAAGTTTGGAGGTTTCTTGGCATCGACTTCCGCCTGAAGAGCCTGACCAGCAGCCACAAGCAACGACTTTGAGACATTTCCGTGGGACAGATTCAATTCCTTGCCAGTTGTGTTCACGAGAACGTCGGCCTAAAACACAACCATGAAGATGGTTACGAAACATAAGACTATTCCAATCGCAGGTCAGTGGTAATAATACTTTGGCCTCATTCAGCTTCCTCCCACTGTCCACTTCGTTTGTCCAATAAATTTTAACCATTGGTTCCTCTTACTGGAACTATGCTATGTCTCGATCCTTTGCTTCAGTTGGTCCCTCACTCTAGAATGAGCAGGAGGTAGGAATCTGTGAAGGAGTTTGGTAAGCCCACCCCAAAAATGTTTGCAAAGATAAATCTTAAATAGTGCATCTTGATTTTGGCCGTTGTTATCAAAGACATAAAAGGTGAAGTGGGAATATAGTATTGAATAACTCGTTGCTAGCATAGCAATTTTTATTTCCCTTCATATGTAGCGAAAAAAGACAATTTGCACTTCTATTGTCACATTTTTTGCATCTTTAGGCAGAGCTTTGCAGACCAGACAAACATGCCCAAAATAGAGGAACTGAATTGATGCCAACTGACATAGCAGTACTCCATCGAATAGCTTAGCGAGCACTCTAATACTCGCTAATACCGGAAGTGCTTAATACAAGCTGCATAGCTTCTACTATAGACTAGGCCCATAGATAGGCTAAGTAGAGCAAAAGTTCTAACTAAAGCTCTGGCGCACAAATAAAATTAAATCTCCAATGTTACAACTAACAGGCTAAAGGACAGCCAAAGAAACAGAAAATGTTTAGTTTTTTTGTTGCGCAATAAAAAATAAGTAGGCCTATAGGCTACAGAAAGCCGTCTGACAGCCAAAGAACAGACTGCCTAAGAATAAGACTATGAGATGTCATCATGGTCAGGCACTCATCCAAATACAGGCTCAATTTATTTTGACCACTACAATTCTAAAATGGTCCAGCTGTCACACCTGTTATTCTTGTCCTGACTCCATCTGCCCATTGACTTTGCATCAACGATAAATAAGCTGTAGTGTAATGTCTACTCCCTCCCTCCCTCCCTCCCTCCATCTCTCTCTCTCTCTCTTTCTCTCTCTCTCTCTCTCTCTCTCTCTCTCATCCCACACAAAACCAACCTTAGCAGCTCCATTCACTCTAGAAGGTTGTTCTCCATCAGGTATTTCTAAACAACACAACGCCTCTGACGTGCTGCAGCATTCGCGTATACGCTGGTGCCCTAATCTTAGCTCTAAAGCAGTGCTAAAAAAATGCAAGACTGTAATTATCAAAAAGTTCATTCCCATGACATGTTTAAATCATAAGATAAAAATGATTTACAGAAAAAAATTCAAACTCTGACCAAAGAGTTAACATCACCTGGAGTTCACTGATGGAACCTTTCATCAAAGTGATCATCACGCCGTCTGTTGTCCGAATTACACCAGAGCTCACCAACTGAAACCCTGAAGTATGAGTTGCAGAGGAAACAAAAATAAAAATCAAGACCATGTACAATGCATTGACATAGGGGTTGAGTGCTGACCTAGGTCTTTTGCAATTTTAGATGAAATATTGGGGATGTGATCATTCCAAGAGAGATTCAGACCCACCTGGATACCAAAAAACTTAACAGACTTGATACAAGGAATTATAATGTTGTCAATTTTTTTCAGTTCGTTAAAAGGTGGCGGGATGTTTGCGACGAGATCTGAATATTATGTAGTTTTGTTTTTTATGCAAAATACAGAAGGAACAAAAAATGAAAAAGAGAATTACCTCTTTGGTTTGTGTTGGGTGGTCGATCCTGATTCTGTGGCGATCTGAAGCCTTGTGTCTCTGCCACCACCCTACGACCTCTTTTGTTTTCCGGGCGTTCCGAAGGACCATCGGCCTGAATGGCCCTCAGTTTCTTTTCAAAGCTGGAAACAGCTCGTGAGTCGTTATCGATGAAGAAAACCTCGCGCACCGTTGTTGAAGAATTATCAACTAAGTAATTCTTGGCTGAATCTACTATGATATCGGTTGCTAGGTCGAGAGGAAAACCAAATATTCCTGTGCTGATTGATGGCACTGCAATGCTCTTAAGGCCTTCTTTATCAGCTGCATTTAACGAGGAATCAACTGCCATTGCTAGAATGTTTGCTTCGTTTGCATTTCCGCCACTCCACCTTGGTCCAACTGCATGAATCACTTTTTTACAACGAAGCTTACCAGCTCTAGTCACGCAAGCCTGTCCGGGCAAAACTTTTCCATCCAATTTAATACGAGTATAGCAATCATCTTCAAGATCCATTCCAGCTGCAAAATTGAGAAAAGCACCTAAGTTACAAATAATGAAAGCAACAGTGTTGAAAAAAATCAGAAAAATCAGAGATCTTTAAAAATACACTAATATATATTGTAACAGCTGTGATCCTGGAAACTGAATGCAATCAAAATCTGACAAAATATCTTAGAATAGAAGCTAACCTGCTTTGGCAATTGTAGCAGCGACTCCTCCAATGTGCTTGAGATCCTCATTAGCTGCATTTACGATAGCATCAACGCTGCTTTTGGTAATGTCTCCGCACATCAGAATCATGAACTTTCCAGGTCTCACTTCCACCCGACATCTCTCTGGTCCCTCACCCCCTACTGCTTGAGGCTGTGCTCGTGTTTGTGTGCTATCCAGCTGGATGGATACTTTGTGGTTGATTTGAATGCCACGCAGTACTTCCTTCCCGTGCTTACTGTAGAAGTATGCAGGAATTCCAGGTCTATCGATACAATGGTCGTACATGGTGATACCGTCTATGAGTTTCAGTAAATCTCCTTTGGCCTTTGTAACTCCAGTTTCATTTCCTCTGATTATGAATCCTGGTTGGTCCTTGGTAGTGCATATGCTTCCAGAACATTCCTTTAAATATGCTTCAATCTTCTGAAATTCATCATTCATGTATTTTGTGACCACATCAACTACGCCCAAGTCCATTGGCAAAACCTTCTCAAAAATAGCGTGTTTACTGATGAATCCATTTAATCTTTTGAGAACATCATCTATAACGTTCCTTGTGCAGGCAGTGACAACAGTTGGACCCATGACTGTAACTTCAAGGGTTTTATTATCAGCATATAGACTTCTGACGAAATCCTTCCACTGGTTAGACTGAACCAAATCCTCACTTGATTTACTTAACTGGATATGCTCCTCGACTACCTCTTTCTTCAAAATCTCAACAGCCTCCATTAAATTCTTTTCATCCAAAGCATAAACAACAATGCTTCGATCGTTGCAAGTCCAAGCAGCCGAAATGCCTTTGCCGTGCAACTGTTCCAATAGATAAGACTTGGCATCTTCTTTGGCAAACACCCTGCTCTTCGACTCGGATATCTCTATCGAATCCTGAACAGCCCTACTAATTTTCTCCAGTATAAATAACTTTGCTTTTTTCACAACATCTGGCATGCCACACAAACTCACTTCAGTTCGTTTCACTTCAAATTCTAGATCAATTTCCTTCAATTTTGGATCAGATTTCTTCAGATTCTTTTTGAACTCTTCTGTCCTGATCAAATCTAACTGGTATGGTTTTACATTCGCCAGAATTTCTGATATTCGCTCCTTCCTCATTTCCAATTCCTTCTCCAATTCCCCTTTAATTTTTCTGAACAGTTTTTCAAATTCGTCAGTATGTTTCTTCAATCCCATGTATTGAATCTCACACTGATCATCTTCAAAAAAAATGTCTAGCAGCGTTGGCCTCTCTGCTGTGTATTCACGAATTTTCTTATTGAAATCTTTCCATATTTCCTGAAGAACATTTTCTTTTTTCCATGTTAATTCGTCTTTATATCTCTGGAGAATTCCTTTACACTCTGCATCCCATCCACGGGCCGGTTTTTGCTTTTCCTTTCCCTTGAAATCCAGTTTTACTTCTCCTTTTCCTTCACTCGGCCAGACAATGCAACAATTCACCTTCTCAAGAGAGTCCTCAATGTGCTTCTGCAAGTCTTGGTGCTTGAATATGAAGTGCACTGCCCTGGGGTCAAAAGTAAAAGTTAGTGATGTTGGAAGTTCTGATTCAGTTTTCACAGGACCTGCGCCACTGGATTCAGAAGCAGATATCCGACCAAGCCATGGATAGTAAGGCTCGACGTTGACTCGTTTCAGTTCAAACTGATGCGACCTTGAAGTAATTGCACGGATAACTGCAAAACAGATATCAGCAGGATACAATATTCTTTCACAACATATCCAAACAAAGTCAGTCAGATTTCAAACCAAATGACTTCTATAGTACCATTACCATTATCTATGGTTGTTTCAAATGAAACCTGAGTCAAACTACATTATCCAATGTGACAATCTTACGAGTCAAACCATGGTGGGCAGTCAAGTTAAAACCGTATTTGGCATAACTATTGACTCCTTGCATAGATTATTTTCTTCACACATTATCATCTGTCTTCATTGAGGACATTCTCCACTACATAAGTGATGTCAAACATACGTAACACGCATAAGTGGACAGCTGAGTGATCTTAGCAGTCCAGTGTCCAACGTCACAGTGTGTAGGGGGCTTTATTTGGCAGTGCCGTTCTTTTTTCGGGAGGCCCTCCGATCTGGAAGGGCCTCCCACTTGAGTTCCGCTCCTTACATGTGGTTTAAACGGCAGCATTTAGTGATGTTTTTCTAAAGCAAACGTAGTAATGGTGGGAAAACAAGTCACCAAGTCCTTCTTCGTAGTAATGGCTGGGCTGGGAGTGCTCCTGAGTAAGTTATTGAAGGGGAACTACTACTGATGCAAAGACAACTTTGGCACAAACAGATCTACTGAAGTTTAAAATGTCATTTATTACACACCGATTTCGGCAACATAGTTATTCGCATTTGTGACCCCAATAACAAAAGGAGCTTACTGTCTGGTCGTTCAAATTTCACAATAGCTGAACCATTTTCAGGAAACAATTCTACTTTGCACTCTTCTCCATTGCCTCCATTTCTAGGATTTTCAAAGAACATTGCAACATAGTCGGCTGTTACCGATGGTGGCATTCCAGTAACGAGGATCCTCGAAGTCTGAGGAACCCTGCGTATTGAAATCATTTTTCCAAGGAATGGTTTACTGCAAACCAAACGACGGATGGACAAATAGTCTGAAAATCACAAACAGATTACAAATGTAATTAATTTTGATTTATACAGTATTTCCTGCCTTTTCCATCATGGCTATAATTCATTCCACTCATGCAGCAATAAATGAAGCCACATCATGAATTGTTCTTCTGGTTGTATCATAATTCTTGACCATATTTCACCTCAACCTCAAATGTTGCAGTTGGTCAACAAACAGATCCATTAAGTTACAGCCAACAGCTAAAAAGTGAAAAACTGTCTAATTATAGCATACACAGAGACAGAAGCTATGAATATGTGCATTATCACATTGCACGAATATGTATGATATTCAATGAGGGGTTGTCGAGCAATGAATAAGACACTGGCAAGAAGAGCAGTTGAAAAAGAGATCGATTCCCATTGCCACAATAAGGCTGACTAGTTCTTCCATTTGTTAGGCGGCAGTGTTCGATAAATTAGACATATGACGCGTAGGACGCATTGCATGGCTGCCGTACAAGTTAATTCGACTCTTGTAGTAACATGCGATAATCCATCTGTACTATAACGTATATACTCGCGTATAAGTTGAAAAATTTAATGCTATTTCAGGACGACGAAAAAGCGTCTTCAATTTATACGCAAGAGGCGGAATAGACCAAAGATTTTCGGATGACCAAATACGCATGCGTTACGTAAATTAATGCACTTTGGTATATTTATTTTGGTTTATCACCCCATAGTCAGTCTTCTTGATAAAACTCGGTGATTCATTTAGCGTCAGATGCCACCATAAAGCAATGTACTTTGTGATATTTATATAGGCCTATCGCATCCCAGTAAACTTTGCACCTGGTATATTTATTTTCACATCAAAGTAAAATTTATTTACAATGAGCATATTAGTCGTGTTCGATCATCCTGAAGATTCAATTAGCGTCATACAATCTTTCCAAAAATTCTGTATATTAGGGTCTATGTTATAGTAAAATACAGATATATACCACAATTAGCGATTTGAAAAGAAAGCAAGCCTCTTACGAAACTGGTTTCAAGTTGAAAGTTGTTGAGTATGCTGAACTGCATGGAAATTCGAATGCCATGCGACAGTTTGGTGTAAATTTTTATTAGATTTTGGTGTCAATTTTTATTAGAATTTGTATGTATAAGAAAATTTTCTAATCACTAAACATTTTTTTAGTCATCACTCGTTTTCAGTCTGTGGGTTCGACTTATATGAGAGTAGTCGATTTAGGACGCTATTTCTGTCAAATAATTACACATCGACTTATGCTCGAATCGACCTATACGCGAGTATATACAATACTTTAAATCATACAGCAGTCCGTCAGAACTTTTGAATTTAATAAATGAAGATCATTAGTATATGAATACGCATGACAATGAATCTAATCTCCTGAACAATAATCTACTTTATGGTCTATGAATATAATATTATAAGTGTTCCAAAAGTCAGTAAAATGAGGAAAAAGTATGAATGTTAATTATGAAAATGTAACAGAGAAGTTAATTGCTCACAAAATCAAAATTCATAACTCTGGACAATTACGAATCACAAACCCAAAAATTATATGTTAAAATGTATGACATATGGATCATAGTAGATTAACCTGGTTCTGAGCTGAAGTCAAGGAGAGCAGTGCTGGGCTTAACAGCCAATGTCCAGCCAACCATCTTGGCTTTTGCGGCTGGACTCAGATACTCCCTTAGATTTTCCCTTGTAGTTAATGGTGGAAGGCGTTTGGCAAGGAGTCTCTTCGTATCAACATCACTCAGAAGCAGAGGAGGAGGAGGAGCTGCTTCCAGAACATTCACTTCAAACCTTGCTCCATCCAACTTATGAGACTTCTTCATCACACCCATGACAGCTGTTGCAAATAGGGAACCAATAGAACAATGTGAACACTAATAATAATAATAAAAATAATAACAAAAATAATAGAAAAAATTATAATAATAATATTATTATTATAACATGACTGCCACATCAGGAGACACCATGGATACCACGAACCTGTTTCAACGTCTTTCCATATGCACCCAGAGATTCAACGCCGTAGTGTTCAGAGGCACGTTCAAACAGCCTGCTGGGATCAACTATAAAAGTTCTGTCAGTCATCCTGTCAGTATTGTGAAAAAGTGCTAAATTATTTTGTGCAAGTGTGCTGACAGATATAATAATAATAATAACAATAATAATAATAATAATAATAATAATAATAATAATAAGCAGTCATACTGGGACAAGCCACTTATGAGGAAAACGATGGACTTTCTGAACACATCATCTGACAACGCTACTACCAAACTACCACGCGAGACTAAGAGCGGCAGCAGGAACCCCACTCTGGCGACTGGCTGTTCGCGCCGCCTGTATCCTCATGCGGACTGAGACTGGACGACGAGGTAGTGAGAATAGCGACGGGACTCCGACTGGGAACAGATATGCAAGCCTCACGTGTGTCCCTGTGGAGTAATGGTGACAGCAGACGGGTCACACGGACTCTCATGCAGTTTAGGCCCAGAGTTGTACCGATTATATTGGCAAGAAAATCGGCGCCAATATTAAAAATTATTTTTTTATTTAATAATATTATTTTCAGTCTATAAAAGCAAAATGACGACAGCAACATCACTGGGTCTGTGAAGGACGGCATTTCGTTCCGTTCCCATATCGTGTCGTCGAGCCAATGCCTTATTCAGACCAGTGGTGAGACCACCCACTGTGCTAGTATAGACCGCAGGAATGCGTCAACATAGGTCTTGTGCAGAGTGAGTCATGGTGCTCTAGAATCAGCAGACACGCTGTCCTAAATGATCTGATAAGTCGAGGCCTTACACGAGCTGGGGTTCCTAACATCAACAAACCACCAGTAACTGCATTTGACGGGCAGCGTTTGAACCAGAACAGGCGAATAGTACATCCAAATACTCGTATTCGGTAATCGGTGGAAATTGTCGGTTATGCCCTACTTCATACAATGTAACAAACAATCAATTTCTCCTAAAACCTAATAATGGAAACGACATCACTCCAGAAATGACGAAACTGGCATGACGCACATTGATTAATTATTGTGCAAGACTCATACCTCTAGCCTCCTCGAATACAACAATTGCTGTTCCGGCTTCTTTGTTTAAGAAAACTTGTTCCACTGGACCACCTCCAGATCGACTCGTGTTCTCAAAATACAACTGCAGAAAGTCCACAGTTGCTCTTTCGGTGAGTCCTTTGACTTCAACAGCGCAGCTTTTAGCGTCATCCAGCGGCATTTCCAGAGCAGAGATCTCTACTGTGGCTCCAGATAGGACTTGAGGTCTCTTGCAAACTTCTAATCCATCTGCAGCAAAACAAAGCTAATAAAACCGAACGAAAACAATTTTACAGAGAAGTAGACAAAACCATTATATGAGTACAACAGTTGCAAAATTTATTCACACAAAACTTGTAAGTTAATCAGTTATGGGGTGAATCACAGTCAAAAGATTTCTTGCTAATAATGATTCTAAGGTCCTAAGGTTCCAATGGCCTTTGACATTAATCAAGGTTTAGCTTATAAAAATTAACAGTCGATTGCTTCACAACAAAAGTCAACCAAATCTTTTTAAACAGCACAAAGAAAATGAAAAAATGAAGACTGAAGTATGTTCATGCTCATTTTAATACAACTATTTCAGAAGTGCACAAGCGCCTCGACGGTGCAACTGCAGTCACATCGCAGAGCAACTGTGTGCTAAAGACTTGCTCAAGGTCCCTACACAGTAACTCCTCGGACGAGGATCGAACGCACACTCTCTGCCTTACGGGCTGACTGCTCTAACCAATCAGCCACCATGTCACACTCATCGCTCGCTTTCCTAATTTCTCCCATATAATATCATTAATTTGGCCAATCAATTGCACTGGCTTTAGACAACTCGTTAGCGCTTATACGTGATAGGCTGCTGCCAAGCTGAGGTTCAGGAGCTCATGTTCTATTTGAAGCTCTTGCACGGCCAAGATGTCAGTATGTTGCTCAGCTAATGCAGCCACGCGCCATCGAAAAACTTTCAGCTAAAAATAATTACGTCATCTACTGCTGTGTCAGTTAAAATCAGTTTACGCTCTTTTCTTGGGTAATAATTGAGAAATGCAAAGTATTTAGCTGTAGTAATAAAAGATTTAAATCGACCATCTAAAATGTCTCTGAACCTAAAGTTCTGAAACCGAAAAATGTTTGGCATCATTCAACAACGAATGGCTTAATGAAATAGTAGAAACTGATACACCGAGTGCAAGAAAGAGAGATTTATACCCGAAATGAAGTTCAAGATTAATCTTATGAAGCTATTACACAATGTGGGCTAGTTTTAACGTTGGTTTTGAACAGATAATTAAGAGTCATTCCTCAAAATACAAGGATCTTCTGGAAAACAATGACATTTGTGCAATTACTCAACAGTACAACGACTAGGCCTATATGTTTGTTGTAGCTGAGAGGATTAAAAGTAGCCTACATTGATCTATAATTGTCCACAGTGGTTTCAGTTTAATGAATAGGCATAATCTTAAAACCAAACTACGTACCGGTAACCGTTTAGAAGAATTTCATCTAGAAATGTGCATGCGAATTAAAAGTTACATTCAAGACGGCAGAGTAGAACTTAGCACCATAGACTTTTACATTATGGTCTTAATTTAATCATCCATCGCATTCAGCTCGGACCTGCGCACAAAAGTGCGAACCATTTCTAAAATGTTGTACACACAAAATTTCTTGTGCACACGACCTCCAGAAAATTACAGCAAACACTGGTTAGGGCCACTATGACACAAACTAGATCCTTGCCAACATTGGGCCCTACCTATGGAATATATTTCCCTCATCTCCACGTGTTACCATACCTTCTCGGTGTCTTCATACATCATTCTCCCTCCTCAAAGTGGGTTTCCTACTCTCAAAGTTTTCCCATTGGAAGCACCACTGAATAGTCACTGCTGTGAGAGGTGCTATATAAATTGGTTAATACAAAAAAAAATACATGAGTTGCAAACCTTCAGGATTATCAAACTGGAGCACAACTTTTCCTTTCTCCCTCTGATATTCGAGGATTTTATGCATTCCTCCTCCCGACCGCTTCTTGTTTTCAAAATACATTGAAATCATTGATTCTGATGTGTCTTTAGGAATCCCAGAGATCTTGACTGTGTTGAAACTACCAGAAGCAATATACTTTGGACTGAGCGGCTCTTTAGCACTGGCGTCATCATCACTGTCTTTGCCACGTCCAGCATCAACAGTTTGGTCTTTGTGCTTCGCTATCAAAAGTCGGTGACCTTTGAAGTCTACGAATTCTTTTTCAATGAATGATGCAGCAACTGATAAAACAAATTTTAATATTTTCTCAACTATCAGACATCAGTCCAGAAAATGACAAAATCTGGGAACAGAAACTTTTCTACCTCAGCTTATTCAAAAATTAAAAGTATATCTTATTAATTATTATTAAAAACGAACAATTTCTAGAGCGTCGTAACGAAGCCATGCCGTTACAAGGGCCCTTTAAAACAGGCTCTTAACAGGTACGTGTGCAACATTTACATCATCAGCAAAGAACAGTTGACCAATATTAAATTACAATTGAACATAAGTATCAACTGAACACTTCAAAAATAATTGCATTGATTTCCCAGTAACGTTAAGTACACACACATCATTAAAGAGTTAGGCAATGTCATAATTTGCATGACAATACATACCCTGCAACATATAGCATTGTTTAAATGGGTATTTATGTTCAATATTTATTAAGTGCAATGGCTAAATAGTCTGAAAAAATTAGAAATCTAAATGTAAGAGCTGAATAAGTAATAATATCGCAGTTAATCAATGGATAAAGCTTTAAAACGCACTTTTGGGATCTTCAAAAGTGATGACCGCTGTCCCTTGCTCTGGATCGAAATCAACCTCTTCTGTTTTCCCACCACCAGTACGTTTGCTTTCGAAAAACATCACCAAATAGTCTTTATTTAGTCTTGGTGGAATTTTACTGACAAAGATCAACCGATTAGAAGACGCAGTCTGTTGTTTTTCTACTTTTGGAATGCGTTTCCTTTCGTCTACTTTCTCCACATGCCTTCTAATAGAAAGTCGCCTTCCTTTATAAGCCACCGATTCCTCAGATATCAAAATATCTGCAGCTGAAAGAACAAACAAAAACTCGAAAAATACTAAAATTGCATTTGTGAAAATATTAATAATTTAAAGTTTAACCATAATTTATTGATATCACCAATAGAACAATTTATCGCTTGCAACACATCCTACGAGACCATTACTGGTTGAAAGAGAACAATAGGGCAAGAGAAGGAAACTTTAAGAGACCATTTACCATTTATAGCTACTCAGAGCAGAAGGTTATAAATGTATATTAACCAATGACCAATTGGTACAAATATCTTAACTAATTAACTTAGAAGATAATAATAATAACAAACAGAAAAAATAATGTCCACTTATCACTGAGGCAAATTTGATAACAGGCAATCTTTCAATTTCAGTTTGGTAATTGCTAATTAATTTGGTAATTACTAATTAATTGTACACATATGTTTCATTGATCATAGCAAAGCATTTGACTGCATCAACCATGAACTGATGTGGAAAACTCTAATCTATGGAAATACCAAAACACTTGATGCAGCTACTAAAGGGATTGTACAAAGACCAGGAGCAGTGATAAGAACAGAATTTGGAGACAGATAAATTTAAAATCAAGAAAGGGGTCACGCAAGGATGCATCCCATCCCCATTTCTATTCAACCTGTATGCATAAAGGATAATGAGGAGGGCGGAAATGGAAGAGGCAACTGAAGAAGTAAAGATAGCAGGAACGACACTGAATAATCTAAGACACAACACTACTGGCAAGGAAGAAAGCAGATCTGGCAAAACTGATAAGAAGACTGAAGAGAGAAAGTGAGGAGACAGGCCTATACTTCAACACAAAGAAGACAAGGACAATGACAACAGCCGAATGAGACAGTTTTGAGATAGACGGAGAGGAAATAGAGGTGGTAACAAGCTTCACGTTCCTGAGAACGCTAATAGAAAAAGAGGGAAAATGTGACTCGGAAATAAAGAGAAGGGTGGCGATAGGGAAAGCTGAAATGAACGAACTGGAAAAGATATGGAAAGACAAACATGTGAGCATAGACACAAAAAAGGCTAGTGAGGGCAATGATTTTCCCTACAGTACTATATGGCTGCAAGACGTGGACAATGACAAAGAATATAGAGAAAAAGATCAACGCATGCCAATATGGAAGAAGATGCAGAGAATATCATGGACGAAGAAAAAAACAAACGAAGGTGTGCGCAAAGAGATTGGAGTTGAGAATGATGAGACATTACAACAAACAGTGTTAAAAAAGAAGCTGGGGTTCTTTGGACATGTTATGACATCAGATGCAATGGAAAAGGAAATTATGCTGGCATGTGGAGAAGGAAGGAAGCAGAGGGCGCCCAAGAAAAAAAATGGATGGAAGAGGGTTGATCATGACAGTCGCTAGATTTCAAAGAAATGACAGCACAAGGTGACAAGGAGAATTACTAGCATCACGTATTTCAAGGGGGATTTGACTACAAGGGTTTAGGATAGCACGTTTTATGGAAAATTTCCTTCAAGATGAATTGGTCTGTAGGCAGGTAGATCCAGTGGTTTCATGGCATCAACATCCAATCCAATTCTAATCATCCGAATTATACTTGAATTTGGAAGCCTTCTTCGATACAATTGACTCCAAATTCCAATGCACATAAGTAACCATTTACCAATCCAAACAGGATGAACAGCCGAGTTAAGATGGTTCGTGCTCAGAGTTGTAACAGCGAGGGGTGCATGGGGAAGATAAGGAATCAGGATAGGAAGATGATAGATAACCTTGTAATTGATGGATCATCCCCATCCACTACGCACAACTTTTCCATGCTACATAAAATTAACACGTACCAACTGAATCCGTGAATGTGACAACTGCGGTGTTGTGGTTCTGATCGTGGTCGATGCTTTCAATGTCACCCTCGCTATTGTTCTCCAAAAGCATCGTCAGTATGTCAAGTGTCATATCAGGTGGAATATCACTGACATCAACCATTCTGCAGGAAACTGATGACGCTTCATCTTGTTTCAAGTCCTCAATTGGTTCTTCCGTATATTTGATAATGGCTAATTGGTTACCTCTGTAGACCAGAAACGCCTTCTGGATAAATGTCTTTGCCACTGACATAAATACCAGGACAGTTTTTAAAAGTTTTATCAAATATTAGAGTTTCTACAGCACCATTATACCAATACACTATGTACAGCAATGTAATGTAAATCCTTCAAACTTAGTAATGGCTAATCGGTTACCTTTGTAGGTGCTACATAAACCAACCATTATAACTAACTCATGGCAACTGCATTATCAGGGCATAGAGTTCTAGTATACAAACTGATATTTTAAGGGGTAATGAATCAATGGTACACTCTGGAGTAAAGATTGGAACATTAAGCAGGATCAACAACCAGTACCCCATAGAAGTCGATTTAGCCTTCCACTCACAAGGGTGTGACTGCAAAATGAGCAGCAGGCATGATTGTCATACATTAAAATTCAACTCCTGTTAAACTTCTTATCATCTGTTACTGCCATAACACACAATCTTGCTGCGGTTTGTCAGCTGGCATTAATAAACACGAATATTATCATTATCATACTAATTATTATCATAATTATTATCATTATTAATTGGGTCTTATACCTTTGGCTCTGAGCAGCTATTAATCACATATTCAATTAATACAGACTGTTTTTGCACCCAAAGTATCAACACGATACAAGACTTAAATAAGTTTGCCTAATCATAAGAAGAATACACAAAAACACAACAGGATCACATAAATGTAGTAAATTACCTTCTGGGTCTTTGAATGTTATCACCGCAGTTCCTTTTCCTTGGTCATAAATAATGTCGTCAGTTTCACCTCCATTATTCCTTTTGCTTTCAAACATCATCTCCAAAGCCTCCTTATTAATATCTGATGGAATGTTGCTAACTTTAATCATTCGATCAGAGATCGAAGGCTGTTCCTGTTCACTAGTAGAAACGTTGTTTCTTTTCCTGCTGGGAAAGGGTTTTTGGCATCTGTCTTCTTCGATGTGCTTTTTAACTATCAATCTTGATTGCTTGAAAACCACACAATCGCGATGCAACAGTCTCTTTGCAACTGCAATCAAGCACAAAAATATAAAAATTTATAAACTGGCATTAACAATGGGTATTGACAAAAAATCCAAAGATTACACTTAAAATGCCAAACTTCACAAAATGACTTTATGATAATTATTCAAATGAACTAGCAATACAACATCCTTAAAATCATTATTAAAATCGTCATCACTATTATCATTAGAATGCATCTATTAAGTGCAACTAATGACCAAGCATCAATCAACGGCACTGAGGAACGTGACTTGTTCAAGGTCCTTACAGAATAACTGTCTCAAAATGAGCGCAATAGCCTAATTTTTCCCGAACTATGGGTCGTGCGACCCACAAGTGGGTCGTGTCGTCTTGTCAAGTGGATCGCCATGCTTCAGGTTTGTTTAAAAATAGTTAAATTGAATTCAGAAAACAAAACAAAACGGTTCTCTTAATCTTCTTTGTTTCATCGCTACAACAGTATATTCTACTGAGTAAGTCTACTCTAGTCTATTCATTATGTTGCCTGGGAAACACTGCTCTAACCAACCAGTTACCACGTTCCACATACTCAAAATATACTCTCACATCTTGATAATAAAATGTCACAGTAAATTAGATAATTTAAAAATCATAAATAGCTAAAGGTCTGTGTTTCACTAGCATTATACTGATGCAGAGCAATATAAATGCTTTTAATGCATGAGTGAAAAAGTGGATGTGAATGAGTGAGTAAGGGCGAATAAGTGACTGAAAGTCAGTGATTTAGTAAGCAAGACACAATGAATGAGTGAATTACTTTACCTTCTGGATCTGAGAAGGTTATAACTGCCGATCCTCGACCCTTCTCGTAGACAATATTCGTCACATCACCTCCACCACTAAGGCGTTTGCTCTCGAATATCATCACAAGAGTATCTGAAGACATATCTTCGGGAATGTTGCTAACGTCTATAGTCGTACATTCAGAGATCGACTGTTTTTGGTCTGCTATGTATTCCCCCGGAGTTTCCTTCGTATCATTGTATGAGAATGGAGTCTGCCCTGACTCATTTACTTCCTCAACAGGAGGCTCTGGTTCCGATGGTCTCGAGATCACAAGCGTGTGGTTCTTGTATATTACACTTCCTCTCTCAATCAACGCCTTTGCATCTGCAAGTAAGTAAGTACATATGTAGACTTAATCACATCTGACAGGATCAGATGCTTCACATGGAACAGAACCATTAAACACAATACAAACACAAACATGTTTCCAGAAGTATCTGCAAAGCGTATACAAAACTAATTATAACTTAAACTATTCCAAGTCAGGTTTCAGTTTCAGGGAGTATCGACAACAAAGGCGATGGTCTCCACAGTTTGACTAGTATTTGTAACCTATCGAAATTATGCATTTGCTAAGAGCAACAATCAAATAGCATAGAGCAATTGTGAGTGAAGAGTGTTTAATTAAGATGAGGAGGTACGAATCGATACTCCACGATAAAGACAGTTCAACATAGCAGTGCTGAATTTAAATGAAGAACCCAGCAGGAGACAAGTCACATATGATTCACGAACGTCAAACACCGAAAAATCTAGAAAATAAATCTAGCCAAAATCTATGCATTATCTCTACAATGATAGCAAAAACGTGATGAATAATTTTGGTGGTCTATCATAAGTTTTACCATCACAGGACAGTGTACTTTCTCTGCAACATGCTTGTTTCACCGTCCATAAAAAATTACACAGCAGAGAAATGAATGTATGCATCTTGAGTCAAAAGGTTCAAGTTGTATCCATATTGGTTTACAGAACTTCATCTTAATATTTGTTTTTCCAAGAAAAACATTTGTGTGCCCACACTAAGTTCTTGTCTGCACCGGCTCCACGGCCCATGTGCTCACACAGCTTAGAGGGAACATTGGTTATAATGCACAAGTGCAATTATGTAATGTCCTTGATAATAATATCATCAAGCAGCAACGGGAAATTAATGACTAATTATGCATTTATTCTTACGTTGTGGTTCCTTGATGGTAAGCAGAGCTTTTCCTCCTTCCAGTATCTGTACCTCAGTCACTTCGACATCCGCAATGTCACAGTATCTCTTGTTTGCAAGTATCATAGCGACTACTGTATCTGTAGCATTTTCAGGTATTCCTTGGATCTCAATCAGACAGGGATCCACAACATCTGATTCTTCTTGTGGCTCCTCCGTGGTTTTGACAACTGGTTCTTTAGTGAGTTCCCTCAAGTATTCTGCAGAGCGCTCTGAAGTCTCCGATTCATCAGGTTTATCATTGACTTTTTCTGTGAGTGTTTCAGTTACTTTCCCCACATATTCCTCTCTGTGCTCTGGAACCTCTGATTTTATATTTAAATAATACACAAATGAACTAAAATTGAACAAATAACACAAATAAAAAACCAAATAAAGTAAAATAAATTACAACAAACTGAGAAGAAAAGCAGAAGAGGCAAGGGAACACTGGTGGGATGGGATATGTAAAGAGTTAAAAGACTTATAGCAACATGGAAGATATGACAAGATGTACGAAAAGGTGAAACAGATATCTAGGAAATCCGAGAGAGGAGGAGGAATACAAGTTATAGACAAACAAGGTAGGATCCTAAATGAAACAAATGAAATAAAAACCAATGAAAGGAATATGTGAAAAAACAATACAAAAGTGAAGATGGAGAATTGCTCGATATTCTTGATAATGGGCAAGGTGAGAGAGGAGAAACGAGGGAATGAGGACATTGGACTGGAGGTGCTTAGAGAGGAGATAAGAGCAGTCATACAGGAATTGAAAAACAACAAAGAAGAAGGAAGAGACCATATTTAGAGCTGTACCAATATTGCTTTTTGCCGATTATGCCGATACAGAGTATTGCCGATTATTGTATTGCCGATTCAGATTATAATAGCCGATACCGATAACCGATTATTTCATTGTGTTTTCCAAAGATGTATTGTGACTCACTCTGCACAACAGCTATAAGCAGAAGATGTTGGTATGACAGCATCTAGTATCAGTCAGGTAAACCTTATGTGCCCAGGTGAACGAGCTATAATGATATGGGTACGAGCGGAAAAGGGTCTCTGTCGCACCATGCAAAGTAGAATGAGCATTGTAGGCTATCATCATCACTGTTTTTCCCAAACATTGAACTATTATGATGGGAACATCTCTGGTAGCAAATTCATACATACAATCACTTTCGTCTTCTATCAAACACGTCATTCCCTCCCCCAGACAAGCCGCCCTTATGAAATGCCACTTTGGCCTGAAATGGGGTGTCAGTGGTGGTGGCCGGTGGGCAGCCAGCAGGGACGAAATAGCTGCCCAGAGTAATTAAGCAGGTACTGTGACTCACTCTGCACAACAGCTATAGCCTTCGAACATTATCCCACGGTTTATACGAGCTCAATTCCTACTGGGTGGTCTGAAGGAGCCATACAATCTCTGCATTCGGGCTGGTTATGGGAACGGATTACGCAACTTGGACTCCACACTAAAGGAGTTGAAGACTGAAAATAATATTATGAAATAAAGAAATGTAATTGTTAATATCTGTGCCAATTATCATTGTCGATACCCGATACCGCCGATATGTCTGATAATCAGCCCAATTAATCGGCCGACCGATTAATCGGTACAGCTCTAACAATATTCTAGCAGAGATGCTCAAAAGTCTATAACAGAACTGACAAAGATATGCCAAGACATATACACAACTGGATTATGGCCAGAGGACTTCTTACAATCCATCATAATACCAATGAAAAAGAAGCCAAATGCAACAGCCTTTGAAGATCACCAAACCATTAGCATCCGCACTCAGTCTTAAATGAAAGCTGGATTGATGAAAAGAATCATTCTTAAATTGAAACTGGATTGATGAAAATAGTTATGCCTAGTAGAAGATGGATTGATGAAAAATAATGCTGTTTAATTGGAAGAAGAATTAATGAAAAGATTGTAATTAAAAATGGTTCCACAAAGAGTAGAATTCTCATACCCATCCCGCTTCTATTTAGGCGTGATTCTTTTCATCCTTCCAGTTCCCAATTCAGCATAATTAATTTTTTTCGTTCATGTTTCATATTACATTATATATTGTATTCGATATCTGCGCCAAAACGCTCGGCGCCAAAACGTCCTGCGCCAAAACGGCTGCGCCAAAACGGCTGCGCCATAGTCCTGCTCTGCAGAGATACCATACCACTCGCCTTTATTATCATCCGGAGACTTCTCTTGGTTCAACATCTCCACTTCCTGTGCTTTCTGATCAGCCACGATTGCAATTCCTGAAAGTTGAGTATCAGAAAAGAGCAGAGGCCGGATGTAATAGTTCGCCCCAAAAACGGAGATCACTTCTCTTTGAATGAAGTATTCAGCATCTGTGAATGAACAGCAACGTAAAACAGTCAAAATAACGTACACTATACCTTTGTGAGCAATGTTCCCTCTAATTTTTGGATATAATGTGCGCAAGAAATCTTGTGCGTGCAACATTTTATATACACAGCTGTACCGATATCAATTTTTGCCGATTATGCCAATACCGATTATTGCCGATTATTTCATTGCCGATACCGATTATTTCACCAATCATTTCATTGTGTTTCCCTAGATGTCCGGTTCCAAAGATAGACCTACTGCTTATGCCTATTGTTGTGATACAAGCAAAACATTTGCTCCATAGGAGATGTATACATGTAGCTGGGGCCAAATCCTAGGCAAGCAATACAGATTAGGCACACTGCCCGCCGTCGACCGTGCATGACAAGAGAGAGAAAAGTGATAGGCCTATCTATGTAACTGGACACCAAAGCCACTTTTACGACCTGCACTTTGGCCTAAAATACTGGCCAGCAGAAATGACAACTATGCCCAGGGTAATTAAGCAGACTCACTCAGCACAACAGCTTTCCAACGTCTTATACAAGCACAATGCCTACTGGGTGGTCTGAAGTCATACGCTAAGGGAACGGAACGGAATGCTGTCCTTCACAGATCCAATGATGTTGCTGTCGTAATTTTACTCTCGCTGATATATCTATAATCGGCGTTGATCATGAGTGCTGCCGGTATATCGGTACAGGGCTATTTATAAATCGTTCCAACTTTTGTGCGCAGGTCCGAGCTTAATGCGATGATTGTTATATTAAAATCATATCTAAAGTCTAGGGTGATAAGTTCTCATAACCAAAGAAAAGTCCCTTATCTAAAGATTAATAAGGGGATGTATCAGATAAGGCTAGGAGACTTTTTTTTACGTAGTTTCATAAAAAGAAATTGTGATTCATTATTTTAAAAAAGAAATTGTGCGCGCACAAAATTCTTGTGTACACTGGCTCGACGGCCCGTGTGTGCGCACACATTCGCAAAGCTTAGAGGGAACAATGTCCGTGAGGTGCTTAAGAAGACCATGATGAAGCTGGATGACATTTTACTCTCTAGAATCATGCAAGCAATACCTGCATATGCGGGATTCCTCACCTCACTTGATACATACTACGTACAACGAAACAAACATCACAGAAAAAGTTCCATAAAAAAGCATACTTCCACATCGTATAATTGATCATATCTGGGGAGCTTCTGTGTAGCAGATGCAACACACTTACTTATACAATTACAATTCATCTGTAAACATCCATTACCCTAAAGTAATACGATGGGACCTCATTAAAAGGTATTTAACAAGTGCAAAACTTCAGAAGTAGTTCAAGTATAGAAACCACATCATCAAGTTCTATTTCAGAATATTTCATTTCTATATTAAAAATTAATAGAAATACAGAGTGTAAAACAAACATATTGTAAACTAACATTTCTTGTCCTGGAACCTCACAGTCAGGCTACAATTGCCTTCATTCAGAACGTATTCTTCCACGGGTCCGCCTCCTCTTCGTTTGTTTTCCAATAGATCCACAATGTTATCAACAATATCCTGGGATTTGACTCCATGCACCTCCACAGTACGACTCCGTTTTTCCACCTCCCTTTCCTTGGAGTCGTTCACCTCCGCCAGCGGAATGCTCTCCGTTTTTGGTTCTTCCATGCCTGGAGCATGGATGTCAAAGAAATTGCCTCCTAATGATATGGACTTCTGTGCAAGGAAACGATCAGCAACTGCAACAAAAAAACACAGTACAAAGTAAGAAGGACAGTTATATCGCGTTGAAGTTTGCGCAAGTAACTCTGACAGTATAATTTGGAATACCGTGCTGTAAAAGGCAAGTCAAGTGATACAATGCCTCTGTAGCCAGGATATTTCACAGATCCTCTCAAGCTCTCTTCATCTTCCAATGCCAGTTCCAGGAATGGGACATGGAACCTTTAGGTCTAGGTTAGGTATATTACGTCACACAATGGCAATATTAACTTGGCTTGATGTGCTGACACTGCTTAACTTCATGACACCTAACAATAAGATACTGGACCATTGCAACCTATCAACAGGATACTGGACCATTACGACCTATCATCAGGATACTGGACCATTGCGACCTATCAACAGGATACTGGACCATTGCGACCTATCAATACAATACTGGACCATTGTGACCTATCAACAGGATACTGGACCATTGCGACCTATCAACAGGATACCGGACCATTGCGACCTATCAATACGATACTGAACCATTGCGACCTATCAACAGGATACTGGACCATTGCGACCTATCAACAGGATACCGGACCATTGCGACCTATCAATACGATACTGAACCATTGCGACCTATCAACAGGATACTGGACCATTGCGACCTATCAATACGATACTGGACCATTGCGACCTATCAACAGGATACTGGACCATTGCAACATATCAATACGATACTGGACGATGAGAAGTTTCTATGTAGGTGAGACAAAAGGTAAAGCCTTTTTGTAACTACAGCTCATGCATAATTGTCTAGTAGGCCATACCACAGTCTATCTCAGGGAGCTTTACGAGCCGGTCATCCATACCAGGAGCATAGATTCCTTCACTATGCCACGGAAGGCAACCTGGTTGACCCTGTGGCTAAATCTTCCGCAGTGTTTCCTAAAAGCATATCCATGGGTATTTCTGGAATAGGTTGCATCGACAAAGCTACAGCAATGTAATGTAATGGATCACTCATATAGCGCCACTCGAATCAGAGGCGCTCACGACTATTGCGGCAATACGTTCATTTAATATATTCTTAAAAAACGCATACAATGTATGTATATGCGCAACATACCTTGGTCGTCTTCAAAGGTCACCGATAGTTCTCTGTCGCCTTCGCTGAATGTAAACTCCTTGACTGGTCCTCCACCTTTTTTAGCACTTTCCAGGTAAATCTCAACAGTGTCGCGAGTGTGTGACGTCACGCCTTTCACGACGATAGACTTCGGCACCATCGGAGCATCCAGACTTGAACTCGGTCCGCTTCCACTGGAGTCACTCTTCAAGGACTCTAGGTTCTTGTGGACCTTGAGAGATTGATTCAATAGTTCAAATCCTGAACTTGCTAGATCATCATCCATAGTTTTCCCAGTTTTTGAAGTTAAAGTTTCATCAGGTTCTTCACTCCCAGTCGTTTCGGCAGCATTCCCCTTTCCTAAGTTTTCTGTGTTTAATGATTCCTCGTCCCCTGCATTTTGATAAGAATCTCTCACAGCTCCTCCCACTCTTTCTTTACCTTCCACTTTGGCAGCTGTGGTACCTGCTGTGTCCGCTTCTCGCCTGGTTTCTCCTTCTTTCCTCTTTCCTTCCTCCTCCTCATCTTCGCTTTCTTTCGGCTTGATGTTGCCTTGGTCTATTTTTCGTACCTCCTCTTCCTTCAGCGATCCCTCTTTATTTGAAATGTCTTCGTTCGGTTTTTCATTTTCCATTTGTTTATCTTCAGTTCTCTGATCATCCATCTCCAATTTTTCTCCTGCTATATCTCTATTCTTTTCTGCATCCGCACTTTTTCCTCCATCGCATCCTGATTCTTCATCCCTCTGCTTCAATTCCTTCTCTTCTTCATTACCAACCTTGTTCTTCCGATTCGAATCTTCATCACCTTTGTTATCAAGGACATCCATATGTCCAGCATCTTCTTTTTCTTGAGGCACTGACTGAGCAGCAACAGCCGTTGTACCTTTAACCTCAGAATCCGGAAGAGAAGCAGTCTCATCAACTTCAACAAGCAACGGACGACAAATGGAAAAGACTTGCTTCATCACTCTCAATTTCTCACCAGTCAGAAAATTATCAGCAACTAAATGAAAACAGAAAACAAACACTGATGTATTGATGATAGTCTACTGAGCATTGTTTTGTAACCCGATATAATAGTCTAGATCAGTGTTTCCCACACTGTGTTCCACGGAACCCTAGGGTTCCGTGAGGTGACGACAGGGGTTCTGTGGAAAACTTTCATTGTGAACAGAATTTTCCATTGGAGACTTTTTGCTTAACATCTGCATATAACTTATTATGGAAGAAATGTATACAAAATCGTAAAATCTCATTTTAGCATCATAAATTACCCATGTTAATAAATAGTGTCGTAAATTATTCTCCATGGTAAATCTGGCTAAGTCTCGTTAGCATCGGTAGTAGAAAAGAGGTTTGTTTAACTGTGAGCTGGGTTGATGAAAAATTTTCTGTTTAACTGGGAGCTCGATTGATTAAATAAATTATGCTTTAAAGGTAGTTGGATTGATGAAAAGATGTCCTCCTTGTGCAATGATGTAAAGACGTAATAATTGCAATTAGGGCATAACTGGAAATTGCCCCGGATATTCGCCTCGGCCGAATATTGGACTATTTGGAAGTATTCGCCTCGGCAAATATTACACCCGCAAATAGCTAAAAATAACTTTTTTGATAAAAATAATTTTATTTTTAAATAATATTTTTTCATCAAATACATTTAGGACTAACAAACTCACTTATAAAGCTGTTGATTAATTAAACAAGAACTTAACATTCCATTGAATTTTCTTTAAAAAAAAGATTGGGAAACGCTGGTCAAGATCAGCGTTTCCCGTCCATAACTAAACATATTCTGTTGTAAGTACAAACACTTGAGAATGCGGACAATTATTAGTTTAGGCTTAGATTATATTCATAATACCACAAATATTGATGACAATGACATAATGAATGTTCTTTCACATAAATTTATGTCACATATGTTAAACAACCCTTATGAAAATTCACGTAATTTATTTAAAATTGTCTAAAGCTAATTGTTCACACTGAACGTTTTCTGGTGAACCCTTGACTTCACCTCACAGAACCCTGGAGTTTTGCGAAAACGACATTTAACATCTTGAGAAAAATCCATTCCAGAAGCAATAAAGACAACAGATGAAGAGTTTGTGTTGTTGAGTCCACCAGTGGATGAGTCCAATACCAGGTATTCTCCACAGAGGAACTGACCACATGGAGCAGCTTTCCACTGGAGTTCACAAATCCCTTAACCTTCTATATCAAGCCCACATCAATTGATTGATTGATTGACTGATTAACAGTGCACAGATACTAACCATCAAGCAAGTATTATAATTACAAAAATCTTCATGCACTCACACAACACAATTTGCCTGAGTGATAAGTGTGCACATTTTTCTGCCTGTCTTTACAATGACTTGTTAAATAGTTAAGATATTATTACCAAGTGGTCCATGTATATTACCAGCAGAGTAACTAGAAAGGGGTGCCCTGCTAGGGTTTTATCTCTCCCTGTATTCTTACCTTCACAGTGACCACAACTCACCTTATTTTCCAACCTCATGCAAGTTACCTTGTTTATCTTCAAAAGTGGCAAGGACATGGTTGCTAGTTGGATTTCGTTCGTAGGTCGTGATGTTTCCACCACCCATGTTTTTATTCTCCAACAGCAGTCGTAATGTCGTAAACATGTCCTCTGGAACGTCCTCTACGATGATGCTTCGCGACCACTGATCCAGGTTCTTGGCGCTCAATTCATCAATACTCTCTGGGGAACTGCAAGGACTGGAGTTCGAACTGTGGGGTGGATCTTCTGAAAGGGCACGTGGGTGGATTTCAGATGCTTGAGGTTTAGGAGGGACGTCGCCTTCATGCCGAGCTGAACCCTGCTTGAAACACAAAGAGAAGCAGTCCTTAACGCACTCCTATAAAGTCCCACGGAATGAACAGCAATACAGCTTACGACGACGTCAACAGTTTGCACTACCGGAAAAGGACAAGAGGGACTACCTCCCATCATCACATGCATGATTTATAAGATTTTTCATCAAATATTTTAAATCTCAAAAATGACAAAATCATCATCACTTCCACATGTAATTGGTGTATTTTGACCCCAATATACTGAATAAATTAAAATATAATACAATACATTATGGTGTATTCTACACTAGTCTTAAAACTCCCCTGTTTAGCCAGTTAGGAGCACCTCTGAGTAGTAATCTTGAAGAGGTGCCATATAAATCTTGAATTGTAATGTGTTAAGCACCCCCATCTCAAGCAGAAGTCAATGGTATGGAAAAATTGTGACTGAAGGGTGCTCAAAGACCTTACACAGTCAGGAGAACAGGGGTTCACACACCCCTCTGAGATGGTTCTCAGGATGGCGTCAAACCCTCCACTTCACATCACAAGGCGAGTGCCCTGACACAGCCACCCAATTTAAACGGAGAGGCAGTCTATCCACAGGCGGAGGCAAAATACGTATTATGGGGTGCTATGTAGGTCTATGTACCACTGGATTCTTTAGAAGGCGGGGCTGAAAAGCTTGACTAGGTGTGGTAAGCAGAGACTTCGAACTGTTGAAACATTCCTGAGAAGTGGTAGCCACAGGGACCGGTAGTTATATAGAAATATGTTTGTTTGCCAGATTGCTTTGCCAAACAAATGTATAATGGCGAAGTGAACTGACCTTATTGACATCAACGATGGTAAAGCCATTTGCCCCATCACGAGAAATTACCTCGATGTCTGAACTTCCGCTGCTGTTCTGACCTGAAAAAATGTCAGCAAATAAAACAATCAAACATACTAAACAAAGAAATTGAGCCATTAGAGTGCTTTGTGACAGTCATTATCTTGGCCTCAGATGGGTGATGGACAAGTGGTAGCACTCTGGCACGAAGAGTGGAACATCAGGCAGGAAGCTACTCTGACCTAAATGCATAAATTAAATTAACACGGATAAAAACATCTTAGATAAAAATAGAACATCATGACAGAATGTTCTGGAAGGTTACCTGTCAGTCCTCCATCTTTCTCCACAGGACTTGACTCCCCGTTTGAACTATTGCCTGTACCATCGCCCTCACCATCACTAGAGGGCGTTTCTGTCTCCAGAATTTTCCTTAGATCAGGTGGACACGGTCGAACCGTAAGAACCAAGTTCGTCTTGTTCACTAGAATACAATGCTCATGTCGCTCAAGAATCCTCGTTACACCTACCAGAAGCAATCAGTAATAACAATAAAAATCTTCAATAATTCAATTCAAACTGACAGACCACATTATGATTACAAGTAATACCATGAACTGACGATCACAAGTTATTACAAGATTCGAATTTAACTGTATGCAAGGGATGCAAGGCGTTCACAAGTCCTACAGCTTATTTTACCAACACCACCTCATAAATACAGGCAGACAGTATGCTTAGTCAATGATTACAATGATAATGGTGATAATATCTGCATAAAAATCCAGTCAATATATAACCAATCTTAACAACTCGTATGACTTGGCGCAATGCAGATGACTAAGCTGGTCTTCTGGACTTAGCTATAGAGCAGCACATTAGAAATTTTAAGTTTACGAATGGTTATCTTATATACTACAAAAGATATCATTTTCAACAGTCAGTATAAAAGCTATCTGAATTACAATGAAGAGGCTAATACTGGTGAATAAGCCGGCACATGACGTTTAGGCATAGGACATTTTGGCGTTTGACGCTTTGATGCAGGACGCTTTGGCGCAGATCACTGATACAATAATAGTGTATATTATATATTATAGAAATATTTTATATGGCAATCTACCATTTTAGTGTCGTAAACTACGACACATGGCAAATCAGGTTAAGTCTTGGAAGCGTCGGCAGTAGAAGAGGAATTGGTGAAAGAATGTATAACTAGAAGCTGGATAAATGAAACGGATATTGTTAAACTGGGAGCTGGATTGACAAAAAGAATCATGCATAAATGGAAGCTGGATTGAAAATGAAAATAATCATGTTTAAATGGAAGCTGGATTGATGAAAATAATCATGCATAAATGGAAGCTGGACTGATGAAAAGAATTATGCCTAAATGGAAGCTGAATGGATGAAAAATGATGTCGCTTAATTGGAAGTGAAATTGATGAAAAGATTGTGACTGAAAGGGTTCCCTGCAGGGACGTCCTTTGGGGCAGAGGCAGAGGGGGCATTGGCCCCCCCTGAATTTCCTGATTTAGATTATAGTGCGTGCAAATTTTCGTACAAGGTCATAATTTAATAGCCATATTAATAATAAATCTCATTGAATTTCATATAATTCAAAAAACATTATATCATATCACAGGTGCCTATAATTGAATAATTTCACTTTTTTAAACTGTATCAGCATTTTTTGCCAATACAAGATTTAACAAATCAAATTATTTGGTACCACTAAAAATGCAAAAACCAAACCAAAACAAATTTAAACCCCCCTCCTCATTGCCAGAAAAATTCTTCTTGCCCCCTCTAAAAAAAGCTGATATGACGTCCCTGGTTCCATGAGGAGTAGGATTTTCATATCCATCCCACTTTTATTGAAGCATGATTCTGTTCATCATTCCAGTTCCCAGTTTGGAACAATTATTTTCATTATGGTTCATATTACATTTTAGTTTGTATCAGATATATGTGCTAAAACGTCCCGCGCCAAAACGTCCTGCGCCAAAACATCATGCGAAAAAACAGCTGCGCCAAAATGTCCTGCTCCATGAATAAGCTGGTCTCTCTGATGTCACTTTTGTGTGGTGATGAGAAAATTTGAAGATTTACAATGTTACATTACATTACATCGCAAATTGTAATGTTCAGTTAATGCAAATAATCTATAAAGATAAGAACAACACTAGTAATCCTGCATTTCAGATGCTCAAATTAATTTGCATTGTTCAACCGAATTTGGATTACTGTACAATGTTAACTGTCATTATAATGAATTGCACTCTCTCAATAATCTTAATTTATTTAAAATAAAATTGCGAAATTATTTGATGGATCAATAATTGTCTCATTGTGCATGTTTATCGTCTTCATCGTGATTGTATATAACAGCTAACTAGTTAAGTTTCGTACTAAATGTTAATGTATTTTTATACCCTAACCGGCTGCAACTACCAATCTATTGTAAGGGAGACCTTGATTACAGGATTTTTTGTCCTTTAAGGGTTTCTGTTAGTCCCTATTGGCTCCCAGCTAATTGTCAACATTTTGTACATTTGTCTGTTATTTGGATTATGGTTATGGTGTAAGGTTATAAATGTTTAAGTGGCTAAAAGGTTTATAAAACTAGAAGCAGGATCGATGAAATAATTTGCCTATATTTAAGTAGAAACTGGATTAATGAAAAAAATCATACTTAAATAAAAACTATATAATCGATGAGAAAAATGTGCTTATATGGAATCGAAATTGCTGAAAAAATAATACTGAAATAGGAGCAGGATTGATGGAAGTGGGATTGATGCAAAGAGTTCCATTTGAGTGAGAGCATATTGATGAGAAAAATTTGCTAGAAAATAATTTGAGCACCTAAAATGCAGGATTACTACAACATCTATGCTGATGACTAAGGCACGTGGTTTATGTGATTTTGGGATTTTTCGCATAATTTGGCGGTTAGCACATAAATTGGTGGTTTTCACATAATTGGAGAGTTTTCACATAATGTTTGGAATTTCGGTCAGTGTCAGCTATAAATTAATTAGCTTGCCTAGGCCATTATTAACCTATTAAGGCTATAGTTTTGCCAACCGGACAACGTAATTGTTGATGACGGATGATGACTGAGTGATCAGTGATGACGTACTTCCGGCTTCATCATCTGCACTCGTGCTTGCTTTCTAAAAATCTTGCTCGAGTAGGCCCAGATTTAGGACGAAAAGTCTATAGACTAGTAATGGTTGGCAACAATCAAGCTGGCTCTATAAGAGCAATAACGGCAAAATGAAAGTGACTAAACATGCCTTCCACGAAGCACAGATCAACGTGAAAGACCGACATGGCAGTATCATCCTGAATTCAGTCACCAGGACTGAACAAAATCACAAGTCCGCCATTTGGACAATGTGAATGCAAAGTAATGATGCGCTATGTGGATGGCTTGAAACTTTTTAGAACTGTTTCAACCGCACTCAGGTTTCTTTAAATAGCCCTGAACTAATATTGCTCTGGTAAATTGAAAGGCTTTTGTGTAAGATTTATCTAATAGAATAACACTAGGCCATTGATGATCATTTAATATCAGTGGTTTTGTAATTCGAGCTTCTGTAATATGACGCTATGCAAGTTAACTACGACGTCTTGTTTGTGCGAGTTGTGACCTTATGCATTAATACACGTTTTCTGAATGATTTCAATATGCATTTGATTCATAGACGAAATCGCTTAAATTCGCATAATTTAAGATTCTCTACGCATAATCTGCAAATTGATTTCGCATAATTTACGAAAAAATTTCGCATAAACCACGGGGGCCTACTGATGACCCGCGGCGAAAACAATGTAATTTTTAAACTTTAGCTCTAAATCATACGTGCTTTCACTTTTGATACGATTATCGCGCATTCAAATGGACATAACTATTAGCACTACCGAAGTCACACAATCAGAAATTTCGGAAGCGTACTTTTTGAATTGGCATAGTGAGCAACGTATTGCAGTTTTTGCGATTCTGAATTCTTGACAAATCCCCCCGATGCGAATTTTCCACCGCCACTTCTTTGAACGTCCTGCAAATACGACTTGGTGAACTCGTATATCGAATCTTCTTTTTCGACATCGTTCAAGTCACCGTCGACATCCACGACTACGAAACTAGATAGGTGATCGCCTCCTTCGGCCATCCTAAATATTGTAGATGAAACACTAGTCTTAAATAGTGCCTATTCAATATCAGTTAAAATGACGACGATCTGTACAACCCGCAAACATAAAGACGAGGAATACGAAACTGATAACACCAGAAATGTCAGAACATTTTTCCCACAAAATGGGTCAATGAGCAGTTGGCCAATAAAACTGCGAAGCGCCATAACTGGTACGTCTTCAGCAAATGAAATTACAGTGAAATAGGCCACAACGGACTGTGGGTCAACATCGAAACCAACGCAGTCAAAGTAATGACACTATGGCTCGGAGGGTTATGGCTGTCAACAATTTTGAAATCACGACCCGGGTATCCGTCGACCCGTCGACATTACATTAACGCAGAGAATGCGGGTACGTTTTATCTCTATTTGGAAGATTGCTGTTTGATTCTCGTCAGAGAAGTTAGGGACCTCTTGTGTAGAGTGTAGACTGTAGGGGCCTTGTAACGTAGACTAATTGCAGATCAATTGAAACTATCGGGACACCGGATCGATATTTAATTATTGGCGGCTATCGATAATATTGAAACCGCTTAATTAAGCCTAGAACCTATTCAGTCTGCATTTGAGCTTGATGGCTTCGCGAGGGAATAAATTTGTTTCGATAATAATAACATTAATAATAATAAAGCTAATAATATAATAGTGAAAGACAAATGACAGTAATGATTCTTATGAACGATAGTGAAAAATAACAATAAATTAATAATGAAAGATGATAGTCAATCGCCAGATAGCGCTTCATGTGCGTCTTCACGAGTAGAATCTGATACATAATTTGTGCTTTAACAGCAACGGCGTGACAATGGTATATGTAGGATTTAAAGGATTTAAACGTCGCTAGACCCTGTATACCAGCATTTCAAAAATCGCAATCAAGATTAAATATAGTAAGTTTCCGTCGGCTGGCGCTTAGTTATGATTTTTTCGATCCCAAGATGTCTAATAAAGCGATCGTCATGAATGCCGTGGTTCAGTGGGATTTCAGACGTAGTACTGGAGCATGTGTCATCACTCATAAACAGACCAATTATTGAGTAACAGCGCCATCGTGCGCCATTCTGGGTCGATAACTATTTACCTTGAAAGTATTCGGACAGTTTTAGATGACGTTTTTGAAGGTTTCATGGCTAGCGAATGCCCTTGACACGTAAGAAGATATGTTAGAAGATGGTCTCAAATTTAATCCTGATGTTATTGACGGGAATTTGAGCGCACAACTATTGCCACGAGTTGTCCGACTAGGAAGGATCAACCCGAATCATCGAAACCCGAAAACGCGGAAAAGGCCAAATAGCCCGATTCCCCGAAACAGCAATGCACTATTGAAAAACGCTTAACTGTCTGAAAACAGGGCAATTCATTCATCAATCTAGCTTCTGCATGAATTCTTTTCATCGATCTAGCTTCTATTTGGGCATTATCCTTTTCATCTATCCAGCTTCGTTTTGGGGGATACAGCGGAAATAAGTTTCGGTGATTCGCTACGCACCCAACTAGGAGACCTGGAGATGTAGCAACTTTTGAGTGAATTTTAATGCGGGGTAACACTGATAAGGCAGCATCTCCAATATTCAGCAGTGGGTAAAAGTGTATTTAACATTTTTTATTATACCATGGTGCTTCTAGTCTATTTTAGCGTATTTTATTATTTGACGTGAATAGATGTCCAACTATAGCTTAAATGGAGACTAGATCGGTGAAAAAGTATAGTGCAAGTATAAACTGAATTGAGGAAAGAAATTATGCTTAAATGGAAGCTGGATCGATGACAATATCATGTTTGATTGATGCAAGAATGTTACTACGATAGATGTGGAATCGATGTAAACAAGGCCGTGTATGGGCGCAAAACTCGTTTGGTGAAAGAAATATGCCTTACTGGAAGCTGGATTGATGAAAAGAAATATACTTAAATGGAAGCTGGATCAACGAAGAGAAATATTCATGAATGGAAGCTTGATCGTTTAATTATCATGCATAATTAGTAGAGCTGTACCAATATCACTTTTTGCCGATTATACCGATTATTGCTGATTATTTAATTAGCTGATACCGATTATAACAGCCGATAACCGATTATTTCATTGTGTTTTCCAAAGTCACTCTGCACAACAGCTATAAGCAGAAGATGTTGGTATGACAGCCTCTAGTATCAGTCAGGTAAACCTTATGTGCCCAGGTGAACGAGCTATAATGATATGGTACGAGCGGAAAAGGGTCTCTGTCGCACCATGCAAAGTAGAATGAGCATTGTAGGCTATCATCATCACTGTTTTTCCCAAACATTGAACTATTATGATGGGAACGTCTCTGGTAGCAAATTCATACATACAATCACTTTCGTCTTCTATCAAACACGTCATTCCCTCCCCCAGACAAGCCGCCCTTATGAAATGCCACTTTGGCCTGAAATGGGGTGTCAGTGGTGGTGGCCGGTGGGCAGCCAGCAGGAACGAAATAGCTGCCCAGAGTAATTAAGCAGGTACTGTGACTCACTCTGCACAACAGATAGCCTTCGAACACTATTCCACGGGTTTATATGAGCTCCTTCAGCTCAATGCCTACCGTGTAATCTGAAGTCTCTGCCTTTGGGCTCGCTACACGCTATGGGAACCGATTACGCAACTCGGGCTACAGGATAAAGGGGTTAAAGACTAAATAATATTATAAAATAAAAAACATAATTTTTAATATCAGCCAATACCCGATACTGCAGATATGTCTGATAATCGGCCCTATTAATCGGCTTGCCGATTAATCGGTACAGCTCTAATAATTAGAAGTTTGATTGATGACAAAATGGTGTTGCGATGAAATCTAGTTGAATTTCTGATCAACATTTTGTTTAAGTAAATACTCCAAACACAGTTTTTAAAATCTTGTCATTGATCCAGCTTCCATTTAAGACATAATTATTATCATTAATCCAGTTTCTACTTACAAAATATGTGATATAATGAAGGCAATAATTAAATACACTAAAATAAGCACATGAGGTAATAAAATACGCTAAAATACACGTTTACCCAGCAGTATTGCACAGATAAGGTGTGTGCAATGCACTATTAATCAAGCTGTATAACCTGACCTTGGACATACATTTGGATCTAAATTACCAGAATTGTGGTGGGCTGGCTGATCCCATGTCCAGGATCTTGAGATTTGACCATTGCCACGTGCAAGGCCATCAATACAGAAATCAACACCATTTGAGTCATGATATATCAGGTTTGATTGATTGATTGATTGATTGATGTATATATTATTTATGTGGACATTTAATGTGGAAGTAACTTGCAGAAGTGTCTGATTTTTATTTTTAGACTACTTGAACAGAGTCTGACGATTTCTCATCTGGATTCATCCGCATCATGGACGCAACTCAGTTGGTGTGTTCTATCAATGATCTGCCGGACGAGATTCTCGAATGTGTTTTCACGCTGACATCTCCGTATCGCGACTTCAAGTCTATGACGCTGGTGTGTCGGAGATGGCACAACGTTGTTACAGGTGATTGTTACCTTTGATTGTTACCTTTGATTGTTACCTTTGATTGTTACCTTTGATTGTTACCTGTGATTGTTACCTGTGCTTGTCACCTGTGGTTGTTACCTTTGGTTGTTACCTTGATTGTTACCTGTGCTTGTTTATTGTTTTCATTTCATTTTCTGACAACTGGCTAAGGCTTGTCGCCCTTTAGCATTATTTAGTTGCAATTGTAATTGCGCATCTGTTGCATTGTCAATTGCGAGCTACTTCTGGGTTGCTGTACAAAGTGTCTGCTGTGTGTGTGTAATGAGTTTATTTAACGACGCTTCCATGACAAGGATGATATGCGTTCAGTGTCTGCTGTCAAATGCTTTGTGTTATATAGCAAGTGCAGTTGTAAAGTTTTTTTAAGCAGGAAATGATTTGGCTTCCTGAACATAGGTGAAGGAACACTATTTCCAGCATGTGGGCTTGCAACCCGACAATCACGATCACACATTTTGTGTTATGTTGCTGGGTTGAAAACAATCTAATCTACCATATGCATATTGTTGGTGACTATTTATACTTGTCCAGATAGCGCAAAAATGCGAATATATCGGTTATAGCTTCTCCAGCTTCAGTTTTAGTCTTGGGTCATTCTGCATCAAATCAACCAGTAACACAGGAATTTGCCACCACACCCTGTTGGAAATTTCTGAAAATTTTGAGTCATTTGGCTAAATTTTGCACTGTTATTCCTTATCTTGCATGTACTTATGTAAAATAAATTTGTAAAAATTTCATAGGCATGGTATACACTGTTGATTTGATGTTAAATGACCCTAGTGTAGATATTTGGATATCCGCCACTCATGGACGTGCCATTCAACGACTGCAGGCGTATCGTATATGCATTGTGGTCTGAGCAATATAACCACTGGACCAGTATAACCATCGACCGATGCCATTGGCATTGTTACATATAACAGAAACATTTTCTGTTGGTAGGCGTGATTGACAGGCGATTTCAGCAGTTCCACAAGGCCATTTCGACCGGCAGTCTGACCTGGAGCTGGCACGAACCGACGATCGGAGGTCCAACCATCACGGAACGCTACTCGCACAGTGCCTGCTACTACGACCGTGCCCTGTACGTGTTCGGCGGCTGCACCTCTACGGCCACGACCTTTAACGACCTCTGGAAGTTCGATCTGGTCGAGGAACGCTGGTTCAGACCGCTGGCTACAGGTGTGTGCAGCATTGGGGGGGGCTGTAGCATAGCGTATTGGATGAGACATTGGGATGCAGGGATAAGGAATCGAGTTGGATTCCCTTAACCCGTTGACATTGACTAATCCTTCTATTGCTAGGTGGCGACGTTTATATTGGATGTATAACGTAATTGTCGTTTTGCATGGCTGCTGACAGCTAAATTCGGCTCCTGTAATAACTTGTCATCATTCGATCATACTGAATCAAAAGATCGTTTATCATTTTGAAATTAGACGAAAATTTGTTACAAATCATGTGCTTTGCAATGATGCAGCGTTAGAGACAGACTTTTAGTAAATTTAAATGATGCTGTTAAGGTTGATATTTGGCAGAAGCCAATGTGGGTTGTTGTTAAAGGGTTAAATCGATTGATAACCTGGGGATTTGAGACCAGTTTGGTGGATATTACATCACTTTGGGGATGTAGAACCATTTGGGGATGTAGCACCGCTTTTGGGGATAGGACACCACTTTGAGAGATCACACCACTTTGGGATATTACATCACTTTAGGGGTTATCACATTGTTTTGGGAATATAATACTACTCTGGGGATATGGCACTACTTTGGGGATATAGAACCACTTTTAGAATACCAAGGGATGTCTGGTGTACCAAGACATCATATGATCTCTTATTCCTTGCTAATCCATTGATTCATTCAAAGACATTCTCTGACTGTCAACTCAGATATATAATTAGTCTGTGATAAGATGGAAGGGTTTAAGACAATGGTTTTTTTATTCCAGGTTCCTATCCATCTCCCAAAGCATGGGCAACAATGGTTGCCTACAAAGATTCACTGATTCTATTTGGTGGCTGGAGCTATCCAACTCCTATTACGTTCCATCAGGTCTGTTCTCAGATCTAATTGTTTTTCATCTGATTAGATTAATTTTATAGCACTACTCATTCAAATGCAGCCAGAAAGCACAATGCCTTTCAATTTGATTTGGTTGTGAATTTATTTGAAGTTGGAGGTAATGTGAGGATCTTCTTATATTGAGTGCCTTGGAATAGCTCACACTCTCTGTGCTGTAGATTTTTTCACTTTATCTGCAACTTATTTTTTAGAAAATTTGCAAAATTTATTATGAATGAGGGTTCATTTATGTTTGAGACAAACATAGTACAAATAAAATCTCACTATTTGAAATATTTGAATCAAATCAGAAAACAGGATGAGTTCATTATAAAATGGGTATGATTGAGATATAAAACTGCTATGAGTCAGAGATGAAACTGGTAACAGTCATAATTTAAGGTTGAGATTAATTATGATTTGTGTTAATTGAAAACTAAAGTCCTAGTTGGCTTCTTCAGTTGGATATTTAACCTAAAAGAATCAGTTGTATGTCAGATGATTTTCAGTTTAACTGAATTACCAATAGTTGTTGTGGTCTTTACATAAATGCTCTACATAAATATCTTGTTACCTTATCTCACATACATTTTTTGCGATAGGCTTCGAGATTCTTCAACCAGTTGCATCTCTATCATCCTGGACTGAATCACTGGACTCAAGTGACCTCACAGAATTGTCCAGAAGGAAAGGCAGGACATGGTGCAAGCGTCATCGGAGACTCAATGATTGTCTTCGGAGGATCACATGGATTCGAAAACAGGTTGATATTGGCCACAGAAGTTATCTGATAAAACCTATGTAACACAGTAGTGCGGGGTTTCAAAAATTCGTCCCTCAGGACTTGATGTTCTGGCCAGCCGAATTCTGTTTTCTTGGTCACAAACCTTGCCTTATGATTACTGTGATATTCATGACAGATAAAAATAAACTAAATTAAATTTGTATGATTAATTTCTAATTATGATGTTCACATTAGCCTATTTATATTAATAATCAGTGACTGATAACAAAGGTCAAAAGTGAGATATTAATCTAATATGCTCCATATAAAAATTACTGTGTTAAAATGGCGCGGCTGCTGGCTAACCGAGCCCCCTGTCTTACCCTAGCCTCATTTTGCTCGGGCGCCTTCAGCACCCCGACTCATCACTTGATGAAAAATATTTTCACTGGCCCACCATTGATAAAGGTTTGACACCCTGCAGTAGTGGAATGGATAGGCCACTTGACCTATATTGTGTTGAGTATGGGTTCGATTCTCCACTTAGGAGTCACTGTGTAGGGACGTTGATCAAGTCCTTCACGCACAATTGATCAACGTTGTATTATACAGCGTGTGCCTTTCTGAGTTTAGAAGGAGGTCAATATCAAAGGCAGTTGTATTGTTTTGAATGATGCACAAAATATCAAATCGATGGCCAGTTGAATTGAAATCGTCGTCTGATGGGCAGATGTTTATTTGAACAGCTGCAACGATGTCCTGGTCTTGGATCTGAAGGAGATGACTTGGAGAAAACAACTAACAGGCGACAACAGACCTCGTCCGAGGTACAGCCACTCGCAGGTCAGTGTTTCATCTCACATTGCAGAGACAGACAGAGAGAGAGACAGACAGAGAGAAGACCAGCCTTTCTTATGAGTTGTTGCAATGTGTTGTTGGTCCATAAACGTAGCATAGAAAGGCAGCTTCAGTGAGCCTCCAATCTTACTCATTTTGATCGTTCGTGTTGTCGACTGTTGCAAAAAATTTTTTCTTTCTAACGTAGGTTGTCATTGACGATCAGCACATTCTCATCTTTGGTGGCTGTGGTGGCGCAAACATGGTTAGTCTTGAGCTGTTCAATTCGATTTCATATTCTTTCTTTCGTGATGTGGATACTTTTGAAATGCAACATAATACGCTGTTTCTTCAACTGTGTTTGCAGTTTAATTGTGCAACAGCAGCAACGGCATATTTTTAATGAAAAGTGACAATGTTATGATATTTAGATTTTAATTTGATATATGTGGGTATGTAGGCCATAAGCAGATGTTGACTTTATGTTAAATTAACACTATATTACAGTGTTAGTTCAACAATTGTTTAGATTAGTGTAAATCAAGTTATGATTATATCTTGAACATTAAACTTAATGTTGATCTACATCAGAGATGTTACAGAGGAATTTGATTGACTGATTATTGATTGACCTATTGTCGATTGACCTATTGTTGATGGACTGATTGTTGATTTACTGTTGATTGACTGATGGTTGATTGAAATGTTGTTTTGTTTTTTTTACCAATTTTACCAAAATTTGATTCCGCCCTTCTTCCAACATCTTTTGCTCAGAAGTGCACACATATGTCTCGACAGCACAATTGCGGTTGTACTGCAGTGGAATTGTGCATGAAGGACTTGCTCAAGGTCCCTACACAGTGACTCCCTTGCTGAGGGTCGAACACGCTCGCTCAGCGCACACTGAACATTACGGGCTGACCGCTCTAACCCATCGGCCACTGTGCCACGATTGTTGATTAACTAATTGATGATTGACTGTTGTCTTACTGTTGTTTGATTTACTGTTGCTTGACTGACTGTTGTTTGACTGTTGATTGACTGATTGTTGATTGAGCTATTGTTGTTTGACTGATTGTTGATTGACAGATGGTTGATTGATTGTTGATTGACAGATTGTTGATTGACTGATGGTTGATTGTTGTTTGACTGATTGTTGATTGACAGATGGTTGATTGACAGATGGTTGATTTACTGATTGTTGATTTACTGATTGTTGATTGACTATTGCAGCAGTTCTCCGATGCTTGGCTGTTGACCCTCAACATCAGTGGAAGAGGAATCTGGAGTTGGCAGGAGCTGTCGATAGCCAATCCAGACCTGTCTGCGCCTCAGCTATGGTGTCATCCAGCCTGCAAGGTCAGTCAGTCTCTGAGGAAAACATTGCACTTTCAAGTGTTAGTGTAACTGGCTGATGGAGAACTCAATGTTCAGGTTCTATGGGCGTGCGAGAGTCTACCAGTGGAGACGCTTCCCAGCTGTTTTAGTGTCATTTGGCTGCTGATGAATCTGTGGAAAGTTGTAATAATTATCGGTTGTTCTGGTTGGGTGCACTTTGAAATGGTTTGTTTAGTTGCTGCTTACCACAAATTGCATTATCCGGCTCACCACATACGACATGGAAGCCTGACACTGGAACCTCCTTCGGACAATCCGTATTTTGATGTAAACACAGAGAGATAATATATTGTATACGTGACATATATGTAAATAGGATTATTAGCTTTGCCCTCCTCCTCTCTTTATGCATATAACTGGCACTACTGCAGTTAAGGTAGAGCTGGAGTTACGTTTTAGATGAAGCTTTATAGAATGTTTAATTGTTTTACCAGTGCTGACTTAGGTAGAGCATGCAGTTGCCTTTGGTTCCATCTTCAAAAAACTGTGTTCTATGTTTTCCTGTGGTTTGATCAGAGGCAACAACATGTATACTTTACCTAGAATCTCATTGAGGCTGCTGTCCCCTGGTTTTGCCGTATGATCTTTTGATTCTCGATAGTCACTGGATATGGGAGTCACATCTCGATTTGCTATTCATCCTTTTTGTAACACTGTCTGTTACAATACCAGGTGACAAAGTTGGATGTCCTTCCGCTGTGATTACCCTATGTGAGGTTCATGCTTTCTGTGATAAACAGTTAACGATGTCGGATGGCATTATATTTTAAAAGTATAATTTGGATTGTTTTAATATGGTTGACGCTTTGAGGATATGTTCAAAGACGGAAAATTAGCGAACTTTAACAAAAATTTTCTGAAAGAATAAGCCCGAAAAAAATTCCATTAACATTTGATGACATTTTATCACAGGTGGGAGACAAACTGGTCATCCTGAGCAAGAATCCCAAAGTGTTTAAGTGGGACGTGTCACAAGCTCTGGCGACTCCCTCAGCTCGGCCAGCATCAAGGCGTAACATGCCCCCACATCAGCTGCGTCTTCTCGGTAAGAATACATCGGACCAGACTGGCAAACCTGAATCGCAGGGCACTTCTTTGATCTCAACAAAACATGAGTCTGATGAGCGTGGTTCGTCGAGTTCGAGCGAAAGGGTGGACAGACTGTGTCCAGAATCCGCCTCCAAAGCCTCATCCACATGTGCCGAAACCCCTTGTACTTTAGCCGCTAGTCTTTCCTCATCACCACCTTCATTTCCCAGCTCCACTTCCTTGCCATATTCAAGTAATCTACCCCTTCCTGGCGCATCATCCACCCCGATCGCATTTTCTTGCACTGCTGCCTCCAGCTCGCCCTCCACCAACGCCAGTCTCTCGCCATCCGTGCGCAGCGGTATGCCCTGTGTACGGCCGAACGCGATGAAGAACCGCCAGCATCAACTTGAGACCCTCAAGAAGTACGAACAGAAATTTCGAGCCACTGCACACCGAAGCAGCCCGCTGACACCATCGCTGCCCGGCCCGAGCGCTGACCTCTCCCTTCGAAGGTCATCGCTAAACCCGATCTGTGTACATACGGTGGACCTTAGCCGCGTCCTGAGCGAAAACATCATCTCTTGGCTCCCGATCAAGAAGCCGGACTGCGTCAGGAGTCCGGAAGAGACGATCTTCTACTCTCTGGTCGAGGGACGCGGAGAGCTAATCATGTTCGGGGGAATTCGAGGCGATCTGCACACGATGCAGAGGGGACTGCAGTTGAAAACACAAGCTGTTAGCAACACGATTCACTATCTGTCGTATGCACAGCACATCGACTAGTTCAAATCGACTGCGAGCTTAACCCTTAAAACGATCAGCGCGTAGTAGAACGTAAGGCATAATCAATAACGCTGGTCGTTAAAGGGTTTAAGAAATGACAAATACGTATTTTATATTTGTGTGGTTTGTGGCTGGACTTCTTGGACCTGTTGGTTTGCTGTTGTCGCTTCATTCTTGTTCTCTGTCCCAATGATTTGCAATGTTTCTTTAGTCACAAAGCGGTATTTCAGATCGGATAATTTTATCGAACGACTACACAAATTGTGTTCCAATTAATTTGTCCCCTAAGAATTCAATGATATCCTAAGTATAAGGTAACCTGCATGTAAAAAATGTTGATCAATGACAGGTTTTGGGTTTCAAGTTTTTCTACACTTGTAAATAATCTACTTCTTGCATCCTGGGTTCGAAGTACACACACAGACAAAGACGTGTGTAAGTATATATATATATATTTATATATATATATATATATATACATATACATTTGAAAATATCAAAACCCCTAGGCTAAAAAGGCTCTATGGGTACTGGTAAGTTGTATTTTTTATTTTATTTAAGAGTAGTAATACATGTGTATGTTATATATCTTCGTTTATTATTGTATCAGCTGACAAACCGTGGTTGTTGAATGTTTGTGTTTCCGCTGATTTCTAGTCTGCAACTAACTTTATCTGCTTCAGACCCATTGAACTGTGTTATGTGTAAAGAAGCCAAGTTGTATGGGTGTTGGGACATTGGTGGCAACTGGACCTTAAGGGTTAAATGGTCATGAGAGTTGTTGAGAAAGAGTAATCTTCCAAATTTGTCCGATCCTGGATTCATGTATCAGTCCCTGTTTACAACCTTGTAATGTTGGGACCATGATAACCACTTGTTTTTTGCAACTTGGACCCAAATGAATGCCACTGTTGGAGGATCTAGTTAAGCAGGTTTTATATGCTTTTGTTTTCTTTGGCTGCACTCTGTATCCAATTTGCCAGAAAAAAAGGATTGGACCTCAGCTTCTGCTATAAAGGTGTTGATATATTTGTGCAGAATTCTTGAGATTCCCAGAAATTCTCATCAGCCAACCCCCCTCCCTGCTTCATTTTGATAGATAGGAACTTGAATCCCTATAAGCATTAAGACATTTTCCTAGATTTCATTGAGACCACGTTTCAGAAACGTTGGGGGTTCTGAAAAGCTGATATAAATGTGCACATCTGGGTATGTATCTTCACAGATTGGGCTTCACTAACATGGGCAGAGACATGGGGTACCAATTAATAGTCACATACTTACTTACACAAATGGCTCCAAAAGGTGGCATTGAATAAGTTACAGTGTTGAGTGTTGGCTGGCAGAGACAAGAGGCTTGGCATTTGGGTTTTACATTTAAGTGATGAACAAGGAGTTTAATTGAGATGTGTGTTTGTGTGTGTGTCGTATTTGGTTTTACGTCATTGGGAGTCTTGTTATTTTGTGTTTGTTATATAAATTTACCATAGAATGCTGGAGGAATATAATTGTCTAACTGCGTTATATTGTGTTTGTTACTTTAGGGGCCATCCACATATTATGCACGTGCGAGGGGGAGGGAGTTTCGAATTTCTGTGATTTTGCATAGATATACGGGTTCGTATGGTGGGAGAGGGGGTCCCTAAAATATGTACGTACGCAAATATAATTGTCTAATTATGACATTCACAATACGGAATATGAAAATCAGAACTGTAAACCTAATGACATACTATATTCCTGCTGAATCAATTTTATGTAGCACTAAAACTGTTTAAAATGCATGTTTTATTAGTGTTTTATTTCCTCATAACAGTTAACAAACTTACACTGTTAAGTATGATGCTTAACAAAAGTAAATAGCCTGTGGTAAAATCAATGTCTTATGGATGTCTTTAGCTGTTTAACCTTTTGAATGGGGGGGGGGGCCGGGTAGAGCTCAAATTTACGTATGCGTGGGGAGGGGTCCACGAAATGCACGCGGTTCAACAGAGGAAAAGGGTGTATGAAAATCCGACTTTTTGCATACGTAATATATGGATGGCCCTTAGAATAAAAACTGAAATGACTTTAATCTTGTTTGATTTCTGCAACAAGCAGTTGTTTAGTTAACGAGTTGAAGACCTTTTTTAATTGTATTTTATTAAGTTTGGTGTTTATGCCATGCAGGATATCGACTCTAAACAGGTTCAAAGTTCTGCCAAAGTTGTTAAAGATATGACAAGTTTACCAGAATCATAATTCCTGCTTCCTGCCAGAAATATAAAGTTAAGAGAAACTGATGAAAATGTGTCATTGTTGGCCGAGAGGAGGAGTAGCCCGGGGATACTTAGGGGCCAAGATTGGGCCTACAATCAACTTATGGAAAAAATTGTAGTATAATCAGTCATGCAAAGTACATGTTATTTGCCTTTTGAAATATGATTAGTTATGTTTTTGGGCCCATCAAGTTATGGAAAATTATAATCAGTTATACAAAGTTAGATTTATGCCTTTGTTAGACATAGGGCCTAATACAATAGTAATATTTCTGACATTTACCTACAACTAAGGCTGTCAAAAATGTTGAAATCACAGCCCGTGTACCCGTCGAGGCGTCGACCCGCTGAGCTGGTACCCGCGTGGTAATTTTTTTAGGAAATTTAGGGAATGACGCATTTTTTCGGAATGTCGGGCAACCGAGAACCAATTTCATTGCCCGGGCAGTCAGCCTCGGGCGGATACCCGTTGACAGCCTTACCTACAACCAGTTCAAATTTCCAGCAACTGAGTACTACCGTACTTATAATTTTTGCTATAGAAAACCTCTACTTTTCGTGTAAGACGTCCGTGACTGCTCTGCCTAGAGGCCAGGTTTTTCTGTTGGAGGGAGGGTCTACAGGCTCCGCTTGGGGCCCCGCAAGCCTATAGTCGTTGTGGGCTTCTTGTGGCCTTCAGCAATATTATTGCGCCATAGGCTTACACTCACAATTTCGATCTCACTCAGACATTATAGTAAGTGCCCAATTACTAGGCGGTGGAGGTCGTCCATCATTTCCTGGACGAGACACGTTGGTGCAAGATCCAACTCGCATGTCTTCGGAGCAGATGAGAGGATGAGTCAGCGCAGTTCCACACTCGAAATCTCTCGGAGTGCAGAAAGCAGATGCTGCGTGGTGGTGAACGCAGGCGGAGAAGAGTCAGCGATGTGCTCTGTTTGCGTCCCCCGTCTGGGTTATACATGAGGCTTTATGTGAGCAATGAGCATGATGGCAGGAAGCAAAGTAAGTTAATCGAAATGTCTGGATGTCTTCAATGCTAAAAATTTGAAGGCGTGGGAACGAGCCTCGACTTCGCAAGTGGGCCTGCACAATCAGAAACAAAACCTGTAGTAGGCAGGAACGTAGATCGGTTCTAAGTCGAAATCCAAAGGTTGTGCAGCCACGTTGGCAACAATGTAACGCCATCTTATATGGCACCAAAGGCCGCTCACGTTGATGGGAAAATCTGAAGAGTTCTCACCGTTCGTATGGCGTAATATACAGCTCTGTAGCAGACAGGTTTATACAGACGGACATATGTAAATGTACTCGTTTCTCTATAGCAACCCCATGACCTTGATTTCTACATCGATCTGCGAACAATTACTCAGATACGGCGCTCGTGAATAATATGGTGCCCTGCGCTTAACTGTACACTAACTTTATAAATGTTTGCCTGGTAGTGGCATTTAGGGACACCTTCCACAACTAGGCCTACGGGCCTACGAAGACGTCTGTTTTTAGTTGGCCATTATGGTTATTTTGTTATTCTTTGATTGCTTATTATATCTGATATTCCTGCTGTGCGTTTGGACGCAGTTTAAGTTTAATAAGGGGCCATCCATATATTACGTGCGCAAAAATTCGATTTTCGGACCCCCTACCCCTGTTGGACAGCGTACATTTCGTGGACCCCTCCCCCATACGGAGAGTTGGCTCCTCAGAGAAATACAGTGTGCAGTTAAGACTGTAACCTACAATAATTATTGATTGCGTAACTAAATCCTTTGCAACCTTTTGAAAAACCCTCAATTGATTTTATGTGCAGGTTTCTAATGAGTCTGTGACGTCGTTTTTTTTGGTAACGTAGGAGGTCGTGCTCTGATCCCAGTCCTGATAGAAATTTTCAACCCCACGTCTTCCTTTCCAACTATCTGTGCCCTACTTTGGATGTAGACCTACCTGACATTTTGCATACCCTTCAAGTACCTCTCGATCGCGAGCGGTCTGAAGACCCTTTAAAACAAGGTTTGCATGTACAGTATATCCCCACAACGCGAGGACGATGCGCATTTCAATGGGGCAAGGTTGCGTGAGAGGGTCAACCAGTCCCAATTGCGTCGCCAGCTGGCTCCTATTAACCACAGCGTGTCATCCTTGTGGCTTTAGACTAAACCGTTCCTTCGTTCATCAGTTTCCATTTCCACAGGAAACAGCGTATTCCCTCCCCGTGAACAGGGGTGTGTCAACTGTCAAGGTCTATTATTCCGCCTACAGCAATATACTAACCCTCGATTTGTAAATGGCGTCTGCAACGTGTCCAACTTATAAGGGTGCGTCATGATGTCGCCGTCGTTTTCAAAATTTCAACCATTTTTGGCAATCGGCCAAAACTCCCGACAAACCACTTACGAGCAAATGCAAAACTATGACACATTCTGCTATTCGCCCACTCAGATGTAAATATCCTAGTCCAAAAATAATATTATTCATCACGCAACCGGTGAAATTCCGACGCTGCGTTTTGTCCCAGTTTGCTCGTAATAGAAACAGAATGTACGAAATAAGAAAAGAAACATGCGCTGTACATTATGTATAGCATAGAATGAGTAAAAATAGAATATGACGTCAGGATTAGTAGGCCCACAGATCTTACATCTGCTCGGCAACAAGTTTCATCATTTTGTCTTGAATAGAAATAAATAATAGGCCTATAAGGCCTAATGATACAAAATACATGTAGCTAGACTGTATATACGTAGACCTACTACAGCTGCTGTTGATGATGATGTTGATGATGATGATGACGATGATGGTAAGATAATAAGTATAAGTTTGTGTTGAGGCATCATCATCAACAATAATAATAGTGACCTTGGAATAATCTCAGTTCTGCATGATACGCCAAGTGGGCCATTGTCTCGACCTTAGCCCATCCGAAAGGTTCACAGAGTCTGACGGTCTGACCCATTTAAAGGACTATATCGATTATACCCATCGATGACTAGCCTACCTAAGGGTGAGGGATGCCACATATCTTAAGATTATCTCACCGTATGTATTAATCTATTTATACGCATTTATTATGGGACACAAGTTCACACAACGAACTTTAATCATTGTGCGAGGTCAGTAGGTGTGTTGCCGGCAGGTTTTCATTAAAGCTGACACAGTGAGTGGCAGGCTACTTCCTATGTGATCATATGAGTGTTGGCGAATATTTTGGCAGCTGTACGATTTTTTGTCCTTGAGACTACAGCACACCAAGCAGATTCTATTTGCTTACGTTATCTTCACGATAATTATAGTCGTGAATGATTTATTCGCACGAGCTGAGTGCTGATCTCAGCTCAATGGATCATATCTCTGGGGTCACGTGGCCGTTCAGTTCACTGCTGACTTGCAAATTGCGCTTGTAAATTTCCACGGTCATTCATAGTAAGTAGGTAGGCCAGCAGTGGAATCTTCCAGAATGCAGAAGTTGCGCAGATGTTGGTCTAATAGAAGTTATAGAACGTGCATTTCTGTACAAGAATCTAAAACGTGCTGTTCAAGGTTCCGGAATGACCAGCCGACACCGATATTTCTGAGAAATTGCCTTATACTAAATTAGTATAATGTACGCATGCATTAGGCCTATTCATAATGTGTAGTAGACATGCATATGCATAGGTAAGTGGGCCCTGTAGGCCTACAGAGATAAGCATACGATAGCAAGTATGTATGCACGTAGACCCTATGTACCAATACATTAAGACTTAAGGCTGACTTGCGCTCTCAGACGATGCAATAGACCCTAGGCCTAATGCTTAGAACTTTTTAAAATTGTTATGCTAACTTATGTAGTTCTACCTGAAACAAAAGGCGACGCCATTTTTTACGTATTTATCAATATACCCTCAAAAAAAATTTGTAGTTCTACTTTTAATACCTGATTATGCTTAAAATGCCAGTTAGGCCTAATAAGTCTACAAAAAGTAAAATTGCGAAAATACGTCTGTTGCTAGCCTATCCCAACTGATTGTCATTGAGCAATTGGAATAATTAGTCATGTTCAGCTCACAAAAGTATTCAGAACCCTTTTAACCAGTGATGCAGACGTAAATTTTGAAATACCGGAATGTCAACTGGGTGGGGCTTTGTAAAAAGCATCCCGAATGATTTGATCATTTGACTACTGGAGCGAGCCTCTAGGCCTGCGCTGGAACTCTACCAGGACCGTTTCAACTCGCATGCACCACTATACTATAACACTAGCTAGGCCTATTTCTTATGATCGAAAATCGTAGGCCTATTCGTAGGTTAGCTGATAAATTAATACACCCATCAGCGATCACTTATGACGATTGAATGTTAATAAACTATGACGTAAGCTCTTTGACGGCGGTCCGCTCGACATTGTCAGTATGTTTTTAAATAACAAAAATAATACAATTAAATTTAATAGCAATGACGTCACAATTAAATGTGCGAGCGTCATTATGTTCAAATTCTACTACTGCTTGTTAATACGAAATTACGGCACGATAAATTCACGAAATTGACAGAAGCTGTGATCCACATAGGTCTATACCTCACTTTAGTGTCGAAATTCATAAATTTATCATGTTAAAAATAACAAACTGAACCTAAAAACTCCCTCGATCATAATGATCAATTTGTAGCCGTGAAATCGTTTGTTTACTTACTGACTAAGTCACATGGTGTCTGCGCTGACGTCACAAATATTTATATCGATGATCAGAGCTATTTACAACCGATTATATTAGCCTACATGTAGCTTTGTCGACGATTAGTAATCGTCTATTAGACCTGTGTCGATATACTAAGCGAGTTACTATTATAAAACTTAGGCCTACTGACTATATAATGTCCTAGTTACAGAGACGTCGATCTCGCTTGACAGGTGGGGGACACCCAATGACAGAAGTAGGAAATGTGGGGACACGTGTATAAATTGCCCCTCTGTGTAAAAGTTGGGGGACTTGTCCCCCTTGACCCCTCGGGATCGACGCCTGTGCCTAGTTATTAGTAATAATAGCTGGAACGAAAAGTAGACCACGTTCCGGATGATTCAATAATGCTAAATAAGTTAACACGCATCTTGTTATTCAACAGGAACGGACGTCCTAAAAGGTGCCAGAACACAATGTTAGCCTCCTAATCCTATAGGGCTTATTCAATGTGAAATGAATGTCTGTTTGAATTGTTGGACGCAGCGATCGATTTCAGACAGCAAGCACGGACTAACGGAAAATTCCACAGACACAATGGTACGATAAGGTGCTAATTCTGACCATAGCCCTCCCCCGAGTACACCGTTGTCGAAAAAAATAACAGAGACAAACGACGCATCTGATATGCGATATCTATAACTGGCCATACATGTAGTACAAATTTGATGAGAATACAATGAAATACAATACACATACATATATGCATGCACACATACATGAAATTATATACATATACACACGGAAACCACATGTACCATCACAAGACTCCCTCGCCGTCTGATCTTCCCACCTTGTACGGTCAGTCTACTAAAATGCGTGGCTTAGGTCTCTAGGCTAACAAGTGGAGCAGAAACGTCGACAATATCTTTCAATCCGGACAGGGATTTGAACCTCTGAACACTTGACACTTTTAATTAAAACCAGTATATATACTACGCCTACCACGCAACACCTCAAAAAGTGGGCCGCATACGTAGTCCAGATTTGTATTCACACCCGCATTCGATCGAATATTAGGGGCTAAACGTTATAACGTAGTCTACAACAGTCGTCGCTGTGGCACACATGTGCATGTAAATGCAGCCATAAAAAGCGCCACGTTTATCAGACACAATGACTATGCAGTCATCGCTGTGGCACACATGTGCATGTAAATGCAGCCATAAAGTGGCAAGCGCCACGTTTATCAGACACAATGACTATGCAGTCATCGCTGTGGCACACATGTGCATGTAAATGCAGCCATAAAGTGGCAAGCGCCACGTTTATCAGACACAATGACTATGCAGTCATCGCTGTGGCACACATGTGCATGTAAATGCAGCCATAAAGTGGCAAGCGCCACGTTTATCAGACACAATGACTATGCCGCGAATCTGGACAATGAATGATTATTTTATTACAACAGTGCACAGATGTACCGTCAGCTGTCGTTTATGCCTTACATGATGGAGCGATCGGAGTGGTAACAGATGGAGCTCAGAGTGAAAAGTAGTTCTGGCTTCGCTAGTGGGACATTATTATCAGATGAATTTTCTAGTATCCTGTGTCTATGGTAGGAAATAATTGTAGCAGGTGGAAAAAGACATTAAGGCGTGCGATTGGAACAAAGTGGAACAGAACGAAGTTAAGTGGAAGATCACAGGACTCAGTGCTTGGGTATGTGCTAAGTGTCTGGTGGTCAAATAAAAGTCACCTGTTGCAGAAACGTGGGTAACACACATTCTCACACTCCGAGTGCAGTCTCAAAGGCGCCTCTCTCGAATTTTCGTTGGAGTAATGTCTTTTAAATCTTCTATCTAAGGCATCTGCAATCCGGAACACCACACAAAGTCCACTTTTGGAACCAAGGCACATTTGATAAACGAAAAACATTTCTCTTTTTCTATTAAAATAGATACATTATATTTTAGCTTCATTTGAATAAGATTTTTATTGATTTTTATCAGCGTCGCGGCACACTTGGCGGTGCGTTACGGCACACCAGTGTGCCGCGCATTAGCGTCGCCACGAGGGCTAAGGGGGCAGCTCCCCCATCCTGACCCAAACTGGGTCTTGGGATTCGTGCAAATCCGCGGAGTGAGTTTTTGTATGGGGTTACTACCAAACGTGATTGGTAACTTCACATTTCACAATTAAGGTCCTATCCATATAATGTAGTAAAAGTTTGTCCCAAATCGAGATGATTTAGGTATTTTATTTCTAAATAATGGTTGAAATATTTGTGGTAAACAAGAGCCCAAAATGCCCTCCATTTGACATCAAATGACGACGCTCCCCAGTCGTTAGGAACTTTTGCCCCCAACTTCGAAGCTCTGTCACGTCGCTGCACACTGGTTGAGAACCACTGATTTAGACCTTTAACCGTGCCGAAGCAATAAATGTCGAGCAGCTAAAAATGTAGGCTACAGACATTTTCAGTCAGCCCAAATTTTCGCTATTGTTGCAAACTGTGAACCTATCTGAGACAACCCATGCGATGAAAATCTATCTGAATACCATATGGAAGACGATACAAATAAAACTGCAATAAAAATTCAATTGTACAATTTATACTTTGATCATTTCATTCTGTAAATCCACTTAACATCCAGACATAACTCTACATCAAGAAACGAACCTCATGGCAACAAACGTTACATCAAAAGCCAATTATGAATTCAATGGTCAAACCCTTTAACGGAATTTTTCGCAGCGGAAGACCTCTTACCAAACGGAATAAAGTCGTAAATTTTACAAAAAATCAACAGATGAATTGTCAAAAACATACATGATTATGTAACTTAATTGCGGCAAGACAAGTAATCGTAAACGACAATACTTTACGGTAAATATGGCATGCATCGAGCGATCAAAGAACTTGGAATATACATCACAGTCACGATTAAAATTTCCAGCAGTTTTCGAAACGTTTGCGCAGCGACTAAGGAACATCTTGCAGGATAAAAAATTATACAGACCACACAGATACGAAAAATTCACAGAGGTTGATCGTTTAAAATTCGATAAACTTAAGCCATTATAGGGTTGCCAACCGGATTATGCCATTCCATAACATTATCTGAATCCAAGCAATACTGTAACACAACATCTTAATTCTCAATGTTCATAATCATAATTTAATTATTAGTGTTTTGACCAATCGACTTTCGAGTAAGGGCTCGAAAGTCTCGAACATTCGAAATTCGTAACTTCATAAGCCTAGCGAAATGCGGAAAACTGTGCGATTGTGGTTTTTTGTGGTTTGTCATTCATCATAGTGGAAACTGAGAAATGTCCTGAAATGGGTTTGTTTAGAGTTTGCAACCCTAAGTCATGATCAAGTGACGTCATCGCTTCAAATCCTAATCACTTACACGCATTGTCATATAAAACATGATCATTATTTTTAAGACATGATCATAAAGACACTTATCATTTCAATGTATGATCATCTCAAAACGAGTTAGAATTTCAACGCAGAAAAGAACATGAACTTGAACATGAACATGAAAAGAAAAGAACTACGTAACATGAATAATAAATCAATCAATTGATTTCGTCATTCATTAAACAGGCAATTGAAACAGGAATCAACACACACATGTATCAACAGTATCATGCACAGGAAAACAAATCCTTCCCCAACCAATACAGTGATATAGGGTTCTACAAGAAGAAGGGGTACACGATGGTCTAGTAGTTAGCATTTGGACAGTCAACAGAAAGTTTGGGGTTCAAATCTCGTCAGATTTTGGTTCAACTTTCTCCCCTCTACTTTCTTGCCAACTCAGTTAAAACGAGTACACTGTACAGAGGGCAGATCAAGCAGCAAGGGAGAGGACTGGCTACCTGATGACTACCTGTTATGGTTAGCTTATGGTACTGATTTTATTCTATTTATTCTAGAGATATCTTCAGTTATAATCAGTTCTTGGAGCGCATTGAAAAATAATAATGCCATGAATTAGTTCAACTCATAGATAGTTACTAAAGTAAGGTGTCATAGATATTGTGACACCCTTCAAAAGCTAGTATATTAGGCATCTAGTACATACATAATAAATACGTCACAGATTTTGTTACATGCCCTTTTTAAAGGAGCATAATAATCGATGCACAAACACCATAACCCAGAATCTGAACTAAGAGTTAGTTAAGCGGTGAATAGAGCATTACAACTCTGAAACACATTACAAATAATTTGTCAGAAGATGAAAATCAGGCTAATACTTTTCTGATTATTTAAGATGGCACAAAATACAGTTTGATTATTCTGGAAATGACAGTATTATATAAAACTACGGCACTGCCACACGTGGGAGGTGCCAGCCACAAGCCTGACTTATACAGGAGGGCAGCACTAATCATCTTCATTATGATAAACATAAACATACTATTTGACTGAGCACATATTTTCCACAATGTGGTTTCTTCACACTTAAAAAACAAAGCATTCATGATAATGAATAATCGTGAAATATGTAGAGGAGTAAGTATTCTATTCAGTAGTAATCACACCTTCATACAGTAATTTGTTCGTAAAGGTGAATCTCGAATGTGAAATAGACTTGATGAAATTCAACATGTGACTAGATGGTTTTGTAACCCACTCTTTACTAATCGTCAATTGGTTTAGGACAGTATTTGCGGTAATTGCACTGAAAACATTCACCAGGGGCAAAGATAAAGACAACTTCCACCAAATATTTAAGCATAAAATACAAGGAAAAAATGTTACACTGACACATCAATCGTTTATGAGCATTCCAGTTTTCAATTACATGGAAACATATCTTTATCAAGCAAACAACTTAGATTTCAAGTATCGTATAAATAATATGTAAAGCAATGTATGAGATGCAGTCTTAGAATCATAATCCGTCAAAGACTAGATATGCCTTTTCAGCAGCTTGGCCACTAGGCAAGACCAATTAACATCATCTGCCACACAGGTCTGCCCCTTTGGGAATCTACAGGTTGAGCAGGCATGAAGCACCACAATTCAGGGAAGCCATTTTCAAAAATTGTGTTTCTTAATCTCGTATTGTTCAAGATTTGTTTCAATAATGTGCAATTCTGTAGGTAGTAAAGAATGAAAAGTATGACTTAAAAACCGTATTCCTAGAAGAATTGTGATAATTTATCACTTTCCATTATCAATAGTAACTTTAAATTGGTTTATGGGATCGGATCACATAAACGATGAATTTTTTAACATGTCTGTTCTTAATAGACTTCTGCTTTACAAAAGTTGATAAGTAATAATGGCCATCAGATTTATACTGTAGTATAATGTGGCTTAATTGAACACTGAAAAATTACTTTAATTAGGTGGGGTCAGGCTGCCACAACTTTGCCTCGCATCATGAAGGTAAGGTTAACCTACATCACGCCAACTCACACTCAAACCAGACACTTGCAGCAAATTTGAGTCATAACAAATTGGTCAAAACACCATTCAATGCTTTAAAATAATGGTTGAACTCACTCACCAAAAGACCACAATTGACACAGTTTCACTGCAACTCTGAAATTCATTATTGAGAGACTTCCAGCTTTTGATAGAGTTATGACTGTCGCTGCAGTTCAACTCGAAGCGACAATCAATTGGTGCCTTATGCCTTGTGATGAAGCCAATATAAAAGCCAATAGAATAGATAAATCACAATAGCATTGTTATATGACGCTTCAAAGTCCTTAAGCAGCAATTCATCATGACAACAACAGAAGCATTTCAGGTTAGCCGTACAGATATGGCAAGGCACACTGTTCCAAAGCCTTATGATTAATTACTAAACAGACTAAAAAGTTTACAGCAGTAAACCAGGGTGAGAATTGTTGGGGGTTCAACCCCTTGTCTTTCTTAGGACTTCCACAGTTAAGTATTCAATGCACATACCAGAATGTAATTAATAACCCCTCAGTTCTTAGTTGTTCTTATATTTTAGCATTTTCTTCCACAATTCACTCTGTTGGTTACTAACAAATTAATGCTTTGTGACCATGTGAATTGTACACTAATAAATTTGGCGATGTCGTCACTTAAAGCTCCTATTGCATTTTTTTATTTACTCCACAAAGGACTTGATTTTTAATTGAGTCTGACTTGCAATCCTAGTGTTTAAATCAGTTTGCAAATACGGATAAAATATTAAATTCCACATGGATCAACGTCAGACCCCTGTCTTTCTTCTATAATTCTCACACTGTGGTAAACATTGTGCTCATTTATGAATTAACTTCAAAAGCCTGAGCAGCTGGAAAAATAACACTGAAAAAAACACAGATATTTTCAATAAATTTAACCACAGACACAGATCGGGAAGAGCCTTTGCTTAGCTCAGGAAGAACACTTATCCAATCCAAGGCAATACAATTCCACATATGTTCACCATTACCCACATGAGATGGGTTGATTCAAACTCATGACAAAGCAATTCATCCTGCCCCATGATTTTATTCTTGACACACTCTAGAAAACAGCACATTGCATCACTCCCATAGGTGTATTGAATTCTCAACGTTTAGTTCTCATATATATATATATATATATATATATATATATATAATCGATGTTTCTTTGTCATCAAACAACCACAACTGTAGTCCACTGGTTTTAGGAAAATTCGCAATTGATAATCTCTCCAACCTGTATGACAAGTTTACAACAGTTCAACGAGCTTAGACATTTTACACAATGAACATTCGCAGGCAAGCTTCTAACGTCACACATACAACTGACTTGTTGATGACAGAGCTTTCGTTGTTGGCAAAACTTTAACGACACTGTTCTAAAAGTAAGACTGTCACATTCTCCACCAGTCGAGAACATTTCGCATCTCAAAACGTTCAAGAACAAAGCAGTCATGGAAGACGATAATGATCCTTGTTTGTAAAGTGTACATCTTAAAAAACTTTGCATAAATAGTCACATCCTATTCGTTCACCTTGTCAAGTTGACCGATCACAATGACATCTGTAAACAAAATACATCTAATGTAAACAAAATACATCTAAACACCATTATTATGACTTAAAATCTATGCTTTTTATCTCCAAAGTACTTTCAGCAGATAAATGTTTGACTTAAACGAGATCGACTACAACTCTGGCAAAATAATGAATAAATATGCAGATGCCCCAACATTTTCAATTAATGGGTCCTTATGAGTCTAGACAACTGTTGTTCTCTATTGGGTTTGTATGGACCTTGGTTGGGCTAAAACAATTTCAGACTGTATTTATTGCATCAACATTTCTTTAGATGGTGGAATTACCACCTTGCACCGGACAGATATTTAGAATAAGCAACTCATCTGACAAATTACAACCGCTTCATACAACTTGTGCAAAAAAGACATTAAAAAATCATGAAAGAACACAACCAAAACGTTTACACCCAAAATATGCGACCTTATCCCAAACATAATTTAACACCGGATTTATTCAACTACCTGTCTGGAATATTAACAACAATGAAGCAACTAATTCAACAATAAACAAAGACTACCAGGGGTAAAAAAGACTTAATTTGAATACTCTGCAAAAACGTAACGCCAGACCCAACCCAATACAATCAACAAATTTTAATTCTGCTGTTTAGTGGACCATAAATCGAGCACTTGACTTCAAGATCAATTCAAATCAAGTAAGATACTTTGTTTTTGTAAACTTATATATGGCGCAAGTCCACGAACAGTTCGACAGACATAGCACCACTTTGTCCAGGCTGTCTGGGAACTATCTGCTTGTTTCAAAGATGCCAGTAAACATATTCTACAGTGCCAAAGCCATGAACGAAAAGACAGTATGCATAAACAAACTATGCAGTTTAACATGGACATCGAATAAGTTTCACAGGAAATGGAAAAACAGTTACAAATGGTCCATCAGAAAGTAATAACACAACATGAAGCACAAAGAATCATCACAGTCCTAAAAATCTACATACATCTCACAAGAGTTTATTTAAAAAAAAAACAATACTCAACGACAGTAAACACTGGAAGTGCCACGATTCGCAAATGTCAACCAAACGAAACTGTCCACGTTCTGTCAACAATACAAAAAAACGATGCAGTCTTCAGTTGCAAGTCCCTCAGGTGTAAAATATCGGTGCACACCGAAATATTTTCACCAAAGCAGAAGCAACACCGACAGACAAGACGTACATAGACTGACAAACACAGTCACATCCTGTGTTAGTAGTTCTTTGCCGATAGCTTAGCACAGAGTCCCTTAACGAACACAACAAGCTCTTCGAGTTTCTCTCGCCGTCCTTCCGTCTCTACGATGATATACATGGTCTTTGAGGGACAGACAATCAGATATTTAGCTCCATTGAAGGCCAAGAGATGTTTCCCATCCTGTTGACGGATCACGTACGTTCGATCGTCGAGGCGGACTTTCTCTGGATTCTTGCTACAGAAGACGTCGTTCAGCGACTGTTGAAAAAGCATACAATTAAATGACTCTAGGAAATACATCTACACAGTAAATTAATTGTAATTGTAATGGAAGACTTATATAGCGCCACTTGATATCAGAGGCGCTCACGACTCAACACATAGCTTAATGGAGAACAGGAATACCTTCAGGCTCCTCTGGAAGGCAACAGGGAAAAGAGAGAGCAGCTTCTTCAGAAGAGGAAGGGAGGACCCACATATGCGAAGCTCCTAATTAAGGGGGTCACACGCACCATGATCATAAAATGACTAAGAAAAAATACATGTTCACAGTAAATTAAGTAGGTCAAATGCACCATGATCACGTGCCATGGTGTTCTATTTCATGGCACAGTGGTCCACTACTGCTAGTATGTAAGGTTTAAAAATTGAATTACCTACTAATTAAGGAATATTTAACTTAAATTGTTCTGTGGTGCAATGGTCTGTTGTGCACCAAGTGTACAAGTGTAGTATAGCGCATTAGGCCTCTAATCTAACGATTGTGCGTTCCAGCCGGCTTACCAGATTCTGCCTACTGACCCTTGCTTACATTTAGACTTGCAGACCCCATGGCATCTGCAGAGTGCAATAGATAAGATAAAAGAAAAACAGCTAAATGCCACTCCACCCAAATCCCTAAAGATTATAAAGAAAAAAATGATTGCATATCGTGTGACATACACACACAGACACAGACACACATATACACAAACACACATAGACACAGACACACATAGACACAGACACACATATACACAGACACACATATACACAGACACACATATACACAGACACACATAGACACAGACACACATATACACAGACACACATAGACACAGACACACATAGACACAGACACACATAGACACAGACACACATAGACACAGACACACATATACACAGACACACATATACACAGACACACATAGACACAGGCACACACATGCACACAGCAAACACATATATACATGAAGTCTTTTTTTCTTCTCTTCTATCAAGAAATCAACCACAAACAGACGAACTTTGTCCTTAACGAACTCCACCATGATTCTTTGCCTCCCAACCTGCTTAAAGGCACCACATAAACACCTAGTAACACCACATTATATTTTAAAGTGGCACCTCAGTGGTTAACATATCAACTAGTCCAGCTGCCTGTCAAGCGACAGGCCAGAAGTTCAGATCCCTGCCAGGGTAGAAAGTAACTTGTGCCTCATAGTCAACTCAGCTGCAATCCACGACTGCTGGTGGGAGGATGAAACAATGGAGAGAGGACTGGCCACCCCGCACTCGTATGCCGAGGCCAGGAAAATGAAGTCGCTAATATTTCAGACTCATGACTCTCTCTCAGGCTAGCTGAAGGGATTGCCTTCTTCAATTTCTTCCACCCTTGCCAGAAATTGAACCCCAAAACCCTTTCAGCAACACACTATACCCTCATCCAATCAAGCTAGCAAAAATATACACTGTGGGTTTTCCAGTCTTATTTTCTGTTCTGCAGAGGCCAATCGATGTTAAAGAGTTTTCGAAAAGACCCTTGCTGTAGGGTCTCTCTCTCTTACCTCACATCAATCACAAAAGTGTCTTTGATACTTAATATCTGACCCGTAGTTAAGAAGGTTTAAAACGACTTCTTTGACTCAAGTTAAAAATCCTTATCATACCAACAAATAAATGAACTACGGCGAAGTCACTGGGTAACTACTGATAGTCAAAAGCCAAAAAACTATGATAAGCTTAATTCAAAAAAGATAAGACCGTAGTCTGACATTTCCGATACCAATCGATTATCGGCTAAGTCCAAACGCAAGCCAAACGCTCCAAGGGCAACCAAAGCTTCATATGGCTAAGTAAGGTCCTGCTTCGTTATGAAGTTAAAAAGGGATTAAGTTATGTGGAGCAGAAATCTTGAAAAAACTTTCTGCCGTGGTGGAGATCCGAGAGTCAGACCAATAATTGGTAAACAGTTCAGCATGCTAATAAATAGACCACTGTTCACCACTAGACTGCCCCACCACCCCACAAAATACCTTAACACCACTAAATATTAACCATCTGCACACTATAATTCTAGCCCTGTGATACTATAATGGGGGTCTCAATAGCGTGGTGCAGGGGCGTCAAATATACTGGGCAATGTTTTTCTAACCAGGGATTTGCTGCATTTGCACCTCCGGCCAACACAGCAGCTATGATGAGCACACTGACCGTACACTGTGGGTGGGAAGATGAGACGGCAAGGGAGAGAACCGCTCAAGTCTCACCATATCACGAACTCTTACCCAGACTCACATGCCCTCTCGTGCGCCTGGGCTAAGAAAATTACGTCGCCAACACTTCATGCCCATGGCTATCACTGACGCCACCTGCAATTATTTCTCTTTTAAATAATTCCTCCTACGCATTCCGATTTACATGCACATCCGAAATAGTTTAATAAGCAAACCGCTGAACATAGTCAGACGGTCATGTGCTTACGCAAGCCGTGGTTTATAAAGGCAGTCAGACAAGCGCCTTTTTAATTACATGACAATGCACTCTATAGACACGTGCTTATGACCGGTGCTTGAGAACATGTCTGGGGTAAACACTCGATCGATACCCCGACTACCAGACTCTCACCCTCATCAGTCAACAGCCGGTCCACCAACAGACAAAGTGGGTACAGAAACAGGGCAGACTACATGAGTATACTCTCCTCCTCCCACCCTTCTCCTACTCCTCCTCCTTCTAATCATCCATTAGCTTTGTCTCTAATTCTCTATCAGTGTCGTCATAGAAACATCATCCCTCTTGAAATGTCCTCTTTAAATCTTCCTGCTCCTTTAGAAAAAAGCAACTCCCCTTAACTCCTCCTCCTCCTCCTTATAAAAAGCGTCATCCTTAATCCTCTTTCCGATTCTTTGACCGTTTCCTCTTACTGCTCCTTTAACAGCTTCCTCCTTAAATCCTCTGCCTCCTTCAATTGTCCCCTTTAAATCCGTCTTCTCCTCCGATAACAATAGGACTACAAATCCCCTCCTCAAAGCAAAATCTAATTTACCCTCTTTTTACCTCTAATCCAAAGTCCTATCACCTCAGAACAGAGCCAATGGGTTCGCTTTGCCCTTCTATACAACACTTCAATATTTTAGGTGCTCATGCACTTAGATACATACTGCTGACGCCTGTCTTAACCCGTGAACCGATTGAATCCATTCACCCATCAATCCATCCATCCATGCAAATCAATCAATGACATTTAATATAGCGCCCCTTAAGATATCTACACAGAGGCGCTCCCGGGCCCGACTACGGCCAAAGACATCAGTCTTCAGTAATTAGTAGTATAGAATGCAGATGTTGAGGTTTTGGACAGAAGGCGAAGCTCTTGGGGGGAGGCAGGCTTTGAACCTCTGCTGTCAGCCTTTGCTTAACTATTTTCCAATCATCAAAAAATAAACCCCGAATAACAAGGCCCTGATTAAAACTCAGTCAATAATTTTTGCATAGGATAATCCTGCTTAGAATCACGTGCAACCTGGTCAGCATTGTGACACACCCCCTCTGCAGTAAACAAGGTAGAGACGGTTCTACGCTCTGATTGGCTGGAACGGTGGGCCGTTACGTAAACTCAAGGCAGACGCTGGCTTCTGATTGGCTATGCGCAGACAATTGGGTCGGCGTGATTTTCCGGGTCACACGCGCAAACAGGATTTGGCGGCGGACCTTAGTCCAAGGTCTTGTTGCTTGCGTTCCTGAGTACTCCTAGTAGAGAATCATGTAAAGACACGAAATGGCTTGTAACATGGAGTCCTGGACCACATCCTCACGGCTATAAGAGCGGTCCACATTTATCGGATTATTGACCCTTTGAGCTGGTACCCTGCATATCGGGTGTTGACTAGAAATAATCTGGTTCACTGCCTATCGGGTCTTGGCTGGAAATAAGCTGGTTCTCTGCCTATTTGGCCGTGGCTGGAAATAAGCTGGTTCCCTGTCTATATGTCTACGTCCTCCGAGAAATGGCCCTAAGCAACTGCGCAGCTAAGCAACTGTGAATGACGGTCAATCCACAAGAAATGAGCAACAACATCAGAGGTGTTTACTTAGGACTTGAAGCTACTGATAATTAAAATTGTCTCGCTGAAGACATCAATTATTCTTCTGCTGGCTCAGCATTTGGTTTAGTTGTTTATCGAAAGTGTAGAATAAATCTCAAACTGTTTAAAAATCATGAATCTGGTAGGCCTACTCTGTTTCATCACCCGCGTCATCATCATCATCATCACCACCACCACATCGTCGCCATCAACAACATCACTAACAATCACCATTATCCATCATCACCTCACCACCATCATCATTATCATCAACAGCATCACAATTTTAAACAATCACCTTCATCATCACCTCACCACCATCATCGTTATCATAAACAGCATCACTAATCATCACCATCATTATCACCATCAATGTCTTCATCATTGTCAGAAGACAGAGAAAGAGACGAAAGCCCTTCCTACCTGAATCTCCGGCGCAGAGAGAACGAAGTGTGGTGTGTTGGCCGACATGAATCCCTTTTTGGAGACCATGGCCGCCCTCCGAACCCCAAGCACCTCCTTCTTCTTCATGATGTGTTCAATCCAGAAGGTCCACGCATTGTTAGCACCAGGAATGGCATTGTTTACCAACAGTGCAAACATTGTGCTCTAAACAACAACAACAACAACAATGATTAACGTGATGAGTAAGAAGAGGAGGGGGACATGGAAGAGGAGAGGAGGAAGAGGAGGATGAGAAATAGGAGAAGGAGGAGGAGTGGGAAGAGGAGGAGGAGGAGAAGAAAAGGATATAACTATAGGAGGAGAAAGAGGAGCATAAAGAGAAGGATAGAACTAGGAGGAGGAATAAGCCATTGAGGAGGAGGAGGAAGAGAGACAGAGGATAGGACGAGTAGGAAGATGTGAAAGACAAGAAGGAAGATAAGGAGGAGAACTAAGAGGAGGAAGAGGAGCATCAAGAGAAGGAGGAGAAAAGAACTAGGAAAAGGAAGAAGAAACGGTGGAAGAGGAGGAGAAAGAAAAAGAGTTGAGTAGGAGAACTGGGAGGACCAAGAGAAGAAAGAGGAAGAGGGAATGATGGTAGGACAAGCAGGAGGATGTGGAAGAGGAGAGGAACAGAAGGAGCAAGATGAGATAGGAGGAGAAGCAAGAAGAAGAGGAGGAGAAAGATGATATGGAAGCGAATGAGGAGGAACAGAGCGAGGAGGAAGAGAAGAAAACGGAGAGGAAGAAGATGACCTGTTTGAGGACAATGAGGAGGAGAAAATGTGAATGAGAACGAGGAGGAGGAGGAGGAGGGGCAGAAAAAGAGGAGCACATTCCCTTAAGCCAGACCTGGGCCAGCCGTGGCCATTTCTAAACAACTGTCAACTGGCGTAAGTACTGGTAAACAAATAAGCATACTATTATAAACATCTTGCATACTCGTCAGCATTGACATTTCTAAGCAGCTGGGTAAATAGCCTTAAAAAAACTTCACAAACAACACCGTTGTAGTCCCCCAAACTACATGTCCTTTAAATGAACCACTGACGTCACCCTACCCTTTTCGATTAGCCAAAGCCCCAACAAGTCCACAGTACAAAAATATGTCCATCCTGCCCCCGTTAACAGAACGGCTGACAGTTTGAACCTGCACGTGTTTACTAAAGACCAGTAAAGTCCAAATTAACAGTCGTTTTTCAACCCTACCGCCCTAACACTGGCTTCGACCCACATCCTAGAGTTTCCTTGAAGCATGCAGCACAGTATATTTAGCTATTCATATGCCGAAGCTAAGAAAATGAAATCGCAAACACTTCATATCCATGGCTGCCTCAAGGCTAGCTAAAGGGCTGCTCTACTTCTTCCTGTGCGAAAGCGAAAATATCTAATTATTCATACAATATATATAATCTAATCATAAAATTCACAGAAACAAACACAGACCCGCACGCATAACCACACGCAAACACACTGCCTAGATAAGACTGGTCCTTTCGCCGCTTAGCTGTTTTCATTGGCTCCCCACGACATTTCAAACTATTTTTATGGCATCCCAAGAGTGTTCCCAGGCGAGAGGGTGTCCCACGTGGCCCTACGTGTTCCTGAGCGCGTGGCTGTCAAGTCCTCCACCCTAACCCCATGGCCCGGTTAGTCGGAAGGAGGAAAAGATAATCTTTATTGCCACAAAAACAACTGGGCCGAACGGAAAAATTGAACAGCGACCGACAAACTGACGACGGGATTTTCTCACGGGGAAAATCCAATAATGAGGTAACAGTTAAAATCAACACAGTTTTTTATTGGCCTCAACTTTGCCCCTTCCTGAGACTTTGGGCTGCCCTGGTTAATCGTAGACCCTCTCAGGTCCAGTTGCAGTTTAACAATACTGTTTCATAATAAAGATGATTAGCGTTGCCCTCCTCTCTGCTCCAGGCTTGAGACGAACTTTCAGAGTACGAACTTCGCTATAGTCATTACCATAATCATATTTTATCATAACAATCACAACTACCACCACCACCACCATCATCATCATCATCATCATCATTAGTGTATACCATCACTTCTGTCATCATCATCACCAACTACACCGTCATCATCGCCCGTATTCTGAACCCAAATCTGTTACAAATAATTATGAGTAACATGCTATAATATTACAATATAAAACACAAATTACTATGATACTGAATTACAATGTAATGATGCTAAAGTGTAATATAAATTCAATTTGAGGGTCTCTCCATTTCAATCATAATAGGATCCCATGGCCCAATCTAACTAATCTGACTAGGGTTGCTAGACATCCGGGAGAAGGACATATCTTCTTATTTGGCCTCCTGTCCTCTGTTCAGTTGGCAAAGCTAAGAATCTGATAAATGTCCAGCGTTAGTAAGTTTATTATATTCTGACTAATTGGTCCATTGGCCATTTCGTGCCAGTTTTAACAGACTGTACATACACATGTTGTTCCTAAGTTCCACTTCCCTTAACTATGAGCTAAAGGGCCAAGCATGCAAAAAATCTAATCTAATTATTAATTTTATTGCATATATATTTTTTCCAGACATTTCTAGTCTGATCCGAATAATAATATACGATCTATGGTCAGCAGCCGTAAGTAACTGTCTTCCCAGACTTCTTAGTACTTAGACCCTCTCTGACTTGATCCAGAGTAAACACTCAATCCGTCCTCCTTTGTATTATGATCCATGTTTCAGTGTCTTCCTTAAGTTACTTTATCTACCCTTTAATCTGGAAACCCTTAATCTGGCCCATAAAATGCAGCATTTGATGAAAATGTTTATAGACATGAACTCCACATGACAAATGATACTGATCAATAACAATGATAGACCTCAAACATTGCTTCTGTTGTTAAAATTGTAATTAAATAAACTATTTTATTGACTTTTATGATAATTGTTCCCTATTCACTATTCAGCACCACGAAAGGGTGAAACCAAGTCCATGTGCAGTCAAAAACAATTCATTCTCTTTTTCTTTCAATTAGCATTAGAATTAGCAAAATCTTGTGGCTAAAATCAATTAGAATTTAGTATTAGCCACTTGTTTAATCGACTGGCCAATCAATCATCTGAATTGCTAATCAATTACAATTATAATTGTGGCTCTAGTGGCCAATCAATTATGATTACAATTAGCTGTTTGTCTAATCGATTATAGCTCTGTAGTCCAAGCGATGTTATTATGTCCGCGCGTATATTGCTTATCAATAAGCCACCAACGTTACGTTTATCAATGGGAAACCGTATACATACGTTTCGTGTTTCTTTCTCTAAATAACAGAATCGCTTGCGTTTGTTTCTTTTCCGCTAACTTCTTCAACAAACTCGTTTTTACTTTCGGAAATTCCAAAGCAATTCGTACGTAGACTTTCGCAATCCGATTGCAGAAGTTGACACCAATCTCGCACTAAATACTCGTTCAGTTCTAATCACGTGTGACAACTGGTGCGTCTTTTAAAACTACAAATTTTTCCACTCGCCGATTATAATGACTCGCTGCAGTAGAGACCGACCTCGGGATTATCACCATTGGGTCCACGCGAGTCTGGTCTATAAATAGTACGTATACACACAGAGACGTTAAGGCAGAGATAGAGAAATGCAGAGGAATAAGCAGAGAGACGAGGTTGACTGTGCGTGCATTCAACAGGCTACATGCTGCAAACGGCGAAATTGGGAAAATCAAATCGCACATGGTAGAGTAGGAATACTTTCGAGTGGTGAAATGTATATATATATATATATATATATACACATATATATATATATATGCGTAGTTAATGTTTTCAGTTTTAAAATATTAGCCGGTTCGTGTTTCCCGAATTGGTTATAATTATTCGAAGCTACAAAGGTTAGAGTTTCGAGTTTACTATTACCATAACGATTTATGAATTGATTCATTCTCAAATTTAATTGATAAACTTCATTAATTTTTACAAGACTGAAAATGGCGAGTGTGATTTTTTAAAATTCAATTTTCACCTTTTCTGAATCTTTAATGTTGAATTAGATCTTGGTAAACGATCAAAATTGTTGGTAATTTGACTAATTTCTCTTATTTAGGCCTATTAATTATTAAACTGTTAAAATTTTAAAAAAATAGCAGAGTACTATAATTTCCTGACTGCACGCATTTGAACTGTTCTGCCATTAGACAGAAATCGGTTGATCGGTTATCGATAAGTACGTGATTTTAGCAGGTATAAGCCCACACGAGACAAAGCCGTGTTCAAACATGCTATCTTCCAACTCCTTTGGGCACAGAGTCAAAGACTGGGTTAGGTTTGGTCCAAGGTCACCGTTACCATTGGAGTCCGTGTAGAGTAAGAACCCCCCGGTCCGTCACAGTATTTAACCTATACCAAAAGCGTCTCCACGTAAATTTGAGAGAAAGACTGGGCCTACTGCAAAACATTATTTCTATATTAAATCGATGAAGATTTCAGTTGAAAGTAACTAAATGAATTTCACACAGTGACTGACAATGCATTGCAATACTACATGCAAGAAGGAAAAAGAAACAACGGCTCATAAAGCCTAGACCCACGTTAGGTATACACACGGAATATGAGCATATCAGAGAGTTCTTACTCTACACATGTCGTCGTTTAGACGACATATCACTTGACCTGAGGGAAGCAGTTGGCAATGGACTTGACGAGTGACCGAGGATATCGGAGGTCTTCCATTCGTACCCATCGCCGCCAGAGGGCTGGCGTCATGAGTTAATGATGATGGTGGTTGTGTTGATAATGATGATGGTAATTAATAAATAACAATGAATATGACGATGACAGACGACGACAGACGACGACGATGATGATGATGATGATGAAGGCGGTATAAGAGAGTTCCTCTTTTTCAGACTCGGTTCCATATCCTCACCCCAGTCGTGGACTCTCACGGTCATCGTTAGGTGGGCATATTCCTTAGTCTCCAAAGACCAAAGAGAGCGACAGCGAAGAACATAAAAAACAAAGATGACATTTTGCCTACCGTACTCCACTCGGTGCGGTTCAGTCACATATTGGCGCTCGTGCGCGACAAACGGTGACGTAGAAATCAATTGTTGGGCCGAATTCGCGCCCTAGTTTTGACGAATTAGCGCTCATCCCTCAGATGAGATATTTAAGCCGTGAATGACTGCTACAGGCCACGTGGGATAGAGGAGTGGCAATACTGGCGATTGAGTCATACAGAATAAAACAGTGGAATTTTCCACGCTGGAATTGTTATTCCAGGAGGAGAATGAGAAGGGATCGCGTGCCGAAGAGATCATCACTATGCGAAAAAACACTGGCGCCTCTGGCGACTAAAAGCAGTGATAACTCCAAGATGACTGATGATCACATAGCTGTCATTATTTAATTTGCACTCTACTTTTAGAAATAATCATTATAATTTTAACTGCTAAAGAGTAAGAATGAGACGCGTGGTCTAGCGATATGTTGTTTGTGTTGTAATCTGTCGCAGGTTCGAATCTACCTTAAGTCACTGCGTAGCGATCTTGTCTCTGTATTTGTCTGTCTGTCTGTCTGTCCGTTTGTCTATCTTGCCGGCATACCTGCGGGTTCGACCCTGTATCATGAGACGATATTGTTGCGTATGGGTCCTTAACTGATTAGCTTCCTGTTCGCCACTCGTGACAAGGGGCAGCAACAAAGTGAACAATCGTAGCTTTCGTCAGCGCTGCATTGTTTGGTGCCTTCTATGCCTGAAGGGCAAGGTTCGCATGGATAAATAATGGCTGAACGATGACTAAATGCTACCTAAATTTATGAGTAAATGGTGGTTGCATGATGGCTAAATGATGAACAAATCATCGGTGACCGTAGAAGGCATATCACTCATAAAAACTAGTAGCGGTAATAAAGGCATCAATTCATTGAACAATGATTTATAAGGGTCGAAGTCACTATATTATTAATTGTTGTTATTGTTATGATTATTACTACTACAGTACTACTAATACCACCACTACCACCACTCCACCTCCTCCTCCTCCTACTACTACTACTTCCCCATGTACTTCCGCACTTCCACAACCACTGCTACTATAGACACTATTTCTATATTATTATTAGTATTAATTTGATAATCAGTATTATTCCTTATTTTATTGTTATCATTATTAATAATATTTTTACTATTTTCTTGGTTTTATTATTATGATTAATTTATTATTATCGTTATTTCTATCATTATAATTTTTATTATATTTTTTATAATTATTATTATTATTTTTATTACTATTGTTGCTATTATTATTATTGTTGTTGCTGTCGTCGTTGTTGTTGTTTGTATGATATAACTCGAGGTGCTTCTGCTTCTGCTTGCATTCTTAAGAATTTTCTATTCCCACGGGGTTTTTCGCACTGAGAGCGTCTCTGATTAGGTTGTACTGGGAGAGGCGCTATAGAAATATGAAAATACGATACAATACATATATACAATATATTATCCCGAAGGAAGTAATGCTGCCCAATAACTTCAACGCTGTTATTCTTTATCATATACCCACAGACACTCAGGCATAACCATAGAGCGCGTGCTCGAAATGGTCCAGTGATTTCTGGTTTCTACAGGCTGGTTCAATAAACTATGTCCCTCATAAATATATTCTTAGAATTCACAGATGAACTAATTCACAGATGAACTAAAATTTAAAATCCAGAAAACCATCACTGAAATGTTTTCAATGTTTCATAATATGCAGCTGTTAAAATATTTTTTCAGTATTTTCAAATTTACGCAGAGATATATGGAAAATATCTTGTAATTTTTAAATGACGTCACTCTCATTTATTATTTTGAAATTTATGAAATGGTTTAATTCAAAGCATTTTCGAAGTGTCACCCCCCGCTTCCTTACAGGTTCGAACTTTTGTGAAGCTCAGTATGGCCGTGTTGATTGAGTCCAGTGGCAGCTGGTCCCATATTAAGTGCAAGACTATCTTCAGACTTCAGCTCGTCAGTGTGCCTATGAAAATGTTGGAGTGAAATATCAAACGATGGTTGAAAGATCATTTTCTTGTCAACCTTCACATTTTGGTAGATAATTCTCAATATAATGCGGAGAACTTACATTTAGTCAGATGAAACATTATTTGTTGGTCCATCCTGTAGCCTATGTCTAAGCTATTCGTGCTTTGCTCCGGGAACTGTAATTAAGAGCTTTCGAGCTTTCTCTTTGGCCAGCCGAAAGCTTTGGAATTCACAGACCACGTTTTGACAACCATTTTAGAGAGTGATGCGGTAACTTTTCCTTTGCAAACCCGTGATAAATTCAGAAATCACGGGGACAACAATTGCAATTTTACTGCGGTGGTGTGTTTACTGTCGCGGTAAGGGGCCGTCACATATTATGTAGGCAGCGAGGGAGGGAGGGGTCTTCAAATTTCGGCCATTTTGCTTACGGGTGCGTATGGTGGGAGAGGGGGTTCCTAAAATATGTACGTACGCAAATATAATTATCTAATTATGACGTCCACAATACAGAATATGAAAATCAGAACTATAAGCCTAATCACAGATTATATTCCTGCTTAATCAATTTTATGTAGCATTAAAACGGTTTCAAATACAAGTGTTGTTAGTGTTTTAATTCTTCAGAACTGATAAAAAATTTAAGCTGTTAAATATGATGCTTAACAAAAAATAAATAGCCTGTGCTAAAATCTATGTCTTATAGATGTTTTTCGCTATTTAACCATTGCAATGGGGGGGGGGGTAGAACTCAAATGTACGCACGCATGGAAGGAGGGGGCCAAGAAATGTACGCGGTGCAACAGAGGGAGGGGGTACGAAAATCCGATCTTTGCGAACGTAACATATGGATGGGCCTAATAACGCTGTAGTGGGAATGAGCATGGTGACTATTATGCCTGTATAATTTATACATCGTGTCGACAATAAAGCACACAGTGACTTACTTACTTACTAAGATGCAGCTACTTGCTTAAAATATAAATGACTGTTGAAACAAAATGCTACCAAAACCTGCTTCAAAAGTTATTGTGTCTCAACAAAAAGTTATATTTGGCTGTTTTATCGACGCATCTATGTCTATGAAGAGCTGAGCGTCTTCGTAATTTTGCAACCATGTAGCACACTTTTGAACCAGCGGGCTCAGTGACTCCAGACACGCACTATACTACATTACAAAGCGCAATTACATTGCGCACGCTGGGTCCAGGTACACTCCATCATAAGGCGCTATATAAATAGCCTAATACATACATACATCGGTTCACACCTTGAACCCAAATGTCGACAAATTGTTCACTGCGATGCCAAGATTCACATATCCTTAAATGACCGTAAGTTACTGATTTATGGCAAGAACATCAGGGTACTTTGGAACTGCATTGAAATTCTTTAAAATTGATTGTTCAATTAGACTACTTACAAAGCAAAAAACGACCGAATTTGTTTGAACAGTAATTGTGGTTCAACAAAAAGTTACATTGGGCCGTCGTTTTCATCACCTTGTCTGTGCTGGTAATTAATTTTTAACATAGTACATGGTTATGTATCACTCTTGGGGCGCAATTATCTCAAATATCTCAGGAGAGATGTTGAGAACTTAAGAAGGAGATATTTTATTTCCTGTGGCTGCTGACTGGTGAGAAATAATCAGGACTTTATTAATTCAAACGGTCGATTAGTTAATCTGCTTCTGTGTGATTTATTAATGCAATCCTCAATAAAAATAACTTCGTAGGCGTATTGAGGATGGGGAGAAACACGAGGGGATAGGACAAAACAGCGTGGATAGGGTGGGAATGGCGAAGATTTACGTGTTGCGGGGCGAAAATGAGGACGAAATTGACCCCCGCGTCATTCTCTAGGGCTTAATTCGTATTTACCTCTATAGCCCCGGACCCTGGCCGCTCTTTAGAAATACCAGGTAGTTGTCGTCGTCCTCCCCCTATATCCAGACTTGGGACTTGCCCTGTCAGAGTAGGAACAGCGGTGGCGTCTCTTTACTAGTAAACCTATTATACATTATTCGTGTGCGTGCGTGTCAGCGTGCAGTGTATACATAAGCCTACTAATAGTATAGGCTGTATCCTGAAAAATTCAACACACACACACACACACACACACACACAGGCGCACACAGGCACACACACACACGACTTTAAAAAAACCAATGACTTCATGAACGTCTCAGCTTTTTGACAACCTCGGTTTATCGGGTGATCAAGCGACATTACCTAAGCATAGATTCATGACATTAGTATTTATTCAAATATGAATCTATAATTTTATCTATGAACGAACGTATATGATTATGTAATGGATAGATGGATGGATTGATCAATGGATGGATGACTTGATAGATGAATGGATCGACGCATTGATTGGTGAATTGAAGTATTCGTGTTAACTTGGCGATATGTTCTCATAGATTCATTTCTATATCATACGCGGACCTACGTATAATATACCTATTCTTGCACATAACAACACGCGTAAGTACTAAGTAGCCTATGCGTACGAAGTCGTGCGTATACTAAGGTCTTGTTCGGTATGTACAATTGTACATGTGGGCCTATATTCGTTTATTGAAAAGTCCCGTTGACGCACAGCAACACTACTTTACGAAGAATACAAGAAGGTAACAATGAAAGATAACAATAAAACAGAAAATTGAATAAGAACAAACGATTACAAGTCAATGTTGGTTTAGCTACAGAGGGTTCTGGTGAAAAGCAAGGGTTCTTTGTTTAGTAAGGGGATCGTTGATTAGCAAGCAGTCCAATCGTTTGTGGATATATTGTCCAGATCCAGAATGTCAAGGAAGAAGATAGGGCCTAGGTAGATGGATGGTGACACTGGGTTGTGTTTGGAAAGAAGAAATGTGGCTTGTATTATGGAGGAGCTGAAGGAAATGGGCCGTAAAGTAATGAAGAAGGAAAGGAAGGAGGGAAGAAGAAAAGAAGGGAGGAAGAATTAAAGGAAGGAAGATCGGAAGGAAGAAGGAAATAAGAATGAAAGAAGGCAGGAACGAAGGGACGAAGGAAGGAATAATTGAAGAAGGAAGAGGGAAAGAAGGGAGGAAGAATTAATGGAAGTAAGGAATGAAGAAAGGAAGTACGAAAGAAAGTAAGGAAATAAGTAGGAAATGACTGAAGAAAGGAAGTAGAAAGACAGGAAGAACACAAAATGGTCGTCAATTCATGGAAGGGTATAGGGTTGTGTAGTCAGGTCTCATTCTCGGAGGGTGATGGTACAACGGACGCCATCACGTGGTTCGAGAAGAAAGGTCTCGTAGCAGTCGAATGACTGCGTCATGTCAAGCTTAACGTTGAGGCGTTGGATGATCTTCGCCAGAACAACGCGACTCTCCAGCTTCAGAAGCAACAACAGAAAACGCACCCTCACATTAGTCATTACGTCATTTGCGGAAATTAATTTTTTTCCTACTGTGCTCTTGTAATGTAAATTAAATCTACTTCTTCAACGTATCGTATGTCATAGCTTAGGATTTTGTGTTCATGTAATGTATGGTGGTAGGTACCAACATGTATACGTGTAAAGTAACAAAATCTTGGACATGCCTGAGACAGAACACTGAAGACTGTAGTGTAAAACAATACTCGTCAGATGTAATATAATGTAGGCCTACATAGCCTACTCGAGAGCCTAATGCAGTATAATCAGAGGCGGCGATCCCTGGTGTTCGAGAGGGACAAGTACCCCACCTTTTACAAATAGGGGACACGTTATTCGTTGTCCCCCAACATTTTTTACACCTCTCATTGGGTGTCTCCCACCTCTCAAACGAGATCGCCGCCTCGGAGTATAATGTAATGTAAAGCTCATGCAATATATGCTACAGGCCAGGATCACAGATCACAAGTAGAAGGAGGTTATGTTCTGGCGTAAAACAGTGGTATCACATAAATAATGATTGAATACTTTGCAGCCTTACAGGATTAAGCATATCTAAGCTACATACAGGACCTGTATATTCACACACATATATACACAATTACAGATATTATATATAGGCAAATACGAAGAAGGATTACCTTGGCTGCATTTTGGCCCAAACAGTTTCTGTGTCCGAGAGCGAATGGGAAGAAGACGTATTTCGACGGCCTACAAATACCAAAATCCAGGTCAATTGATTGTAATTGTAATTGCAAATATATATCGCCATTATAGCGAGATTGAGTAGTTCATGTCGAAGATTGTTAAGCACAATTTTTGATACTAGTGGCATGATAGCATACAACACCACGACTTCTATGGTGGGGTTGATATCTTCCGGCATTAGAATGAGTGCGCTTTGGAAGTCATTATAGGCCTTACAGATAAGAAATAATAGGGTCTATGTTTTAGAATCAATCGTTTATCTGATGCGAACGTAAAGTATTAGGCAACTATTCACCATAAGATGAAAAATGGATTTTTATTTTTTAGATATATAGGCCTAGCATAAAAACGTAAAAGTTAGAAAATGTAAATATAAGTAAAATTGATGCAATTTACCATTTAGGCCTACCAACGGTTGTAAATTTTAATATATAGGCCTAAGTCATCCGTGAACGGCACTTACATGATGGGTGATCCTGGTGCAAATCGCTCTGGGTTAAAAACATCGACGTCTGGGTAAAATTCTGGAACCCGACCACTGACAAATGGGCTCACCTGAAATAACAGTTACAAACATTTCTAGAGCAGAGATCTAGGCCTACTTGCAGACGTTTTTCAAATTATAGCATCGTATTGCCTCGTTGTAGATCTGCTGCCTGTGTTATGTTTAATAGGTTAATTCATATAGCGCCCCTTCTAGAATGTAGGCCTATTTAAGCTACCAATATGCTGAAAATCTTTAAACGTCCACTGTAAATCATAGCTTCCAAAGCGATTTATTATTACTATTATTATTATTATCATTATTATTATTACTATTATTATTTTCCCGAAGTAGTTCAGATTCCTCAGGTGATAAAAAAATTGTCCGGAGACTGAAAAACTGGGTTATCTGGAACGGTTACGTCTCCACCGGTTCAGGCAATTAAGAAGGTACCCCAAAACGCGACTGCATTGTAGCGCTGGATGATAATCGAGAGTTGCTGGAAAAGATAGCTAGATTCTCGAGTGTCTTCGTAAAACTAGCCTTTGCATGTATGGTAGTTATTATTATTATTATTATTATTATTATTATTATTATTATTATTATTATTATTATTATTATTATTATTATTATCATCATCATCACGTTTTTAATTAATAGTTACAATATTATTACATTTGTAATTACTAGTTACAATATAGACATTTTGATTTAATTTGCTGCTAACCACGATGTTTGAGTAGGCGGGTATTTTGTATCCTTCGAAAGTGGTTTCGTGGACATTAGTCCGGAAGAGCCATGGAATGGGATCCCAGTATCGAAGCGATTCCTGGAAAACCATGTTGAGGTACTCCATCTTTATAAGGTCCTCGCTCGATACAAAGGTCTTGCTTCCGAGCACAGTGTCCACTTCTTCACGCAGTCTAAGCACAAAAAACAATCAAGTGTACACGCAATAGTCATTACATTACATCGATATAATGTATGTATTTATCCTTGCATGTAAGGTAGTAAGTGTTCAACTGTCAAAAATATTAGACATTAAGATTCTGACATGCAATAAATAATTTTACTGCGATATGTTATTAGTTAAAGATAGTTAAGTTCATTTTTAATCTTTAAATATTTAACTGTCTAAATGAATAGATGGAATGATCATCATTTTACTAACTTTCGGCTTATATAATTCTAATTACAATTAGATGGCCCTAGCAAATGGGGCCCATCGGCCACCAATTGGGTATCCTCTGGTGATCTGTAACTGAATAGGATTACTTAATATATTTGTACCTTATTTCGATGCTGTATTTCTGAATAAAACACTGTATGTATGTATGTATGTATTAGTGAATATGCATATGTATATATATAGGCATGTAGGCGCAACTTTATACTACTATTGGTTCATCCATCGGTCAGGCTCTACACGTGCGCGAGAGCCAACCACTTTCACATTTCTAGTTATCCGGCCAATGCTAAGTAATTGTTTCAGCCTGTCTCCAAATAGTAGTCTTATATGGGTCGCATACAACCCCGGATGCCTCCTACAGTCTTACTGGCGTGAGGCCAGCTATCTGTGCCAGCACTTATCAGACGCCCTTCAAATTGAAAGTATTTACAGCTGCAGTATCGGCTGATGAGCCAGCTGAGATGGCAGCAGCAAGACATGCATCCAATAAACAACGCCTTCCTCATGAACTTTCATGATATTTAACAGATGGAAATTGCGCCACAAAATGTTCTAATTGCAGATTACTATTACAATTACTTCTTTAAGATTTCTGGATTGCGACCGATCTCTTGAACGGCGAAACTCATTCCGATGGATGTCGTGTGATGCCCTACAACAAAATCAAAACGTTGATTGGTTCCAAATGTGCGTGAGGGCCCCCCACTGGTGGCTCTTTTCAGCTGTCTACTGTGCATAGTCTTGCTAAATGATGTATTTTTCATCAATAATAACGTTTAGAACTATATAAGCCTGCGCAGAGAGCGCCTTTGAGTAGATATCTTGAAGGGGTGCTAATGTTAATGTTCGATTACATAACTCTTATAAATCGTATTTTATCTGGAGAATGAATTACGTGAAAGGATGTAAGATTGACGAATGATCAATAACAGCTATGAGTCCTCATCAGCTTTACAGTGAAGTATCTACTGACCAACGATTACGTTATATTCAATGCCAAATTGGAATACAAAATATCGTTGATTGGTCGACCGATTGGCAGCGTGTTCAGATTGTACCACCCATTAAGAAGATTACCAGCAAAGAACACCGTCATATAGTCGTCGATTATGAGTTCCATGGTTTCGGGATCTGATTCGTGTTTTGTAGACACACCTACAAGAATTATTCAGTATTATTACTGACATTATTATTATTATTATTATTATTATTATTATTATTGTTATTATTATTCAATATTATTATATTATTGTTACCATTTTATTTATTATTGTTATGCTGTAATGTTTAATGTTTAATCATTACTTGACCGAGGCCCATATTTCGGCAGCCCTCTAACTTATATGAAAGCTTCAGTGATGACAGACATAGGCCTACTGTATGCATTACCAGTTATAATAATAATGATGATGATGAGAGGAAAACAATATCAATAATAGTTCCATACCCCATGCTTTGATCCAGAGGGTGAGAGCATCCTCTGGCACATAGTCTCCAGCCTCCATCGATGCACATCTCTCCATCAACCACTCCTTTCCAGTGTCTCGAAGGTACTTGGTCGCTTTCGCGAACTCAGACTTCTTTACTTTTCTGTCCAGGAGGAACTGCAAAGAATAACATAAAGAACTCGTCGCCTTCAAATTTCCATACCTATTAAGCGCCATTCGAAGGCTTGACACAAGACATCAGCTTTGCGTTATGTCAGAAAGGGTTGTAAGCGATGTCTCAGAGAGGAGATAGAATCGTAATGTAGAATCTAGACATTTAAACAGCGGCCAAAAAAGCGAAGTCGCGGGAACCGATTCACAGACGTTTGATGAAAACAGAACAGATCTATAGACAGAAGGCCAACATTCAAAGGGTCAGACAGGCAAGCAGTCAGACGGATAAGGTGGAGAGTGTTTAGAGCTGAAACAGCGAGTTAGGCAAGAGCAATAAAAGGATTCAGGATAGGGTTTGTGAAAATGCAGTTTTATCAGATATCTGTGCCAAAACGTCCTGTGCCAAAACGTCCTGTGCCAAAACGTCCTGCGACGAAACGTCCTGCGCCAAAACGTCCGGTGCTAAAACGTCCTGCGCAAAAACGTCCTACGCCAAAACGTCCTGCGTCAAAACGTCCGGTGCTAAAACGTCCTGCGCCAAAACGTCCGGTGCTAAAACGTCCTGCTCCAAAAACGTCCTGCGCCAAAACGGCTGCGCCAAAAACGTCACGTGCAGGTCCAATAGTCACCATTCGTAAGTGTACAGATCTAAACTATAGAGAAAAATCTTACTTTCTGTCCAAAAAAGGTTCACGAACGGAACGCACTGGCGATATGAACATTTTCACAAAATACACTATTATGCGAAACAATGCCATTATTCATTTCGATAATTTATATAGCGACCAATTGGAACCCCCACTGTGAGACAATTATATACAGCAAGCGTGCATCCCAAATGAGAGAGTGGATACGTGGAGGTCTTACAGGTACGAAGAATCCGTTGACTGTGTCCGACATCCCATCCGTCATGAGGTGAAAGGCGTGGACGAAATCGCTGTGGTCATTCTCCAGTGCATTGATCTCTTTATTGTACGCCACCTGCGAAGATTATCAGAGAGTAATCATCACTCACATCGCAACTATTATCGGAATCGTCGCCTTAGTCATCGTCGCCAACAGTCTTAAAACAACTCTTACTCATCATTAGCAACATCTCCGTGAATGCCACCATCACCACCATACTCTCATCACTATCATCAGAATTGTCGTCTTCATCATCATAGTCGCCGTCGTCATCGTCGCCGTCGTCATCATCACCATCATCATCACCATCATCATCATCTCCATCATCTCAGACCACCATTACCTTTGCATTAAAAAGGAAGAGAAGAAATGTTCTTAGAAGTGAGTTGCTACCTTAGCGATGACATCTAGCGTCGTCTTCTGGACCTTGTCGTACATCTGAACGACTGTCTTTCCATCTGCATTTCGCATCAGGTTCTCAATCAGAGTGTCAGCCACCTCGTTGTAATGTCTCAGCATCGACTCCAGGTAACTGAAGCAGAAATCACAACACGGATGGTTATACGGTCAGACATCCAATAATTCATTCAAAAAATTATATAGCGCCCTTTCACGGGTACTTACTGAAAGGCGCTCCCAACTCCATTCCGGACAAAAAGGTAAGTTTTCAAACGGCCATAATGCATGTGCGTACCACTACATGATTAAGGGAACAGAGAAAGACCATTTTAAACTCTTGGGCCTACCACAGAGAATGCACGGGTTTGCATAGCTGTTGACTGTATGGGAAAATGGAGATAGAAGAGTCCCAACTCAGCAGAGTGAAGGGAGCGACTACACCTGGCCTTCAATACTGGCTCTCCACTGGGAGACGGTAGTCCATTTGCTAGATGATTGGCCTTGTGACACCGAGGGGACACTACCACATGGAATTCATGAACTCGTTGTATTCCCATATGTGGATTTTCAACTTATGTTCATGGAAATACCTCCTCTGAGACGATTACTGTGTAGGGACCTTGAGCCTTGAGCAAGACCTCTACTCACAACTGCACAATGCTACAGATTGGCACTTTATGTTGTTAGTTGGTGATGTTCTACGAAATTTAGTGATCTTTAGGTCACAGAATGCATTCAATTATATCTCAAGTGAGTCAATTATAGAAATGTAAATTAGGTAAATAAAACAATGATCTGGCTTAAGATTCTTCCTGCAGACTAACTCATCGAGCGATGCCTGGGCGAGCGATATTCACAAGCTCGCATCAACCTTCTTTTAGACGAGCGACCTAGGAGGGGGATCGATCGATCGCCTCAAACGGAAAAGCTGTGCTCGGCCATGTTCAATTGCATCATTTTGTTCATCGATTTTGCTCAATTAAAACGAGCGAAAAGAGGAAAGACTAAGAAGTTTTGGAGAAGCTTAGGAGTCAAATGGTCACGTGATTAGGTCCTACTGTTTCGTAAATGCTGGGTTGAGGATATTCCTCTGATGTCGATATTTGTCCTCATCCAACTGAGAGAAAACTCCCCTACCGACCAACCTAGAAATAAACAGACAGTTGAGTATTCACCCATTTACGCAGCGCTGTCGTATTGATTATACACACGCAACTAATGCAGTTGCCAGTTGCAATCTAGGTGGCAAATCCATTATCCTTGACTCAGTGTCCCTGCGAGTTTCTGCAAGGGTTTATTTGTACGGATGCTTGCATCCATGTATATGTTGGCCCTATGCATGTTTGTATGCATATATTACATTTGTTCATCTGTACAAATGCATTTATGTATATGTGTATATGTGCATGTATATTAATCTGTATGTATGCACTTTTATGTATGAATCGACGACTGCAGGTACCATCTTGTAAGCATGTACCAATATCGCGAAGGTTGTCTCGTGAGATGGTTTTAAGTGCCTTGTAGAAACCTTTTCCAGTTTGAATTATCAATTACCAAACAAAATAATTTCTGGAACTAATGAATAGTTTTACAGGGGAAACAATTAACGCAGATGAGAGAGGCGCCTGATACTCACCGAATGCCATAAGTGAAGCCGATCTTCTCGTATGGATCGGCCGGCTTTGGAAAGTCTGGACCAGTTGTGTAGATTTCCTGAAGAAAATTCAATGTCTGGTCATTAAGATATGCTTTGCATCCATTTGCTAGTTAGATAATTATCCAGAGATAGTTAGTTTGCAAGTGAAGTATATAGGAATCCAAGCAAGTGTAAGTGTCCTAGTGAAAATATCTAAATATCCGCCCCAAGGACAGTAAGTAAGTCTCCAAGTAAAGTAGGTATCCAAGTAGAGTAAGCATTCTAGTGAAAATATCCACGCAAAGTGAATATCTTAGTGTATAAAAACACTACATAAGTAAGTGGAATGAGGATCTATGTAAAGGAGGTATCTTAGATAGTTAAAACTTAAAGTATCTAAGTATAGGCCGATGGGTTAAGTGAGTATCTGCTTAAAGTCATTATCTAAGTTAAACTGTTATCCAAGTAATGTATCTTCTCTTAATGAGTATCTGAGTAAAGTAGGCGTGCAAGTAAATTGTGCATACAAGAGGATTATGCAACTGTATTACAATAATCTATCTTATAATAATTATTAGGTATCCGTCTGACCTTGATAGCTTCCGGATCGCAGGTGAATATCATCACCTTATGAGCAAAGCACATTCTGTAGGTATGGCCAAACTCTTTCACCCTTTGAACACAACGAACAAATACGACAATTATTAATCCACAGATCTGATTATTCATTAAGCATTAAATGACTCGGTTGTAGATTAGATTACTGTGACGAAATTTATCTCCCACTGATAGCTACAGCTGATGTATTATTATAACGGATATATAATCATGAAATGCCCAAGCTCCTCTGTATGAAGCAGATAGGCGTGTAATGCGTTGCGGTGTTAAGGAATCTGCAATGATTGTGTACAGTTACAGAGAAGTGGAATTTTGCTCCGGTACAAACCCAAATAAACAGTTCGTACTGAGCCTTGGTACATGTATTTTCTTGTACAATTGCACCATGCATAGGTTATAGGAGGATGTTTACACTCCGGTACAAAAATGTTTTTTTTATCAAAGTAGTGACTGCGGTGTTAATCAATACTATAGGTCAAAAACACTTCACCTTATAAATAAACACACCGAATGTGTCTTAGCTTGAGATCGGACCTAATTTATTTAATTTATTTACATAATTAGCTAACCATCGTAAGAGTGACGGATAGAGTGCTTCTCCTTTTGCCCTTCGTCTCCAGATGGTCGGAAGATTTCCGAGGAAGAAACTGCATCAGACAACAAACACCAGACACGATGTGTGTAGACCTACAGCTATGCTTTGTGCAATTTCTAAATGTATGTAATGTGGCCAATAAAACAGTCAATCGAAAATGGACCGGTGATTAAACAGACAATTGCACTTTCCATATTTCTGTTTATATACATTACGTGATAATTGGTTTTCGTTTATTTGCACTGCACAAATGCACAGTATTACTCTTTCGTTTATTCACATTGCACGAAATTACATACAAACTAACTTTCAAATACATTCATTTACATGAGTACATTACACGTGACACAATTCTCCATTTGCATTTGGTTTCATATCATGCTAGGTGCAAATGTTGCCAATGCATGACATTAAATTATATCTGAAACAGTTTTTCAGACAATGTATCATTTGACTCTGGCTATCTTCAAAATAGTCCAACAGCTGAAGTCAGAGATTTTCTGGGACGGTGGGTCAGGGCTGTCAAGAATATTCAGGACCTGATTTAGGGTGTTCCGAAGGGGTCGAACAATATTCATTGTGTCAGGTTCAGGGCATAATATAGGACAACGAAAAATGCTGCCGGTTTGGAGTAGGGACTAAGCAGTTCTGAACACTTTCCGGAGCACAAGGGCAAGGAGTTCATGGCAAGATGAGACGATTTTTAAAACAATGTAATGTGTGAGAGGGTTTGTAAGTCTTGATATGTGTGAAATGTGAAGATGCGCAGCAATAACGTTATGTACTGTGTAGAACATATGAAGTTTGCAAATTAATAGCCTATCGATTAGGTTGTCTTAGTGTTCCATCCTGAGAAACAATGTCATTTGCCAAATTGGATGAAGTGTTGAAGAACTCTGGTTGTGTCTTTTATAGTGGATTATGTATCCGTTAATAACGTCGTTAAGAATATAAAACACGATTCTTAACTCTCGTTGGATTTCGTGCTCTTTCCTAAATCGAAAGTACCATAGCTACCTTTTGCTGACTGAGTTCTTTGCGTATAGAAATTGAACAACACTTTAAGGACCTTTCCTAGTGCAGAAAGCTTCGCATAACCGAAGTGATTTTGAATACCAATATAATCAATCAAATTTGAGTTTTTCATATCATTTTTGCAAACTCACCACCTTCGATACGACACGTTAATTTAACATAATAATTAATTACAACAGGAAGCCTTAACAAAACGGAGGCATCAAGTGAGGAATCAAACTGAATGACATAAGACATTAGGTCATTATGTAGGCCTACAAGCAACTCTGATATTAGGCAAAACAGTTAAGCGAAAACTCCTATGGTTTGGGCATGCAAAAGAGGATGCCAGTTGACCAAATACCAGAGAATAAACTATATTTGAATAAAAAGAAACAAAGGCAGACCAATACTACGCTGGACAAACAATATTCAATGAGGACATAGCATCGAGAATAGTTCCAGCATCATGCCACAAAATGATATTTAATCAGAGGACGTGGTTGAAATATGATACGAGTCATAGCAGATCAAATCAGCGCATTTATGTATGGCATACAGCTATCATGTACTTAACATGCAAATGATTATATGATGTATGCATACATACATACATACATACATACATACATACATACATACATACATACATAAATAGGCTACGTAGAGGTATGATTGCTCTATAAATAGATATGCATGAAGCATAACAAGGATGCAGAGAGAAATGTGGGGCGATGGCAGGATGTGTGAAGCATTCCAGGAACTATCCTATAGGCTGGAGCTTCGTTTCTTATGGCCTAAGATTGATTTGTGTGTATGTTATAAATGCCTGTGAAGTTAGTAGTTAGAGCTTTGAAATGATCAATGGAAACTATAAACAAAGAGAAGCGGAAGACCTAATGAGTAGATCCTTAAATTGCTTCAAGCATACAACCATGGTTATGAAGTATTATCCCTTAAGATCTCTGCCGATGGACGAATTTAAACATCTAAAGAAGCCACTCCTCTAGATTCATTCATTCACTCATTTCAATAATTTATATAGCGCCTCTTCAAGGGAAACTAGTCAGAGGTGCTCCCAGCCCAGCCCAAATAGAAATTACTTTAGCAGCTTACAAACGGTAGGTAGGTCATTGTAAGGGGGAAGCCGGAGAGCAGCCTAGAGCCCATTTCAGGTGGATGGACCAACCACTGAGAAAGCTCGACGCAGCATTAGCGGCAAGCGGGCTCTGGACACCAGAAGCTCGCCTTTAGCAGATGAGCGCAGAGCTCTACGCGAAAGGAGTTCAGACACTGAATGACAAAGTTCAGTCAAGTAGGATGCCGCACAACCAGAGATACACCACCAAACTAATGTCGCAATGCGGAAATAATGTGCTGTTGAACCACAGAGGGCCCCTCCTGACCCAGGAGGGACCGGTGCTCCGACAACAGAGTTCGCGGTCCCCCGGTAGCCCACTTTGAGTCTTGACAAACCCGCATCCAGGCATATGTCAGGTTCCCTAGCCTCTTCGTGACCCTCGTTGACGCCAATGTGTCCTTCTCTCGCTTCTTTTCCTCTCATTCTCAGCAGGAAATTCCTTCACAATATGCGAACATGTGACAGAGAAGAGAGAAGAGATATCTTAAGTAAAGAACACAGCCATTGGAATCAGCTCCAACAGTCATCAATGAGAGAGTCTGCTTTGGATATACTCGAACTACTTTGCCCAAGTAAACAGTCTTATCTAGGTTTAAGATTGATGGCATATTTAGAGGGGGTCAATTGGATGTTTCAACCAAGGTCGGTCAAAGAAACAATATAGGCTTACGACTTAGTAAGTTGGAAGAAGAGCTACTTTTCCTCATTTAAACCCAAATGGATAAATGGCTTCGGTTAAAGAATTCAGGTCAAATTCCCATCCTGGATCAGAATAGTTTACTGACTCGGATCTGGTATAAATCAGAGAACTCTGTGCTCCACTCTTAAATCAACCAGGCCGACGGTAGTTGTAAAGCATTCTCCTGCCTTCCAGATACATTATGCAGGCGTCGCCTTTCGACAAACGTATTGGAGCCATTGACCTTCTCCTGTGTTGAATCTTCTTGAAAATACTTCCATTATATTCACATTTGATTCTATTTCAATGTTATTTAATGTATGCATTAGTAATCATTACTAGGTTTACTTGTCATTGCCTGTGGTGCATTTTAGTAACCAGTTTAAAATTACTCTGAAATACACTCGTTCAGATCTGAGAAAGTTAGTAATGCTTTTAACACGTTAGAGAGGTACGTGTGGCGAGGCGCTACATGATCTGTTTAAATGCACGTAATTACAGTTGCTTAACAATATGGAAAAGCATGAAATAATTAATTAATTAGTAATTAATAACGATCATTCTTATATTTACAGGCAGTGGTGTGAAGAATCTTGCCAGATCGGTACAGTGAAATTTTACGGTTTTAGGGACTGTAATAAATTATCTTCCTTTTAATCCGTCATTTATGAAGTCCAGTGTTTAGTCAAAGTCCTGCTGTGTCCTTATTTAGTGGCTCTTAACAATTCAACGACAGTGAATACGCTGACCGTATTTACACTGTCTGTGGGGAGCTCATGGCCTCAGAGGCCGACAGAAAGGGAACAGGGAAACCCGCCCTCGTATCCTGAAACTAAGAAACTGCATTCGTCCCACTGCTAGTGGATAAGAATGCAAGACTGCCGAGTTGACTGGGGTCAGTAATCGAGGGCATTGTAAGACTTGGACGACAGACAGTTAAGAGGATCACTTGACATGACAAATGACGGAGGCAACTGCAGGTTATTTACTCTGATGCTCGTCGTCGACAATATTAATGGCTGATGATTATAAGGATGAGCGAATCCAAGGTCTTGTGTATGATAAATATAGGAGTCCATAGCGTATTATATTGCATTTAATTCATTATGTATCTAGGCTGATTGGTGGTTAGGTCAACCGTGTAGGTCTTTGGACTTTGTTTCCCTAGGCACATCTGTGTGCAATTGTGTAAAGACATTTGTCTTCAAGCCACTGGTTATAATCACTATCTCAACTGCATATTATATGCCTTGAAATGGATAGCCTGGTGTAATCCAGACTCCACTGGAATGAAGCGTAGTTAAGCCTAAGGATCTCTTAAAGCCATCAAATGTTGGGTCATTGAGATTATTCTCTCACTAACCCTGCCTGATTAAGCTTACTCCATGAACATGTTAAGGAACCCATTTAGGCCAAGTGGCGGATTCAAGCATAGGAAAAACAGGCTATGTCGTCAGAGGTGGGCTAATTTAACTTAAATTAAACATGTTTAAACTAAATTTAATCGAAAACGACTCAGAAATAAATATATTATAATAGAAACTAAAATCAAATATAATGTTCATTAACTTGGTGCCTATCAATTTAGAGTTGAGAGCAAACGAAGACACGACTGGTAGGCCTGTACTTACTTGTCTCTCTTCGGACCAGGAATATGGTCGAACTTGTTGTGGATGTAGTTAATGTAAATTATGATGATAAGAAATCCGATGCCAAGTAGCACTGCTAATAGAACTAGCAGTTGGCTTATAAGTCCTTCCATCGTTCTGACAACTGCTACTTGAAGCGATGCTCAGCAACTGCTACTTGAAACGGTGCCAAAAACGGCGACTGCAGAAATTGTTAGAAACTGCTACTTCCGAAATCGGTCAACAGCTTCAGTTTCAGGCAGCGATAAACTGTTATCTGTGATGTTGCTTTATGCGATATGTACAACTGCCACTCGAGGTGAACGCGAACTGCTACTTGAGGCAGGATTCAGCCGCTAATACAACTCCTACTAAGCCATGAACAGGGCAACTAAATTTGAACACACGAACTAACCCACAAAGCTGAATGGTTACACACACAAGTGATCACGCTTTACATACACACTTCGGTTTAGGACACGTTCGAAGAAATACATGTCTAACAGTGTCAGCCACTGATGTCTTTGAATCGCCACTTAACATAACTTGACATAACATAACATAACATAACATACTATAGCATAACATAACATAACATAGCATAAAATGACATAACATAACATCGCATAGCATAACATAGCATAAAATGACATAACATGACATAGCATAACATAACATAACATAATATAACATACCATGGCATAACATAAGATAACATGACATAGCATAGCATAGCATAACATAGCATAAAATGACATAACATAACATCGCATAGCATAACATAGCATAAAATGACATAACATAACATAGTATAGCATAACATAACATAATATAACATACCATGGCATAACATAAGATAACATGACATAACATAGCATAGCATAACATAGCATAAAATGACACAACATAACTTGGCATAGCATAGCATAGCATAGAGTAATATAACATAACATGTCTAGTAGGGGTTCAGAAGATAGCATCTGTGTAAGAATCACTCCTTTTCTTTCTTCCTCTTTAATTTCTTCTTTCTAGTACCAAAATTTATCCAATTTCTCCTTAAAGCCTTTGCTGAGTTTACTTATACTAATAACCTAGAATGGTTGACGTGTTCGTGTAGATGGCTGTGTCTGATGATGTAGAAGTTTTCACATCAGTATCTGATTGTTTCAGACAAAAATTGCTAACGAGAAGAGCCACAGAGTTTGAAATATTTTGGTGCGATCGTTCAACAGTATACAGAGGAGAAATGAGCGAGTTAGAGAGAGAGAGACAGACAGAGGAATAGAATCAGACAGACAGACAGAGGTAGAGAGACAGAAAAGAGAAGAAAGGAGAGAGATAGAGAGACATGCATAGACAGCGAGACAGATGGAGCGAGAGATAGATATACAGAAAGAATAAAACAGAGGGATAGATAGAGTTAATCAGACAAACGTAAACACAGCACGACAGACCGACAAAACGCAGACGCACACATACAAGCAGACTGCCACTGTCAATACGCGAAGGCATCTACCTACCCTGACGCCTCGGGTTCAAAGGTTACGTCTAAGGATCTCTTATCGTTTGTTGAGCACGTAGCCTACTACGATACGTGGCTTGGCCTTTTTATCTAGGACTTATTGAAAACTGTGTCAGTTCACATGAACTATAATTGGTCGTAATCGTAATCGTAATCTCTAGATTTCAGCTTCGCCTGAAAACGCAAAATTCTTACTCACAGGCGCTTAGTCAAAACGAACCGATTGGGGCAAGTCGAGGTTATTCAAGATGGGGTGTGGGTAGGTTGGATTAACTAAAAAAATCTTGCCTCTGCCTGTAGTCGCATGGTGCCAGTGTGAAGATGCGATGACGGAGGAGGGCGACGTCAATCATCTTCCTTGTGACACTGTGAGTCTGTCTGTCTGTCTAGTTATCTGTCTGGTTATTAGGCCGTGCGATTATCTGTGGCTTTACATCTGTCAGACAAACAAATACACAGACGAATATCTATCTGACTATATATATAAATATATATATATATATATCTGTCTGTCTGTCTGTTTGTCTGTTTGTCCGTCTGTCTTGTTTGTCCCAATTTATCTGCATGTATGAATGTGTGTATGTACGCGTGTGTATTCATTTGTGTAACTGTGTATGTATGGATGTGTATTTATGAAAGCCTGCGTGTGTACATTTAATAACTCGTTTATTGTTATCCAACCACACGAACACAAAAAATAAACTACAAACATGTGGCTTCATAGCAATAGAAGCAAAAATTGGCTTAAAGAGGTATAACAGAGCACAACTTAAAGGCGAAGGTTTCTGGGCGGGCAGTTGTGCGACAAACTGCTCTGTACCCCACCCACCTGCGACAAATGATAGCTGAGACTCTGAGCATCCATGCCATCTGTCAGCTGTCGACGGGAATCCGCTTGGAAAACTGCTTGTCAATCAAACCTGAACTCATTGAGTGGGGCTACAGTCAATAAGTGCCATATTCAAGACCACCGCCAGTCAATTCCTTTCAATTGAAATGCCTGCATGCCTCTGGGCCGTTCTCTGTCTGTCTGTCTCTGTACATACATCTACTTATAATATATATATATATATATATATATATATATAAATAAAGCCATGAGCCAAAGCGCAATAGGACGCATAAAGGATATCAGCCCATGGACCATTATAGATCACTCGGCTCGTGGAGCAATCTTGGCGATTGCCTGTGGTCACTGTTGTCTGCGTTTGTTTCTCTGTGAGCTGGTCCGCACACACACACGCACACACATGCTGTTTATATTTATATCTCTGAGCTGAAGGACTACCTGTGAATTTCTATCTCACAGTTTTGTCTTAGCATTCAATCATTATAGTAAGCGCCTTTTCGCCCTTTGCATTTACTTCATATGGTTTTCAGAGGCGCGTTGAGAATAGGGCACACAACCCTGAATTGCAAGACTGAGACATTGTGACATAATGTAAATAGATGACTAATTGTAAAGCCATTCAATGCAATGAATCTATGTATATATACATATATATGTATGTATATAATGGTTGTGTCATTGAGTCTGTATGAGAAGAGAGTCACCTTCTTTGAAATAGAATGTTCCCTCTCTCGTACAAGCAATAGGCCTATGTGCTTATGGGCCTATGTGCCTATGGGCCTATTGTATTGACAGGTGTCAAAGTTGGTCCATCTGTTTATGTTCTTGCAGAGTGGCAGTATGTAAACAATAATGGCACCGCTGCCCCTCCCCCGCCTCCCCCTCCCCCGCCTCCCCCTCCCTCGCCTCCCCCTCCCCCGCCTCCCCTCCCCCGCCTCCCCCTCTCAGACTAAACCACTCAGTTGTTCACTCTTTTGATGATCGATATATGCATACAGCAGAACTCTGTAGTTGATATTACATAGTACCATGCAAAAATTGGTAAATACAGAATGCAGTATATGTATTTATTCCAAAAATAGCTTTTGTGTAACCTAAAAACGTACTGTATTTCAGGTCTTATGCATGCCATGATTATTCAGGCCATTATTTTATTTATATATGTATATATATTATAAGGGCATTAATTTAAATACAATATAGGCATTCAGCGTGGTCATGATAAGAAACATATATCTGTACTGAATAAAACAGCTGAAAATTGAGAGCTCTTGAATGATCAGCTTCTGATGCAATAAGAATGAAGACTCGTATGAAACGTATTTCAAGGTACATTTGCTTTTGATATCTGATTGGATATAGGTTGTCACGTGTGTATAACAGTTCAGGTTCCCCAGATCAGAGAAACAATATAACACTGACTCCAGCCAAACGCCATATATATATATATATGTATATATATATATAAATATAATGGTCCAGAGTGGGGCTTATATATACATGCAGCAATTCATTTGATAGCATTCATCCAGTATTCTTTTCAGTCTATTTCTCAATTACACTCGCATCTGTCATCATCACGTAAAAACAAACGCAAACAACAGTGACCACAGGCAACCGCCAAGGTTTGGCTCATGGCTTCATCCCTTGAAGTCGCGATTTACAACACTGCAGCAAACCTCCCGCATGGGTTTGGTTGCTCTTTTCATACGTTTGACGGGAGGCTGTCCACGAGCAGCTTGCAAGATGGCCGTACTGGCTAAAGCTGCGCACGCACACACACACGCACACACACAAATACAGGTACGAAGGCATATGAGTGCCATATCAAGTACAGGTGTGTAGATGCATATAATTATAAGGACTATGAAGCACGATCATTGTTTCAATTGTTATTTCCAATGCATTTCCCTCAGCTGTCTACTTGGCCCATTTGAGCCCATTCAGAAAGACTGACCACACACACCGGTCCATTTGTTTAAGATTGTACCCCAGGCGGATGAGTTGCTTTGGAGAGATCTGATTGGTAGCTAGCAGGCGGCATGTATTCATTAGACCCCGCCCTAAAAACTTGGCTTTAACAGGAAGAACGATGGATACATGGAGGACCCAAGGGAGGAATATCCCGCTAGAGGGAACCCAAAGAAAGATTACAAAATACCTACAATCACTTATATAGATATAATTATCTATGCATGCATGCATGCATACATGTTGCATGCAGATATGTATGTATGCACATGTATATATTTGTGTATGTATATATGTATGTATGTATGTATGTATGTATGTATGTATGTATGTATGTATGTATGTATGTATGTATGTATGTATGTATGTGTGTGTGTGTGCGTGCGTGCGTGTATGTATGTATGTGTGTATATAATTATGTAAGCGCATATGTGTGTATGTATGTTTTGTGTGTATATATGCAGGTATGTCTTTGTGAATGTCTTACTGTATGCATTGACTACAATCCCTCAGAGCATCCACTGCAAAATGATATCTCTTACCCTTCTCAAACTTCTCAAGTCTCAACCCTCTTACGCTAGAGTCAACCCTTCACCATTCATCCGCCAGGGTCTACTCCCTCATCACCGTATGTCTCTCTTTCTGTATGTCTCTCTTTCTGTATGTCTCTCTTTCTGTATGTCTCTCTTTCTGTATGTCTCTCTTTCTGTATGTCTCTCTTTCTGTATGCCTGTCTGTCTGTTCGTATGTATGCCACACGTACCATGATCTATTAAAACGTTCCCGTGTATAGGGTACGCGTGCGTTATTCCCGTGGATAAAGTACAGTCGCTCTATGTTCTGGCTAAGGAGGAAGAGACGGGCGGGGCCAGTCATCGCCACCTAGACTCCCTCCCCAGCAGACACCGTCGACCCATCGCGGGTGTTCAGGCCCGTCTTTTGACAGAGTCCAGTCCAGACGATCATTCTTAGACCTTCAGTCCATGAGGTCCTTTCGGATCCGAGTTCAGAGAGAAGTGGTGCGAGGTTCACTGGCGTTTTGTTCATTGTTCTATAAGACGTCGGTTATGTAGAGGTCGTAAGTTCATCGTTATCTATTGGCTGGTGGAAACTCCTCCACTGCCTGAACTTTGAAAGCGCCAGTCCCAAGCCCGGATAAAGGAGGAGAATGGCGACGATAATGATCTTCACTCAGTGTAGTTTAACTGTAGCTACTATAATTATGACGGTATATTAATTCTTTTGTTCAACGAAAGAATACTGATCCGAGATTTCCACGCATCTTCAAAATGTCTATAGATTTCTATAGATTAACTCTTAAACCTGGACTCAGTCACAGGCGAGCTTTGGTAGTGCCAGTCTCTAGTGTGGATAAATAATGAGGGCGACGTTAATTATCAATATTGCCACTCAATATCGTCAGACAGCAACTAACCAACCATATAACTTATTATAATAATAGTTTGGATTTGAATCGTTCGATTCGGTTCCTTGTTCGTGCCACCACTGGTGACTCTTCTGGTGACTCTTCTGGTGACTCTTCTGGTGACTCTTCTGGTTGCCTGTACACCGTTTTTCTTACTGGTTAGATTTCTGTTCCAGCGACGTTTGATATCGTTTATGATAAGCTGAGATAGTTGATTGTTATCGGAATGGCGATATGTAAATGAGCAGATCACTGCGAGTGCTACCGTTAGTGCCAGTCCCTGGCCTGGAAAAAGGAGTAGGGTAATATGTCGTTATAACACTAAAATGACTCTAAATAATTGTATCTAGCCTATAATTTAATAAGTAAATAAATATAAAATTATATAAATCATCGGTATAGCCTAAGGTTGAGGTAGAAAGACGGGCTAATAAACGTCAAGTACGCTTTTCTCTAGGGGTTTTTCGCACTGGGAGCGCCTCTGATTAGGTTGCACTTTGGGAGGCGCTTTATAAATCCCTAAATAGAATAGAATAGAAGTAAGGAAAACTGTGTTAATCAGAATGAGACGATGCATATATGGATTGCCACAATTAATTAGGAGACGGGGCTTTAAAAGCAAAGTGAAATGAAGAACAACCAGAACGCAACGCGAAACCAGAGCACATTGCCCATGTATGCAGAAACGGGGATAGTTTAAGGAGTCACCAAATCAGCCGAGCTGCCGATCGTAGAACCCGATCTAGTCGCATCAAGACTCTGAACATCCATGCCATCTGTTGGCGAGAATCAGCTGGTTGGTTCCAAGCTTTGGTGTGGGTCAACCACTGGTGACTCTTTCAGCTTACTGTGTACTGTTTTGCTAACTGTTCAAACAGTTGTTGAAATTATATTTAACATCACCTAGCTAGCGCAGAGAGCGCCTCTGAATACATTTCTTGAAGAGGCGCAGTATCAAGTTTCATTGATTAAAGTTAAACTATACAAGGGGAAGTACAACAAGTAGGGAACGTATCACTAAAGTGATCAATTCGAGCAGAAACGAAGGCTTGAACTATAAACCACAATCGCGTCGTGAGTGAGAGCAAGAGGCAGTCGAAGCTGAAGAAGCTGGTAGTAACATCTCTGTGCAGCTAGCTTCACATGTTGAGAGAGAGAGAGAGAGAGTGAGTTCAGAGTCAGATGTAACTCTCAGATCACGGACTCGAAGGGAAAAGGTTATGTGAGGAAATAGCAGGGCAAATCGGGAAAGTCGATACCCTCAAATTGCCTATGGCCACCCAACCGAGCAATACGTGCTTCAGAGGAGTTTAAGAGGAGCCGATTGGAGGCCATCCAAGAAGAGAGGACGTCCATGGTCTGATACATCTGGCTCACAGTAGCCAATAAACAACTCAGATTTAAAACCTCCAAGGTTCAAACTGCAATTCCTTCAATTCAACTCCAAAATCTAATAAAATAAAACTTCAATGCATTTGAAGATCTTCTTAAAACATTTCAGGAATTCGCCACAGGCTTATAAATCCAACTCTCAGAAAGATTAAACTACGAAATCTTCCCATCCGTAAGACCACAACCTTTGAAATACCATTGAAGATCAAATTCAAACCTTTGAATCGGCAACTTAAAGTAAAGTCCATCTCTGAAGTGATGGAACTCAGTCCTTTAGAAGATCATATTTCCAACCGTTGAAAACACATCTTGAAGTCTCTCTAACTTTTGAAGTCTTGAAGATGAAACTTAAATATTTTAACATAAAAAATTCATTGAAGTTGAAACTTAAATTCCTTGAATTAAGATAAAATTTAATTCCTTTAAACAAAGATAAAACTTAAATCTTTCGAAGATGAAACTTAAACCCCTTGAAGGAAGATAAAATTTAATTCCTTTCAACAAAGACAAAACTTAAATCTTTTGAAGATGAAACTTAAATCCTTTGAATGAAAACAATACCAAAATCCTTTGAACGAAGATAAAATGGTAAATCCTTTGAAGATGAAACTTCAGGCCTTCGAAATCTTCTCCTCCTTCAAAGCATCTCCAACATTAACGTTTGATTTCGATCTCTTCAGAACAGTAGCAATTTTAAAACTCAGTGTCTCTTTTACCTCCTTCGTAATAACAGCAGCAGTAACCGTATTATCTTCATCCTGTTTCCTCTTCTTCTTTTTCCTATGCCTTCCCTCTCCCTCGGACTCCGACTCCTCGCTCCCGGAGCTTGGATTGGGAGTGGCACTGCGGATCAGTTCGTTAACCATCGTAATATCCGCCTCGAGGTCCTCCCGATTGCTCAGCATGGCTGGGTTTTTCCCGATCTTGTTGAGGCGCTCAGCGGCGACGCTCTCCATTGTTCTTCGCATGAGAGGGTAACGTTCGAGAACGGAATGAAAGTGATCGACGGAGAGAGAGAATAGGTTGCAGTACGTCTCCGCTCGGACGCTAGCCACTCGCTTGGCATTCGCAAGGAGACTGATCTCTGAAATGAGACGAGGTTAGGAGATGTGAGATTGCTGTTACATAAATGACGCTGCAATATGGTTGATGAAATAAGTTGATGATGATGACGATTGTGATGGTGGTGGAGACAAGTGGTAGTGACGACTACGACGACGACAATGATGGTGATGACGATGATGATGATGATGACGAGGATGATGATGGTGGTGATGGTGTCAATGGCGACAATTTCGAAGCCGATGTTAATGATGATGACCATGATAATGGTGATGACGATTATGACGATGAAGATGCTGATTAAGATGATGATGATGGTATTAATTATAATTTTCCTTAAGTTTCAAACATACAAATAGCAACATCATTACAAGTACAGTATGGACGAATGATGATAAGTCATTACAAGAGTCGAATTTAACCGTCGGCAGCCACATGAGGCGCCGATTACGTTATGCATCTGATTTGACCAATGCCTAGTCCTGAGAGAGAGCCTCTGAGCATTTATTCTTCGAGAGGCGCCACGTAAATCTATGGATACGATACAATAACAATATATTAAATATAAATTTCCAAATCGCCACGGCAAAGCGAAACGCAGGGCAAATCCGAGTGGACACCTATCAATACATCAGTCATTAGTCACGACGTGCCCAGTATTAATGATGATGATGATTACCTATCAATACTGGCTCAGTATTAAAGATGATGATGATTACCTATCAATACTGGCGATACATTTACAAATGTTTAAACTGACCTCCAAAGTAGGATCCATCCGATAGACTGGTGGCGACCTCTCCATTGCTCGTGACTATGTCGACGATCCCTTCCTGGATGAAGTACATCTTGGATCCGATGCTCCCTTCTCGGACGATGTAGTCCCCTGGAAGGTAGACCTCGTGGCGCAGTTTGGCCACGATGTCAGAGACAAAGTTAGGATCAGCATGAGTGAAGAAGGGAACGGATGCAACGAGGGCCCGACAGTTGTAGTTCACTATCTCCTACAAGGACAATACAATGGTCAATCACTGCTGCTAACACATGCATAATACTAATACAATAACTACTACTACTATTTCTCCTACTAATAGCAATGATAATAATAATAATAATAATAACGACAATGATACTACTACTATAACTACTTCCACTACGACTTCTGTTCAGGCCCCCTGAAAAGGGAACAATTACCCACGAGCCCTGCGATTCTTTATGGGCCTGGGCCGGGCCTACTTTATTTTCTCAAGTAGCCTAATGATAGTTTAAAGGCCCAGGATTGCTCTGCCTAGGGGCCCGGATTTCTGCAATTATTCTGCCCAGGAGCCCGGATTTCTGCGATTATTCTGCCTAGGGGCCCTGATTTTTCCGATTGTTCTTCCTAGGGGCCCGGATTTCTGTGATTGCTCTGAGCGTTTATTCTGCGAGAGGCGCTATGTAAATCTATAGATATGATATATATATATATAAATCGTAATTGTAAACCCGAAATTTCCAAATGGCCACTCCAAGGACAATACAATGGTCAACCACTGCTATTTCTACTACTTCCAGTACAACAACTAATATGACTCCTTCTACTAATAAATTCCAGAAGATATGAAGCAGAGATGGAGTTACTCATTCGTTACACCAATCCCAGATTAAAGAGATTGCATGCAGTCAAAAGATGCATCATTTAATGAACTAAGGAAGTCACGAACGCAATGAATGAATGAGAGGAAGAAAGAGAGAGAGAGAAAGAGCGACGTGTAGAGACGAAGACATACAGACAGAGAGAGTGTGTGTGAGAGAAAGAGAGAGTGAGAGAGTGAGAGAGAGAGAGAAAGTGAGAGAGAGAGAGAGAGTGAGAGAAAGAGAGAAAGAGAGAGAGTGAGAGAGAGAGAAAGTGAGAGAAAGTGAGAGAGAGAGAGAGAGAGAGAGAGAGAGAGAGGAGAGGGAGAACACACAATTACTTCTTTGAGACATTCATTGACTTCAGCCAGGATACTGGCTTCGTCGAACATCTTTCCCTGATAGCGGTGCTCATAGTAATCCGTTATCTTCTGACGTAACTTCCGAGGTAGCTTCCGATAGATCATATACTCCTCGACCTGTTTGAACTGAACATAAATGTGCAAAATTAACAGAAAAATAATAACAACAAAATCAAGAAATTATAAGAAACATAGCAAAAACTCACAAAATTGTATACAATTTTATTTATATAATAGCCAATTTCTAATTATGGCGTTACATTGTTAAATATGTAACCTAATTATTGGTATCATCACCAGCGACAAGTCTAATAGAATTCAATATAAGTTTAGAGCGAAATGACAAGAGTGACTTGGCAGTTAAAACAGATACGAAGAGAGATAATTATTATTATATTGAGCAGAAAGGACAGATACTGGCAGAGATGTACTGAGCAGAACGGCCAGATGCATGAAGAGATATACTGAGCAGAAAGAACAAATTGATTGAGAAGGAGAGATTCCGCAGAACGGCCAGAGAGATAGACGTAGAAAGAGGAGTGTGGAAAAGACATTCCGCCTCGTTCCATTCGAACCTTTTCTCGGTAGAGTCTTCGCGAGGTGTCGAAGGATTGTATGAGCGTCGTGGAGTGTCCGACGAACAGAGCATAGCATGTGGCACCGGTCAACATACTGACCGTGGTCAGCCAGACGTCTGTTGTGCTCTGTGGAGGGAACCGACCGTAACCAATGCACAGCATGTGAGACAAAGCCTTGAACAACGCCCACGTATACTGCTCCGTCCATTCGCAATGCTGAGACATACAATAACAACGGATGTGTATGCAGCCGGGCCCGTAGGCCTGAACCATTTTCTCAAGTAGTCTAACGATGATTATTAGTTTTAGTTGTAATGAAGGTCGTAGTAGTGTGCCTTGTTAGATCACGCCAGAATCTAATCTTATGGTCAGATTCACTGATCTCGATTTCCGTTGCCAGATCAAAATTTACAGATCTTTACTCAGATTCAGGTTCAACGATTTGACTCAGACTGACTTACTTACCAAACAAAAAATGTCTCAAATGGATGAAATGAAACGAAGTAAGAATTATTATTATTTATATTTATAATTATTAATACTATTATTACTATTATTATTATTATCATTTTAATTATTATCATCATTGTTATAATATTATTATTACGCCAATTTTATATAGCACCCCTTCAAGATTGTCTACTGATTATTGGTAAAGAGTAAAACCTGGAGGTCTTCGAGGGCGATCCAGCTGTCGCGAGGGAAGTCCTGGAGCATTGGAACCAACCACTGGAGACATCCGTTCCAGTGACCAAGAAGCAGAATCAGGAGAACGAGATTAACGATGCGCATGAACTTACTGGCCACCGTCAGAAACTGAAACAATTTCAATCGCAAGTCGTGAACAATTGAATCTCAATTTCCATCTAGCGGCATTAGAAAGGTAGGGGCAAAGCACCGACATCTCGCCACGCCCCTCTCATTTGCCGAATCATCTATCGCCTATCTAAAGCCATAGTATTACATGCCCAAGTACATGTATGCGGGTGGAATAAAAGAGGAAGACCACTTAGGGAATGGACAGGTGACATTGAAGAATTGGGTGAAACAAGTTTTCAAGTCTGCAATGAACAACATACTGTAGTGTAGAGGTGTGAACAGATGTGGTTAGAAAGGCATCAGACACATACGGGAGCTGAGCCATTGTTGATTGATTGATTGATTAATCGATTGATTGCAGTGAAATTTAGATGTGTGTGGGGTCTAGACAGATTGCGACTGTGGCCAGAAGGGATGTGCATGATCATCGTTTGCACTGCATACACAAAAATTCGGATAGCAATGGCTGATTAAAGAATATACCTGTCTCACTTTTATCAAGGTGTAACGTCATTAATGTAACTGCATAGTGTCCTTCTAGGAATTGTATGTATTCTGACAATTCTGTATGTTTATCATTACTTACACAACAATGTTTTTCCGCAAATATGCGCATGCAATTATGATGTTTATACACTGTGTCCGGAAATAAAGGGACCCCAAATGATAACATGAAAATAAACAGTAAATGATCGTCGATTTAAAAAATTCTAAAAACCGTTTTAATCCTTACATATATGACTGCCAATAAATGTTTAATTTATGAACGTCCTGCTTAAAAACTAGTTACGTCTTTAAATAACAAATTTAAAGCATGGGAGGAATTTGATCAGCTGATCATTGATGCTTCTGTTGGCTTCTATAGCACACGTCTTGAGGCTTGTGTTGAGGCCAAAGGCGGACACTTTGAACACACCTTGTAGTATAATATTATTCAAATGTATAAATAAATTCGTGGCGGTTTACCGACAACATTTTAAAAAGTTGATAATTCCTCAGATTTATTATGGACAGTCTTTAATACTTGTATTTTGAAGAAAATGACGTCATTATGACGTCAGTATTGGACGATAGGAGCTATTATATTTTATGAACTGCTAGATAAATATGTCAAGATTAAACGGTCTTGGAATTTTAAAATCGATGAATGTTAACTATGTATTTTCATATTATCATTAATGGGTCCATTTATTTCCGGACACAGTGTATATATTACATGTATATAATGTGCTTGTACATTTGTGTGGGTGTGTGTGTGCAGATGACATTAGCGAAAGGTGAGAAATATTGCAAATGATCAGTGAGATAGAGTGTGTCTACCACAGTCTGTGCAAATATTTCCACTTCATGACGCATAGCAGGTTTCTTCTTACAACTCGGTCACGTTCGGTGACACGGTCGCAGCTCATAACAATGCTGCCAGTTGTCACACAGCAGTTAAGAAGCTATTGTCTTCAGGAAAACCGATGCCTTCGACATCAGCCAACAACAGAAATGTACGATCGAATTGCATTTATTTGAAATATACATGTGCATCGGTGAAAGAGGCTTTTAAATACTCTGTGCTTATGCAATCATGCGTGTGGGTGCATTCATGAAAGGAGATGCGATATATAGTGCCTGTAGTCATCTATGTACGTGTATCATGAATTGCCATATCAAATGTTTGAAATTTTATAGCGCATGTATTATGTTTGTACCTAAGTATAACTGTATCCACGTAGTAGCATGTATGTAGAGTGTAGACCTGCCATATAGCTAATAATGTCACCAGGTCCATCCTCTTTATTCTCCCTCCCTTGTTGTTTCAACTCTAAACACCACCGAACTTCGCTGTCTTGGTCTTGACCCCAGCCTATCTTTTTTTTGTTTTTATCAAGCGCTTGTGATTAAGCTTGTTCTCACGACTCTGCCATTGTTGGTGCTTTATAAATATCGAGTCTACGATTACGATTACTGTGGATGTATCGAGTCATTCAGTACAAGGAATAGTTCACTCTTCAATTCCCATGTATACTCTGCCTATAAAGATGCACAGTCTCTCCTTTGAAATTAGAACTTTCTCGCATAAAAACGGTGGACACTTCCAGAGAATCTTATCGCTCAGCGTATGGGATAAAATTGTGATAATATACCGCACAGCATTGAACCCGGATAAATAATATAAAAGAGGTCACAAATGCAGTTTAAATGTATATTTTGGTATGGACACACGTGTATATCTTACCACTTGTGTAGCTCATTTTGGGACGCTTACCAAGGTCCTGTCATCCCAGCAGATCCAAAAATGTTTTCGGAATGATTACTGGCGGAAAATTCTAGTTTCAAGTGGGAGGCTATTCCACATTACACGGAGAGGCTTGATGTGAGCGAGTAGCTGTAAGAGACAGCGAGAGTGACAGTTCTCAACTAATCATTGGGGAGTGTAGAGTTCGTAGAACTGACTGGATCGATACATGAACAAGTGGTTCCCGGATGTAATACTAGACTCAACCGACCACAGGTGCTCTTTCGAGGAACAGGATCTTGGTTGTATAAAGGTATCATAATATCTAAGCCGAATAGCCTGTCAATAATTGGTTATTGGTTGAGTTAGTGGTTAAGTTTCGATCACTCACCTGTCCAATATCCTATGTCAGCATGAAAACAAAGAAACTGAAAAATTGTATAAAACAGAAGACAGGACACAAAGTATTTAAAGGTAAAGCCTTAGCAACGGAGCAACGTATAGATAAAGCATTTAAAGGTGAGATAAGGACTTTGCACAGGTTAATATACGAAGCTCACGGCATGACATAGGCCTATCGCAATCGTTGAAACTTTATCTAGGAACTTTCAACGACCAAGGTACATTTTTGCTGTGGTCAATTGAAAACAATTCTTTTTGTTTTAATTTTTCATCTCAGGTTTAAGCAATCCGTCAGCGGTTACAAACCTTTTTTTGTACCCACAAACCAGAAAATTATTTTTGTGCGTATCACAAACAGGAAAGACTTGTCAGAAACGTTCTTTGGTAATTTATTTAATTAGAATAGATTACTAGAATCAGAATATTGCTAAAAATATTATTAATAAACTTTGCAAAATTTATTATTTCAAAATTATTATTATTATTATTGGCTACAGTACACAATCTGTGCAGTACAAGAAGATTATTTAACAATATTTACATGTAGTAGAAGGCCTATACTGTCGTTTTAGTATATCTATAATATGCACAAATATGCCATTTGAAAACCAACCTGTTATTATTACCTGTTTTCCGCACGAAATATTTGTTTACAATTTTACAATTTTTCTTGTGTACCCTTTGGCAATAGCAGACGTACCCCAAGGGCCTAGGAGTAGACTACGCGTACCACAGGTTGAAAACCGCTGGTGTATGATATACGAAGGGATGCACCGCTCTTAGTAAGCCTATAATATGCAGAGGGATGCTCAGCTCACCGCAATCGTGGAACACGGTACACCACAAACATAATCTAGGGATTTTCAAGTTCAACGACCAAAGTCGGCTGTGGTCAATAGATTATCATTGTTGTTACTATTTTAAATTTTTTACCCGAGATTTAAACAATTCGTCAGACCAATAGATATTGCATGTCCGAAGAGAAAAAATGATTTTGGATCTAACGTTTATTAATATTATTATCAACATTGTTTTTGTTGTTATTATTATTACTATTGTCAAAATATCTGACCTGGAGAGAGAGAAAGAAAGAAAGAGATAAGCAGAGGGATAGGAGAGACAAGGACGGACAGAGACGGGAAGAGAAATAAGGGGAAGTGATATTTAATGTACATGTGCAGGGTACAACCGATAAGCTTATTTCTTTAATACTGTAACAATGGACTAGTTAATAAATAACGGATATTTCATCGTCTTAAGTTATTTACTGATTTTAGATTTTATAAACTGATGAAAATTAATATTTTGCTGAAATTCTGCAGTATTTCACCCGTCTAGTTATTGTTATTAAGGATGCATTTTGAGGTATCGCGGACAAACCCCCTGGATAAAACACCCCGGACAAACAACCCGGACAAACCCCTAAAGTAGGAAAAACCTAAAAATAACTGTTTTCCTTTTTTTCTTTTAATTACTTAGAAAACTATGTGTACAATGGCCCGAAGAGTGTCCTCGATGGATAGCGTCCCTTCAAGTCGCGATTTACAACACTGCAGTAAACGATCCTGCAGATTGCATGTTTCACACGTTCAGTGGCGTCGCTACCATTGAGGCGCTGAGATGCGTGCCTACCCTGGGTTTTTAAATTATTATTTTAGTTAAATATTTTTTCATCGCAAAATACGCATTGACAACATTACCGCTGATGACTTGCTATACTCAATACTCATTGGTTGCATAAACTTGCCTAAGGACCTACTGTATGCATGATCTAGCCATTGACCTCCTGCTTTGAATAATACCACTTTTGCATGATTAAAATGGCATTGTTAGCATGAAATGAAAAATGCTACACTGTTATCAAAAATCATTGGGTTAGGGAATAGATATATATATAGCAGCTCCTCTCCTACCACTTCATATCCAAACTGCCTCCCCTGGCCTCAAATCCTAGCGACGCCACTGCACACGTTTGGCGGGAGGCTGCCCACTAGCAGCCTGCAAGATGGCCGTACTGTGCGTAATTCATATACCCTTTGTACTTAGTCAATTGGTAGCAGGTAAGAAATTGGTAATGCAGATTTAGATCAAAACATTTCGTTGACATGACTTCATCTTTGTTAGTTTCGGGTAGCGAAGTTGATACAGAACGCACATGCGTTACCTGTGACACGGCTTCTTCAGACGCGTCAGGTATGTGAGTCTATACACAGCGTATGTGTGTTATCTGTGACACGACATCTTACATAAGTTAGACTAATAATCGTACTGAGTGTCATTTTCAACGCTGTGCAGACTTTGTTAGTATAGTGTCAGTTATTATGGTAGGGCGTCTAATTGAGTTACAAAGTTGTAAATAGTTCGTCTAAGTCACTCTAAGAAATATATGCGACAGATGCTAGTTAGGGTAAGAGGAGTATCTGTCCTGGGGGGTTAATGTCCTGCCTAAAACTGGGGGTGGGGTGTTTGTCCTACACTCCATTTTAAGATGAGACATCTGGTCCACTTCGCTCGTCAGCAGCATAATTTGATTGACAAGAGGATCCCATTCCTATGTAAGTTCAATGGGTTCAAACTAGTCAAGGACGACTGGTATCTTTATGGGTGCACTCAAGCGACGCACCAACCAATCCCGGAACGATCTATCGGAGAGTGACTGATGTTCGTTGGAGCTGAACTCCACATCCGGACATTTTTTGGGTCAACTCCTCACTCATCTCTAACTGACTCGTCATTTATCAACGACAATAATCAGTAGGGCCCAGTGGATTATGCCATTAAGCTTTCACTTAAGCATGATTATTTTTCTTCAATCCAGCTTCCATTTAGGCATAATTCTTTTCATCAATCCAGCGTCCAATGAAGCATTATTATTTTCGTCAATTCAGCTCCCATCTTAACAAAATCCTTTTCATTGATCCAGCTTCTAAAAATTAAACATGATTCATTCACCGATCCCTTCTCTTCTACCGACGCTTCCGTATGCTTAACCTGATCTGCCATGTGGCAAAAATTTACGACACTAAAGTAGATTGCCATATAATATATCTATATAATTTATAATATACAATATCATTGTATCAGAGATATGCGCCAAAACCTCACGTACCGACGACAGCTACATTCAACGGTAAATAGATGTATATTTAGAGAGAAAGACAAAGAGATTCAGAGACAAAGAGAAGGAGCGAGAGAGCCATGGAGAGCGAGGGAGAGAGACGTACGCTAATGTAATGATGAATAAGTGAAATCAGCGATGCTGAGCACGCATATAATACATACATATATATATATATAACACATAAAACTTATACAAATTATACTGCATGCATATATATATATATATATATATATATATATATATATATACAGACACGTATTTACATGCTGAGAGAGATACACAGAGCGAGGCATATAGAGAGACCGTCAGATAGACATCCATGAATCCATAGACATTTACATAGAGACAGACAGCGAGAGACAGACAGACAGAGACAGGCAGACAGAGAGCGATAACCACGGGTATAAAGTGTTGTTAATCCCATTGTCTTATAACCTCATTCTATGAGGGTTCGTGGTTGGTCCAGCATCTTCAAATGGTCAATACGCAAACTGTTTCCCTCTATTGAATCGCATTAGAACCTTCATCTCCTTTTGTATGAATGTTTTATAGAAACAAACATTAATTGCTGATTTAGCGTGATTAACAAAAATGCAGCGTTGTATACAGACTGATTGCTGATTGGATTAAAGTCAACAGGTCACCGAAACCTCTTGTAATCAAAGGCAGTTGACGTCGATACGAAAAACTTCTTGCAGCTCTTGCAGTCGCGTAATTTCTCCATTATCATCATTATTATTTAATTAACGACGCCTCCATGATAGAGACAATGGGCGGCGTTGAACAAAGGGACGATCGCCTTTGTAAATCAAGAATCTGGAACTAATAATGCCCATAGAATGTTCAACTTATATCATGAGTTGATCAATGTTCATTCGTAGTCAATGTCGGGTTTTGGTTGTTTAGTTTCTGTTTAACCACGCTCTGTCATAGTACAGAAGCTGTATGATTAGCAAGGACAATAGTCAATTGGGACAACGATACAATTTTGGGGTTTCACAAATCACTGGCTATGCCACTATTGGAATACAGGTACGGAGTACATGTCTGAAACTGGACGTGAAAACGCGATACAAATCGCATTGCAGTGCCACAATACTGAAACGGCTTATACAGCGTTGGATCGATGCGTTTTAAAGGTGTCTTTAGGCATCAGTTTGTGGTTGAGCCATTGCCTATCGTGCACGTTTATTGGTTGGTCACTATATTCCATAGACGCTGTGTCGTGGCAATTTGATTAGAGTCGCCACTCAGCAAAAACAGCTCAACAGCTTTATCATGTATTTCAACCATCCTTTTCTTCATTGGACGATCTCGTCTTCTCCTTCCTTCTCCATATCCCAGCATCATTTCCTTTTCCAATCCATCTGACTGCATATCATTACCAAAGTATCCAAACTTCCTCCTTAACGCTGTTTGTTGTATCGCCTCATCTTTTCAGCTCCGATCTTCAGGCGCACCTCTTTTTCCGTGTCCACGATATTCTCTGCATCTTCCTTCATATCCACATTTCCCATGCGTCGAGCTTTTTCTCTGTGCTCTTTGTCATTGTACACGTCTCACAGCCATAAAATACTATAGGGAAGATCAGTGTCCTCAGCATTAGTCTTTTCTACGTGTCTATGCTCACATGTTTGTCCTTCCAAACCTTTCCCAGTCCATTCATTGCAGCTTTCCCTTCGCTATTCTACGTTTTATAACCTTATGGCCTCTGATAAAGAACGCTGGAATAACTTCTGATAACAGCCAAACACCTAGGTTAACTAGGACAATCCTTCCCAGTAGTCTGTTACTAACATAACAGAACTTGCTAACATAACTTACGCTAAACTCCTCTTCTCCATATTACACAACCCCAAACATGCTCTTCACCGCTTCCTACTTCTCCTCCGTCCCTTCTCCATTCACCAATCAAGACCTAGCGCACACGACCATATACTCCCACCGAAAGAAAACTCTCAATCTACACCCAAATCATTACATAAAATACTTACATGTCTAGTTTATTTTACCTACTTTTATATTCATCATCACTCATTCAGACATTTATGCGCTTTTGTCAGATTACTTTTCTCAATAACTATAGTTTCAGTCTAACGACAATGTGTGATAACAACGAACATTAGAGTCGCCCCTCCTTTATCCAGTATTGAGACTGGCATTGTTAGAGCTCGAATAGTGTAGGATTTTTCTGTCTCCCAATATGTCGTGGGACATCATCTGTTCCGACCCACCACCTACATGTATCGACCGATGACATTTCATATCAGCATATATTCCTTGGCATGATCGTCACCGGAAATAACTGCATGCTGAGCCAAATCCTACGCCGGCAAATGCGTCGAAATGAACCTGTCATGAATCGAGAACTAGAAAGGTGACAGAAACGAAACGAAGGGACGAGATTTCCACCAGTTTTCACGCGAGAAATAACGAGATCTCGCATCGGATCACAGCACGGGATGTCAAACGAGATTGTGTGGGTCTTCGCTTGATGTAACGATGTTCTCAGAACTAGATGCTATGGGACTTCAGAAGATGTCGACGGTAGCCTACTTAGTAGGACCTATACTCGATCTCTGTTGGCAGGAGAAGAAAATAAAAATCAGAACCTTCCAAGCTATTTTTCTCTTCGATAAGATTTCGCTTCTCCACTTATTATTGATATTTTTTCAAAAGTATAGCCAGATTTTACGATGTAGCCGATTGTAACATTGCCAACAATTGATGATTTAAGCATAACGCACGCAGTGCTTTAGAAGTGATTAGACTATACGGAACGCTCGACTACGATGGTAGTTTAATAGGCAAACGGAGTAGGCCTACTTTGAAAATAAATCAAGACTATAGGACACAAACGAAATCAGTGGGTCCTATCTCTCGGTTGCTGATGTCTGTGAAGCCACGGTAAGCAGTTTATTACCTCTTCCCATTGATTGATTAATAATCTCTTCCCATTGGTTGATTAATTACCTCTACTCATTGTTTGATTAATAATCTCTTCCAATGGTTGATTAATAATCTCTTCCCATTGGTTGATTAATAATCTCTTCCCATTGGTTGATTAATAATCTCTTCCCATTGGTTGATTAATTACCTCTTCCCATTGGTTGATTAATTACCTCTTCCCATTGGTTGATTAATTACCTCTTCCCATTGGTTGATTAATTACCTCTTCCCATTGGTTGATTAATTACCTCTTCCCATTGGTTGATTAATTACCTCTTCCCATTGGTTGACGTAACGAACGAGACGAGAGAGACGAAGGAGTCGTAAGAGACTGAGCAACTTCACCAGACGAAAAATACGCAACGCTCGACCTAAAGAAACAGTAACAACAATACAAGCACTATTGTTAGGGTGTACGTGTACATTCATACGTACAAGCATACATACATAAAATACATCCATGCATACATATACAGTGACTTTACACACATACATTCACACGCTTATATATATATATATATATATATATATATATTATACTTACGTATATGTGTCTTTGGCTCCACGCTAACTTAGTGACATGATCCATCGACCTCTTGGGACTGCCTCTCGCCGTCATCTTCATTCAGTTGGACTGCATGACCTCTTGATACCTTGGGCAACTTCTGCCCAATACAGCGCTTTGCTTCGAGTGAAGGACGGAAGACTCGAGCACGAATGACACAAGGACGGATGAATAAAGGACGGGTGAGTCTCAAGGACGGGTGACTCAAGGACGGAGGGCTCAAGGATGGATGACTAAAGGACGGAGGACCCAAGGACGGATGACTCAAGGACGGAAGACACAAGGACGGATGACTCAAGACCGGATGACTTAAGGACGGATGACTCAAGACCGAATGACTTAAGGACGGATGACTCAAGACCGAATGACTTAAGGACGGATGACTCAAGACCGGATGACTTAAGGACGGATGACTCAAGACCGAATGACTTAAGGACGGATGACTCAAGACCGAATGACTTAAGGACGGATGGCTCAAGACCGGATGACTTAAGGACGGATGACTCAAGACCGGATGACCTAAGGACGGATGATTCAAGACCGGATGACCTAAGGACGGATGACTCAAGACCGGATGACTTAAGGACGGATGACTCAAGACCGGATGACCTAAGGACGGATGATTCAAGACCGGATGACCTAAGGACGGATGACTCAAGACCGGATGACTTAAGGACGGATGATTCAAGACCGGATGACCTAAGGACGGATGACTCAAGACCGGATGACTTAAGGACGGATGAATAAAGGACGGATGAATCTCAATGACGTGTGACTCACTCTCTCAGTTTACTTGAGAGCTTCTATTTCTGCCCATGTTTTTCTTTAGACTTATCCTTTCTCGCGTGAGTTCTCGCACTGCGAGGAGAGTCTCGTGAGATTAAGTTGCATCATGTGATGCGTGTTAGAAATAAATGCAACACAGTGCAAGGCCGTTGCACTGATACGTATAGTAACACATGAAGTTGTAATTTTATATATTTAATTATATACACATAAAGTTCCACTAATATATATATATATACATATATATATATATGTATGTATATGCATATATATATATGTACGTGTGTATATATACACATATATATATATATATATATTCCAAGAGAATGGATTAGTGGTGCATACATGTATTTATAATATATGTAGCATTATGTACCATAAATAGGTTGGAAAGTACCAACTGATGCTATCCACCCGAACAAGTACCAATTACGCTTGATTAAATGTCGAAATTGCTCTATATAAATTCTACATAATACGTTACATATCCACGTGGAAATGACTATTACGGTTGTCCATTAGGGCTGCTGATGAAGACGAATGGGATGGATGATGGATGGAAGGGCTAAAAAAGAAGGGACGACGACCTATGGGCGATTTGTTTTGCTAATAAGGTTGACCAGAGCAAAATTAGGACCTGTCCGTTTTAGTTGATGACTGGAGGTCATCGATGTTCATTAGGTCATCGATGAGAGTTGAGTCCGAAGACATTACCCCTTGACCATGGTTACTTCGATTCTGGGTTGTCTTAAATGTGAGTCGAATTGGGGAATTCATCTCAATTATCGGTAGGTCTCAACGTGACTGAAAGATTGGTGATGCATTTCAGGTCGAAGATGAACGTCAGACAGCACCAGCCAGGGCATGTAATCGTTGATCGCATCACTTATCGAGCGATTGGCCAGAGACCAGAGGTGAGAGGCAAGAGAGGGACAGAAGAGGCCCCGTCGTACAACCTCAGACCATCATCAGCTAACGGTGCTTTGTACACAACGACAAACGATATCATAGACCATCAAATGGATTCGAATTCGGTCAATTGTCTGACCATCTATCAGATCTATCTCATGGGCGGAAACGATGGCTTGATAGGGGATGATATGATGATATGGTCATTGGTTATATAACGTACATGTAAGGTATATTGTAAGGTATATACCAGGTTGTTAGGATTTGCTTATGTAAGGATTTTAAGGTATATACCAGGTTGTTAGGATTTGCTTATGTAAGGATTGTAAGGTATATACCAGGTTGTTAGGATTTGCTTATGTAAGGATTGTAAGGTATATACCAGGTTGTTAGGATTTGCTTATGTAAGGATTGTAAGGTATATACCAGGTTGTTAGGATTTGCTTATGTAAGGTATTTCTCAGTTATATGGTTAGATTATAAGCAAATCCTAGCAACCTGACATATATTATTATTATTATTATTAATGATTTAAATATTATTATATTAATTAAATAATAGTAAGGTTTTGGTACGTTTACGTTTGAATAGTATGGTTTGCTTCGACACCTTCTAAGCAAGCTCAATATAAATATATATATATAAATAAATTTTTTTGGCCCGATATATTAATAATCCCTCAGGCGATACAAATAATATCCGGAGATGTGATGATTTTCTGGAACGGCAACTCACTTGGCAGTGTGTGGTATATATATATATATATATATATATATATATATATAAAGAAAAGTGTAACGTAAGGCTTTTTATGTAGAGCTGGAAGGGCTGTAATATGCCAAGCGAATTTTTGTCGACGGCAACGGCCTCTGTTGTCATAGGCTGTCGTTAAACCGTGGATCCATCCATGATCCATCCATCCATCCATCCAACGATGGATAGATTAGACTGTAATCGTCTCAGCTGGAGCATGGATACAATTCTATTCTTCAATCAACGCCAATTCGGTTTCAGAAGAAAGAAACGCTGTCAGTCAGCGTCACAGAATCCGATTCCATGATGACATCATCGACCTAGAAAAAGCGTTCGACCATATGTGGACGGACGAACGAACCGCCATTTATAAACTGCAACACCTGGGCATTCAGAAGCCAAACACGCCACTATCTGCTCTCTGGCAGTGCCAGTCCCATTCCAAAATAAAAGAGGAGGGCGACGCTCATGATGTTTTTAACACACTGTTTCGTTAAACTGCAACTAACCATTCAGAGGTAGATGCTCAAATGGATCAGGAGCTTCGATTCCAACCGAAAACCTCACCTCCTCCGTTTCCTCCATTATCTCACCTCTTCCCTTTCCTCCAACATCTCACTTCCTCCTTTTCCTTCATTACCTCACCTCCTCCTTTTCCTCCATTATCTCACCTCTTCCCTTTCCTCCATTATCTCACCTCTTCCCTTTCCTCCATTATCTCACCTCTTCCCTTTCCTCCAAAACCTCACCTCCTCCGTTTCCTCCATTATCTCACCTCTTCCCTTTCCTCCAAAACCTCACCTCCTCCTTTTCCTCCATTACCTCACCTCCTCCTTTTCTTCCATTACCTCACCTCCTCCTTTTCCTCCATTACCTCACCTCCTCCTTGTCCTCCATTATCTCACCTCCTCCCTTTCCTTCATTACCTCACCGTCTCCTTTTCCTCCAACTACTACTTTTCAATTCCGCCACTCCTCGTACTATAACCCTATAATCTATATATATATATATATATTATTAGTTCCATGTTTTAGGATGGATAGTTATTGGGTCCTTCTGGGTGCTGCTCTGTGCGGGCCTTCCTTTCGGTATATACTTACACCCTATCCTTATCACAGAGCTAGAGAGACTCGCCTGTGGGACGGATGATATATAAAGGAAGAGAGAAGAGAGAGGGACGGTGGGTTGGTTTTTGATCGGCTGGAACAAGGAAGGTGGACGGTGAAGAACGTGGGGAGTTGACGAATCGGAGAAGGCGGATTGGAATAAGCGCGCGTGGTTGTGGTCGTCCAACACCGATGAGAATAGAGAAGGCTAACTCGCGTACTACATTCTCGGTAATCAAATATCCACAGGTACTTAGTTTCTTTTTCAATACGTTGTGCGTTATCTAAATTCATTCAGTGTTCTATTTGAAGATCTGAACATAACTGACGTATGTAGTTAGTCATTAATCTCACAGTACTGTATGTCTGGCAATATAGTTGTTATGTAATATAATTTCTAACAGTGAGTCTATTTTGTCTCAGCTAGGAATGTTCTAACACACCTTCAGCTCAGTAACCGATCGGAGATACCAGCTGAGATAATTCATGCAGGGATCTATCCTATGGAAGTGCGGGATCATGAGTAAGGCATAATCCCTCACGATATCCTACGATAAAACAAAGGTGCATGTTCAATGATCCAAGGAGGGGCCTTATAGTACTCTGGGAGTGCCAGTCCCAAATCGTGGATAAGGAAGGAGGCGACGCTGATTACTTCACTCTACGTGATGTTAACTTCAACGAACCAACCATTCAGAGGCAGATATTCAAATGGATGAAGAGGCGCTTCCATTCCTACCTAATTATCTGTCTCCGATTCGGAGTATCTCCGTCTGGTTAATAAAAACTTAATATCATATGGAAAGTGGTGTCCACAGGTCAACGGCATCCGCCCGTTGCTGTCCTCTTCATTATAGGGACAAGTGATATAACTGGACCGATGCATGGCGTAAAACTATCGCTGTGTGCGGACGACAGCATTATCTGGCGGTACAGACCCTAACACGTGACTGAACGTGAAGTCCACATGTACCTGATATGGTGTAGAAATTCTTCCATGACTGGGTTTCACGGCCTCTACAAGCGAAACTGCTGTTGTTCGTTTTAAAAAAAATCGCAGAAGTCTACCGGGTCATACTAAAATCCGTCGATGGTGTACATAAGTTGTTTCTGGGCGAACAATGACCTGCTAAAATGGAGAGGAATCTATCACTGCTATCTATTCATGGATCCCATATTAAACGAATTCTATCTGACGGTCAGTAATAGTATAAAAGTGTAGTGCGACACCTTTACTTGTAAGGTCAGCCAAAACAGTTTCATTTGTCACGCTGCGGCTCAGAAGTAAGAAGTCTCTATTACGTGAATACATCGGTCACTTAACTTTCCCTCGATTATCCATTACCCCCATCCTCAGCGACTGACCATGCCTTTGATCTAAGCTTTGACGTCTTCTACATCAATCTCAATTCATTCATTCATTCATTCATTCATTCATTTATTCATTCATTCATTCATTCATTCATTCATTCATTCAAATAAAGCGCCACTTAAAAGCTCAGTGTATATATAGACGTCAAGTTAACCAGGATAAGTCCGAGTTCCGGTTACTGGAGAGATTTAGATCCTATTTATCATCTCGTCCAGTGCAAAGCGGATGCAGTGGACATATGTCCAGTAGGATGGTCTTCCTAAATATGTCCAGAGTCTGGTTAACATCCGGGTACTGGTGCTTTGAAGAGGACGCATCGTCGGTCGATTTGTCGTCACGAAAGATCACTTCTAAGGTCAGCAGCAGAGTAGAAGGTTGAGACGACCCCCACCCCAACTGACCATCTGAAGGTAGAGGACAAAAGTCCATAAATACCCACTGGGAAGGGAACGCAGAAGAAGACGAAGGAAAAGACGATGACGATGATGATGATGAAGAAGAAGAAGAATAAGAAGAAGAAGATGAAGAAGAAGAAGATGAAGAAGATGAATAGGAAGAGGAAGATGAGGAGGAGGAGAGGAAAAGGAGGAGAAGGAGGAAGGAGAAAAAGCAGAACATGTGTAATGATCGAGCATAACTGGAATGTCAGGGAACGGCGAGAGGGAAGGAAGGAGCGACATAGGTATGGAGGACGGAATAAAGGGTGGACGTAGGAGAGACTGATGGACAAAGGATGAGAAGGAAATTATATATATATATTAGAGATAGACATACGCACGGACAGACAGAGAGAGACAGAGACAGAGAGAGACAAACAGAGATAGAGACAGAGCGAGAGAGAGATGAAGGTGAAATTAGCGAAACTGGAAGAAGAATCGAAGAGGAAAGATTAAGAAGAGAACAAAAGGGAAGACAGACAGACAGACAGACAGACAGACAGACAGACAGACAGACAGACAGATACATAGACAGTGATAGACAGACAAAGAGACAGACAAAGAGACAGACAAAGAGACAGACACAGAGACAGAGAGGCAGTGATGGTAAAAATATGGAGAAGACGAAAAGGAAAAAGAAAAATAAGGAGGGCGCGAAGGAACTCCTGGGCAACTTTAATCAATCACATCATGGGAGGGGTATCATCAGCTACGGGCGGATCACCGATGGTACCTGTAGAACTCAAGAGAAATGAGGAAGGAACGACGAGAGGAGGAGACCGGATGCAAACAACGTTACATAGTTCCTAATGGACATGGAAATTATGTTAAAACTTTTTTCCCACTCTTTCACACTCGATCCCACAACCTCGCTCTCTCACTTCCTTTCTATCTCACTGTCCCTCTTTCTCTCTGTCTCTCATGCCTTGCCTCCCCTGCTGTGTCTGTTTCTGTCAGCCTGTCTCTGATTCTTATATGTAGTCTCTGTCTCTCTCTGTCACTTTCTCTCTGTCACTGTCTGTGTGTCCGTCTCTCTGTTAATATCGCTCGACTCCCTGTCCATGTGTCTGTTTGTCTTCGTGCGTGCCTCTCTGCTTTTCACACTCTCACGTCTGCGTGTTCTTGTCCGTGGTCACTTACTCCTATTCCGGCGTGACTGTCTTCTTCTATTTGTCTCCTGTCTGTCTATCAATCATTCCTTCTCTGTATGCCTCTCCATCTATCATTATTTCTGTCTGTCTTTCTGTCTGTTTGTCTGTCATAACAATTCCTTCCATTCTCTTTCTCTCTAGTCCTCGACAGTAACCGAGCGCAGTTGAGAGGTGCTGTATAAATGTACAAGGCTAAATTAATATTTCATCGACAATTACTTTCACTAAAACGAACCGACGACAATCATCAAATGGAAGCGACTCATCATAAAACCATAATCACATTTAATGATGATGATACTGCGCCAACATCAATCGTTAAGTGTATGGCACAGTTTTTGCATTCCCTTAAGCTAACCCAAGATGCAGTCGTTGGTATGAAGAGCAAGCGGCCTCATTTTCTTAACTTCGGCATATGATGGCTGGCGACCACTGACCAGTCCTCTCGCTCACCATCTCGTTCAGTGTACTCCTCATGGCTGAGTCGGAAGTGGCAACGGTGAAGCAGAAATCTAGAAACAATTGCTTTCCCTGACAGTGATGTGAACCTCCTCCTCCCCCTCCTCCTCCTCCTCCTCCTCCTTCACTCATCCTTCCAAATCCCATATTTTTACAGCCAGTCATCTCCAGTCAGACATTTCCCTCGCGTCCTCCTTCACCTACCCTCCTCCTCTTCTTCCTCCTCGACCTCCTACTCTTCCTCCATCTACTCCTTTTCCTCTGCCTACTTTTCCTAATCCTCTTCCCCTTCCTCCTCTTTCTCTTTCACGTGGTGCTCTTCCTTTCTACCCTCCTCCGCCCATCATTCCATATCCCATCTTTTTACAACCAGTCATCATTACTCCTCTGTCACCTCCTCCATCACTTCCTCCTCCCCTTCCTTCCACTCTTATTCCTCCTCCTACTCCTTCACAAGCTCCTCTTTCTTCCTCCCTTCCTCCGCCCATCATTCCATATGCCACCCTTTTACAACCAGTCATCATTCCTCCTCCATCACTTCCTCTTCCTCCAACTCTTCCTCCTCCTCCTTCTTAACAAGGTCCTCTTCCCCTCTCCCCTCTTCCGTCCATCATCCGTCTATGCTGCTGCAACTGCCAATCAGATGATCGTCGATGGATGCCATTGTGTGTTTATAGTTATTCCGATTTCCTGCTCCACCCTCAGCCGTATAATCCCTTTCTCCGAATGACAGACAGAGGGATCCAGCCATTCGAACACAAGGAGCAACGACAGGGAACGGGGAAGGGACGGGAGGACATGATTATACATCAACGTCGTCGCCATCATTATCGTTAATGGTAACCATCATCATTATCATCAGCCGATATATTTTCAGCACAAATATCAACTTTATGGGCAATATCATCTTCATCGTCATTGTTAATAATCATCATCATCATCATAATCATCATCATCATCATAATCGCCGTCGTCATCATTTTCAGCATAATAATCATCCTTATTATTATCGTCGTCATCATCATTTTAACCATCATTTTAAGCATAATCATCATCTTTATAAAAATTAGTACCATATCATCTTCATCATCACCTTTATTACTATCATCACCTACATCATCGTCATCGTCAATGTCATCATTTTCAGTATGATCATCATAATCATCATCATCATTGTCATCTTCATCATCATCGTCGTCATCATAATTATCATCGTGCTATTAATGCACCCACAATTTTTTAAAGCGTTGAACAGATAAAAAAGAAAGTAGAAATCGGATAGATTCTTCTGACTATGGAGACAATGCCCTTTGTCCTTTGATGAGAATCATTCTTCCCCTCTTACTAGCCCTTCATCAATCATTAGGGTAAGTTTATGACCCACCGATAATAATTATCATTTTGTGACGGCGAAAACGTAGAAAATAATTCAGTTTATCGTCCGACAATAGCAGAGTGAACAATGATCTCTCATAAACAGTGATCTCTCTTAAACCTTCCTTGAAGTCGGAAAATTCTACGAAGTGGACCAATCGAGACGGCGGTCGCCATTTTACTTCACTAGGCCTGACTAGTAGATTTACGCCTGCCTGTAAGGTGGACTAGCGATAGTCGGGTTTTAGAGGACTTAGGCGTCTCCAAGAATCCCCATACACGCTGATCTAGTTCTCTAGTCGGGTTTACAGCGAAAACTGGTCCGGACTTGGACTTAGGCCCGTTTTCAAAGGCTTCATACACGTGGGCCTTATTATTTTATTTTTTACGTTTTCGCCGTCACAAAATGATAATTATTATCGGTGATCTTCATTTAATCGGGAGTTTTAACACTGATGTATACATCGCATCGCCGAACACACGGCCTTTAGCTTGCAATGGTCGTACTAACTTTTCCCACATGCAAGTTCAATAATAGTTGAGTAAGGCAATCGTAATCTATGCATAGTAATGTTTGCGATAACAGTGACATTTGTGTTTTAACACAATCGTCTGTTAATTAAAACAATGAGCATAATAAATTTTGTTGCCAGATCAAGTCCAAAAATATCCTATAAATAGCTTGCGCATGCGCAACTAGCCATAATCGCGCGAGCTATTGATGCAGGGTTTTCCCCACGCCCCATCCAAGTATCTGACTAGCAAGTTTGGGACCAACGGATCGTTCATACACGCCATTTTCCCGTAGTCTAGTCTTTCTACGAAGTCCGTCTTTGAGCCCAAAGCTAGACTAACGTTACGACCGTTTTAAAATCCGCCATACACGTTGGCCCAGAAGAATAAAGTATTCGCATAAGCAGCGATTTTCTCATACATAATTATTACGCCATTGGAAGACGTCTTAAAGGTGTCTAGAAGGCAAAGTATAACCACAGCCTGTAAGACAAAAGACAGCCAGGGTCGTCAATATCGACCTTGGTTAGGTTTGGTTGAGGTTCCTAAAATTAATACGACCGTTAATAACATCAGTTAAACGACACATCATAGCAACAAAGGACGTTGACATCGATAGAAATAATGTTGAGTAGCACTCGCCCTTCCTATGGCATGTTACAGGAAAGTGTGAATTACCACAAATTAATGCGTGAACAAAGTTGACGACAATGCAATTTCCCACTAAAGACACGTCAGAAAGACCAGGATTAAAGGCAAACCGGCCGATGAGAATTTCTCTCAACCAAGCGCTAACAATTTATATGGCGCTCTATCAAGTGACTGTGTTGACTGCTTCCGTGGCTGCATCGAACCTGTTACCAAATTCTGGCTTTGTGCCAAGTTATTGAATCGTGAAAACACTTAAAGCGTGAAATCGAAAGAAACCGTCTGATCTGGTGTTGGCGCGAAATAATATCACCAGAGGGCCCCTGAAACAGATTTATCCATACACCCACCCATCCATCCATCCATCCATCAATCCATCTGTCTCAATTCACATCCTTCTTCCTCTATTTCCCTCTTCCTTCTCCTAATCCTCCAATTCCTCCAACCGTCGTCGATCCTTCATTCTTGTCGTTTATTCCACTTCCATTGAGCGACAGGGATTTCCTCTGACGGATTGACGTAGATGGATGAACGGTAGATGGATGGTGGATGGGTTGTTTTGAGAATGGGGAGATGGTTGGATGAGTGTATGGGTGGCTTGGTGTATGGTGAGGTGGCTGAATGAGTGTATGGGTGGCTTGGTGTATAGTGAGGTGGCTGAATGAGTTTATGGGTGGCTTGGTGTATAGTGAGGTGGCTGGATGAGTGTATGAGTGGTTTGGTGTATGGAGTATGATGGCTTGATTGGTGCGCCTGGTCAAATGGGTGTACAAGTGGATGAATTGATGGGTGAGGAGCACAGAGACCTGCAGAAAGGTGGCTAAGTTTTATCAGATCTTTGTGGCTCAGATGTAGGACCGGAGGGATAGAGAAGGAGAAAGAGAATCAGAAGGAAGAAGGGGGAGGAAATGACGAGCATGAGGCATCGTAATGGAGGAAAAAGATAAGAAGTGTGAGAGGTAGAAAATAAAGAGAGAGGCGGACAGACATACAGACGGACAGAGAGACTGGGTGGGTATGTAGGATGAGGTTTGGGTGGGTTGGTATAGATTAGATAGATCGGTTCAGATGCAAACGAGTGGGTGGGTAGATGGGTGGGTCTGTGGTTAGATGGGAGGGGATGTGTATTAGCTGGAGTGTGGCCATAAAACGAACTGCGCTCGTTGAAAAGGTGGAAAGCATTTTCGCTGATGAACTATAACAATCGGTAAATTGTATCTCAATAGCTCTTAGTCCATTGTTATTGGTTCCTTTGCTGCCAGCATCGAAGCAGAGGCCGAGTCCTCATCTTCGAAGTCCATTATCATATTATCACTGCGTCAGTTTCCAGCCACCCTTCAACTCAGCCGATACAAAGCCCCCCTCCAGCTATTGCTTCTGCGTCACTCGTTTCCACTCAGACCATTCCTCGTTCAAACCCATAGTCTTTTCTATGGCATTATGCTTCCTATTCGTCCTCCTCCTCCTCTTGTTCTTATTCTTGTTCCTCCTCAGCCTCAGTGTCATCATCATCATCATCATCATCATCATCATCATCATCATCATCATCATCATCATCATCATCATCACCACCACCACCAACACCACCACCACCATCACCAGCATCAGCACCATCATCATCATCATCATCATCATCATCATCATCATGACCATCGCCATCATTATCATAGTTGTCGACTTCGTTCCAATCGCCATCACGACCATCCTCCCCACCAACAATGGCAGCATAAACAGTGCAACGTTTGAGGGAAGGGGAGTTTCTAATGGTTGGGGCAACTGTCCGATTCGAAAAACAATGGTTCCTGATAAATTATTGAAGCCCTCAACTTGTCAAAACATCTCAAACGAACGCCATGAACACACAGCACAATGGTTTCCGACGATTATCCCGTTGGTGACTTAGTCGGTCATTTGGTCATTTAATCGGCTACTTTGTCACTTTCGTTGGTTATCTGGGCAATAATTGATACGCCAGTTGACCATTTAGCTGGACATTAGTGGTAACTGAACGGTCATCTAGTCATTTAAATTTGTCATATGGTCGTTTGGTCAGTAAATTTGTCATTTTATCGACCATGGGGTCATTTTGTTAAGTCATGGTATTTGGTCCGTCACATTTAAATAATCAGATGGTCAATTAGTCGAATCAGATGAACTTAATCGGTCAGCTTCTGACCTAATGGGTCAGCTGGTCACCCAGTAGGTCAACTGGTCATCCATAGGTCAACAGGTCCACTCAGTGTGGTCAGTCGGTCATTCAGTGATCAATTGGTCACTCCGTGATTAATTGGTCACGCAGTGGTCAGCAGGTCCCTCAGTGGTCAGCTGATCACTCAATGATCAGCTGGTCTCTCCCAGTAGGTCAACTCATAGGTCAACTGGTCAGTCAGCGGTCAGCAGATCACTTAGTCGGTCAGCTATACCTGAGAGGAAAGCGCAGTGGTCAATGCTTTGCTTACCAGCGTGAATGAGTTGAGTGACGTTGGCGTCAGGTGACAGCATGAGGATGACGTAATCGAGCGGAATGGAACTAACGAGATCCAAGAGAAACCACGTTCGCAGGTAATGCTTAGCGATCTCCCTCGGCTCCAAGATTATGTCGTCAGCGAAATTATCAGCGATTATACCTTTCATACAAAACATCCACACTTGGCATACATGAGTATAATTATTACCGTAATTATTACCACTATTAAAATAATAATAAATATTATTATTATTGCTATCACTATTGTTATTACCATTATAATTATTATTATATATTTATTATTAATATCATTACTATTACTTTTATGATTATCCTATAACTATTATTATTATTACATCATTATTAATATTAATAGTAATATAATTAATCAATTAATGCAATTTATATAGCGCCTCTTCAAATAACTATTCAGAGGGTCCGGTCAAAAAGGAAAGTCTTAAGAAGTTTATAGAAAGAGCCAGACAGGTCGCGCGGGAGAGAGCACAGGTCAGATGAGAGGCTGTTCCAAGCAATGGGACCCACAATTGCGAAAGCTCTATTTTGCCTGATGGCGGTATGAGCATGTGGAACCACTAAGTCGCCTCTAGAGGCCGAGCGAAGAGATCGGCGACCAGAGGAAGCCGAAGTTAAGGTGAACAGATCCCTACGATAGACAGGCTCATTGCCCACAACACAGTGCCAGACAATAGAGGAGATCCTGTCTTGAATGCGCTGCCTAACCGGAAGCCAGTGAAGAACGTCCCGCATGTACGTAGAGATGTGGCCAAATTTAACAACACAACCAAGCAAACGAGCTGCGCCCTTTGAACCCCCTCCAAGGGTAGCAATCGGACCAGTGGGAGCCCACAGAAGAGACAGGAACAGTTATCAAATCGATTAACGATAAAGGCATGAACCAATGTGGCAGCAGAAGATTAGAAGAGAGAGCGGAAAACAACCCGCAACTGGCGCAAGAAATAATAGCAGGAACGAGTTAAATTATAATGCTATTACAATAACTATTACTATTACAATTATTATTATTATTATTATAATTACTTATTATTATTAATATTAATAATAATATTATTATTATTGTTATTATTATAACAGTAATAGTAGCAGCAGTAGTAGTTGCAGTAGAAGTAGCAGCCCAATATAAATTCAAGTGTAAATGGCAGCGTAAATCCCAATCTATATCCCAGCGTACAACCCAGTGAAAATCTCTTTGAAACTCCCAAAAGGGGGCGCATGGAACGTGACTGTTTATTTTCGTTACCTGTTCTGAAATTGATGACTAGATCGAGAAGGAAGACAGTGTCCGAGATTCCGTTGAAGACGATCCAGTGAGTGCTGAGGTCGTCGTTGAAGAAGGAAATAGCGACGGGGAGGATGATCAGATTGGCGATCAACAGGACAAGCATGAACAAATCCCAGTAGAAACTAAATACAAAGCAAAACAAGACATCACTTAGATCATGTACGTCGATTGATGCACGAAGATGGTCAACTCAACCACAAACCAGAATATGACACTCAAACGATAGGACCTCTATTAGACTAACGCAAGATCATTCAGTTCAACGAAGCATTTCGATATTTCGCCCATTATCGTGTAGTTAAAAAATAAAAACGTAAGCTTAAATCTATATAGTCAGTCTATCGTTTGTCGTCTGATATTGTAAACAATTGCATGGTCAACTAGCAACAGATTCTCAAACGACTTAACTTCATGTCCAAGATAATTATACACAATTGACGTTTAAAAACTTCAATTTCGATTCAACCGCAGCCCTGGAGCAAATGCTAATTTCCTTCTCTGCTATTTTCAATGATCTCTCCATGCACTCTGATCCGGTCACCAAAGCAACTTCCCAAAATATCTGATCACGTGTTGTATCAATTGATCAACATTCATATTCCAATGAAAACTGAATCATATTAATTTAAATGACCGCCCCTTCCAAACACAACACCACTTCTAATATTATCATGGAATCCTCATATTTAATAATTAGTAATACAAGGCTTTTGACAAGCTTTGTAGGCTACCTCTACAATCGTTAACATCGACAGCCTTGACACCTGCAAACGCATTCTATCGATGCTATATATTTTCACGAAGCAGATTGACGTCAAATGAGCTTTCTTAACTAGGACTACCAATTTTAACGTGCAATCCTTAAATTCATTTTAATCAGTAAACATCGGCTTGTTCGACTAATTAGTTTTAGTGATTATCTTCTTATATCGAGCGCTCCCTTTGGTGAGTTAACAATATTGCGAATAATCCTAGTGAAGTGAAACTTTTGAATGGAAATTGTTACTCTTTCCTAATACTGTACGAAAGGGCTCCTTCTCTGCCTAAGTGTCGTCATCATCATCCTCATCGTCGTCGTCGTCATCATCATCATACTCGCCACCAGATGCTGCCATTCATTGGTTGAACAAAAGCAGAGCAGTGTAACTTTTGAGGGGAGAAGAGTTTCTAATGATTGTGGCCCAACCTGACTCATCCAAAATGGACCCGACTCTACCCGCCCCGAAATCTGAAGCTAAATATTTGACCCGACCCTTCCGCATGAAGTGCATAACTCGACCAAATTCGATCCGATCCAACTGCCCTTAGTTCAAATTTTGCAAATATTATCTAGTCCAAGTCTTTTACTCCATTTGGCCTATATATAGAGTCAAAAACAAACGGTTTTTATCTATGAAATAAATAATGTTTAACAGTTTAATAATAATAATAATAATAATAATAATAATAATAATAATAGTAACAGCTGTCGCGTTTCGGGGCACTATCGCCAACCATGACAACAACGACGAGTATGACCATTTCCAGACAAAATGCATAAATAGCAATCTCTAAGTCCTTGAAGCATTCTGTATACCTCGGGGCAAATAATAATAATAATAATAATAATAATAATAATAATAATAATAATAATTCTGACACTGTCGCGTCCCATATTAAACACCGCCCCGCCCGCCATGGTATATGAGTGAGTCCGTCTGGTCTTTTTCCATCAGATCAGGTCAAGCCCATCGGCTCCTTGACAGTGGGGATCCCTGCACGGATTAGACTCCTATAAATAAGGTCGTTCAGGGCCGCGTGTCTGGGCCAGCGTTCCAGGCCCAGGCCACATGAGAAACCGTGATATCCGTTTCCCTCGATCAGGACACCGCTGGAGTATATCAGTGGTTGCTGCCGATGCCAAGAAGGCTGGAAGTGCCAGCTAAACCACTGATCGGATGCCCAGTCCTCCTCTTTTGATGGGCAGTTTGGCTTGGAGTCATGCCTCGTCGGTGATAATAAGATTGAGCACCTCAGCGAGGCCCACCCTCAAGGCCATGTCATACTCCTCCAGTTCTTTGTGGCCTTCGCATGGGCAGCTTCTGAGGGTATATAATAGTCGGGTGGCACTCAGCGAGTATGGGAGCAAGATGAGACGCTAGTTTTTCCATCATGCGCAGTAGCTCCACTGTGCGCGCATTCAAAGTGTTCGTCAAGGCCGTATCCGTTGACAGAGGTGCGCCTAGGAGTGTGGCCTCTGAAGGGTTAGTCCATCTGAACTGTCTTAATGGTTTGAAGTCTCTCTGGATATCAGCAGAAGTCGAAATGATCTCGCATTTTGTTCGATTTAGGAAGAGGCCGAGCGGGCGCAGCGGCCGAGAGGGCGGCGAATCTCAAAACTCAGAAATACGCCAAGCTAGCCTCCACGTACGTCTTCACACCGGTGGCATTCGAAACCTTTGCCCCATCAATTCCGAAGGCCAAAGCTTCCTTTCAGAACTGGGAAACAAACTGAGCGTCGTCACTGCGAGCAGAGGGAGACAACTTTCCTTTACCAGCGCATCTCGATGACTATTCAACGCTACAACGCAGTTGCTTTCAATGGAACTTTTGCTGCTCAGGACTCCAACAAGACTCCTACTTCGGACGACATCGTCATTAACTTTCACTTGAAATTGATAAAACCGTTATAATAATAATAATAATAATAATAATAATAATAATAATAATAATATAGTAATAACAATAATAAAAATAATAATAATAATTGTAATAATAGCAACAACAACAACAACAACAGTAGCCATAATAGTTAAAACAACGACATTCATGTTCCGAAATACAAAACTCTAACAAATATAATCGAACATGCTGAAATAAATCATCTAAAATTATTGAAATCAAAGGCGGAGGCGGTGAATACAAGTAACAGATGAAAGAAGACCGCGTAGAGCATCTCTTTGGAATAGACGTGAATGCGTCGGGGAGACAGAAAATCAGCCTCATTAAATCTAATAAAAAAAACATCGCAATCAGTCGTTTATCTGACTATAGCCAAAACTAAATGTAAAATATGGTAATCATGCCTTTCGCGTTTTCAGATTCTGTTTGGACGTATTATAGATACTTCATTACAATAATCAGTGAAACAATAATTATTATTTATTAGTTATTACCTAGGGGCGTACATGTGAAGCAGTGAACACCTGGAATGCAGAAATTGAGAGATTGAATGACTAGTCTTCTAGTCTTTGCAGATGTTTGTGTTGATGGAAAAGGTGCCACGAGGAGCAACTGTGTTATTATTATTGTTGGCATTATTATTATTATTATTATTACAACTACTACTACTACTACTACTACTACTACTCCACCTACTACTACTTCCCCTACTACTTCCCACCACTTCTTCTACTACTACTAGTTAGCCCCGCAACTACTTCCGCTACTTCCACTACTGCTACACTACTTATACTACTTCCTACACTACTTCCACTACTACAAACATAATAATAATTTTTATTTATATTATTATTATTCTTGCTAGTATTATTACTACAACAACTACTACTAATATTATGCATACATACATTCATACTCTAATAAATATAATCGAACATGCTGAAATAAATCATCTAAAATTATTACCGATTAATCTATTAATTAATCGTTAAAATCCATGGTTCTAGCAAGCAACCCTAACTATGTTAATTTACGTCACGTTAGGTTGATTAACTGGTTGCAGGTTAACGACACTGTGTGCTAACGAAGATCGTAGCGTCGCCCTCCTGTTTCATCCCGGCTTGGAACTGGCACTGCCTGAATGCTAGCAGTGGGGGAGTTTAATTGACGTCAATCAGCTTCATGGTGACAAATAGCCTCGACTGATTGCGATTTACTGTAACAGGTGTCTGTACACAGTTTCGCATTTCGGAATGTGTGGAAGTAAAATTGTTTCTGCTGTCACGATTAGGCCTGCTGATATTGCTATGATTATTGATACCATTTCAATAATTATTAAGCTAGAAATAATAGTCGTTTAGCCTACGCTTAGAATTACATAGATATTCGTACGCGATAAAGAAATAACAATCACCGCGTAAGGTCAAATATTATCAAAGGTTGTACGCACATATTATACGTTGATTATACACTTGCCTTTATAAAAATTCTCGCATGGGTGCTCAACAGCTAACACTCATGGGCAAGAGCTACTATCCCCATCAAGTCAATGAAGCAACTTCTCCCCTTTATTTAAAACTTCCCCTAGTTGAGACGAGATATCTCAAAGAAACCTCCTATAATTTTGGATGTAGCATTTGCTCCAGGGTTTCCGCGATGTAGAAGCCCCTGCCTCGGGAGCCGCCAGACCCATGTACTGTATAAGCATACCCTACGTTAGTTCTGTCAGCAAACAAAGAACTACGCCGAGTGTTTACGGCGACACTAGATTTCTGTTTCGATTGTTCAATGAAACGCGAGGATCTGGCCTAAGGGAGTTTAAGTTGAAAGGCTTAGTGAGAAAGGAAGATGAGAACGTGTTGGATGCATCGCCTGGAAGGCATCTCAAGAGTTGAAAGGAAGATGGATTATCGGCGAACAAGAAGTAACAATACCCGTAACCAATTCACGCAACAGAATCAGTGACAGCTTCATTTGCAGCAAGAGCTGTATTAGCCTTCTCATCAGCACGCCATCTTTTGTCATCATGGTAATGATCATCATCATCCTCTTCGATACCACCAACATTGCTATCACCATTGTTATCGAGATTATTGTCATCATCATTATCACCATTACCATCATCATCATCATCATCATCTCCGTAATGACCGTCATAATAATAATAATAATCGTCCTATCTTCTGATAGCGTTGGTTAAACCGGACGAATGACGTGATGGGCGTCTTGCATGGCTGCCGACAACTAACTGCGTCCCCTGTAATAAATCTTATCATCATTCCTTCATACTGTACTTATAATTATACTGCGGTTTGTCAATTTGAAATATAAACGAAAATACTGATTATTATCAACAGTAACTTGGCTGTTATACAAAGGTCTAGACGGCTGACTGAACCTATTCGCCACAGCCTGTGTCGTCGTCTCACATCCTTTCAGCCTCTACCTTTCTGTCATCGTCACCGGCCAAATAGAAAACTCGTAGACGTGAACAGTTTGACGCTGAAAGCAAACACATTGAGTGTCGCTCCAATTCCAGACAACCTCTTCAATTCATTTGAACAGGTCAACTCAGTCATCGCTTGATGATTGTCCCTTCCTCCCTCACCTAAACTTCATTCTCCCATTTCCATTTCCCACTCCTCTCCATACTCGTTCCCTCCCCATTCCATATAGATGAAGTGAGTATGCGTGGTAGTGGCGTTGTTGTTGTAATTGTTGTTGTGGCGAGGGTGGTGGGGGCGGTGGTGTTGGTGTTGTTGTTGGTGGTGGTGGGTGTGATCGTTAAAATGCATGTGCATCATAAAAGTTCGATAATGTTCCATGACCACTGTAGTCTGTAATTTCCAGACATTCCTTGTAAATGGCACTCGGCCCAAAAGCCTTCGATCTGCTGACCGTGCATTGATCGAGGGCAATAGGAAGGGAAGTGGAAGAAGGGGAAAGGATGGGAGAGGATGGAGGGGAGGAGCAGGAACAGAAGCGAGGAGGGACCACGAGTGGACGATCCAAAGACCGATCTGACTCCCTGACCTATAGTCTGTCGGGGTCAACTGCGTCGAGTTGGAGTCGGGTGCAGATGTTACGACGAGTTCAATGACTCCAAGAGATAGAGAGAGAGAGACACAGAATAAGACAGAGTGAGATATCTGCAGCCACCGAGAATGAGAGAGATAGCGGCAGACAGTCACTGAGAGAAAGACATACAGAGGAGCAGTGATATACAATGGATACAGCCAAAGATACACCGGAATGTCACAACAAACAGCACTTGGGAGACCAGTGTCTGCCCAGTGACCTGAGACAAATGTGTAACCATCTCTGCGTCCGATCGGGATATCTCCGTGAACACACAATGCAATATATCCCCAGAAAAGCATATAACTGAGGAATCTGCTACACAAACGTAGACAAAACTTTTGAAATAATTATGAACATTAAATCTGATATAAAACTGTGAGTCTAACGACAAATAATGAACATTGTAATAATGATATTAAAACGTCGTGACTTTAGAATATAAAATATCAGGGCCGGCAAAAATAACTTAACAGGAAGGGAGCAGCTTTCTAAAATCGCCTTTGAAGCCCAGCGACATCACAACGATCGATGAGTCAAGATCCCTTATTTATGATCACGCTCTACCAAGTACCAGAGCAATGAACTATATATCCACAAACATAGAACTGAGCTCATCTCGAATTATGCCACGATATATACACAAACAGAACTTAACCCATTCTCACCCAAATCATAATATCCAAATTATATTATCCAACAATATAACCACGAACATAGAACTCAACTCATCTCAGATAATCCCACAATATATCCATCACCACAGCACTTAACTCATCCCAGACGATCCCATGCTCCTGGGATAGATGAGGAAGCGCTCCCTTGCTCATTAATCAGAATACATCCTCAGTCACTTCTCTCTCTTCTTCTTCCTCTTTTTCGCAAGAGAAGCGCAATGATCCGTTACATGTGACTGATTATAAGGGGATGTTTTCCATCAGCAACTGCTTCCCGCAAATAGCTTCTGCTTTCGTGACCCATCGCTGGACTTTCCGCTTGACCTGCGACGGTGATTGATGCCTTCCTTGCCTCCCTTCAGCCTTTCCTTTCCCCTAAGACGTTATCTCCAACCGTTATAGGGCTACGACCGCCTCTATTCTTTAAAGCATCTCTCAGGCAGTTATATAAACGGAGCGTAGGCTGTATAAATTCACCAAGGCATTATACGGTTATACAGGCCACGACCGGAATCGATGTCTGGTTGAGCAAGACCCATTTTGGTCAGACCGCGAACACTAGCTGTGTCTCATAAACTTGCAATGAAATTCACATCATACAACTGGGTCATTTGGTTATCTGTCTCGGGTCAGTCCTGGGACGTAAATGTTCTTGATGAACGAGCTTTTACGACTGTAATGTTATGCATTGTAATATAATGTAATATGATGTAAATCTTCGACAATTTCTCATCGCGACGTAGAAGCCCATGCCTCAGGAGCCGCCATACCCATGTACTGTATAAGCATACCCTACGTTAGTTCTGTCAGCAAACAAAGAACTACGCCACAAAAGCCACGTCAGGGAGACCAGCTAATTCATGAGCGCTTTATGCCAAATCAATAGCCAAGCTTATATGAACATCAAATCTGATATAAAACTTCGTTTCGTACCGGTGCCAGGTAAAAAAATCTCGGCAGAGGATTACTGCGCCTGTTTTTGCTTTCTTCTATTATGTGATCGTCCGCTCTGTCACTTGTGTCCGGTTTCTCATTCTCAACTGTAGACCTCACTCAATCGCTTATCTAAATTATCTCCCGTGGACTGTCTACCTGTTTTGGGAGACAGTACTTCCGGATACTGATTACAATCTTGGTTTTTGAAGTGCCATCGATTGATGAATTAACTGTACGTTAAACACCAGCGGCGTGACACAGGTTACAACTTACAATTACGTGAAACGAACACCAATAACCTCATGCGACGCATATATAATTCCTTCTCAGTATAGTTGGTCCCTTGCTCTGGAAAGAGGCTCTTGTTGGCGTTGCGCTTGTCGGAAGCCTGAATCATTTTATGCTCGCCTGAAAACTGCTCCTTTCAGCCGTGCTGTGATCGGAAGAGCTCCCGAGTAGTAGCCTTGAAGGGCACTATATAAATCGTTGGAATGAAAGAATGAATATAGCATGTGGTGTATATGCGATAAGACTACATCGATTTACATAGTGAGGCACGTCGAAACAAGGTCAACTGAGTAATGGTATGATTTGGTACGACATGGTATGGTATTGGATGGTCATAGCATGGTATGGTATTGGATGGTCATAGCATGGTATGGTATTGGATGGTCATAGCATGGTATGGTATTGGATGGCCATAGCATGGTATGGTATTGGATGGTCATAGCATGGTATGGTATTGGGAAGTAATTCTAAGCATTTTCTCCACTACCGGCGATGAACTGGAGTATCCAGAATTCGCGGAGATTGATTGATACTCGACCGATGATGGAAGAGAGCATTAGGAGTTGGATCAGAGGCGGTTCTGTTGCCAAGCAAGGCTCATGATATATGAAGGCAATTAAGGGCGACCTCGAAATCCGTTTAACCCAAGATCATTGAAAGCAATTTAGGAGGCTCTCTATATCTCTTTAACCCAAGATTACTGCAGGCAATTTAGGGCGCTCTTGAAATCCGTAGACCCAAAATTATTGAGGGCAATAACCCAAGATCATTAAAGGCAATAAAAGAACTTTCTGCAAATCCGTTTAACTCAAGATTATAGAAGGCAATTAAAGAACATTCCGTAAACCAGTTTAACCCTAAATTATTGAAGACAATTACCAAAGATTATGGGAGCAATAAAGAGCATACTGGAAATACGTTAAATCCACCATCAACACACAAATCGCCCCTTCTACCACCATTACCATCACCGTCTCCATCACTATCACCATTATCACAGCTACCACCATAACCTATACCACCATTAACACTATAGCTACCACTGCCATTATCACTATCACGAAGTGATGAGCAACAAAGTATTGAACATAGAAATTTATTTTCAAAATAGAGAATGACATTTTACTTTGTATTTTCCAAATACTGCAAAATACAACGGAAGTGTTTCTTGAAAGCATTTTAAAAATAGCTTTTAAAAGTATTTTGGATAATTCCAAAATAATTTTTCGAAATACTTTTCCAAAATACTTTTTTTAACAACATTTCAATATAGCCAAGTTGTTAGAATTAATAATCCTATACTCACTGTCAAAACCAATGCTAAATATTGTTCTCTTGTCCTCTCCTCCGATGCCAAATTGTCGGGTGTATGGAACAAACTTGATTGTTCACAGTCTAGAGAGTTCATTCAGACAGCTTGGGGTGGCAAACTGTCACCTCTGTGGCCAGTCGCTAGAACAGTTACTATGATTCTCGTAGAAGTCTCTTGATGCATTCTCCAGCCATATTGGCTCAATTCTGCACATCCATAGAACAGCCATTTTTTAAGGGTTTTGAAATTGCTTTCATCAAGGAGGACATTGATGTTTTTTCCCACTTAGCTCAAGGTCTTGATCAAGGTCTTGATGGTGACTTGAACCCGGAGAGTTATATGGGTTTCCGTATTCCGACTTTGCTTCACCTGCAGCCCATCTACGAACAGCTGTCGCGTAGTGATTGTTTAAAATGTTGCATGCCATTAGTATCTATCTGCCATTCTGGCTGACACCAGTAAGTGCTTATGTCACTACCTGAAGTTCTCCGATTCTACTCAGTACGCTGCCCTGGCATCAATCACACACCCATCCTTTAAGCTTCGATGGGATAAGACTATAGAAACAAGTTAAAGTAAGAATGTGGGTTTTTCGGGACCCTCTTTTATCAGGTAGATGGCGCAATCGTTTCATTTCCTTAAGAGATTTTTGATTACATATCATTGCTGAAGTAAACTTGCCGCAGTGGAGCTCGTCAAGGAGGACTCGTTCGAGTGGTAAAACGATATTCAAATTTTTGTATTTTTTCTCAATTTTTGAGTCTGGTCCGTAAACATTTGATACATTGCATTGTCATGCAAGCCTGAAATGTGAGCAAAATTTCAGCACTGTAGGTCGATGGGAACATACCTGAAAAAGAGTTGAAAGAAGTCGTACCGACCGTGACAAACTTTACGCAAGCCAAGTTAAATAAAAGAGGGTAATAAATAGCAAATCAGGGGCTTATTCCTCAAAACCTTACGATTTTCAGCTGAGAGGGAACGGCATGAAGATGTTGCAACTCCCAGAGGTTCTGATTAAGTGGTTAGATTCCAAGACTTTGGACTTATTTATCTTTATGGAAATTGTTGATGGAGAGTCAAGAACAGCTCTTAATTCACAGGTTTTGCAATACTTAGAGGACAGCGACAGAGCACTCGGTTCTTTAGAGAGATATAAAATGGTCCACATTGTGTTCAGAGAATTTAACATAGGACTGCTGCAGTTGAAAGGTTGTTTAGTTTTGGAGGATTGATATGCTCAGTCAAGCCGAATCGTCTGCGCCCACAAATGTTTGAGAAAATTCTCCTTCAACGCGTAATCAGCAGCTGCTTTATATAGGGGCAATGAAGTAAGTCAGTGTCTGATAAAACTAGTTGACACTTTTTAAACTATTGCGCACTTGGTCTAGTCAAACAAACTGCTAACTGGCAAGAAAAGTAAATGTTGATACTTGTCTGTCTGACCGCCTAGACTGTCTTTATCATAACCGTTACACGGAAGAGTGTAATATCTTTCCTTCTGAACATTGTTCTGATTTTCCATTCCTGCTGATTAATTTAGACAGTCCAAAAAAAGATAACTAAATGTGAGGTCTATTTTGTTCAGATAAATCATAAGAAGCTATTATGTCAAGTGCACAGAACATTAATGCAGTGCAAAATTTAAACACTACTAGTGAGTACGGATGAAAGTATAAAATGTTGGTTTCACAAAAACATTTTCAAAAGTATTTTCAAAAGTAGTTTGACAACACTATCTCATTTTTTATTTTCAAAATACTTTTCAAAAGAATTTTGCCCATCATTACACCATAATCGCTTCCTCCTCCGTGGAACACACTCCTTTCTACTGATTTTGACATCATTAGATTCCGAACAACCCAACAACAGAACGAAAGATATAGTAACAGAGAAATTATGATCAAAGGCGGAGGCGGTGAATACAAGTAACAGATGAAAGAAGACCGCGTAGAGCATCTCTTTGGAATAGACGTGAATGCGTCGGGGTGACAGAAAATCAGCCTCATTAAATCTAATAAAAAAAACATCGCAATCAGTCGTTTATCTGACTATAGCCAAAACTAAATGTAAAATATGGTAATCATGCCTTTCGCGTTTTCAGATTCTGTTTTGACGTATGATAGATACTTCATTACAATAATCAGAGAAACAATAATTATTATTTATTAGTTATTACCTAGGGGCGTACATGTGAAGCAGTGAACACCTGGAATGCAGAAATTGAGAGATTGAATGACTAGTCTTCTAGTCTTTGCAGATGTTTGTGTTGATGGAAAAGGTGCCATGAGGAGCAACTGTGTTATTATTATTGTTGGCATTATTATTATTATTATTATTATTATTATTATTACCACTACTACTACTACTACTACTCCACCTACTACTACTTCCCCTGCTACTACTAGTTAGCCCCGCAACAACTTCCGCTACTTCCACTACTGCTACACTACTTATACTACTTCCTACACTACTTCCACTACTACAAACATAATAATAATTATGTTTGTAGTAGTGAAACTCACTGCTCACTGCTCAGGAGTCCAACGAGCAGGGCTACTCCGGACGACATCATCACTAATTATTATATATATTACTTTTCTTGCTAGTATTACTGCAACAACTACCACTAATATTATGAATACATGCATACGTGCATATATACATTATATACATATATATATACATATATAAAAATACGTGCATGCATACATACATACATACATACATACATACATATATACGTACATACATACGTGGAATCGTGCATATATACATACTATGCACATGCGTGCGTGCGTGCGTACAAACTCACAGAGCGTGCATGGCTTGAAATTGAATCTGGGGCTTAAGATGCTAATGAAATCTTGGTCCGGAGAAAAAGTCCAATACGGAGATGGAAGAGAAAATCCAACTACAATTGAACTGGTGTCCTAAGCCTTCTCAATCTTCTTCTCCTCCTCCTTTCCTTCCTCGCCATTCTCATCCACCAACTCCTTATCGTACCCCTCCTAGTCTAACCCTCATCTAACTCGCTCCCCTATCCTTCTTTTTTCCATTACACTTCAGGTTCATGTGGCTCTCTCCTCTAATTCTTCTCTCTTCCTCCTTCTCTTCCTTCTTCTCCTCCTCCTCCTACTCCTCCTCATTCTCTAAGTTCCGCTCCTCTGCTCATTTTGCTTCCTCTCATCCGCCTCACTCAATTGCCTTCTTCCTTCTCTCCTTTCTCCTCTCATATCTCTCTACATCGAATTTCGCCTCCTCTTTCCTCTCCTCCTTATCCTCTTCCTCCCCTTCTTTCCTAATCTTCATCCTTTACCTCCTCGCCCCAGTCTCTGCAACGCGGAGCATCCGCACGGATCACTTGTCCATCCAAGCGGTCAACCCAATCGCCTGAACCTATTGATTGAAGCAATTATCCTTATTAGCCAACCAATCACCTCAAGAGACGAGAATCACGTGATCATTCATTATACTTCAATATTAGGATCAACTGGCGGTCATTTGGAGAGTGACAATCGGTCAGCCAACCAGATATGTAGTTTGGATCAGTAACTCCACAGTAGGCTTATACAGTCATTCACTCCAGCACAAACTTACTCATTAACTAATTCATTCGCTCATCCACTTACTCACTCACTCAATAACTTGCTCACTTACTCACACATAATATATTCACTCACTCCTTAACTAATTCACTCATTCAATCCTCACTCGCACACTATTTAGTTGCTAACTCACCTCTCACTCACTCACTCATTCAATTCCTCTCTCACTTTACACTCACTCATTCAGCTGATCACTCACTTCTGACTCACTTCTGACTCATTCACTCGCTCACTTATCACTCACTTTCACTTACTCACTAACTCATTCGGTTGATCACTCACTCATTGAGTTGCTCATTGAGTTGCTCCCTCACTTCTCACTCACTCACTCCGTTCCTCACGCATTACGTTCCTTACTCAAACGTTCACTCACACTCATTCGCTCGAACAACTCATCCACCAACTCAATGCCACCCACCCACCAACTCACGCGCTCATCTATTCCCTCTGCCACCCAATCAATCATTCAACCACTCAACCTATCAATCAGTCAATCAACGAATCAAGTAATCGGGCGGTTGTCACGGCAATCACCAATCCTCATCACGTTCATCATCCATCAGCATCCAATCTCCACAGCATCCAACCTCCACAGCATCCAATCTCCTCAGCATCCAATCTCAACAGCATCCAATCTCAACAGCATCCAATCTCCTCAGCAGCCAATCTCCACAGCATATAATCTCCATCCAATTCCATCCAATCTCCTCAGCATCCAATCTCCATCCAATCTCCTCAGCATCCAATCTCCTCAGCATCCAATCTCCACAGCATCCAATCTCCTCAGCATCCAATTTCTTAAGCATCCAATCTCCTCAGCATCCAATCTCCACAGCATCCAATCTCCTCAGCATCCAATTTCTTAAGCATCCAATCTCCTCAGCATCCAATCTCCTCAGCATCCAATCCCCACAGCATCCAATCCCCACAGCATCCAATCTCCATCCAATCTCCATCCAATCTTTTCAGCATCCAATCTCCATCCAATCTCCATCCAATCTCCTCAGCATCCAATCTCCACAGCATCCAATCTCCTCAGCATCCAATTTCTTAAGCATCCAATCTCCTCAGCATCCAATCTCCTCAGCATCCAATCTCCTCAGCATCCAATCCCCACAGCATCCAATCCCCACAGCATCCAATCTCCATCCAATCTCCATCCAATCTCCTCAGCATCCAATCTCCATCCAATCTCTTCAGCATCCAATCTCCATCCAATCTCCATCCAATCTCCTCAGCATCCAATCCCCACAGCATCCAATCCCCACAGCATCCAATCTCCATCCAATCTCCATCCAATCTCCTCAGCATCCAATCTCCATCCAATCTCCTCAGCATCCGATCTCAACAGCATCCAATCTCCTCAGCATCCAATCTCCACAGCATCCAATCTCCATCCAATCTCCTCAGCATCCAATCTCCATCCAATCTCCTCAGCATCCAATCTCCATCCAATCTCCTCAGCATCCAATCTCCATCCAATCTCCTCAGCATCCAATCTCCATCCAATCTCCTCAGCATCCAATCTCCATCCAATCTCCTCAGCATCCAATCTCCATCCAATCTCCTCAGCATCCGATCTCAACAGCATCCAATCTCCTCAGCATCCAATCTCCACAGCATCCAATCTCCATCCAATCTCCTCAGCATCCAATCTCCATCCAATCTCCTCAGCATCCAATCTCCATCCAATCTCCTCAGCATCCAATCTCCATCCAATCTCCTCAGCATCCAATCTCCATCCAATCTCCTCAGCATCCAATCTCCATCCAATCTCCTCAGCATCCAATCTCCATCCAATCTCTTCAGCATCCAATCTCTTCAGCATCCAATCTCCTCAGCATTCAATCTCCTCAGCATTCAATCTCCATCCAATCTCTTCAGCATCCAATCTCCTCAGCATCCAATCTCCATCCAATCTCCATCCAATCTCCATCCAATCTCCATCCAATCTCCTCAGCATCCAATCTCCATCCAATCTCCATCCAATCTCCATCCAATCTCCTCAGCATCCAATCTCCATCCAATCTCCATCCAATCTCCATCCAATCTCCTCAGCATCCAATCTCCATCCAATCTCTTCAGCATCCAATCTCTTCAGCATCCAATCTCCTCAGCATCCAATCTCCATCCAATCTCTTCAGCATCCAATCTCCTCAGCATCCAATCTCCATCCAATCTCCATCCAATCTCCTCAGCATCCAATCTCCATCCAATCTCCATCCAATCTCCTCAGCATCCAATCTCCATCCAATCTGCTCAGCATCCAATCGTCTCAGCATCCAATCTCCACAGCATCCAATTTCTTAAGCATCCAATCTCCTCAGCATCCAATCTCCTCAGCATCCAATCTCCTCAGCATCCAATCTCCACAGCATCCAATCTCCATCTAATCTCCTCAGCATCCAATTTCCTCAGCATCCAATCTCCATTCATTCTCCTCAGCATCCAATCTTCTCAGCATCCAATCTCCACAGCAACCAACCTCCACAGCATCTAATCTCCTCAGCATCCAATCTCCACAGCATCCAATCTCCATCCAATCTCCATCCAATCTCCTCAGCATCTAATCTCCATCCAATCTCCTCAGCATCCAATCTCCTCAGCATTCAATCTCCTCAGCATCCAATTTCTTAAGCATCCAATCTCCTCAGCATGTCAATCTCCTCAGCATCCAATCCCCACAGCATCCAATCTCCATCCAATCTCCATCCAATCTCCATCCAATCTCCTCAGCATCCAATCTCCATCCAATCTCCTCAGCATCCAATCGTCTCAGCATCCAATCTCCACAGCATCCAATTTCTTAAGCATCCAATCTCCTCAGCATCCAATCTCCATTCATTCTCCTCAGCATCCAATCTTCTCAGCATCCAATCTCCACAGCAACCAACCTCCACAGCATCCAATCTCCTCAGCATCCAATCTCCTCAGCATTCAATCTCCTCAGCATCCAATTTCTTAAGCATCCAATCTCCTCAGCATGTCAATCTCCTCAGCATCCAATCCCCACAGCATCCAATCTCCATCCAATCTCCATCCAATCTCCATCCAATCTCCATCCAATCTCCATCCAATCTCCTCAGCATCCAATCTCCATCCAATCTCCTCAGCATCCAATCGTCTCAGCATCCAATCTCCACAGCATCCAATTTCTTAAGCATCCAATCTCCTCAGCATCCAATCTCCATTCATTCTCCTCAGCATCCAATCTTCTCAGCATCCAATCTCCACAGCAACCAACCTCCACAGCATCCAATCTCCTCAGCATCCAATCTCCTCAGCATTCAATCTCCTCAGCATCCAATCTCCTCAGCATCCAATCTCCATTCATTCTCCTCAGCATCCAATCTCCTCAGCATCCAATCTCCATTCATTCTCCTCAGCATCCAATCTTCTCAGCATCCAATCTCCACAGCAACCAACCTCCACAGCATCCAATCTCCTCAGCATCCAATCTCCTCAGCATTCAATCTCCTCAGCATTCAATCTCCTCAGCATCCAATCTCCTCAGCATCCAATCTCCATTCATTCTCCTCAGCATCCAATCTCCTCAGCATCCAATCTCCATTCATTCTCCTCAGCATCCAATCTTCTCAGCATCCAATCTCCACAGCAACCAACCTCCACAGCATCCAATCTCCTCAGCATCCAATCTCCTCAGCATTCAATCTCCTCAGCATCCAATCTCCTCAGCATCCAATCTCCATTCATTCTCCTCAGCATCCAATCTCCTCAGCATCCAATCTCCATTCATTCTCCTCAGCATCCAATCTTCTCAGCATCCAATCTCCACAGCAACCAACCTCCACAGCATCCAATCTCCTCAGCATCCAATCTCCACAGCATCCAATCTCCTCAGCATTCAATCTCCTCAGCATCCAATCTCCTCAGCATCCAATCTCCTCATCAGTTGAATCTCCATCACAACAGAAGGTAATGCAGAGGCCAAGACATTGTCATCAAGAAACATTTTTTCTATGTGCGTCCGTCTGCCTATATATCTGCCTCTTTGTCATCAATCAATCAAACCTTCCATCAATCAAACCTTCCATCAATCAAACCTTCCATCCATCCATCCATCCATCCATCCATCCATTCATCTCTCTGTGTCTTTTTGTCTGTCTGTCTCTCGGTCTCCCTTTGCTTCTCTCTGTGCCTGCCTCCGTATGTCAATCTCGTTGTCTATCTCTGTGTACCTTTATCCATCTGCCTATTTGTCCGAGTGTGTCTACATGTGTGTGCAAATCTGCCTGTTATACTCTTTGTTTCTGTTTCTCTCAACTTCCCTTCACCTCTAGCTTGATGACTGCTTCTGCCTGTGTTTCTGCCTGTCTGTCTGTCTGTCTGTCTGGCTGACTGACTATTTGTCTTTTTCCTTTATCACCTACAAGCAGCCGCAAAAGTTAACGGCCCAATAACAATCACTGAGTCCATCAAAGAATCCGGTGCAGTCACAAAGAATGTTGCCGAGAGCTGAACAATAATCATAAGACAAAGGGAATTCCACGCAATCACCCGGTTCCACGTCGATCCTTTTATGACGCCTTAGTTCACTCTTGGGTTAATGAATCTGATGCAACGTTTGCTCTAAGCACATTAGCAACAGGAGCAAGACGAACAGCAACATAACAATAAAATAATGATAATGATGATGATGATGATAACAATAATTAAAATAATAATGATACTAATAATAGTAAAATAATGTAAGTCTATGTATACATGCATGTATGTGTGTATGCGTACATTTATTCATTCGTATATACACATGTCACATGCATACACAATAATAGTAAAATAATGTACAATAATAGTAAAATAATAATAATAATAATAATAATAATAATAACAGTTAATGCCTGGTTGAGACGTAATCGTTGCAGTAAACCCAATTTCTCAGTCTCTGGACAATTTTTTTATCATCGGGGGATCAGAACTACCTCGGGGAAAAATAATAATTATGTTAATAATATCAATAATGATGATAATGATGATGATGATGAGAATAGCAATACAAATACTTTCTTCTGAGGCACTTTACGTTTTGGATTTCCCTGAATTGGTTAAATTTTTAAAAAGCAACATTTCCAGCCTACTGTGAAGGACCACAACTTATATTCTTAGTTAAGGAAGATATTCATAAAACTAATAATTAGAGCACGATGAAGAAGAAAGAGCCAGGAGAGAGAATGGTAAAAACAAGAAGCAATAAGAAGAAGAAGAAGAAAGAAGAAAGTCAACAACACATCTTTCTGTAGAAAGCAAATGCACAAAAATTCCACGACTGCCTTCAACAAGAAGGTTATTAACTCCGCTAATGGAAGGGTAAGTCTAAAGCCGTGGTAAGGACGGCGTCATCAATCAACCTCGTCACGACACAGTGTCGTCGTTAAATAGAAACGTGTCACACTTAATTGTTACACATAAAATTGAAAGTCATGACTCCCCAATTCCATACTAAGGCGATGTAGGTTTTATAACCGCTGAGGACTCTAATAATGACCTACTGGTTGCTGAGCATCCTAAGATGGGGTCGCTTGATTCACCCTCATTTGCAACCCCTCCCTACTTCTCTTGTTAATCGTTTGATGGTTAAGCTTTGGCGCTGTATGGCGGGAGCTTTCAGCAATTTCCATACATTCTAACTCATTTAATTTACATTTTACTCTACATTTTAATCAGTTGCCCTAGTGTGCGCATGATCAGAGAGTTTAAGCCAGGTTAACTTCGATACTGTACGCACTCTGACAGTGCCAGTTCCGAGATAGGATAAAAGGACTGGGCGATGCTACTCTAATGATCTATGCTATCACGAAGTGTCATTAAACTGAAAAAACTAATACCTTGAATTAATTATTTCCAATCAATCCAACTATCTCAACTGCGTCACTGCTCGTACTTTGACAGTGCCAGTCCCAAGACTGGATAAAGGAGGAGGGCGGCGCTAATGATCTACGTAGTCAAGCAGTGTCGTTTAACTGAAACGACTAATAAGTAAGATCAATTTTTTCCTCGGTTTTTAGTCTCATAAAACGAGGGGGGATACCCGGACAGTGCAACTCTGATGATCTGAAGTGTTGACCGCACATCCTAAGGAAGGTAATTGACTCAATAGATCAGTCGTCGTTACTTTCAAAGTCGACCATTAATCAGGGACTGGATCCATCGACTCTTGGTCGCCAGCGCCCATCAGAGACCAATTGACGGATAAAAGGAGCTTAAGGATCGATGCGTAGAGAAACAACGCGAACGAAATGAATCACGATGGATACGAACCTGAAGCATGTATGATCAGAAGGAAATCGAGATTCAACAGAAGGACAGACAGAGGGTCAAACAGACAGACAGACAGACAGACAGACAGACAACAGACTGACTGACAGTCACATAGACATACAGACAGACATACATAAAGATACTTGAGACTCGTTTGTACTCTATATACAGACGGAGGCAAGAAGATACACAAAGGCAGAGATAGAGAAAGAGACAGACAGACATAGGTAAGCAGACGAAAGAGACAAAAGCGCAAAATTGCTGACTGACTGACTGACCGACCGACTGACTGACTGATTGACTGACTGACTGACTGATGGACTGATTCACTGACTGACGGACTGACTGACTGACGGACTGACTGACCGACTGACTGACTGACGGACTGACTGACCGACTGACTGACTGACTGACTGACTGACTGACTGACTGACTGACTGACTGACTGACTGACTGACGGACTGATTGACTGACTGACTTGCATACTCACTGAATGAAGGACATGCTGTACTTGCAGACGCATAAATCAGAGAGATGGACTGACTCAAGACGCGTCTGAAGATATTGATATACGAAAATATGAATTATGAAAGGATATAGACAGACATAATCTATAGATAGACAGACGGAGACAAGAAGACACAAAGACGCACAGACAGAGACAGACAAACGCTCCAGGCAATCTCTGATGATTACGGTACTAGTGGGATTTCCCCTTCAGCTTAACATCGCTGAACTGTCATTTATACATTTAATCTAAATATATGAACCACAATTCCCTGTAACAACCTCTGCAGTAAAATTACGCGAACAGAAAAAGCTACAAAGATGCATTTATAAATTATATAGCGCCTTCGGTTTGCAACTATCCATATTGAACGACGCCCTAACTGCATGGCAGACTACACACAGGCTTTGCATTCCCAACTGAAATCCCACATCGTCAAAAATTCCAATCAAAATCCATGTGATCCTCTGCCCTCCAAGCATTCTTGTACTTAACGAAACCCGTTTCATCAGCCCTTCTTCTTCTTCTGTCTCCTGTCTGTGTTCTCTCTGACATCTCGAATCGGATCTACACTTGACATTTCTCGAATATGACGCAGCGCCCGTGAATAAATTGAGGCCCTGCTCTTGGCTCTTGAGTGGCGTGCCTTAGAAATGATAAGTTTACAGTTACTATTTTGGAAAGAGAAAGAGAGGGACAGATACAGAGAGAAGCACAAAGATAAACAGAGAGAGGCAGAGACAGAAACTGTGAGAGATAGAAAGAGAAACAGAGATAGACATGGAGACAAACAGAGAGTAAGACACTGAAATAGATAGAGACAGATCCTGCGAGACAGAGACTGTTGGACAGAGACAAACAAAGGCAGAGAGAGAGAGACAGAGAGAGAGACAGAGAGACAGATACGGAGACAGAGGGAGAACACGTGGCCATTATGTACCCCTCTCTTGCTCTGGGACCCATGCTGGTAACGGTGGAAGGGGGAAGGGCAGACCTCTCGGTCCGTGCATACGGAATGAATCGACCGGAAGGCCCTGCTCGGCGGAGAAAGCGGATTACAAGTGATCATTAATTTCCATTTGTCCATCAAAGCCAAAGCTGTTGAGACGATTGTCAAGCGACGTAGACACGACCTGCATCGTAAAGTAACAGACGATAATCACGTGACAGCCGTTATGGCTGCAGAGCTGTGTGCTGAGTGAAAACCGAAACTTTTCTGAAGACTGCAACGACTCGTCTAATACAATGATTTGTTGCGCTCTCGTCATAATAATTGATAGGCTACAGTGAAAAGATCGAGAATTTACTGTATCTGCGTAGCTATGTGTTCCTCTCTCTCCCCCTCACTCTCTGTTTGTCTCCCTTTCTGCATGTGTGCATCAAAGTGTGTGTGTGTTCGTCTGTGTACGTCTGCATGAGTCTGTGCGTGTGTTTCTGCGTGTCTGTCTGTGCGCCGGTGTGTCCAATTTGCCTGCGTACCTCTGAGTGCCTGTCTGGTTATGTGTCTGCGTATATGTGCGTCTGTCCAACTGTGTGCCTGTATGTTGGTGTCTGTCAGTCTATTTGTCTGTCTGGAACCCAATGACATATAAATCAGGTGATGCAGGGCTCAGTTGGTTTGGTCGACTCCCAAAATCCTGTCTCTCTTCTTTACTTGAATAACCGCTATTTACGAGATGCGCTAAATAAAGTCTGTGGAAAGCTGCGACGACGAACCCCGCATTAGTAATACCTTTATCTGTCTGTCTCTCCATCTGTCTGTCTCACTCACTCTCTGTATTTCTGTATCTGTCTTTCTCTGTCTCTATCTCTCTGTGTCTGCGTGGATCCGGTTGTCTCTGTCTGTCTGTTTCTCTCTCTATCTCTCTCTATCTCTCTCTGTCTCTGTCTGTCTGTCTCTCTATAGAGAGAGAGAGAAAGAAAGAGAGACAGACAGACAGACAAACAGACAAACAGACAGACAGTCTCCCTGCCTCACTCACTCACTCTGTCTCCGTCCTTTTTGTTTTCTCTGACAACCGGACCTTCATTTGATTTCTCTTGACAACCCATCTCACTAGACGCAGAACTCGCGAATAAGCTGGTGCCCTGCGCTTGACTTCTATGTAACGCTTTAGAAAGCCGGACTTGCTTACTTGACCAGCTTGACCAATGTGACTAATCACTGACTGCATTCGAGAGTTTTTGCGGGTAATCCTCGCCGTTTAAGACTTGGGGCAACTCTATGACATGACACTCTGTGAATCAAACTAACTGGCAGAGAGAGGGTATAGGGATGAGCATGTCTGGCCCACAGCCAGGATCTCATGGTTTCTTCTACTATTCACTCCACACCGTTTAACCAGTTAAAAGCTATGTGGCGGCAGTCACTTCCTTCTAATTTACTCTTAAAGGCTAAAAAATAGCCGACTTAAACGAAAAATAAATTGCCTGTGTGAGGACGAAGTGGCGAAATGTCCACAGCAAATTCATTGAAAAATGATCAGAGAGTCGACGCCGTTATAAGGTCCTTATGCAAAACCGAATACATTTACATTTGGCATTTCCATACATTGCTAAACGTATTCAGTGCACACGGTTGAATTAAATCTGAACTCTTCAGCTGAACTGTACAACATTTAATTTACCGATTACCACATCTACCCACAGCCTCGTTCTTTCTTACCATGCGTTCATGTCATTTGTGCTTTACGCTACTCTCCATTCCATCCTTGCCCGAATTTATATTTTTTTACATAATACAACCTTATACACATAATTATAGTGTCTGGTTGACGTTCGTTTAAAAGTGAAATGGTTGTCGACTCGAAATAACATAATATATATATATATATATATATATATATATATATATAATACACATGATATATATTATACATGATATATATTATATATATATATGCTCGGGCCCGTGGATAATTCAATATAATATATAATTACAACATATATATTATATATACATATGCCTATACACGGAACATCGATAATTTGATTTTCTGTCTCTTCTAATATATATAGATTGATCGCCGTTAGGGACAGACATCGTCGCCGGATCTGGAGCTACATAAATCGATGGAAATACCCAATGGCATTCGAGTTTCAGTTTCGATCGGTCTTAGCACCTTTGACTCGAAAACTAAATTCACAATGGAGTATATAAAATGAAATCCCCAAGCCCCTCGCAGGGATATATTATAGGCCTACGAGGGACTTGGGGATTTCAAGGGGCATCTTACCCCAGAAGTCATTAGAATAATTCCTCTATGTGTTCCTTCAACTTAAACTTCCATTGGAGCCTCATGACTTCGGACAACAACTGCACGATGGAAATAAAGGGAAGAATTAATACAGTGATGGCAAGCTTAAATAACGGAGAATCGAGACAATAAGATACCTTACCAAACTGAAGATATTGAAAACATGTGTACTTAGTACAGCACTATATAAGCCTGAGGGGTCTGGCCCGTCTGGGGTTAAAGAAAACGGATATAAAAATGATGTGAACGTTTGAAATGTACTGATATATATATATATATATATACATAGAAGGATTTTACTGCAGTCAGCAACAGAACTGGACGCAAAGAGTAACAAACGCTGAAGTAAGAAGAAGACTAAACATCAAAGAGAATATCATGCAAACCATAATCAAACGAAATTGGGACTATTTGGACACATTGTCAAACGAACAATAAGAGAAAATAAAGAGTGTAATGAGATGAATTTTGGAGGGAACAGAAAGAAGAGGAAGACCTTGTAGAGAATGGCTTGATGGCATAGAAGACTCGTGTGGAACCGATTTACACAACTTATTGCAGTTAACCCAAGACAGAGGAGCATAGAAAGCAATGGTCAAATGTGCTGTGTACATCTACCCATGGATGATGATGATGATGATGATGACGACGACGACGAAGACGACGACGATGATGACGACGACGACGACGACGAAGACGACGACGATGATGATTTCTATGTAAGACCCTCCATTTCTTGGGTGGAGCATTCGCACCAAGGCTTCCGTGGCGTAGTAACCTAAGCTCCAATCATACCACTGTATATATCAGAAGAAATTTATATTTATATAATATCTTCCTCTTCTCTTACATATATATTTGTGTATGTATATGTATATATATATGTATATATATATACGGCACTAACAAAGAAATCATGATTGAGTGTAACGAGAAGGACGTCATAAATATCCTGATAATGAAAAACATTACACTAAGACAGGCGGACGTATATACAGAAGTTTACGGACAGATGTTTGGAGACATTCAAGCAAACATACAGGAAGGTACAGAAGTAGACGGATAGGCGGACGGACGAAGACATGAATACGTTGTGAATGAGAGTATATGACGAAATGTCATGAGGGCATTAAATGGTGAAAATGTGTTGAAAAGAATTGGACGAATATCAAAGGTAAGAGAAGGAGAAGACGAGAAGGGAGACAGACAGGAACAGGAAGAACAGGATGAGGAAGAGGGTGAGGAGGAATACAGAGAGGAAGAGGAGGAAAAAGTAGAGGAGGAAGAGGAGGAGGAAGAGGAGGAGGAGGGAGACTAGAAGAGGAAAAAGAAGAAGAGGAAGCCAAGGGAGGAGGAAAAAGAAGAAGAGAAAGAAACAGAGGAATTAAAGAAGAGGAACACAGTGAAGAGAAAGAGGAAGAAGAGGAAGACAATGATGGGAAGAGGAAGAGGAGCAGGAGCAAGACAAATAAGAGGAAGAGGAAGAATAAGATGAACACGAAGAGGAACAAGAGTAATAAGAGAAATAAGAATAGGAGGAGGAAATGAAAGAAGAGGAAGGTGGCAATGAAGAGGAAAGAAAAGAAGAACTGACATGAGAAGAGGAAAGGAATAAAGAGGAAAAGGAAGAGTAAGTATGAAAAGAAGCCCTAAAATAGGATGAAAAGGACGAAGAGGAAATGCGATAAGAAGAAGGAGGACGTGAGAAGGAGAAGAGATTCAATATTATTATTTTTGATAAACACATACGATACTGATTCTCTTTTCTTTTGTTGAGTCTATGTCACTTTTGATTAGGAAATGCCACCAACAGACAACGACGACTTTATTCCGTTGCTTTCGATTGTATTTAGATAGGTTTCTCTTCATCTGCGGCCCACTCACCCCACCCCACCTCACCCCACCCCATCAGGACGGACGGACAGCCAGACAGACAGACAGACGGACGGACAGCCATGCGCGTATGTATGTATTATTATGTCTGTATAAATATAATTGTGCATGTGACATGTGTATGTACGATTGAACAATCGTACACATACACACATACATGCATGTATATATATATAGACCTACCTAATATATATATATATACATATATATATATGCATATATATATATATACATACACAAAGATACGCATACATACGTACAAACATACATACACGCATGCATGAATAATGGCATCATGAATTAGACTATAAGCAAAGAAGAACACCCTAGATTACATGTAATAGAATTGAAGAAACTGAGACGAATAGAATAACACAGAACAGGGCATAATAGAATAATATTCTATCATATTCTATTCTGTTTTATTCTATTATAGCAGAACAGAATATAGAAAAAATGGAAAATATCGCAAACCATAATAGATTAAAAAATAAAGAACAGAACAGAATTACGCAGAGGAAAATGGACTAACGAAAGATTCCGTCAAATAGGTTTAACGGAACACAGCATTGCTCAATACTTATAGAAGAATACAGAGGTGGACTGGGTCAGGTGTTCGAGCGGCCCGGGGAAAAGAAATAAAATGCGGCCTTGTCTCACTTTTATTTTTCTGATGCATTTTCCCTACAAGCCTGAGGCCTCCAAAGTCACGGGTCACTTTACAAATTACAACAATAATAAAAAAAATGATAAAGCTCAAATATAATTTTTTATTAGATATAAAATATCAAGAATGTATTTCAAGTCATAAATCAATCTGTTAGGTAGATGGTCATAGTTTAAGCATTTTCTTTAAGCTGGGCGTCATTTCGGTCACACAATGACACTCAAATTCCCCTATTGATACCATCGCTTCTGAAAAATACCCGATACGCATTAGTATATGGAAGATTAGTTTCATTGGCACTTAATTCGTTGTATTGGGTGAATCTTAAAAAATGAGTGTAAGCTATTCTGTCGATCGAGGACGTTTGAAATAGTAAGCTATAGCCCCAATGGCTGTTTGCTTTTTCATCAATAAATGAAGTTTCTAGACTGTAATTTTAGGGATTTAGATCTGCCTGCGATGTTTTCATAGATATTGTGATGTCAGTTAACTCAGTTTCTAAGTGTAAGGTGGGAATTAAGTTTGCTGGCAATGCTGATAACTGTTGTCTTCATTTTGATTTACTTCGGATTGTGTACTTATTGAAGGTGTTTCTTTAGAGATGGTGTCTTTGGTTTGAATTTGAGTATCTTTAAATAAATCGACTATAGATTTTGGCATTTAGGGCTTATACTTCCATCTTTAGCCAGAATTTTTTACTTTCTCCGCACCACCGTAACATTTACGTTTCGAATGCATACCACTCATAATCGTACATTTATTTCATCAAAATAATATTAATTATTTGTTTTTATTACTAACCGACATTGTTAAAAATAATCTTTATCAAAGCAGAATTACATGTAGCGGAAGTAGAGAGCCTAACAGACTAGTGAGGCAGATGTCAATTCTAACATGGCAGCCGTTGACTCGCGACTACCATGTACTGGCTAGGTAGCAGGTACTAAAATAAACTAAAAATGAAAGTAGTCGTGGACATTTATCCGATAGCTAGCCGCTAGCTGCAAGATTGCTGTTAGTATGAACAATATTACCCGCCGTTTTGGTTTGGTAGTGCTTCTCTAATATCACAGTACTGATCCTGGCGGCCCACCGGGATTCATCCAGGCAGCCCACCGGGATTCATCCTGGCAGCCCACCGGGTTTCATCCTGACAGCCCACCGGGATTCTTCTCGGTATCCAGGCGGCCCAGTTTACCACCGGCAGAACAGATCAGAGAGGAAAAGAACAGAAAAAAACTGGGGGAAGTAGAAGGCAATAAATTATGAAACAACGGACTGGAACCGACAAAAGTGGAACGGAATAAAACGGAACAGACTTGAATAGAGCAAAACAGATTAGAGATGTAACAGACTAAATCAGACCAGATCGGATTTGATCAACACAAAGATCAGCAACTGTAAGAGGCAACCCTTTCTCTTGGGGCTTCAATGGCTTACGGTCGGTCAATTAATATGATTGGAAATAAAGCCTAGCCCACTGTTAGATACTAAATCACATTTTTAGGTTGAACACAGTGCCTTTGATATAGACAGTTTTAGCTCTCGGGAGGCCATTTTGAAAACGACCCTTTCTCTTCGTCAGAATAGAGTGGCCCTTTACTATGTTAATAATCATGACAAATGGTTATAGATCCCACTGAGAATCCTTTCATTGAAATTGCTTTGAGGGCCACGTGGTTGTTTAGTATCGATTGACCCGTAAATGACCTCAACAGACCGAGAGAAATGGCCATCGAGCGCTACTTTATGGCTCAGCAATGAAAATGTACAGTAACACCAGTTGCACCGAGATTTGAACTCCATTCACTATAGGCAAAGGCTACATGAACACCACTCTGCCCGCTATCAACCTATAGTATATAAATGAGGCGATATCACAAGGACCGCCTTAAATTCGCCACTGTCTGCACCCTTACAGCGCCAGTCTCAATTCTCGAAAAAGGAGGAGGGCAACGCAAATCATCTTTGTTTTAAACTGCAGCAACACACAAGGACCGCCAACAAAGGAAATATGAGGCAATTGAGCAGATTGATTGAGTAGAAGGGAAGCTCTCAAAGATATTATGGCAATTCCTCGGCCACTCCCTTTATCAGCTCACGACCCATCCTTCTGACGACTTAGTACACCTCCTTTGTGATTTACGGTTTACAAACGAGCTACATAAAGTGTTCTCATACGCACACACATATGCATACATGCAAACAAACATACATGCATACATCCATATACACATATAAACATACATATTAACACATACATATTACTGACTTACGTTGCAAAAGAGGACATACTTCTCCGCTGCCCATACTCTGGAAATTCCAGTTCCAAGCCCTGATGAAGGAGGAGGGAAAGACAGGCGGTGAGACAGAGCCACCTCGTATGCCAAGGCTAAGCAAATGAGGTCGCAATACTCCGTGCCCATAGAGGCCAACTTCAGGGACTTCTTATCCTTCCTCTGTCCTTTTATTTCGCCCTAGGAGGCCACATTCCACATAACATTTCAACAGTAGACAACCAACGACAACAAGCAACGGAGCAACGAAAGACACGGGGGAAGGTTATAAAGCTTGAACCAACTCACCGGAAGTTGCTGCATGGGTGGATGACCCAGTTCCCAACGGCCTTCTGTCTCATCTTCTCCTTCATCAGAGCGTTCTTGTTCCCAAACAGTTTCATCGCCAACTTATTATCAGACGGCTGGAAAAACGAGATGATCTGATCGCGCAGGTAGTACCCAGCAGAGTTAGAGACACTCCTGTCCTTAGGGGGCGTCACCTCATTCCTCGGGGTCCCGTAGAGACTCGCGTCGTCGCCTAGCAACTGCGAACGCGCGTTTCCAACACTACCTACTGCGGTCTGATTGGCATCTGGACTGATATGGTCCTCGATAAGGAACTCTTCGTTCGAGTTAGTCGTTATCGTAATCCGGGGACCGTTCCTATCTTGGGGACCGTTCCTGTCCTGGGAACCGTTCCTGTCCTGGAGGATGGGCGTCGAGAGGACCATGGGCGTTCTCCCTGCGTGTGCACGGGAGGCCCTTGCGACGTGCTGAAGCTTGATACTGGGGAACTGTTGGCTTCGGCCGTAATACGGTGGGAACCCGGCAACATGCTTGGTGCTCGGAGAGCTCGGTTGAGTGATGTTGGCTCGCACCCTATCCCCGCTCCTCTGAGCTATCGTCGCGACTTTTGATCCCTCACCGGAAATGGAAGAGCTGCTGATGCCGCGGGGAAACCCTGCATTCTCCATCGACGTGCTGCTACTTCCGGCCCCGGCCGCGATCACGTGACACGCCACTTCCGCCGACTTCTTTCCGAGCGAGCTCTGCCGGCGCCCGATCACCGATTCGATGCTGTTCCGGATGAAGGAAGTTCCTTGGAACAACGCCTGGAACTGGTGACCGATTCCCGTGGCCGCATCCCTCGGTCCGCTGCATCCTCGGTCGACCGACGACTTGCTGCTGCTCTTGCTGCTGAACGTAGGGCTGTGGTACTGATCGGGGACGGACCAGGTCCGCTCGAAGGGAGGGCGTCGGATACGCGACACTGCGTCGCCCAGCAGAGGTGTCGTCAGGCTCGGGTTGGCTATCGAGGAGATCCCCGTCTCCAGCAGAGGATCGTCCGCCATCATGCTGACTTGTCTGAATATATTCACAGTCATCAGCTATTCAGTATCTGAAAATTCAAAGGCACGACTTTTGCCCAAATAGCCTATATAAGCTTGCAGTCTTATAGGCTATATCAACCAAATACCCTATAAAAATTTTTTCGAACTTCAGACAAAAACCAAGCGAATGAGAGTTTTTTTAATATTCGATGCTCGTTATCCTGACTTGGTACTACTCACTCGCAATGCTCGGTGCGCCTGTGAATAAGCTGGTTCCCGCGACTTCGCTTTGTATTCTCATTAGAAATATTGAGATTATGATTAAGAACACTCGGCAGGAAATTGACACTCGGTTCATCCTTCACAATCACACAGACACACACAGCCACACACACATACATATATACACACATACGCACGTACGTACGTACGTACATACGTACAGGGTGGGACAGTATAATTGGTCCAACTTTGCAGGCAAATAACTCCGTCAATATTTGGAAGTTATTTAATGGATCAAAATTTAGGCGTCAAATTAGAGGTATTTCACCCCAGCAGTAAGATTCAAAAATATTGGTTATTGTATCTTTATCCCTCATGGCGCAAATCGTTTTTTTTAGTGGCTAATGAAAAAGTCTTGACATTGTTAACAATTTTTAATCATTTGAAATGAATTAAATCCCTTATCAGTTCGAAAGGTGATTAAGGTGAAGGGCAAATCAGATTCTCTGAGACCCGACAAAACAAGGAACTACCTGTCTACGAAAATTAATAACCCATGATAATTACGCACAGTGAAACGTTAAATGCCTTTAAATGTCCTAATAAGACACCTTTCAATCGAGTCTTAACAAAACTATATGAAAAAATCCGTCATTACACATTAATATTTGGAATATGCCAAGCCAATTTCTGGCGACTACAACGGCCTCTGTTGTCAAAAGCGGTCTTTAAACTCCGAATCCATCCATTCACTTTAATATTATTGATCACTAGCTCGTTCTCTGTATCTTAGTTAAGGCTGTCAACGGGTACCCGGATACCCGCCCGAAGCTGACTACTCGGGTAATGAAATCCATTTTCGGATACCAGAAATTTCGTAAAAATGCGCGATTTTACGTGAACATATGCCATAAATATTCTGTTGGTCATACCGGCTGACTGCCGGGCAATGAAATCGATTCTCGGTTGCCCGACCTTCCGCAAAAACGAGCAATTCCCTACATTTAATAACAAATTATCCGCGCGTTCGGGTACCCGGGTACCTGCTCCGCCGTTCGACGGATACCCGGCTCCTGATTTCAACATTTTTTGGCAGCCTTAATCTGAGTACATCTAATATATGTAAAACTACTTATTAATGTCGACGGCAACTGCTGTCGTTAAACTCTGGGTCCATTTATTCACATTTCTAATGTTATCAATCCTCGTCGTAAGCTGTTCTTTAAACTATGGATTCACTTCTCATTGGCTACTCAAATGTCCAGGACCCGAATCATAATACATCTAATCATCAGATCTACATATATCCTTACCCTCGAATTCTGGCAGTGCCAGTCCCGAACCTGGAGAAAGGAGGAGGGCAACGTTAAACAACTCCCAGTTGCTGTCTAACCACTCTTTGTTATAAATATTTGCAATTAACCAACCACCCCTTAACTATTGAACTCCGTCAGCGCATCACCTGTGGTAGAACCAGTGTCAGTCCCAAGCTTCGAGAATATAGGAGGGCGACATTAATCATCTTTCTTATGATACAGCGTCGATAAACACCTACAAGCATTTGCCGGGTGGGCACATGATCATTTGTGATTTGATAAGGAAGAGACATAATCGTCATTATAATCATCACCATCATCATCGTCATCATCACCATCATCATCGTCATCATCACCGTCATCATCATCATCACCATCTTCACCATCGTCATCACCATCATCACCATCATCATCATCATCATCTTCACCATCATCGTCATCATCATCATCATCATCGTCATCATCATCATCACCATCTTCACCATCGTCATCATCATCATCGTCGTCATCATCGACATCGTCATAATTATCGTCGTCATCATCATCGTAATCGTCATCATCATCCTCATCATCAATTAGTATATGTTTATTTATATAGCGTCAGTATGAACGACAGAAAGATATCAGTCGATGACTATGCTGAGCTGTGTTTGAATTACTTTCCCGACAATAGCCACATCTAGAAATTATCTTACTTCAACGATGCTGCTACTGCCTCCTCGCAGTGTGCAAATAATGAAATAAAACGAGACATTTACAAACAATTGTCATCATTCACAAACCACCAAATATCGTCCGATGTCAGAATCGCGAGGAAAGCAGCTAATGCATTCCTTTGAGCATCGGATGTCGTGATAAACAACTACCTATTTCCTTGGCACGAGACGATGAGACCGGATATGACGATACGAATGTCGAGATGGAATGCGGCGGTAATCAAGTGGGCAGAAGGAAATAGTTTCTTAAGGACAGCTTCGCCTGTGAAAGGACAATTTGTCTGAATTGCCTCGAAGACAGAGGCAATCATTGAAGGCAATCAGTGAAGGCAATCAATGAACCAGAAGCGTCGGAATTTATGCAAAGACATGCGATGAGTGCAAATTGTGCAATGCGACGGACTGAAAGGCCATAAAGAATATAATATTATAATTTGCATTTTTATGCACGTCTTCTGAACCACTTTGGCCTACAACCCTTGAAAGTTGCAATAATTTATTGTATTAGATATTAAATGATGTGTTATGTTATAGTATCTTATGTTATGAACAGCTATGTTAATGATTCGCACATAACGTCACCAATAAAATTCTTAGTTAATTAATTAACATAGGTAATTAATAAATACTGTTATTTTGGCCATTCAATCTTTCGTTAGTTGGACAGCCATTTCATACTTAGGAATACTTCTTCCTGAGATATAAATCCCGAACGAATGGAGCTTATCTAATAGCAACATTAAACTAAAAACGAAAAAATTCAGATCAGGATCAATGGACCATTAATTCGTTCATTCAATCGTTAATTCACGCATCAATTCGTTTATTAATTCATGCATTGTTCATTCGCTGTCAGATTTATTCGTTCATTCATTTATTCAGTAATTATATCCTTCATTCATTCGTTCATTCATTTGTTCATTAATTCACCTTCATACATTCCTTAATTCGTTCATTCGTTCTTTTGCCTGTTCAGTTGTAAATTCATTCATTCAACCGTTCTTCCATTCTTTCATCAATTCAGTCATTAATGAAGCAGATTAATGCATAATCTATCACATATCAGTCAATTTTAGGCAAAAGAGTGAATCAAATAATCAGTTGCTATTAAAGAAATCTAGAGTCTTCTGAACGCATAACTCACCTTTACTAATTGCCCGTATTGCGATAGGTCTATAAGCCTCGGCCACTACGGCACACCACAGCGCCATCGTCGTCGATTAAAAACTCCCAGGAGTCTCTTGGTGCAGCGCCCCTTACGGACAGTGACGCCGACCAGATACCACGCAGCGCCATCTTGCAGCCGGTGAAGAAAACCAAAGTCCCGATCTGGACAATAATAAGCGGCAGCCGATAAAAAATCAATTCCCTCCTCTTTCTCCCTCTTCATCCTCTCTCTTCCTCGTCGTCATCCTTCTCATACTCATTTGGCTGCTCCGTGGCAGCTGTCTATCCAGTTGCAGCGTCTGGACGGTGGCAGATGCGGGATGCAACCATACACCCGCAACCCGACACATGCACCAGCGGCAGCAGTCAGTGGCGCTGTCAACGCACGACGCATACACGCGCGGCGACACGAGACATGGCGCTGATGGCGTTTCGAAGGAGTAAATAATGTCTAGTGTTCGTCGATACTATAGTAACTGTCCAACGCCCGCGGGAATAGGGCAACACAATACCTCGTCAAACTTTTCGATGAGGCGTCAAATGATTTACTCAAGATCGAAGTAATTGATGAACGAATTAGTGATAAATGCATGAACGAAAGAATGAATTGATTGATGAACGATTTAATCAACGAGCGAAGGAATTAATAATATTGATTGATGAACGGATGAATGAGAGAGGGAACGAATGAGAGCATAAATGAACAATCGAATGAATAAACGAATGAATGAATGAATTTATTCATTGATATAATAACTAATCGTAATCTTCACATTTTTAAAGCGCCACACAGGGTACCAGCTTATTTGCGAGCTTATTCAAATGCAGCTGGCCACTAGTCTTAGACTCTGAAATTCATATAGTAGCGAATGACCCGACTGCCGTCATCCGCCTACAACGTAATGCGACAGTTTTCAACTTAACCACAGGACACGGATACGTCATCATCATAAAAAATAATTTATCTAAAGTTTAAACTGTTATACGCTCAGTGGGAAATGTTTCCTATGATTCACGAACGGAACGTTCTGGCAATATGAAAATTTTCACAAGACGTAGGCCTACTTATTCAAATTTCCATGTGACTATTTTCATCACTGTATGCATTCAGATATTTGTACACTTCTATTTAAGTATTGCAGAACTATTCTCCGACATTCGATATACAGGGTGGGCTAAACAAAAGTAATCTCTTACGGGTTTTTGCTAATATTTTGGCCAAAAGAAGGACATAAGAAATAAAATTTAACAGGCTGAAAGCCAATTCATGTATGCATATAACCGCCAAAATTGACTAAAATATTTCATACAAAACCAGTTATATCACTTTTAATGAGTGCAACTACTGATTTTTGATGATCAAATAACATGTAACGCCGCTAAAGTTAAAAAATGCGAATTTATGAACTCACTTTTCAAGTAGTTGTGATAACACACACTTTATAATTATTTTTTATTGAAAAAGAAACTGGAAATTATTGCGTATGGAAGTCACTTTGACGTCATCTAGCAAGCAATCGATTAAATTAGCGAATAAAAATGTTTTGCGATTAATCGTTTTACGATAGCATTTCTAACATAATAAACATGGGGAATTTGTACATTAGAGATAAAATGCGTATACAGACACTTCATGAATCATGGGCATGATCTTAGAGCCAAATGGAGCTGACCGCTTATAAAAATATGCGGATGCATCGATGATAGGGGTGGGCGGTGGAACGTCGTAAGGGCAGCGTAAGGCAGAAATCTATCGGCACTCGAACAAATATCGAGCATGTTGACGAACTTATTTACTCACAGAATAGCAACATCAGAGATCATAATCGGCGAATTTCAGCATTGTTGAACATCAGCCGCACGTCTGTTAGAAGATTTTACAAAGATCTTAACCTCACCGCTTTTCGTCGTGTCACTGGGCAAATTATCACCGATGCAATGGCCCCCAACCAGGTCATCAATAAGGCTGTCAACGGATTTTTAGAATTATGAAATATTTTCGGTCGGGTACCTGACCGAAGCGGACTACCAGGGTAATGAAATCGGGTTTCGGGTACCCGAAATTCCGTAAAAATGCGCGATTTTACCCCAACATATGCCAGAAATATTCCGTTGGTCATATTGGCTGACTGCCCGGGCAATGAAATCGATTCTCGGGTGCCCGGCATTCCGTAAAAATGCGCAATCTTCTACATTTCCTAAAAAAATATCCGCGCGGTGGGGTACCCGGCCGCTCGGGTCGACGGGTACCCGGGTAGTCATTTCAACATTTTTTAGTCTTAGTCATCAAAACTTGCCAAATAGACTCACAGTATGTGTTGCTACTGGTGCTAGACACAGATTGTGAAACAATATGATACCTGTTTTATAACAATGGGGACTCTGTGAAATAGATGGCGCCAGTATCAAATGTGGGTAAGCTACCTGAGGTAAAATTGTGTGCTTGATGTTGACTGGTTATTGTACTGTATATTATTCACGCAAAAGTAATCGAAGCCAGATCGTAACATTTATGTATTTATCCATATTTATAATTCTTATGCCACCCATCGATCAGAAAAACATAAATAGACAACGCATGGTCAATATAATTTTTTTTGTTAGACCGATGTGCATACTGGCGCCACATGTTTCTACTTAAGAACCTGCCCACAGAGTCCTTCATTACTTGAGATGTGACCTCATAAAATCGTTTTTTCTAACGTTTTGTTGCGTACAATGTTTTTTGACTTTCAAAAATCAGTAGTTGCACTCACTTTAAGTGATATAACTTTTGTTCTAGGTGAAATATATTTGTCAAATTTGGCGGTTATATGTAAATATGAATTATTATTATTATTATTATTACAGTATTTTTATATAGCTTAGCGCCTGCAAAATTTCATTTACTAATGTCGACTTTGGCCGAAATATTGGCAAAAAACCTGCGGGATTACTGTTTAATGGCCCACCCTGTAGGCCCAACAACTGCCATTTGCATTTGAATTATCTGAAGGATGTTTTAAGTTTAATGTTCAAATTAGGCGCCTCCATTATTTTAGCACATCACTCGTAGATGGAATAGGCATTTCAGTACCGAGGAAGCGCACCCGCTTAGTTCAAAAGAACAATCCCACGCGAAGTTGGCCCGTAAGCTATAGTTATTCAAAGAGCTACGAATAGAGAAAACGGAACCAATTACATTACATACGCTGGAACTTATCTAAAAGCAAGCATCGTGATTTAATCGCAAAATAATATAAAATCATAGCTTTCCGCTTTATCCGTATTGTATAGTTGTTTCAGAAGATAATATTATTAAATGGGGTCGTACGCTAGCGACGCCTCACAACTACACCACTACTCTGCGAATTCCAGCCTGAAGCCAGTAGAAAGCAGGAGGGCGACGCCAATAATTATCTGTCGTTAGACAGCAGCTAACCGACTTCCTATGCTTCAGCTAACAGACAAAAAAATACTGAGCTCTACGCCGGAAGATCATCGGGTCGACGGGTTCTTATCCGCGCAAACAATACCTCCGAAAAGTAGCCCAACACAGGACCAGCGGACAGTGATTATAATAAATACATGCATATGTACCAGCGGGACATCTTACACGACTGTGTAATACGCTAGATGAGGATGATTAAGCATATAGTACAGATCTGTTGTTTCAATCGAAGCGTAATTAGTGCTAATAAGCGCTGGAGAAATTCGCCACGGAACCACAACAGTTTGCAAAGGGAGGTGATGGTAATGGTGAAAGCGGGTGTGACACCAAACTGTCAAATGCGAAATCGGTTCCCACCCTGCCCAATCTTACTGATATTGGCTACAACTTAATATGCCTACTTATAGACAAACTTTCAATGTTTCGTAATTTAATTATTAATTAGAATGACAGGTATATTTTATCGTTATGCCAACAGACTCATGGACTGACAAAATAAATATGTGGACAATTGCTCTGTCAATGATTTGCAAATATAATGCATATAAAATTGTATAGATATTTCTTTGATTTATCTCTTGCACATTAATTATCACAAGCTTGTTGCACTCAAAAATTTGTTCCATAATTTCAAATTTTCGTACAGGTGCTCACATTTGGGTATTTTACTCTATCCTAATATCAAATTAAGCAGGCATATTGAAAAGTATTGGTAAAAGTATTAGTATTGGAATTGCAATAGTTTTCAGAAAAGATATTGGTATTGGCATCGCGATACTTTTAATTAGAAAGTATTGATCTTGCTATTGCAATACTTTTTTCCAGTATTTTTAACAGCCCTGCTCCTAAACCTCCTTAACAGCTACTCTGCCTCTGCTGGCCTTCTCAAATACCGGACTCTGACCTTCCACGGACTGCTGGTGTCCTGCGCTTAGATTTCAAGTGGCGCTTTGGAAGTTTCTAATTGTTGCATTTCTGCTATTTCATTACAATGATGCAATTGATTGTTCCCAGTTTGGCTGTAATATTATGGTTTCACAGCCTGAATGCTATCAGAGATCTCTATAAATAATGTACTTAATACGTAAGTAGCCTACAGAGGTGTAACAAGGTTTTGAAAAGTGGGGTGCCAAAATAATTGTTGGCGCTTCGCGCAATATTTTTGAAATTATGCTTCCCACATTTTGAATTTTGCCACCCCAAAATTTTAAAAATGGGGGCACAAATTATCTTAACAAAAGTAATCTTAAAACGCCATTGGAGAAACATAAAAAAGAGCCAATTTGGGGGCACATAGCACTAGAACTGGGGGCTTTTCCCCCTAGTTTTTAAACTGAGGGGCGGTGCTCCCCTGTTCCCGCTTGTTACACCTCTGGTAGCCTACGTAATAAGCTCGTAGAGCTACCAACAATGAGTAATTATGAAACACTAAGATAAAACTACTATCTTCGAGTACGTACTTGGGGTGACCGTGTCTAAGTGGGATTTCGGTCCTTTTTGGGTCTCTGGTTTTCTTTGGGTCCTTACTCAGTGAAAATATATAGTAAATATATAAATCACTCCAAGCAGCTTATAAAGTAATAGCTGATTACGTCCGTTTTTGTTCCATGTTTTTTCCTTTCTAACTTATATCTTTATGTGGGTCTATCTATGGTGTGAACTATTAACAGGATAAAATCAAAGTTGAAACTCATGCATAATATTATATACTTTGCTAGTTTAATAAACTTTACAACGCTTCAAGGTTACAACTCAGATGTGCTAATTCGGGCTTTTAAAATAATAGAAAGGATACAAGCACGCGAAGAGTCGGTGTCTGCAGGCCGAGGCTCCACCTATCGAATCAATGCGAACACTTGAATAGAGTAAATCGTCACACACCTGTTTCATTTAACATGCATACTGTTCGTGAAATTGTGAAGAAAATGTCGCTTAAGATTAATGCAATGTTTATTGGAGACAACTGTCAAGTGGCGATATATCGTAATCGTAAATGTAAAAAGAAGCCTCTTCAAGAGAAACTTACCACTGCTTGTACTTTGGCAGTACTAATCCCTAGCCTGGATGAAGGAGGAGAGCGTTGCTAATGATCATTGTGATCACACAGTATCGTTTGAGTGTTTAACTGAACCTATTACTAAACCGCCAGTCAATTAATATGAGCCGTAATGTGTCAAAAATAATTTCTGTCAACGCCAGCAGCCTTTGTTACCGTAAACTCTCTTCTCTCGATCATAAATAGGTCCAATTATCTGCTGACTGCTGCGTCGCATAAGACCTAAGTCACCTAATGAGTAGGCTTGGGCAAATTAATCGATTAATCGAGATTTACTAATTGATTAATTGAGGGTCAAAATAAAATTCGATTAATCGCCTACTAATCGAGTAGTCGCCTACTAATCGATTAATCGCAATTGCTCGATTAGTCGGCTACTAATCGATTAATCGAACTAATCGATTAATTGACGCCTATTAATCGCAATTAGTACTAATCGCCTAAGCCTACTAATGAGAACGCTGCATCGGAAATGGAGGAAGCGGGTGGGGAGAGGGTTAAGAAGAACTACAGATTATAGCAGAATAGACGATTTATTTAAAATATGTTAAGCTGCTTCACGATAGAATAATATAAAGCCGTGTAATACAGACATCGGCAATTCACGAGAGTTACATATATATATATATATATAATCGTATAGTTTTAACAGTGACATTAATTATCTAGATGAACAACTATGAATAAACAGACTTAGTTGCTTAAGAAAAATAAACTTGGACACGCATCACTAACCACCTGAATAGAACGAAAAACCTCTGCATCGTCAACAGCCCACAGGCAGTTACACCACTCCAGCCAAGGCAACGGCACATGTAACGTAACAGTCAATTACATAAGTGTAACATAAAGTAGTGATTTACATGTAACATATTTTATGTTGCTCAGGTAACGTAATAATCGACGTGTGATAATAGTTATTCATTGTAGTACAGTGCAACATTACTCGTAACACCATGATTTACATGTAATATAATGTAGTAACATGTAAATTGATAAAATCATTCATATAATCGTTTTGGTAAAATAACACCATTACAGGAATATTAATGAGCAAAGTCTCATTGTACTCAAACTCTGCATGTACTCACAATAAGCTACATAAATGTGTTGCTACATTACACTTGTATGTACTATATAGTACTAGCGCATAGAAGTCCAATTGGGAAATTTGAATAGAGTCAGTCGGAAATGCTGTAAAACGCACCGACTGATATTGTGCCAGTTAGACACCGTTTTTCTGCGCATGCGGCAATTGTAAAAAGATCGAACACAAACAGCTTAGCCTCTGGTTGCACTCTGCCAATGCCAGTCCCAAGCCTGGATAAAGGAGGACGGCGATGCCAATGGTCTGTGTTACCACTCAAGTGTCGTTAAACTGCAACAACTACTATTATCATGGCCTATTTCTTGAAACACCGTCAAAAGACCTTGTACAAACTGTGCCAGTCCCAAGCCTGGTGAATGAAAGAGGGTGACGCCAATCATTGTAGCTATGACACAGTGTCTTTAAACAGCAACTAGCCAAGAGCTTCTTACGTATTAATGAATACGAACAGTGAGAGCAGTTTAAAAGATTTTCCCATGACGTTAACGGACCTTGTGGCACATTTTTTTGTGCGCTTAATCATCGTAAATTGTGCTTCATAAATGTGTAACCCTAAAATCTGTAATAGGGAAAGTAATTAAAACCAGTAACGCCAAAAATGATGTCCCTAATTTTGCAACCCATAAGAATCATGTATATTGTATACCTTAGGTATACCTAGGTTAAAATAATAATAATAATAATAATAATAATAAGAGCCTGAGGGATTATACTTACCCCGAGTAAAAAAATAATAAACTAATAAAAACAATAACAAAAACAGTAATTGTCATATGTGCTGCATCACAGTTGATCATCATGCACATCAAAGATTTTGGCATCAATTGCAGATTACAACGCAACCAAAGTCAACTGATGAGAGATCGTAAAACATCGTAATTGTAACCGTAAAACATCTGACGTACATCACACGAAACCTGCACGAATGCAGCAATTCTCGATCCACATCACACAAAAGTCGAAGTTTAAACGACTGGCACCATATCGATCGAGTCCGCAAGAGCGTATACCCCTTTGAAAAGCGGTTGAGAGGTTTGTAAGGACGCCGTGGACAAATTGACAGTTCTTTTTATGCAGGCTTGTCAAAGTTATGAAATTCATTCATTCATCCATTTCAAACATTTATATAGCACCCCTTCAAGAAACCTACTCAGAGGCGAAATTGGCCAAGAAGACTCCAATCTTCCATAGGGGATACAGCCAAACAGTGGACATGTGCTCAATTGATGGTCTTAGTTGGAGACCTCTTAACTTGGCAGTGGACATATCTAATTGATTTCCCAGTATACGCTAATAAAACCTTTGGTGCTTTTTGGTGACAGAGAGCAAAGATATCTATAGTTCCATACACAAGCAACTTGTCCAGAGTTGTTAGAAAGGTGTTCACATAGGTTCGAGTCCAGACTGATATCACATATAATCCAGGTTGTCCTTCTAGATTACATAAACTGTCTTTTTGCCCATACATCCCCAACCATACATCCACCCGCCTATGCCAACCTCATGACCAAACACACATCCATCCAACCATAACTATTCAAGCGATTCTTCTTAGGTCATGATGAACCTCTCTTAAAAGGAGCTATATAAACTGTTGTTATTGCACAGTACAAGTATAACAAATACATTCTTGAATCAAGTGCTGTTTAACAAGAGCCAAGAAAAGCTAAATAGCTAATACTAAACTTGATTCTTATTCAAACTAGCGTGCCTTACTCGAATCTCTTGTCACAACTACAGACTGTCTTGCACTGGAGCCAGTGAATTGATCAGACTGTTGAATTGAACACAGTGTGCTCATCAAATCATGGATATGTTGTGTAAATAGTCTCCACCTCCTAGTAGGTTCCCTGAATCTGCCAGGGACTCTGCAGCCAACCCCTGCCCTTGAGTTCACATAATTATTATTATTAGTATTATTTTTACCAAAATTTAATACCGCCCTTCCTCCAACATCCTTTGCTCAGAAGAGCAAAGCCAGAAAGAGCAAAGAACACACGCCTCGATGGCGCAATTGCAGTTGTACTGCAGAGCAATTGCGCACGAAGGACTTGCTCCCGGTCCCCACACAGTGACACCCCACTGAACGTTACGGGCTGACCGCTCTAACCGATTGGCCACTGTGCCACATAATGTTTAAAGCTGCTCCGTTAAAAAGGCAAATCCTAAATAAACTGGTCCTGCCTACCAATACATTGAAGTAAAATGTAGATTCTGGTATAGCATAGTCGCCTGGGACCAGAGACATGCAGTGAAACTAAATAGAATGACAGCCATTGCAAGTATCCTCCTCATGACACAACCTTCTCACAACCCTGCATCACTAAGGTAGCAATAGGTCTACACAGCAGAACCCAGAGAACCACAAGACGTCACAAGGTCACAGAGGTCAGGTTAAACAGAGTGATTACACATTTACCATCAACCATCCATTCACAAAGGGTCCACGCATCACTTGGACTGAAAGATGTTTTGGCCTAAACGCAAATACAACAGCACGTCCACAACTACACAACAAATTGGTAAAAATGAAAATATCTGGTTGCACCAGAGACCAAGCTCTTGCTAGACATACCTTGTAAAAAGCCTTATCTGCTTTGCCACATAAATTAATTCACACATGAAGTCAACATTTCCAATCAACACAGCCTGTCCAAACAAACAGCCTCTTAAGAGCACTTGTGAAGTCCCACAAAGGCGCAGCAGTGCCAGTCCAAACCCTGGATAAAGGAGGAGGGCGATGCTAAGAATCTTAGCTATCACACAGTGTCGTTAAACCAAAACAACTACCACCAAAAAGGCATGGTAATGACATTCTGTTTCCCAACTGGTAAAACCGTCTGGACATATCTCTTTAAAACGACACAACCTCCGAAGCTGCGAAAACTTTTCAGGGAAATAACTACAACGTGAAATATTACGTGCAACGTACACAAGTTACACCAGACACCGGCCGCAATAAGCGCCTGATAGAAGTGCGGACAAGATAACCGAGAAGAAGGGGAGAATTCTGAGATGTGTGGTTGATGAGAGGTTCTCTGCTTACAACATTTCGACAAACAATCTTTTATTAAGTACAAAACCCAACAGTTCTATGTAAAAAGAAAAAACATTCATGAAATTAGCCATCAACAAATGAACACAAAATGATATAGAGATAAGTGAGTTGTGTATCTTACATACACACACATAATTATATAAATTATATATATATATGTTTAATTGACAATATATATATATATATATATATACTGTGTACGGATGAAAAGTAGTACCCAACAAAAAGTGTCACAACTCGTTCAAAACTGTAAGTATTTGCCTGAAATTTTAAACTCAACAACAGTGACCATATTTACACGAGATCCCAAAGCTGTTTGGAAATATTCGTGAAGTTGTAAAATTTATGAGCGATTGCGATGGAACACTGAAAAATTAAAGTTTCCAACATAGGCCCTTACATAAGAAGTGAAGTTCGGCTACAGCTGGTGTTCAAAATGTCCTCCTCGTTCACGGACACACGACCGTAGACGTGGACGCCACTGTTTTATGGCCCGGTCGATGATAACGTGGTCAAGGAGCTGCCACTCCTCAACCAGACGTGCCCTCAGGTGATCGATGTCACGAATACCGGAACGATAAACGCGCTCCTCCAGTACGCTCCAGATTTGATAGTCAACTGGATTGAGGTCTGGACTGTTGGGTGGCCACAGCTGCGGTGATATGAAGTCGGGTGTCTCTCGGGACAGTAGAGCAATGGTTCACGTGCTCGGTGCTCAGAGGCACTGTCTTGTTGGAATGTTAAGTAGCCGCCAGACACGTGCTTGATGGCAGGAAGCATATGCTGAGCGAGCAACACATCGCGATAGTACGCACCATTCACCTTCACACCCGGCTCAACGAAGATCAAATCAGTGCACCCTAGGGTTGACACGCCGACTGAGACCATTAGTGACTTTGAAAAGTGTGAACATCTTTTAAGGAGACGTTCAGCTGACATATTTTTCTTACGCGTTCCATCCGCCGCATAAACGCGATCGTTCTGGAGGTTGACAGGAGGAGCGACGGTAAAAACTTTTTCGTCCGTAAACCATATGAATGGAACTGTGTGTTCGGGGTATTTCTTTAGCAGCTGCTTCGCGCGTACAAGACGTGTCAGTTTCTTTGCTCTTGTTAGCTCTTGTGCTCGCCTCTTCCTAAAACCAACCAGTTTCAAGTCCTTGGAAATGATTTCGTGAACCGCGGTCTTCGGAATCCCAATATCCCTCGACATCTGACGCACTGTTCTATGGGTTCCTGGTGCATTTTCTTGGCTTAATGCCAGCCTTTCAACCAACTCAACGTTTTCAGCAGGGCGTGTCGTGCGTTTTTGGCCACTGCCAGGTTTTCGCTCCACTGTGCCCGTTTCATCGATCTTCTTCAATAACTTAATCACAGACGAAAGACACCGGCCTTTATTCGAAAATTCCTTCAGAAACCTTTTCGCTCCATAACCATGTTCTTGTCTGAGTACTTAAATTAAAATTTTATCTTCTTCTGTAAACGCCATTTTTTTTATTGCTTTCACCAAACCAAGTGACGTATATCATCGATGACAACGTCACAGCGTCAGCGTAAGTAAGGGCCTATGTTGGAAACTTTAATTTTTCAGTGTTAATGAGTTCTACATTCCCTGAAAGATCTCCAGTTAGACCTTTAGTGAGTGAGAAAAATTAAATACTGGCTACGAAAACCAGGAAACGTGATAAAAAGATCATAAGAAGAGCAAGGGTCAAGTCATCACATACATACAATCAGACAGACAAAACATGTTCCCTGTAGTTTATAAAGCATCAAAAGTAAAAAAGGTAAGATGGGAAATAAGGAATCTGGAAAGAAAAATGGTCATTGCAAAAAATGGGGAGTATGGAGATCAATGTGAAAACAGAAAAAGCAAAAGGATAAGAAACACACCAGGAGAGTCAAAAAAAAACTGTAAAAAACTGGCTTTTTAACCAAACCCTCAAAAGTTTTATATGCAGAAGGCCCTGTATATATATATATAATATATATATATATATATGTGTGTGTGTGTGTGTGTGTGTGTGTGCGCGTATGTGGGTGTGCGTGTGTGTACATATGTATATTACATCATGGCCACTAGCATTTTATAAGCAAATAAAAGTAATGCATGTCTCTAATATAATAATATATCTAATAATGCATGTATACAAAAGTTTTGTCATGTTATGCCCAGGACAAACGTCAGTCAATAACAGAGAATTAGTAAACATGAGTAGCACAGGAGATGGAGCACAGTGGCAAACGAGAGACCGACGAATACGAGATTAGATAAATGCAGCAAAAAGCCATGAACACATGTCTAAATAAAAAACACAGATGAATAAAGTACGAACATCGCCTGCGTTTGAAAATGAAGACCCAGAGAATAAACGAGAGAAGAGGAAATGCGACCCAATTGCACTCAGATTCAGTGAACACCATTTCCATGATTTTATAAGCTGATATTATAAGGCGACAAGCATTGTTCAATAGTGCTGATTTTTATATTATCACTTATTATGATTTCTAAATTATTATGATTAATGTTAGATTAATTTTATATTATTATAATTAATTACGATTTCTATATTATTGAATTATTGAGAATAATATTATATTAATTTTATTTTATTACGATTAATTAAGATTGTTATGTTATCATTTTATAATATTATTAGACATTTATTAAGTGTCAGTGTTTAATGGGCAGCATAATTCTGTGCTAGCCTAATCAGATCGTACTTTTGTCTAGTGCCACATTTAATGACACACATCAGTAGGTAGTGATGTCAAATAAAGGCCTCCCACAGCAAAATCTTACCATCCTAGAGGTACATATGCATCGACACACCACACCCATCATTTTATCAAACTTCAAAATATTAATTGTTTCTGCTTTTTACTCACTCATTTAAACTGTTTCTTGCCATAGCAAGAAATATGTTAAAACTTAAAATTGAAACAAATAATATAAAAAAAATTATCTATAGATGAAAAATAATAATAATACTAAAATGCCAGGTCAGCTCCAGAATAAATCAATTTTTCCAAAGACATAAGTTAGCCCAAAAATTCTGATGTTGAAAAACCTGTGTACATTCCCTTGTTACATTATGCGAGTCAAACACATATCTGCAAAACAAACCCAACTGACAAATCCCACAACTATTTCCTTTTAACTGCCCCCCTTCCACAGCTATAAAGACTGGCAAAGAAGCCAACTGAGGTCAACAAACAATTCAAATACTCACATTTTTCAAAGAAAAATGAAATCGATTGCACAGTAAACCTGAAACTGTCAAACATATTAAAATCGCAACGAAACACACGCGCTCACTTCTGTCGATGATTGACCTGTCGTGAATTGCCCAAAAGAATCAAACACGATACAGAGTTCGTGCTTTAAACGGAACCACGAAATGCAGAAATGAAGCATGCCTTCAAAAGAACCACGCTAGTATTGCATCGTACCCAACGTTAAAACAAAACACACTCTACAAGCAGTTACACCTCAAACAACTAAATCGGTAAATGTAACAAAATGGTAATAAACTACTACAATAAACAGTGGGATAGAAAACGTGATAATACAAAGCGAACGTAGGTCAAACAACAGAAAGAAGTCATGCAAAATAACGCGACAACAGGACGCTAAAGTAATCGCACGGTCGTATCTAAGACAACTGTGCTGTAGTGTAAAATAGGCAGAGTTATTCATATCATAGCGTCACTCAAGGAAAATTCTTCGTTGAGGGAACGCACGAAGAGATTGCCCCAAAGTTCCCCTGTTATCTGCTTGTGTTGAAACTACAGCAGAATATAAGATGAACAGTGAACACAAAAACACACGTATAACAGACATCTGAAGCAGATAAGAAGTAGAAACAAAGACCTCAACAACGGAGCCAGGACAGAAGCAGAGGTAACACATTCGTCAATACACAGTTGAGCCAATACATGAGTTAAGACAAATTAGACTCCATGGAACCTCCCCAGAACAAGACTCCACAAAACTCCCCAGACGATTTCGCAAAACCTCCCCAGACTACAATGGATCCTTGCACATCGAGCGTACCATTACAAAACCGGGTGACCTAAGCAGAAGACGGTTTTGGGTAACAGGCAACCAGAACAAGGAAGAATAGTCCAACGATCAGACACGGACTCATCAGAAGAAAAGAAGAGATTACGGTATGTGCGACCCACTCGATTAGATCCCTAATCTCCCGTCAACAGCAGTACATCGGATCAGCAAAGAAACACAGCAGAGGAGTGGTCAAAAAACCCCACACCAACGAGGTTCGACAATTGTACGGCAATGTGCAATTAAAACACACCTAATTGTAAATGTATCGACAGCAGGAGACAGCAAAACATTCCCACGTTTCTGTGTCCAATTGCAAAGCCCTGTCAAACCCAAATGTCAAGACTCAAGACAAGAAAGGTGGTCATGCCATTTAAAACAAGGATTCTCCAACATCAGAAGCAAAAGACATTCACATCGCCGACAAGAGGCAGTGACATCCCATGAGCAAAATTTATCGACTCAATACCTCACCCCAATACGGGTAGGATGCATTAAAACAGGCAAAAACCGAGTCATTATAAATGAGAAAAGATTTTAAGGACAAAATCCTAATTGTTTGCCTAAGAAAAACACCGAGACAACATGGTACATGACTCGGCAATTTGAATTCACCAGATACAAAACAACGGCTTAATGCATGCAAATGAACACCCCTCCGACCGGCAAAAGCCACGCGGGCTTACCCTCCATCTATTGACAGACCTGCAGGCCCTCGTACGAGACATTCCTCGATATAAAAACCTGTATGACTAGAAGACTTACAATGCAAGAGCTGAACTGTGCCCTCACTCAACTACTGCTCAGAGCCCGGTCACAGCTTGTCATGAATCGCGGCCCCTTATTTCAGACCAGCATCCCACCGCGGAACCGACCCCGCCATGATCTGCGCAGTCCCACACCAGAGTTCAGCAGAGAATCGAGGTTTTACTATATTCAACAACTGTTGCTAATCTCAATTCAACTATTCCGCTGAAAATCAGAGGCGACATTTACCAAGTCAGTTGACAGTTTAAATACGCAGCACATCTGCCGTATGCACACACTACACTCAAGACGGCCAAGTACACACTTACAAGACGATACAATGAAATGACGCACAAAACGAGACTTAATCTGAATACGACGACTCCTCGGCAGTGTTTCTTTGCTGATCCGATGTACTGCTGTTGACGGAGAATACATGTCTTTTAAGACACGTATGAATTGTGCGGCCAACCGAGTGACTCCTACGCCTTTTGCAGGAAAACGTCTTCCAAATATGAATCGCCTGGACTACGGAAAAGGCAACAGTCCGACTTCCGACACATCAGCTATATCGTAGGACAACCTAAACAAAAGTCAACGACGACACTTGTAAAGGAGCGAAGTAAGAAGACCCAACTGGAGACGACAAGTCAACAGACCACAGACATAAACCACACAGCAGAAGTAACGTCCGAGGTGAAAAAGCCCCTGGTCCCTTCTTAACCCCTATTGCCTTTCTCCCTCTTCCCCATCTCTGACGGTCAGAGGTTAGACTCCAGCAGACGTTAAAAAAATGCAAAGCCCAACATCGCACAGACCGCCGAGAAGGGAACACATCGACAACAGCCGTCGATTACAAAGTCACCAGTATACGATCGATTGATGATCTTCCACCTCTCGATCATCAGTCATGCAGATCCAAGTTATCCTCCGGTGACACTGTCGTCTAGAAACGCGAACGAGTCGATCACCATGATGGATGGATCGGCTGCAGGAGGTTCATACACTTCAATGGTAGTCTAGATTCAAAAGAACATTCCAACATTGTAGTTGCGTTCAGTTCGACATCCTGTCAGACGTGTGAGCAAAGTCTATTGTTTCAATGGCACAGACAGCAAACCAACTTGAGCTGAGACGCGCACGAACCGACTTCAATTGCCGACTCGAGACTTCTACAGACTTCTAGACCTGTACGAAATCCGAGTTGAGCCGCTGCGGCCGGGCGCTCTTCCGTTTGCTCACCCCGTTGGCGGTCCCCCGGTTTGCTCGGGCCGCTCCCCCTAGCAGCTCGTTCTCCTTCCCGACCGCCGCCTCTCCGTCAGCTGGGGACGACCGGTGCGAGTCAAGACCCAAACCCACGTCCTCCATCTTGTATTCTGCGGTGGGAAACTCCCCGCCGACGAGCGGCTTTCTGTCCGGTGAGTCCGTCGAGCCGTTCTCTGACGTGAGCAGGGCGGCGATTCGTCCGAAGTCGTGAGCGGCGCTGTCGCAGCTCTGACTCGAGAAGTCTTCGAGGAGTTCTGTCTTGATGGGGAGGTTGAGGGCACCGCCGGGGGAGGCGCTGCTGCCGGGGGACCAGGAGAGAAAGCGGTTCTTGTCGCGCATGCGGTGGTTGTGGAACCAGTTGATGACGGTCTTCTCCTGGATGGCGAGGTCAGAGGCTAGCTGCTCGATCGTCGTCTGGCTCGGGTACTGGTCGGTCTCGTAGGCGACGAGCAGTGCTTCCTTCTGGTCCTCCGTGAACGAGACGCGTGTCTTCTTCTGAGAGGAGGACTGGCTGTCGCTCAGGCTCTCGTCAAGGCTGCTGTTCTTTCGCTTTTTTCCTGCATAACAGATACAAGAGGTCTTCAATTGGTCTTTGACTTTCAAGGAAGTAATTTTCATTGCTATGCATCTGACTAGCAAAGCAGCGCGCATGAATTGCATTGTATACAATGATCGGATACACATTAATATGAAAAACACTACAACATATGATAAATACTACAACATGAGCAAAGTATAATTATACATATTCATGCAAAACTAAACACTTAATTACATCAATTAGCACAACCACTTTTAAACAGCTTAGATTTAATGAAAGGTAGTGCCCTCTCTTGCAAAGGTAGTCATTATAAGGTGGTGGGAGCCGACATCCTCTCTAACACCCTGCTACCTCAAGGGAACCCCACATAACATCTAGAATAAGCACCACCATGCCTTCTCACAAGTTCTCAGTTGGCATGACTATAAATGTTAAAATGAATGAATGAATGAATGAATGAATGAATAACATGCTCAGATGATAAGTCAATTTCAAGAGGACTGCGTAACAATAGTCCCGCTCAATCCCAATGTAACGCAAGTCTCATGTAATACAAATCTAAACAAAGCATTTGACACATCGAAGGACAATCAGAGAGACCAGCTTTAAAACCGGTGGAGCCAGGTCAGAATTTGGGGACGGAGACCGCATGGTATTGGGGAGGATATCAGCCCACACCTCCTTATCGTAAGCTCAAGAAAGGGTAAATCCTTGCCCTGTATCGTGTTAGGGTAATCATGCTCGCAGAGTCAGTCCCAAACCTGGAATAAGGAGAAGGGTGATGCAAATGATCTTTGTCATCATGCAGTGTTGTTAAACTTAAACTATTACCAATTTCACATTGCATCAATCATGCCATTATGCGACTAAATACCCGACAGGCTTACGTTCTTGGGGAATCGGTTCGGCATAGCTGGCCGAGTTGCTGCGTAGGAACTTGTCGGCTGGTACCCTGTACTGGTTCGACACGAGATTGTGAACGGACGATGGATCCTCGAGAAAACACCGCATCCGCACGAACGGCTCGCGACCCTTCTGCGTGAGCATGTGCCACGGCTTTGGCCGGGCGAGCAGGTCGCTCACGCTGCCCTGCGACAGGCCGAGCACGTGCTCGCCGAACAGTCGCTGGCTGATGGAGAACTCGCTGAGCATGTCCTTCACCCGCTGGACAACCTCGTCCGTGTTGAGGTCAGCACAGCGATCCCACTGGTCCTGGGTGATCGGAGAGAGGGCCGCCCGACCGGCGGAGTGCCCAGACGCGGTGAGCACCGGGGGCGACTTGGAGACGAGTGAATTCGCAATGTACTGCATCTGTTCGAGGGGCGAGAGGTCGTCGGTCGACGGGGCAGGGTCAGTCCCGGACGGGTCAGGCCGCGTTTCCGCGGACCGACCTGGACCATCCCCCACAGGAACGGACGCCGACCTCCCCTGGCCCCTCTTCAGACTCAGGTCCTCGGGGAAGTCGACTGGGGCGACTCCTAAGTCGTGTCTGCCCCCCGGGCGGGCCAGTTCCTTCATGCGGGCCTTGAAGGTACCGTCGTTCATCGCAAAGTTCTGGTGGACGTCGTCGCGCTCCCCGAATGGCGCTGGTTGGTTCTGCTCGTCAAGCATGAGCGACATCTGGAGGTCGTGCCGGTAGCGCCCGGCCTCGGCCAGGTTCCCGTTCTTCTCGGCTGTCTCAATGAGCTGGTGCAGCTGCTCGCGGTAGATGCGGATGACCATGCTCTGGGAGCTGCTCGAGGTGCCATTGCTGCTGCTGTTGCTGCTCGAGGCGCCGTCCGCCGGGCGCTGAACCGTGATTGTATCGGCTGCACCTGAGACCAGAGGGCTGGTTTTGGCACCGGAGAGCTTGGATTCGTGCCGTTGTGGGGGCTTCTCTCTGACGATGTTTGGCGTGGGATCGTTGTCAAGGTGATGCTTTGGCTGGAGGGTCAGATCATCCGTCTTCTGAAATGCAAAAAACCTTTTTATTATGGACATTCATCAACACAACTATTAATTCAATCGCTCACATTCACCGTGACTGGCGTAAAACATGGACCAATCCAATGCTACTCTGCCACTACCCTACATGTGGTAGTGCCAGCCTCAAGGCTGGGTGCCCCTCCAAATGCAATTCTATTGTATTCAATAAGACAAATTAAGACTTGTCGATTAATGTCTACACCATATAATAATAATAATAACAATAATTATGACAATTAATTGGTGCCGTAACGCAGCATACTGCCTCAAGGGTGCCTCACAAAACAACTAACAAGCGTGATAAGCCTTAGAGAATAGACGAGTCTTGATCATGTCCCTCTAATGTTTTGAAGATTGTGTAGAAAGATATTTGGCTTGTGCGAGCTATTGATTCGACGACAGTTAATTTAAGATAATGGTTACATTGTAAAAGTCTATGGTGATAAGTTTTGATAACCTAAGAAACGTCCCTTTTCTGAATAAAGATCAATGAACCAAAGTTTCTGGAGTAAGGTAGGATACTCGATATAAGTAGTTTATAATAAGAAATTGTTAATGCTATTTATGCCAAAAAACTAAATTCTCATGTGTGCTGGCTACACGGCCCCTTGGCACGCGCACATGAGTACAGCTGAGAGGGAATTGGTCTTTAGCTTAGACTTGAACGATGCTCTCCTGAAGTTTTTCTATATAAATTACGACTGCTCTGAGCAAAGGTCTCAAACTGCTCACCTTCCCGACTCCGTCTTTGCCGAGCATCGCTGCCTGAGCCTGAAAGAGTATTTGAGCAACGCGCTGTTCTGTTACCAAGGAGTTGTCATGGCGATATCCTGAATGAACGACACTGTGTCCTGTTGAGCAACACAGACGTACAACAACAAAAAGCAGATGGTCATTAGATTCACAAGCATTGGAGAAACAGTATTAGGGATCAAGGTTATGATGGGTCACATGCATCAGGGTGCACAGTATTATTCCGAGCGATGTTTACAGTATTTAATCCAAAAATCAAGAGGTGTCAAAGGTGATACGAAAATTGGCAAGCATCTCCTCGAGAATAAGCTGGCGCCTTTTTACTTAATTTTTATGAATTTCTGGTTGTGCCTCAGTCGACACTTGGAAGTAGTAACTAATAAGCACAATATAGTAACAGTATGTGTTTTTTATTTTATTGATACTACCATGACGCTCAGCTCAAGTTAGTATCTGACCCAAATTTTGATTGATCCCTAATTAAATACTACAATCACGTCACGATCTCCACATCCTGCCCATCTACCTGGAATAGACTCCCAGTTGTACTCCATCTCCCCTTACAACGACCTTTCTACATTTTGTAAACTGTTAAAGACACTTCTTTATATTTGTCGCCGACTACTTTCGCTTGAAAAGGTGCTATATAAATTCCCGAATGAACTCGATAAATGAATTTGCAAGGGCGTCTCGGTTCGACCGAAGAGGGCGTCGTTACCGTTCTTAATGACGGACATCTTCAGTTCGAGTATGTTGGTGTCATCGTTGGCCCACAGCTGCATCTTCCGATAGGAATCTCTTCCCTTCTCCGTCAGTTTGTCCCAAGGCTTCGGCTTTGAGAGCAGTTCGCTGACGGTTCCCTGCGACAGGTTGAGCACCTGCTTGGCGAACTGTCGCTGGCCGATGTTGTGCGTAAGGAGGATGTCGCGAATCCTCAGAGCAACGGCGCCCGTGTCAATGGCGTCCTCCAGTTCCCCACTTTCAGTCTTGACGTGGGACGAAGCGTCTGTTGCAGCCAGGCAGAGCGGGGCACCTGTCGACGAGGCATCGTCGACGTGGAACGACCCCGAGTGGACCGAAGCGGTCCGAAGGATTAAGTCGTTGCCGAGGCCACAGAGGGATGGGCTTGGTGCCTGGGCGATGGGGTTGTTGAATACTGCCGAAGCCGCCGCGGCTGCTGCGGAAGAGGAGAAGGATGAAACAAGAGATGCGACCAGATCACGCTGGATGGAGCCTAAAAGCAAGATCAGTGTACATTGAAGAAATTTTGCACACTGTTATGTGGGTGCTTCTATAGCTCATTTTCACAAACGATTCAACATATATGTCTCCAATTTCTTCTGTTGGAATCAATATAAACATATTGAATAAATAAAAAAATTGAATAAAAACTACCCAAGTATATATCCAGGTAGGTGCTAATTTTTTCAAAACAACTCAACATACATTTCTCCAACTATCCAAGCATAGGCCTACATAGTACATAAAATCCAGCTGCTGCCTGCCAAACAGATGGAGCCTCAGGATTTGATCTCATGATACAGAGCAAACAAAAATTCAGTCTGATGTATGGTTCAGAAACATCGCAGCCATATCAACCGACCGATCTTTCTGCACCTTTTATACACCATGTGTTCCTGCTCAACCTCTCTCTACCTCCTTTCTGCAAATGAAGGCATCTAAGTTATTGGCTTAGATGCATAATTGCCCCTAAGTTGGAGGGTTCATCAGATGCATTACTTAACCATTCACATCCATATAATACACACACATACACACACACACACACACACACACATGATATGAGTCAAGCACTTAGATACACAACTGCATCTTCTTCAGGTGACTAACTATCAACCCCTCAGATCCAACTAATGATAACAATGCCACCATGGTAATAGACGTTTTAACAGATCCACATTGACCGCTACAACCACCTCGTTCCCACCTGAAGTAAAGCCGAGTCCAGCCTCCGTACCCGGGTCGCCTCCTTCGTACTTGACCACGCTGCCATCCCACCCATCGAACGCCACATTCTCAGCCCGATTGACCATCTGTCTGGCGTTGGGGGGAGTCCGACTGCTGGCATTGTAATCCTTCAGGTGGTTCCTTGTAGTCTTCTTCTTGCGGCTGCGCTTGGCACCGGCACCATCTGAGGGCGCCGAGGGATTCTCCAGCTGAGCGGAGGAGGACGAGATACCGAGCGTGCTCCTGTCGAGCGACTCACTGGTTGCGGCCAAGGCAACGGCCGACCGAGAGCTCTGGAATTGGTTGTCATCTTCATCCATCTGCAGAGATGGCTTCACCAACAGGCTATCGGCATCACTCTCTCGCTCCAAGTCGGACGAACTAAAAGGGTAGATTAACAAGATTCAAGGAGTTTACCAGCAATAAAAACAACATTCAAATTTACCAACAATAAAACTGAAATAACTGAATTAATGACAGAATCCAGGAATGTTCATTCATTCATTCCAGGACTGTACTGAATAGGTGACTTCTGCGACTGTGCGGTCTGGGCAATAGGCAACGTGACCACTATTAGCATTCGGTTCAACAGCAGCTATTCGGCTGAATACCGAATGTTCGGATCCAAAGCGAATACAAAGTGAATGTGTTTGGTACAACTCTAATTCATTCATTCACTCTGAGAGATTTATGTATTACCCTTTCAAAAAACCTACTCAGAGGCGCCCAGCCCAAGAATTGTTAAAGAATTGAGATTTAAGTTAACTTATCAAATGCCGCTGGCATGCAATATCGAGGTAACTTGCTGGACATAGCTAGACGAGTGACTTAAGAAGAGCACATCATCTCCCTAGCTGACCCTGTCCGATCCTTGCAAGACCTGACCCTGTCAGAATCTTCTAACTGAAGAAGAGCACATCATTTCCCTACTGACCCTGTCAGATCCTTGTAACTTGAGAAGCTCAAGCCCACCATCTCCCTACCTAACCCTGACAGATCCTTACCTGGCATTTGATGTGTTCAACTTGGTCCGCAGTTGATCCAACTCAGACATGGCCGACTTCAGCGCTAAATTCACGAATCACAACAAAACTAATCGCTATCACATCTGTGATAGTTTGTTCACAGCTAAAAATGGGATTCGAACTGCAAACACTGAGGCCAAAGACAAGTGTTATAAAACTACCATAACTCTCATTATATACAAACCAATCAGACAAAACTCAAAGAGGGTACATCAAGAACACATATCTATTTCAAGAACATATAATTTCTATTACATATCATGTATCATTTGCGATCAATGTCCTTTTGTCACAGATTGTGTTTCATTTCGAGGCACAGCAAAGAGATATCAGAGACGCCGTAGAATAACAAAGAGATATCAGAGACACCGTAGAATAACAAAGAGATATCAGAGACACCGTAGAATATCAAAGAGATATCAGAGACTCCATAGAATAACAAAGAGATATCAGAGACACCGTAGAATATCAAAGAGATATCAGAGACTCCGTAGAATAACAAAGAGATATCAGAGACACCGTAGAATATCAAAGAGATATCAGAGACTCCGTAGAATAACAAAGAGATAGCAGAGACACCGTAGAATAACAAAGAGATATCAGAGACTTCATAAAATAACAAAGAGATATCACAGACACAGTAGAATAACAAAGAGATATCAGAGACACCGTAGAATATCAAAGAGATATCAGAGACTCCATAGAATAACAAAGAGATATCAGAGACACCGTAGAATATCAAAGAGATATCAGAGACTCCGTAGAATAACAAAGAGATAGCAGAGACACCGTAGAATAACAAAGAGATATCAGAGACTTCGTAAAATAACAAAGAGATATCACAGACACAGTAGAATAACAAAGAGATATCAGAGACACCGTAGAATATCAAAGAGATATCAGAGACTCCATAGAATAACAAAGAGATATCAGAGACACCGTAGAATATCAAAGAGATATCAGAGACTCCGTAGAATAACAAAGAGATATCAGAGACACCGTAGAATATCAAAGAGATATCAGAGACTCCGTAGAATAACAAAGAGATAGCAGAGACACCGTAGAATAACAAAGAGATATCAGAGACTTCGTAAAATAACAAAGAGATATCAGAGACAACATAGAATAACAAAGAGATATCAAAGACTCTGTAAAATAACAAAGAGATATCAGAGACTTCGTAAAATAACAAAGAGATATCACAGACACAGTAGAATAACAAAGAGATATCAGAGACTCCGAAGAATAACAAAGAGATATCAGAGACAACATAGAATAACAAAGAGATATCAAAGACTCTGTAAAATAACAAAGAGATATCAGAGACTTCGTAAAATAACAAAGAGATATCACAGACACAGTAGAATAACAAAGAGATATCAGAGACTCCGAAGAATGACAAAGAGATATCAGAGACAACATAGAATAACAAAGAGATATCAGACACCGTAGAATAACAAAGAGATATCAGAGACACCGTAGAATAACAAAGAGATATCAGAGACACCGTAGAATAACAAAGAGATATCAGACACCGTAGAATAACAAAGAGATATCAGATATACTGTAGAATCACAAAGAAATATCAGAGACACCATAGAATCACAAAGAGGTGTCAGAGACAATGTAGAATAATAAAGAGCCGAAGGCAGAGTAAGGAAACAACGCAACCTATCTTAAACAGACTAATTAGTCTCTGGATTGATATGGTCATGTTTACAGCTCAGTCATAATTTTATGTTCCTAAGAAATTTCGACACAGTTAAGTACACAAGTGTGCTACCTGAAATAAGTATAAAAGTGTGCTACCTTTACCTGATAGCACCTATACAGGTATGTCTACAAATGAACAACCTTCATCAAAAGCACCTGATGAATATCTATATGGGTAAGCCAAATCAAATCAAATTGTTTTTTAATAACCAACATAAAAAATCAATCAAAAACTACACGTTAAGCTTATAGTGGCCACAATAAAAGTATCTGAAGGGATCATAAAGATCCCGCTAGTACAGACACCTATGTACGGTTTAACATGACAAACATGACGACGAGTGAAATAGAGCAATTAACTCGTTAATATACACAAGAGTCTTGACTAAACAAACAAAGTTATCAAATAAAAGATAGTGAAACAGAGTTTGTTAAAAAAATAAGACTAGCAAATGGATTACATGCAATTCACCAAATGAGGTCAATCATTTTTCAACCAAGTTAGTGCTTAGCTTATTCTTAAATGATGAAAGATAGAATGAGTGCCTTATGTTTTGTGGAATTTCATTCCAAATTTCAGCGCCACAAAATTTTATTGAGAACCATTCTAGAGTATTAGTTCTGCCAAAGGCCTTTATATAGTTACAATAACTTTTAAGTAAGGTAAAAATGAGTGTCTGAGGCAAGAATAAAACAATCTCAGTTGCCTCAAACTGATCATCTGGATGTCGTCCTGCTTTTGAATCACCTGCATTTCCTGCATTAAGCACCAGTACAATAGACAATTAACTAATTAATAAACAGTTAACTAATTGATAGACAGTTAACTAATTAATAGACTGTATAGGTTATTGTGACTGACCAGAGTGAAGAGCATCGGCGTGATACTCAGACAACTTGAGTTTCTCTACGACAGATGACTCGAGCGCCTCCAGATGACGAGTCCTCTGCTCAAATCGCTCCACCAACTCTCTCTCCTTCGCCTTCATCTGCGCCTAAACACACCAACAAAATATTCCATTCCATACAATAAATAAGTCATAATTTTGATCCCCTCTTGTTGCTTTCCATAGGTGGTAACCAAATCTGTCATTTTCCCAATTGAATTGGCTCCACCAACTTTACGATAAACATCCGAGAGTAAAAGACATCATATATAAACACATAATATAAATTTTATGACAAAGGATTCATATTTTTTCCACAAACAAAGTCATTAAATAATAAACATAATGTCATGGATAAGAGTGCGACGATAAGCCATATGACCGATATTGCAATAAAGCCTAGACTCTACATTGACCACAGATAGTTCTCCGCTGCTGTGCAAATGGCAGGTTAACTATGCATTGCCTACGGAAGGCACTCGCTGTCCAGAATTGCCGTCACTATTCGGATCGCACCTGGATCCGGCAAATAGAGCAACCAAATACTCCGAATAAAACGCTGAACCAGGATCACTGACTATTTATCGAGAAACTCGACCTTCTCCAAACCAAATAACGGCATCAATATTTTGTATAGATATCTTCACTACATCCAATAGGATAACAGAAATTGAGGTTTCATAATTTGGGAATATGACGATGAACCCGGGTTCACCGTCTTTTTTAGAGAAATTTGACCTGCTCCAAATCAAATAATATTTATCCAGCATCTGTGAGGACCTACTGGCATCAATATTCTGCATAGATATCTTCACTGCTTCCAATAGGATAACAGAAATTCAGATTTCATTATTTGGGAATATGACGATGAACCCGGGTTCACCGTCTCTTTTCCAGAAATTTGACCTGCTCCAAATCAAATAATATTTATCCAGCATCTGTGAGGAACTACTGGCATCAATATTTTGTATAGATATCATCACTGCATCCAATAGGATAACAGAAATTGAGGTTTCATTATTTGGGAATATGACGATGAACCCGGATTCACCGTCTCTTTTCGAGAAATTTGACTTGCTCCAAATCAAATAATATATATCCAGCATCTGTGAGGAACTACTGGCATCAATATTTTGTATAGATATCTTCACTGCTTCCAATAGGATAACAGAAATTGAGGTTTCATTATTTGGGAATATGACGATGAACCCGGGTTCACTGTTTTTTTCGAGAAATTTGACCCGCTCCAAATCAAGTAATATATATACAGCATTTGTGAGGACCTACTGGCATCAATATTTTGAATAGATATCTTCACTGCTTTCAATAGGATAACAGAAAAAAGGGTTTCATTATTTGAAAATATGACGATGAACCCGGGTTCACCGTCTTTTTTCGAGAAACTTCACATGTTCCAAACCAAATAATATATATCCAGCATCTGTGAGGGCCCACTGGCATCAATATTCTGCAAAGATATCTCTTCTTCTTCCAATAGCATAACAGAAATTGAGGTTTCATTATTTGGGAATATGACGATGAACCCGGGTTCACTGTCTCTTTTCGAGAAATTTCACATGCTCCAAACCAAATAATATTTATCCAGCATCTGTGGGGACCTACTGGCATCAATATTTTGAATAGATATCTACACTGCTTTCAATAGGATAACAGAAATTAAGGCTTCATTATAAGGGAATATGACGGTGAACCCGGACTCCCCGTCTTTTTTCGATAAATTTGACATGCTCCAAACCAAATAATATTTATCCAGCATCTGTGAGGGCCCACTGGCATCAATATTCTGCAAAGATATCTTTTCTTCTTCCAAAAGGATAACAGAAATTCAGGTTTCATTATTTGGGAATATGACGATGAACCCGGGTTCACTGTCTCTTTTCGATAAATTTCACATGCTCCAAATAAAATAATATTTATCCAGCATCTGTGAGGACCTACTGGCATCAATATTTTGAATAGATATCTACGCTGCTCTTAATAGGATAACAGAAATTAAGGCTTCACTATAAGGGAATATGACGATGAACCCGGGTTCACTGTCTCTTTTCGAGAAATTTCACATGCTCCAAATCAAATAATATTTATCCAGCATCTGTGAGGACCTACTGGCATCAATATTTTGAATAGATATCTTCACTGCTTCCAATAGGATAACAGAAATTGAGGTTTCATTATTTGGGAATATGACGATGAACCCGGGTTCACCCTCTTTTTCGAGAAATTTGACATGCTCCAAATCAAATAATATTTATCCAGCATCTGTGAGGACCTACTGGCATCCATATTTTGTATAGATATCTTCACTGCTTCCAATAGGATAACAGAAATTGAGGTTTCATTATTTGGGAATATGACGATGAACCCGGGTTCACTGTCTCTTTTCGAGAAATTTCACATGCTCCAAATAAAATAATATTTATCCAGCATCTGTGAGGACCTACTGGCATCAATATTTTGAATAGATATCTACACTGCTCTTAATAGGATAACAGAAATTAAGGCTTCACTATAAGGGAATATGACGATGAACCCGGGTTCACCGTCTTTCTTCGAGAAATTTGACCTGCTCCAAATCAAATAATATTTATCCAGCATCTGTGAGGACCTACTGGCATCAATATCTTGAATAGATATCTACACTGCTTTCAAAAGGATAACAGAAATTAAGGCTTCATTATAAGGGAATATGACGGTGAACCCGGGTTCACCGTCTTTTTTCGAGAAATTTCACATGTTACAAACCAAATAACATTTATCCAGCATCTGTGAGGGCCCACTGGCATCAACATTCTGAAAAGATATTTTAACTGCCACCAATAGGATAGCAGAAATTAAGGTTTCATTATTTGGGAATATGACGATGAACCCGGGTTCACCGTCTTTTTTCGAGAAATTTGACTTGCTCCAAATCAAATAATATTTATCCAGCATCTGTGAGGACCTACTGGCATCAATATTTTGAAAAGATATCTTCACTGCTTCCAATAGGATAAGAGAAAATAAGGTTTCATTATTTGGGAATATGACGATGAACCCGGGTTCACCGTCTTTTTTCGATCAATTTGACATGTTCCAAATAAAATAATATTTATCCAGCATCTGTGAGGACCTACTGGCATCAATATTTTGTAGAGATATCTTCACTGCTTTCTATAGGATAACAGAAATTCAGGTTTCATTATAAGGGAATATGACGATGAACCCGGGTTCACTGTCTCTTTTCGAGAAATCTCACATGCTCCAAATCAAATAATATTTATCCAGCATCTGTGAGGACCTACTGGCATCAATATTTTGAATAGATATCTACACTGCTCTCAATAGGATAACAGAAATTCAGGTTTCACTATAAGGGAATATGACGATGAACCCGGGTTCACTCTCTCTTTTCGAGAAATTTCACATGCTCCAAATCAAATAATATATATCCAGCATCTGTGAGGACCTACTGGCATCAATATTCTGCATAGATATCTTCACTTCTTTCAAAAGGATAACAGAAATTGAGCTTTCATTATTTGGGAATATGACGATGAACCCGGGTTCACCGTCTTTTTTCGAGAAATTTCACATGTTCCAAATAAAATAATATTTATCCAGCATCTGTGAGGACCTACTGGCATCAATATTCTGCATAGATATCTTCACTTCTTTCAAAAGGATAACAGAAATTGAGGTTTCATTATTTGGGAATATGACGATGAACCCGGGTTCACCGTCTTTTTTCGAGAAATTTCACATGTTCCAAACCAAATAACATTTATCCAGCATCTGTGAGGGCCCACTGGCATCAACATTCTGCAAAGATATTTTAACTGCTACCAATAGGAAAACAGAAATTAAGGTTTCATTATTTGGGAATATGACGATGAACCCGGGTTCATTGTCTTTTCTCGAGAAAATTTGACCTGCTCCAAATCAAATAATATTTATCCAGCATCTGTGAGGACCTACTGGCATCCATATTTTGTAGAGATATCTTCACTGCTTCCAATAGGATAACAGAAATTGAGGTTTCATTATTTGGGAATATGACGATGAACCCGGGTTCACTGTTTTTTTCGAGAAATTTGACCCGCTCCAAAGCAAATAATATATATCCAGCATCTGTGAGGACCTACTGGCATCAATATTTTGAATAGATATCTTCACTGCTTCCAATAGGATAACAGAAATTGAGGTTTCATTATTTGGGAATATGACGATGAGCCCGGGTTCACTGTCTTTCTTCGAGAAATTTGACATGCTCCAAATCAAATAATATTTATCCAGCATCTGTGAGGACCTACTGGCATCAATATTCTGCATAGATATCTTCACTTCTTCCAAAAGGATAACAGAAATTGAGGTTTCATTATTTGGGAATATGACGATGAACCCGGGTTCACCGTCTTTTTTCGATAAATTTGACATGTTCCAAAAAAAATAAAATTTATCTAGTATCTGCGAGGACCTACTGGCATCCATATTTTGAATAGATATCTTCACTGCTTCCAATAGGATAACAGAAATTGAGGTTTCATTATTTGGGAATATGACGATGAACCCGGGTTCACTGTTTGTTTTTTGAGAAATTTGAATTGCTCCAAATCAAATAATATTTATCCAGCATCTGTGAGGACCCACTGGCATCAATATTTTGAATTGATATCTTCACTGCTTCCAATAGGATAACAGAAATTGAGGTTTCATTATTTGGGAATATGACGATGAACCCGTGTTCAACGTCTTTCTTCGAGAAATTTGACATGCTCCAAATCAAATAATATTTACCCAGCATCTGTGAGGACCTACTGGCATCAATATTCTGCATAAATATCTTCACTTCTTTCAAAAGGATAACAGAAATTGAGGTTTCATTATTTGGGAATATGACGATGAACCCGGGTTCACCGTCTTTTTTCGAGAAATTTCACATGTTCCAAACCAAATAACATTTATCCAGCATCTGTGAGGGCCCACTGGCATCAACATTCTGCAAAGATATTTTAACTGCTACCAATAGGATAACAGAAATTAAGGTTTCATTATTTGGGAATATGACGATGAACCCGGGTTCATTGTCTTTTTTCGCGAAATTTGACCTGCTCCAAATCAAATAATATTTATCCAGCATCTGTGAGGACCTACTGGCATCCATATTTTGTATAGATATCTTCACTGCTTCCAATAGGATAACAGAAATTGAGGTTTCATTATTTGGGAATATGACGATGAACCCGGGTTCACTGTTTTTTTCGAGAAATTTGACCCGCTCCAAAGCAAATAATATATATCCAGCATCTGTGAGGACCTACTGGCATCAATATTTTGAATAGATATCTTCATTGCTTCCAATAGGATAACAGAAATTGAGGTTTCATTATTTGGGAATATCACGATGAACCCGGGTTCACTGTCTTTCTTCGAGAAATTTGACATGTTCCAAACCAAATAATATATATCCAGCATCTGTGAGGACCTACTGGCATCAATATTTTGAATAGATATCTTCACTTCTTCCAAAAGGATAACAGAAATTGAGATTTCATTATTTGGGAATATGACGATGAACCCGGGTTCACCATCTTTTTTCGATAAATTTGACATGTTCCAAATAAAATAAAATTTATCTAGTATCTGCGAGGACCTACTGGCATCCATATTTTGAATAGATATCTTCACTGCTTCCAATAGGATAACAGAAATTGAGGTTTCATTATTTAGGAATATGACGATGAACCCGGGTTCAGTGTCTTTATTCGAGAAATTTGACATGCTCCAAATCAAATAACATTTATCCAGCATCTGTGAGGACCTACTGGCATCATTATTCTGCATAGATATCTTCACTTCTTCCAAAAGGATAACAGAAATTGAGGTTTCATTATTAGGGAATATGACGATGAACCCGGGTTCACTGTTTGTTTTTTGAGAAATTTGACTTGCTCCAAATCAAATAATATTTATCCAGCATCTGTGAGGACCTACTGGCATCAATATTATGAATAGATATCTTCACTGCTTCCAATAGGATAACAGAAATTGAGGTTTTATCATTTGGGAATATGACGATGAACCCGCGTTCACTGTCTTTTTTCGAGAAATTAGACCTGCTCCAAATCAAATAATATTTATCCAGCATCTGTGAGGACCTACTGGCAACCATATTTTGCATAGATATCTTCACTGCTTCCAATAGGATAACAGAAATTGAGGTTTCATTATTTGGGAATATGACGATGAACCCGGGTTCACTGTTTTTTTCGAGAAATTTCACCCGCTCCAAATCAAATAATATATATCCAGCATCTGTGAGGACCTACTGGCATCAATATTTTGAATAGATATCTTCACTGCTTCCAATAGGATAACAGAAATTGAGGTTTCATTATTTGGGAATATGACGATGAACCCGGGTTCACCGTCTTTCTTCGAGAAATTTGACCCGCTCCAAACCAAATAATATTTATCCAGCATCTGTGAGGACCCACTGGCATCAATATTCTGCATAGATATCTTCACTTCATCCAAAAGGATAACAGAAATTCAGGTTTCATTATTTGGGAATATGACGATGAACCCGGGTTCACCGTCTTTTTTCGAGAAATTTCACATGTTCCAAACCAAATAATATTTATCCAGCATCTGTGAGGGCCCACTGGCATCTATATTCTGCAAAGATATTTTCACTGCTAGCAATAGGATAACAGAAATTAAGGTTTCATTATTTGGGAATATGACGATGAACCAGCCGGGTTCACCGTCTTTTTTCAAGAAATTTCACATGTTCCAAACCAAATAATATTTATCCAGCATCTGTGAGGGTCCACTGGCATCAATATTCTGCAAAGATATTTTCACTGCTTCCAATAGGATAACAAAAATTAAGGTTTCGTTATGTGGGAATATGACGATGAACCCGGGTTTACTGTCTTTTTTCGAGAAATTTCACAAGTTCCAAATCAAATAATATTTATCCAGCATCTTTGAGGACCTACTGGCATCAATATTTTGTAGAGATATCTTCACTGCTTCCAATAGGATAACAGAAATTGAGGTTTCATTATTTGGGAATATGACGATGAACCCGGGTTCACCGTTTCTTTTCGAGAAATTGGACCTTCTCCAATTCAAATAATATTTATCCAGCATCTGCGAGGACCTAGTGGCATCAATATTTTGTATTGATATCTTCACTGCTTTCAATAGGATAACAGAAATTCAGGTTTCATTATTTGGGAATATGACGATGAACCCGGGTTCACCGGCTATTTATCGAGAAATTTGACCCGCTCCAAATCAAATAATATTTATCCAGCATCTATGAGTGCCTGTAGGCATCATTATTCTGCAAAGATATTTTCACTGCATCCAATAGGATAACAAAAATTAAGGTTTCATTATGTGGGAATATGACGATGAACCCGGGTTAACCGTCCTTTTTCGAGAAATTTCCCATGTTCCAAACCAAATAATATATATCCAGCATCTGTGAGGACCTACTGGCATCAATATTTTGAATAGATATCTTCACTTCTTCCAAAAGGATAACAGAAATTGAGGTTTCATTATTTGGGAATATGACGATGAACCCGGGTTCACCATCTTTTTTCGATAAATTTGACATGTTCCAAATAAAATAAAATTTATCTAGCATCTGCGAGGACCTACTGGCATCCATATTTTGAATAGATATCTTCACTGCTTCCAATAGGATAACAGAAATTGAGGTTTCATTATTTAGGAATATGACGATGAACCCGAGTTCAGTGTCTTTATTCGAGAAATTTGACATGCTCCAAATCAAATAACATTTATCCAGCATCTGTGAGGACCTACTGGCATCATTATTCTGCATAGATATCTTCACTTCTTCCAAAAGGATAACAGAAATTGAGGTTTCATTATTAGGGAATATGACGATGAACCCGGGTTCACTGTTTGTTTTTTGAGAAATTTGACTTGCTCCAAATCAAATAATATTTATCCAGCATCTGTGAGGACCTACTGGCATCAATAATTTGTAGAGATATCTTCATCGCTTTCAAAAGGATAACAGAAAATAAGGTTTCATTATTTGGGAATATGACGATGAACCCGGGTTCACTGTCTTTTTTCGATCAATTTGACATGTTCCAAATAAAAAAATATTTATCCAGCATCTGTGCGGACCTACTGGCATCCATATTTTGTAGAGATATGTTCACTGATTTCTATAGGATAACAGAAATTCAGGTTTCATTATAAGGAAATATGACGATGAACCCGAGTTCACTGTCTCTTTTCGAGAAATTTCACATGTTCCAAACCAAATAACATTTATCCAGCATCTGTGAGGGCCCACTGGCATCAACATTCTGCAAAGATATTTTAACTGCTACCAATAGGATAACAGAAATTAAGGTTTCATTATTTGGGAATATGACGATGAACCCGGGTTCACTGTTTTTTTCGAGAAATTTGACCCGCTCCAAAGCAAATAATATATATCCAGCATCTGTGAGGACCTACTGGCATCAATATTTTGAATAGATATCTTCACTGCTTCCAATAGGATAACAGAAATTGAGGTTTCATTATTTGGGAATATGACGATGAACCAGGGTTCACTGTTTGTTTTTTGAGAAATTTGAATTGCTCCAAATCAAATAATATTTATCCAGCATCTGTGAGGACCTACTGGCATCAATATTCTGCATAGATATCTTCACCTCTTCCAAAAGGATAACAGAAATTGAGGTTTCATTATTTGGGAATATGACGATGAACCAGGGTTCACCGTCTTTTTTCGAGAAATTTGACATGCTCCAAATCAAATAATATTTATCCAGCATCTGTGAGGACCTACTGGCATCAATAATTTGTAGAGATATCTTCATCTCTTTCAATAGGATAACAGAAAATAAGGTTTCATTATTTGGGAATATGACGATGAACCCGGGTTCACCGTCTTTTTTCGATCAATTTGACATGTTCCAAATAAAATAATATTTATCCAGCATCTGTGAGGACCTACTGGCATCCATATTTTGAATAGATATCTTCACTGCTTCCAATAGGATAACAGAAATTGGGGTTTCATTATTTGGGAATATGACGATGAACCCGGGTTCACCGTTTCTTTTCGAGAAATTTGACCTGCTCCAAATCAAATAATATTTATCCAGCATCTGTGAGGACCTACTGGCAACCATATTTTGTATAGATATCTTCACTGCTTCCAATAGGATAACAGAAATTGAGGTTTCATTATTTAGGAATATGACGATGAACCCGGGTTCACTGTCTTTATTCGAGAAATTTGACATGCTCCAAATCAAATAACATTTATCCAGCATCTGTGAGGACCTACTGGCATCAATTATTCTGCATAGATATCTTCACTTCTTCCAAAAGGATAACAGAAATTGAGGTTTCATTATTAGGGAATATGACGATGAACCCGGGTTCACTGTTTGTTTTTTGAGAAATTTGACTTGCTCCAAATCAAATAATATTTATCCAGCATCTGTGAGGACCTACTGGCATCAATAATTTGTAGAGATATCTCCATCTCTTTCAATAGGATAACAGAAAATAAGGTTTCATTATTTGGGAATATGACGATGAACCCGGGTTCACCGTCTTTTTTCGATCAATTTGACATGTTCCAAATAAAATAATATTTATCCAGCATCTGTGAGGACCTACTGGCATCAATATTTTGAATAGATATCTTCACTGCTTCCAATAGGATAACAGAAATTGAGGTTTCATTATTTGGGAATATGACGATGAACCCGGGTTCACCGTTTCTTTTCGAGAAATTTGGCCTGCTCCAAATCAAATAATATTTATCCAGCATCTGTGAGGACCTACTGGCATCAATATTTTGTAGAGATATCTTCACTGCTTCCAATAGGATAACAGAAATTGAGGTTTTATCATTTGGGAATATGACGATGAACCCGCGTTTACAGTCTTTTTTCGAGAAATTAGACCTGCTCCAAATCAAATAATATTTATCCAGCATCTGTGAGGACCTACTGGCAACCATATTTTGTATAGATATCTTCACTGCTTCCAATAGGATAACAGAAATTGAGGTTTCATTATTTGGGAATATGACGATGAACCCGGGTTCACTGTTTTTTTTCGAGAAATTTCACCCGCTCCAAATCAAATAATATATATCCAGCATCTGTGAGGACCTACTGGCATCAATATTTTGAATAGATATCTTCACTGCTTCCAATAGGATAACAGAAATTGAGGTTTCATTATTTGGGAATATGACGATGAACCCGGGTTCACTGTTTTTTTCGAGAAATTTCACCCGCTCCAAATCAAATAATATATATCCAGCATCTGTGAGGACCTACTGGCATCAATATTTTGAATAGATATCTTCACTGCTTCCAATAGGATAACAGAAATTGAGGTTTCATTATTTGGGAATATGACGATGAACCCGGGTTCACCGTCTTTCTCCGAGAAATTTGACCCGCTCCAAACCAAATAATATTTATCCAGCATCTGTGAGGACCCACTGGCATCAATATTCTGCATAGATATCTTCACTTCATCCAAAAGGATAACAGAAATTCAGGTTTCATTATTTGGGAATATGACGATGAACCCGGGTTCACCGTCTTTTTTCGAGAAATTTCACATGTTCCAAACCAAATAATATTTATCCAGCATCTGTGAGGGCCCACTGGCATCAATATTCTGCAAAGATATTTTCACTTCATCCAAAAGGATAACAGAAATTAAGGTTTCATTATTAGGGAATATGACGATGAACCCGCCGGGTTCACCGTCTTTTTTCAAGAAATTTCACATGTTCCAAACCAAATAATATTTATCCAGCATCTGTGAGGGTCCACTGGCATCAATATTCTGCAAAGATATTTTCACTGCTTCCAATAGGATAACAAAAATTAAGGTTTCATTATGTGGGAATATGACGATGAACCCGGGTTTACTGTCTTTTCTCGAGAAATTTCACATGTTCCAAATCAAATAATATTTATCCAGCATCTTTGAGGACCTACTGGCATCAATATTTTGTAGAGATATCTTCACTGCTTCCAATAGGATAACAGAAATTGAGGTTTCATTATTTGGGAATATGACGATGAACCCGGGTTCACCGGCTATTTATCGAGAAATTTGACCCGCTCCAAATCAAATAATATTTATCCAGCATCTGTGAGTGCCTGTAGGCATCAATATTCTGCAAAGATATTTTCACTGCTTCCAATAGGATAACAAAAATTAAGGTTTCATTATGTGGGAATATGACGATGAACCCGGGTTTACCGTCTTTTTTCGAGAAATTTCCCATGTTCCAAACCAAATAATATATATCCAGCATCTGTGAGGACCTACTGGCATCAATATTTTGAATAGATATCTTCACTTCTTCCAATAGAATAATAGAAATTGAGGTTTCATTATTTGGGAGTATGACGATGAACACGGGTTCACCGTTTCTTTTCGAGAAATTTGACCTGCTCCAAATCAAATAATATATATCCAGCATCTGTGAGGGCCTACTGGCATCAATATTCTCCATAGATATCTTTACTTCTTCCAATAGGATAACAGAAATTAAGGTTTCATTATTTGGGAATATGACGATGAACCCGGGTTCACCGTTTCTTTTCGAGAAATTTGACCTGCTCCAAATCAAATAATATGTATCCAGCATCTATGAGGACCTACTGGCATCAATATTTTGTAGAGATATCTTCACTGCTTCCAATAGGAAAACAGAAATTGAGGTTTCATTATTTGGGAATATGACGATGAACCCGGGTTCACTGTCTTTTTTTGATAAATTTGACATGTTCCAAATAAAATAATATTTATCCAGCATCTGAGAGGACCTACTGGCATCAATATTTTGTAGAGATATCTTCACTGCTTTCAATAGGATTACAGAAATTGAGGTTTCATTATTTAGGAATATGACGATGAACCTGGGTTCACTGTCTCTTTTCGAGAAATTTGACCTGCTCCAAATCAAATAATATGTATCCAGCATCTGTGAGGACCTACTGGCATCAATATTTTGTAGAGATATCTTCACTGCTTCCAATAGGATAACAGAAATTGAGGTTTCATTATTTGGGAATATGACGATGAACCCGGGTTCACCGTCTTTCTTCGAGAAATTTGACATGCTCCAAATCAAATAATATTTATCCAGCATCTGTGAGGACCTACTGGCATCAATATTTTGAATAGATATCTTCACTGCTTCCAATAGGATAACAGAAATTGAGGTTTCATTAATTGGGAATATGACGATGAACCCGGGTTCACCGTTTCTTTTCGAGAAATTTGACCTGCTCCAAATCAAATAATATTTATCCAGCATCTGTGAGGACCTACTGGCATCAATATTTTGTAGAGATATCTTCACTGCTTCCAATAGGATAACAGAAATTGAGGTTTTATCATTTGGGAATATGACGATGAACCCGCGTTCACTGTCTTTTTTCGAGAAATTAGACCTGCTCCAAATCAAATAATATTTATCCAGCATCTGTGAGGACCTACTGGCAACCATATTTTGTATAGATATCTTCACTGCTTCCAATAGGATAACAGAAATTGAGGTTTCATTATTTGGGAATATGACGATGAACCCGGGTTCACCGTCTTTTTTCGAGAAATTTGACCTGCTCCAAATCAAATAATATTTATCCAGCATCTGTGAGGACCTACTGGCAACCATATTTTGTATAGATATCTACACTGCTTCCAATAGGATAACAGAAATTGAGGTTTCATTATTTGGGAATATGACGATGAACCCGGGTTCACCGTCATTCTTCGAGAAATTTGACCCGCTCCAAACCAAATAATATTTATCCAGCATCTGTGAGGACCCACTGGCATCAATATTCTGCATAGATATCTTCACTTCATCCAAAAGGATAACAGAAATTCAGGTTTCATTATTTGGGAATATGACGATGAACCCGGGTTCACCGTCTTTTTTCGAGAAATTTCACATGTTCCAAACCAAATAATATTTATCCAGCATCTGTGAGGGCCCACTGGCATCAATATTCTGCAAAGATATTTTCACTTCATCCAAAAGGATAACAGAAATTAAGGTTTCATTATTAGGGAATATGACGATGAACCCGCCGGGTTCACCGTCTTTTTTCAAGAAATTTCACATGTTCCAAACCAAATAATATTTATCCAGCATCTGTGAGGGTCCACTGGCATCAATATTCTGCAAAGATATTTTCACTGCTTCCAATAGGATAACAAAAATTAAGGTTTCATTATGTGGGAATATGACGATGAACCCGGGTTTACTGTCTTTTTTCGAGAAATTTCACATGTTCCAAATCAAATAATATTTATCCAGCATCTTTGAGGACCTACTGGCATCAATATTTTGTAGAGATATCTTCACTGCTTCCAATAGGATAACAGAAATTGAGGTTTCATTATTTGGGAATATGACGATGAACCCGGGTTCACCGTTTCTTTTCGAGAAATTGGACCTTCTCCAATTCAAATAATATTTATCCAGCATCTGCGAGGACCTAGTGGCATCAATATTTTGTATTGATATCTTCACTGCTTTCAATAGGATAACAGAAATTCAGGTTTCATTATTTGGGAATATGACGATGAACCCGGGTTCACCGGCTATTTATCGAGAAATTTGACCCGCTCCAAATCAAATAATATTTATCCAGCATCTGTGAGTGCCTGTAGGCATCAATATTCTGCAAAGATATTTTCACTGCTTCCAATAGGATAACAAAAATTAAGGTTTCATTATGTGGGAATATGACGATGAACCCGGGTTTACCGTCTTTTTTCGAGAAATTTCCCATGTTCCAAACCAAATAATATATATCCAGCATCTGTGAGGACCTACTGGCATCAATATTTTGAATAGATATCTTCACTTCTTCCAATAGAATAATAGAAATTGAGGTTTCATTATTTGGGAGTATGACGATGAACCCGGGTTCACCGTTTCTTTTCGAGAAATTTGACCTGCTCCAAATCAAATAATATATATCCAGCATCTGTGAGGGCCTACTGGCATCAATATTCTCCATAGATATCTTTACTTCTTCCAATAGGATAACAGAAATTAAGGTTTCATTATTTGGGAATATGACGATGAACCCGGGTTCACCGTTTCTTTTCGAGAAATTTGACCTGCTCCAAATCAAATAAGATGTATCCACCATCTGTGAGGACCTACTGGCATCAATATTTTGTAGAGATATCTTCACTGCTTCCAATAGGATAACAGAAATTGAGGTTTCATTATTTGGGAATATGACGATGAACCCGGGTTCACTGTCTTTTTTTGATAAATTTGACATGTTCCAAATAAAATAATATTTATCCAGCATCTGAGAGGACCTACTGGCATCAATATTTTGTAGAGATATCTTCACTGCTTTCAATAGGATTACAGAAATTGAGGTTTCATTATTTGGGAATATGACGATGAACCTGGGTTCACTGTCTCTTTTCGAGAAATTTCACATGCTCCAAATCAAATAATATGTATCCAGCATCTGTGAGGACCCACTGGCATCAATATTCTGCATAGATATCTTCACTTCATCCAAAAGGATAACAGAAATTCAGGTTTCATTATTTGGGAATATGACGATGAACCCGCCGGGTTCACCGTCTTTTTTCAAGAAATTTCACATGTTCCAAACCAAATAATATTTATCCAGCATCTGTGAGGGTCCACTGGCATCAATATTCTGCAAAGATATTTTCACTGCTTCCAATAGGATAACAAAAATTAAGGTTTCATTATGTGGGAATATGACGATGAACCCGGGTTCACTGTATTTTTTCGAGAAATTTCACATGTTCCAAATCAAATAATATTTATCCAGCATCTTTGAGGACCTACTGGCATCAATATTTTGTAGAGATATCTTCACTGCTTCCAATAGGATAACAGAAATTGAGGTTTCATTATTTGGGAATATGACGATGAACCCGGGTTCACCGTCTTTCTTCGAGAAATTTGACATGCTCCAAATCAAATAATATTTATCCAGCATTTGTGAGGACCTACTGGCATCAATATTTTGAATAGATATCTTAACTGCTTCCAATAGGATAACAGAAATTGAGGTTTCATTATTTGGGAATATGACGATGAACCCGGGTTCACCGTTTCTTTTCGAGAAATTTGACCTGCTCCAAATCAAATAATATTTATCCAGCATCTGTGAGGACCTACTGGCATCAATATTTTGTAGAGATATCTTCACTGCTTCCAATAGGATAACAGAAATTGAGGTTTTATCATTTGGGAATATGACGATGAACCCGCGTTCATTGTCTTTTTTCGAGAAATTAGACCTGCTCCAAATCAAATAATATTTATCCAGCATCTGTGAGGACCTACTGGCAACCATATTTTGTATAGATATCTTCACTGCTTCCAATAGGATAACAGAAATTGAGGTTTCATTATTTGGGAATATGACGGTGAACCCGGGTTCACTGTTTTTTTCGAGAAATTTCACCCGCTCCAAATCAAATAATATATATCCAGCATCTGTGAGGACCTACTGGCATCAATATTTTGAATAGATATCTTCACTGCTTCCAATAGGATAACAGAAATTGAGGTTTCATTATTTGGGAATATGACGATGAACCCGGGTTCACCGTCTTTTTTCGAGAAATTTGACCTGCACCAAATCAAATAATATTTATCCAGCATCTGTGAGGACCTACTGGCATCAATATTTTGAATAGATATCTTCACTGCTTCCAATAGGATAACAGAAATTGAGGTTTCATTATTTGGGAATATGACGATGAACCCGGGTTCACTGTTTTTTTCGAGAAATTTCACCCGCTCCAAATCAAATAATATATATCCAGCATCTGTGAGGACCTACTGGCATCAATATTTTGAATAGATATCTTCACTGCTTCCAATAGGATAACAGAAATTGAGGTTTCATTATTTGGGAATATGACGATGAACCCGGGTTCACCGTCTTTCTCCGAGAAATTTGACCCGCTCCAAACCAAATAATATTTATCCAGCATCTGTGAGGACCCACTGGCATCAATATTCTGCATAGATATCTTCACTTCATCCAAAAGGATAACAGAAATTCAGGTTTCATTATTTGGGAATATGACGATGAACCCGGGTTCACCGTCTTTTTTCGAGAAATTTCACATGTTCCAAACCAAATAATATTTATCCAGCATCTGTGAGGGCCCACTGGCATCAATATTCTGCAAAGATATTTTCACTTCATCCAAAAGGATAACAGAAATTAAGGTTTCATTATTAGGGAATATGACGATGAACCCGCCGGGTTCACCGTCTTTTTTCAAGAAATTTCACATGTTCCAAACCAAATAATATTTATCCAGCATCTGTGAGGGTCCACTGGCATCAATATTCTGCAAAGATATTTTCACTGCTTCCAATAGGATAACAAAAATTAAGGTTTCATTATGTGGGAATATGACGATGAACCCGGGTTTACTGTCTTTTCTCGAGAAATTTCACATGTTCCAAATCAAATAATATTTATCCAGCATCTTTGAGGACCTACTGGCATCAATATTTTGTAGAGATATCTTCACTGCTTCCAATAGGATAACAGAAATTGAGGTTTCATTATTTGGGAATATGACGATGAACCCGGGTTCACCGGCTATTTATCGAGAAATTTGACCCGCTCCAAATCAAATAATATTTATCCAGCATCTGTGAGTGCCTGTAGGCATCAATATTCTGCAAAGATATTTTCACTGCTTCCAATAGGATAACAAAAATTAAGGTTTCATTATGTGGGAATATGACGATGAACCCGGGTTTACCGTCTTTTTTCGAGAAATTTCCCATGTTCCAAACCAAATAATATATATCCAGCATCTGTGAGGACCTACTGGCATCAATATTTTGAATAGATATCTTCACTTCTTCCAATAGAATAATAGAAATTGAGGTTTCATTATTTGGGAGTATGACGATGAACACGGGTTCACCGTTTCTTTTCGAGAAATTTGACCTGCTCCAAATCAAATAATATATATCCAGCATCTGTGAGGGCCTACTGGCATCAATATTCTCCATAGATATCTTTACTTCTTCCAATAGGATAACAGAAATTAAGGTTTCATTATTTGGGAATATGACGATGAACCCGGGTTCACCGTTTCTTTTCGAGAAATTTGACCTGCTCCAAATCAAATAATATGTATCCAGCATCTATGAGGACCTACTGGCATCAATATTTTGTAGAGATATCTTCACTGCTTCCAATAGGAAAACAGAAATTGAGGTTTCATTATTTGGGAATATGACGATGAACCCGGGTTCACTGTCTTTTTTTGATAAATTTGACATGTTCCAAATAAAATAATATTTATCCAGCATCTGAGAGGACCTACTGGCATCAATATTTTGTATTGATATCTTCACTGCTTTCAATAGGATTACAGAAATTGAGGTTTCATTATTTAGGAATATGACGATGAACCTGGGTTCACTGTCTCTTTTCGAGAAATTTGACCTGCTCCAAATCAAATAATATGTATCCAGCATCTGTGAGGACCTACTGGCATCAATATTTTGTAGAGATATCTTCACTGCTTCCAATAGGATAACAGAAATTGAGGTTTCATTATTTGGGAATATGACGATGAACCCGGGTTCACCGTCTTTCTTCGAGAAATTTGACATGCTCCAAATCAAATAATATTTATCCAGCATCTGTGAGGACCTACTGGCATCAATATTTTGAATAGATATCTTCACTGCTTCCAATAGGATAACAGAAATTGAGGTTTCATTAATTGGGAATATGACGATGAACCCGGGTTCACCGTTTCTTTTCGAGAAATTTGACCTGCTCCAAATCAAATAATATTTATCCAGCATCTGTGAGGACCTACTGGCATCAATATTTTGTAGAGATATCTTCACTGCTTCCAATAGGATAACAGAAATTGAGGTTTTATCATTTGGGAATATGACGATGAACCCGCGTTCACTGTCTTTTTTCGAGAAATTAGACCTGCTCCAAATCAAATAATATTTATCCAGCATCTGTGAGGACCTACTGGCAACCATATTTTGTATAGATATCTTCACTGCTTCCAATAGGATAACAGAAATTGAGGTTTCATTATTTGGGAATATGACGATGAACCCGGGTTCACCGTCTTTTTTCGAGAAATTTGACCTGCTCCAAATCAAATAATATTTATCCAGCATCTGTGAGGACCTACTGGCAACCATATTTTGTATAGATATCTACACTGCTTCCAATAGGATAACAGAAATTGAGGTTTCATTATTTGGGAATATGACGATGAACCCGGGTTCACCGTCATTCTTCGAGAAATTTGACCCGCTCCAAACCAAATAATATTTATCCAGCATCTGTGAGGACCCACTGGCATCAATATTCTGCATAGATATCTTCACTTCATCCAAAAGGATAACAGAAATTCAGGTTTCATTATTTGGGAATATGACGATGAACCCGGGTTCACCGTCTTTTTTCGAGAAATTTCACATGTTCCAAACCAAATAATATTTATCCAGCATCTGTGAGGGCCCACTGGCATCAATATTCTGCAAAGATATTTTCACTTCATCCAAAAGGATAACAGAAATTAAGGTTTCATTATTAGGGAATATGACGATGAACCCGCCGGGTTCACCGTCTTTTTTCAAGAAATTTCACATGTTCCAAACCAAATAATATTTATCCAGCATCTGTGAGGGTCCACTGGCATCAATATTCTGCAAAGATATTTTCACTGCTTCCAATAGGATAACAAAAATTAAGGTTTCATTATGTGGGAATATGACGATGAACCCGGGTTTACTGTCTTTTTTCGAGAAATTTCACATGTTCCAAATCAAATAATATTTATCCAGCATCTTTGAGGACCTACTGGCATCAATATTTTGTAGAGATATCTTCACTGCTTCCAATAGGATAACAGAAATTGAGGTTTCATTATTTGGGAATATGACGATGAACCCGGGTTCACCGTTTCTTTTCGAGAAATTGGACCTTCTCCAATTCAAATAATATTTATCCAGCATCTGCGAGGACCTAGTGGCATCAATATTTTGTATTGATATCTTCACTGCTTTCAATAGGATAACAGAAATTCAGGTTTCATTATTTGGGAATATGACGATGAACCCGGGTTCACCGGCTATTTATCGAGAAATTTGACCCGCTCCAAATCAAATAATATTTATCCAGCATCTGTGAGTGCCTGTAGGCATCAATATTCTGCAAAGATATTTTCACTGCTTCCAATAGGATAACAAAAATTAAGGTTTCATTATGTGGGAATATGACGATGAACCCGGGTTTACCGTCTTTTTTCGAGAAATTTCCCATGTTCCAAACCAAATAATATATATCCAGCATCTGTGAGGACCTACTGGCATCAATATTTTGAATAGATATCTTCACTTCTTCCAATAGAATAATAGAAATTGAGGTTTCATTATTTGGGAGTATGACGATGAACCCGGGTTCACCGTTTCTTTTCGAGAAATTTGACCTGCTCCAAATCAAATAATATATATCCAGCATCTGTGAGGGCCTACTGGCATCAATATTCTCCATAGATATCTTTACTTCTTCCAATAGGATAACAGAAATTAAGGTTTCATTATTTGGGAATATGACGATGAACCCGGGTTCACCGTTTCTTTTCGAGAAATTTGACCTGCTCCAAATCAAATAAGATGTATCCACCATCTGTGAGGACCTACTGGCATCAATATTTTGTAGAGATATCTTCACTGCTTCCAATAGGATAACAGAAATTGAGGTTTCATTATTTGGGAATATGACGATGAACCCGGGTTCACTGTCTTTTTTTGATAAATTTGACATGTTCCAAATAAAATAATATTTATCCAGCATCTGAGAGGACCTACTGGCATCAATATTTTGTAGAGATATCTTCACTGCTTTCAATAGGATTACAGAAATTGAGGTTTCATTATTTGGGAATATGACGATGAACCTGGGTTCACTGTCTCTTTTCGAGAAATTTCACATGCTCCAAATCAAATAATATGTATCCAGCATCTGTGAGGACCCACTGGCATCAATATTCTGCATAGATATCTTCACTTCATCCAAAAGGATAACAGAAATTCAGGTTTCATTATTTGGGAATATGACGATGAACCCGCCGGGTTCACCGTCTTTTTTCAAGAAATTTCACATGTTCCAAACCAAATAATATTTATCCAGCATCTGTGAGGGTCCACTGGCATCAATATTCTGCAAAGATATTTTCACTGCTTCCAATAGGATAACAAAAATTAAGGTTTCATTATGTGGGAATATGACGATGAACCCGGGTTCACTGTATTTTTTCGAGAAATTTCACATGTTCCAAATCAAATAATATTTATCCAGCATCTTTGAGGACCTACTGGCATCAATATTTTGTAGAGATATCTTCACTGCTTCCAATAGGATAACAGAAATTGAGGTTTCATTATTTGGGAATATGACGATGAACCCGGGTTCACCGTCTTTCTTCGAGAAATTTGACATGCTCCAAATCAAATAATATTTATCCAGCATTTGTGAGGACCTACTGGCATCAATATTTTGAATAGATATCTTAACTGCTTCCAATAGGATAACAGAAATTGAGGTTTCATTATTTGGGAATATGACGATGAACCCGGGTTCACCGTTTCTTTTCGAGAAATTTGACCTGCTCCAAATCAAATAATATTTATCCAGCATCTGTGAGGACCTACTGGCATCAATATTTTGTAGAGATATCTTCACTGCTTCCAATAGGATAACAGAAATTGAGGTTTTATCATTTGGGAATATGACGATGAACCCGCGTTCATTGTCTTTTTTCGAGAAATTAGACCTGCTCCAAATCAAATAATATTTATCCAGCATCTGTGAGGACCTACTGGCAACCATATTTTGTATAGATATCTTCACTGCTTCCAATAGGATAACAGAAATTGAGGTTTCATTATTTGGGAATATGACGGTGAACCCGGGTTCACTGTTTTTTTCGAGAAATTTCACCCGCTCCAAATCAAATAATATATATCCAGCATCTGTGAGGACCTACTGGCATCAATATTTTGAATAGATATCTTCACTGCTTCCAATAGGATAACAGAAATTGAGGTTTCATTATTTGGGAATATGACGATGAACCCGGGTTCACCGTCTTTTTTCGAGAAATTTGACCTGCACCAAATCAAATAATATTTATCCAGCATCTGTGAGGACCTACTGGCAACCATATTTTGTATAGATATCTTCACTGCTTCCAATAGGATAACAGAAATTGAGGTTTCATTATTTGGGAATATGACGATGAACCCGCGTTCACCGTCATTCTTCGAGAAATTTGACCCGCTCCAAACCAAATAATATTTATCCAGCATCTGTGAGGACCCACTGGCATCAATATTCTGCATAGAAATCTTCACTTCATCCAAAAGGATAACAGAAATTCAGGTTTCATTATATGGGAATATGACGATGAACCCGGGTTCACCGTCTTTTTTCGAGAAATTTCACATGTTCCAAACCAAATAATATTTATCCAGCATCTGTGAGGGCCCACTGGCATCAATATTCTGCAAAGATATTTTCACTGCTAGCAATAGGATAACAGAAATTAAGGTTTCATTATTTGGGAATATGACGATGAACCCGCCGGGTTCACCGTCTTTTTTCAAGAAATTTCACATGTTCCAAACCAAATAATATTTATCCAGCATCTGTGAGGACCTACTGGCATCAATATTTTGTAGAGATATCTTCACTGCTTCCAATAGGATAACAGAAATTGAGGTTTCATTATTTGGGAATATGACGATGAACCCGCCGGGTTCACCGTCCTTTTTCAAGAAATTTCACATGTTCCAAACCAAATAATATTTATCCAGCATCTGTGAGGGTCCACTGGCATCAATATTCTGCATAGATATCTTTACTTCTTCCAATAGGATAACAGAAATTAAGGTTTCATTATTTGGGAATATGACGATGAACCCGGGTTCACCGTTTCTTTTCGAGAAACTTGACCTTCTACAAATCAAATAATATTTATCCAGCATCTGCGAGGACCTAGTGGCATCAATATTTTGTATTGATATCTTCACTGCTTTCAATAGGATAACAGAAATTGAGGTTTCATTATTTGGGAATATGACGATGAACCCGGGTTCACCGTCATTCTTCGAGAAATTTGACCCGCTCCAAACCAAATAATATTTATCCAGCATCTGTGAGGACCCACTGGCATCAATATTCTGCATAGATATCTTCACTTCATCCAAAAGGATAACAGAAATTCAGGTTTCATTATTTGGGAATATGACGATGAACCCGGGTTCACCGTCTTTTTTCGAGAAATTTCACATGTTCCAAACCAAATAATATTTATCCAGCATCTGTGAGGGCCCACTGGCATCAATATTCTGCAAAGATATTTTCACTTCATCCAAAAGGATAACAGAAATTAAGGTTTCATTATGTGGGAATATGACGATGAACCCGGGTTTACTGTCTTTTTTCGAGAAATTTCACATGTTCCAAATCAAATAATATTTATCCAGCATCTTTGAGGACCTACTGGCATCAATATTTTGTAGAGATATCTTCACTGCTTCCAATAGGATAACAGAAATTGAGGTTTCATTATTTGGGAATATGACGATGAACCCGGGTTCACCGTTTCTTTTCGAGAAATTGGACCTTCTCCAATTCAAATAATATTTATCCAGCATCTGCGAGGACCTAGTGGCATCAATATTTTGTATTGATATCTTCACTGCTTTCAATAGGATAACAGAAATTCAGGTTTCATTATTTGGGAATATGACGATGAACCCGGGTTCACCGGCTATTTATCGAGAAATTTGACCCGCTCCAAATCAAATAATATTTATCCAGCATCTGTGAGTGCCTGTAGGCATCAATATTCTGCAAAGATATTTTCACTGCTTCCAATAGGATAACAAAAATTAAGGTTTCATTATGTGGGAATATGACGATGAACCCGGGTTTACTGTCTTTTTTCGAGAAATTTCACATGTTCCAAATCAAATAATATTTATCCAGCATCTTTGAGGACCTACTGGCATCAATATTTTGTAGAGATATCTTCACTGCTTCCAATAGGATAACAGAAATTGAGGTTTCATTATTTGGGAATATGACGATGAACCCGGGTTCACCGTTTCTTTTCGAGAAATTGGACCTTCTCCAATTCAAATAATATTTATCCAGCATCTGCGAGGACCTAGTGGCATCAATATTTTGTATTGATATCTTCACTGCTTTCAATAGGATAACAGAAATTCAGGTTTCATTATTTGGGAATATGACGATGAACCCGGGTTTACCGTCTTTTTTCGAGAAATTTCCCATGTTCCAAACCAAATAATATATATCCAGCATCTGTGAGGACCTACTGGCATCAATATTTTGAATAGATATCTTCACTTCTTCCAATAGAATAATAGAAATTGAGGTTTCATTATTTGGGAGTATGACGATGAACCCGGGTTCACCGTTTCTTTTCGAGAAATTTGACCTGCTCCAAATCAAATAATATATATCCAGCATCTGTGAGGGCCTACTGGCATCAATATTCTCCATAGATATCTTTACTTCTTCCAATAGGATAACAGAAATTAAGGTTTCATTATTTGGGAATATGACGATGAACCCGGGTTCACCGTTTCTTTTCGAGAAATTTGACCTGCTCCAAATCAAATAAGATGTATCCAGCATCTGTGAGGACCTACTGGCATCAATATTTTGTAGAGATATCTTCACTGCTTCCAATAGGATAACAGAAATTGAGGTTTCATTATTTGGGAATATGACGATGAACCCGGGTTCACTGTCTTTTTTTGATAAATTTGACATGTTCCAAATAAAATAATATTTATCCAGCATCTGAGAGGACCTACTGGCATCAATATTTTGTAGAGATATCTTCACTGCTTTCAATAGGATTACAGAAATTGAGGTTTCATTATTTGGGAATATGACGATGAACCTGGGTTCACTGTCTCTTTTCGAGAAATTTCACATGCTCCAAATCAAATAATATTTATCCAGCATCTGTGAGGACCCACTGGCATCAATATTCTGCATAGATATCTTCACTTCATCCAAAAGGATAACAGAAATTCAGGTTTCATTATTTGGGAATATGACGATGAACCCGCCGGGTTCACCGTCTTTTTTCAAGAAATTTCACATGTTCCAAACCAAATAATATTTATCCAGCATCTGTGAGGGTCCACTGGCATCAATATTCTGCAAAGATATTTTCACTGCTTCCAATAGGATAACAAAAATTAAGGTTTCATTATGTGGGAATATGACGATGAACCCGGGTTCACTGTATTTTTTCGAGAAATTTCACATGTTCCAAATCAAATAATATTTATCCAGCATCTTTGAGGACCTACTGGCATCAATATTTTGTAGAGATATCCTCACTGCTTCCAATAGGATAACAGAAATTGAGGTTTCATTATTTGGGAATATGACGATGAACCCGGGTTCACCGTCTTTCTTCGAGAAATTTGACATGCTCCAAATCAAATAATATTTATCCAGCATCTGTGAGGACCTACTGGCATCAATATTTTGAATAGATATCTTAACTGCTTCCAATAGGATAACAGAAATTGAGGTTTCATTATTTGGGAATATGACGATGAACCCGGGTTCACTGTTTTTTTCGAGAAATTTCACCCGCTCCAAATCAAATAATATATATCCAGCATCTGTGAGGACCTACTGGCATCAATATTTTGAATAGATATCTTCACTGCTTCCAATAGGATAACAGAAATTGAGGTTTCATTATTTGGGAATATGACGATGAACCCGGGTTCACCGTCTTTTTTCGAGAAATTTGACCTGCACCAAATCAAATAATATTTATCCAGCATCTGTGAGGACCTACTGGCAACCATATTTTGTATAGATATCTTCACTGCTTCCAATAGGATAACAGAAATTGAGGTTTCATTATTTGGGAATATGACGATGAACCTGGGTTCACTGTCTCTTTTCGAGAAATTTCACATGCTCCAAATCAAATAATATTTATCCAGCATCTGTGAGGACCCACTGGCATCAATATTCTGCATAGATATCTTCACTTCATCCAAAAGGATAACAGAAATTCAGGTTTCATTATTTGGGAATATGACGATGAACCCGCCGGGTTCACCGTCTTTTTTCAAGAAATTTCACATGTTCCAAACCAAATAATATTTATCCAGCATCTGTGAGGGTCCACTGGCATCAATATTCTGCAAAGATATTTTCACTGCTTCCAATAGGATAACAAAAATTAAGGTTTCATTATGTGGGAATATGACGATGAACCCGGGTTCACTGTATTTTTTCGAGAAATTTCACATGTTCCAAATCAAATAATATTTATCCAGCATCTTTGAGGACCTACTGGCATCAATATTTTGTAGAGATATCCTCACTGCTTCCAATAGGATAACAGAAATTGAGGTTTCATTATTTGGGAATATGACGATGAACCCGGGTTCACCGTCTTTCTTCGAGAAATTTGACATGCTCCAAATCAAATAATATTTATCCAGCATCTGTGAGGACCTACTGGCATCAATATTTTGAATAGATATCTTAACTGCTTCCAATAGGATAACAGAAATTGAGGTTTCATTATTTGGGAATATGACGATGAACCCGGGTTCACTGTTTTTTTCGAGAAATTTCACCCGCTCCAAATCAAATAATATATATCCAGCATCTGTGAGGACCTACTGGCATCAATATTTTGAATAGATATCTTCACTGCTTCCAATAGGATAACAGAAATTGAGGTTTCATTATTTGGGAATATGACGATGAACCCGGGTTCACCGTCTTTTTTCGAGAAATTTGACCTGCACCAAATCAAATAATATTTATCCAGCATCTGTGAGGACCTACTGGCAACCATATTTTGTATAGATATCTTCACTGCTTCCAATAGGATAACAGAAATTGAGGTTTCATTAATTGGGAATATGACGATGAACCCGCGTTCACCGTCATTCTTCGAGAAATTTGACCCGCTCCAAACCAAATAATATTTATCCAGCATCTGTGAGGACCCACTGGCATCAATATTCTGCAGAGAAATCTTCACTTCATCCAAAAGGATAACAGAAATTCAGGTTTCATTATTTGGGAATATGACGATGAACCCGGGTTCACCGTCTTTTTTCGAGAAATTTCACATGTTCCAAACCAAATAATATTTATCCAGCATCTGTGAGGGCCCACTGGCATCAATATTCTGCAAAGATATTTTCACTGCTAGCAATAGGATAACAGAAATTAAGGTTTCATTATTTGGGAATATGACGATGAACCCGCCGGGTTCACCGTCTTTTTTCAAGAAATTTCACATGTTCCAAACCAAATAATATTTATCCAGCATCTGTGAGGACCTACTGGCATCAATATTTTGTAGAGATATCTTCACTGCTTCCAATAGGATAACAGAAATTGAGGTTTCATTATATGGGAATATGACGATGAACCCGCCGGGTTCACCGTCCTTTTTCAAGAAATTTCACATGTTCCAAACCAAATAATATTTATCCAGCATCTGTGAGGGTCCACTGGCATCAATATTCTGCATAGATATCTTTACTTCTTCCAATAGGATAACAGAAATTAAGGTTTCATTATTTGGGAATATGACGATGAACCCGGGTTTACTCTCTCTTTTCGAGAAATTTGACCTGCTCAAAATCAAATAATATTTATCCAGCATCTTTGAGGACCTAGTGGCATCAATATTTTGTATTGATATCTTCACTGCTTTCAATAGGATAACAGAAATTGAGGTTTCATTATTTGGGAATATGACGATGAACCCGGGTTCACCGTCATTCTTCGAGAAATTTGACCCGCTCCAAACCAAATAATATTTATCCAGCATCTGTGAGGACCCACTGGCATCAATATTCTGCATAGATATCTTCACTTCATCCAAAAGGATAACAGAAATTCAGGTTTCATTATTTGGGAATATGACGATGAACCCGGGTTCACCGTCTTTTTTCGAGAAATTTCACATGTTCCAAACCAAATAATATTTATCCAGCATCTGTGAGGGCCCACTGGCATCAATATTCTGCAAAGATATTTTCACTTCATCCAAAAGGATAACAGAAATTAAGGTTTCATTATTAGGGAATATGACGATGAACCCGCCGGGTTCACCGTCTTTTTTCAAGAAATTTCACATGTTCCAAACCAAATAATATTTATCCAGCATCTGTGAGGGTCCACTGGCATCAATATTCTGCAAAGATATTTTCACTGCTTCCAATAGGATAACAAAAATTAAGGTTTCATTATGTGGGAATATGACGATGAACCCGGGTTTACTGTCTTTTTTCGAGAAATTTCACATGTTCCAAATCAAATAATATTTATCCAGCATCTTTGAGGACCTACTGGCATCAATATTTTGTAGAGATATCTTCACTGCTTCCAATAGGATAACAGAAATTGAGGTTTCATTATTTGGGAATATGACGATGAACCCGGGTTCACCGTTTCTTTTCGAGAAATTGGACCTTCTCCAATTCAAATAATATTTATCCAGCATCTGCGAGGACCTAGTGGCATCAATATTTTGTATTGATATCTTCACTGCTTTCAATAGGATAACAGAAATTCAGGTTTCATTATTTGGGAATATGACGATGAACCCGGGTTCACCGGCTATTTATCGAGAAATTTGACCCGCTCCAAATCAAATAATATTTATCCAGCATCTGTGAGTGCCTGTAGGCATCAATATTCTGCAAAGATATTTTCACTGCTTCCAATAGGATAACAAAAATTAAGGTTTCATTATGTGGGAATATGACGATGAACCCGGGTTTACCGTCTTTTTTCGAGAAATTTCCCATGTTCCAAACCAAATAATATATATCCAGCATCTGTGAGGACCTACTGGCATCAATATTTTGAATAGATATCTTCACTTCTTCCAATAGAATAATAGAAATTGAGGTTTCATTATTTGGGAGTATGACGATGAACCCGGGTTCACCGTTTCTTTTCGAGAAATTTGACCTGCTCCAAATCAAATAATATATATCCAGCATCTGTGAGGGCCTACTGGCATCAATATTCTCCATAGATATCTTTACTTCTTCCAATAGGATAACAGAAATTACGGTTTCATTATTTGGGAATATGACGATGAACCCGGGTTCACCGTTTCTTTTCGAGAAATTTGACCTGCTCCAAATCAAATAAGATGTATCCAGCATATGTGAGGACCTACTGGCATCAATATTTTGTAGAGATATCTTCACTGCTTCCAATAGGATAACAGAAATTGAGGTTTCATTATTTGGGAATATGACGATGAACCCGGGTTCACTGTCTTTTTTTGATAAATTTGACATGTTCCAAATAAAATAATATTTATCCAGCATCTGAGAGGACCTACTGGCATCAATATTTTGTAGAGATATCTTCACTGCTTTCAATAGGATTACAGAAATTGAGGTTTCATTATTTGGGAATATGACGATGAACCTGGGTTCACTGTCTCTTTTCGAGAAATTTCACATGCTCCAAATCAAATAATATTTATCCAGCATCTGTGAGGACCCACTGGCATCAATATTCTGCATAGATATCTTCACTTCATCCAAAAGGATAACAGAAATTCAGGTTTCATTATTTGGGAATATGACGATGAACCCGCCGGGTTCACCGTCTTTTTTCAAGAAATTTCACATGTTCCAAACCAAATAATATTTATCCAGCATCTGTGAGGGTCCACTGGCATCAATATTCTGCAAAGATATTTTCACTGCTTCCAATAGGATAACAAAAATTAAGGTTTCATTATGTGGGAATATGACGATGAACCCGGGTTCACTGTATTTTTTCGAGAAATTTCACATGTTCCAAATCAAATAATATTTATCCAGCATCTTTGAGGACCTACTGGCATCAATATTTTGTAGAGATATCTACACTGCTTCCAATAGGATAACAGAAATTGAGGTTTCATTATTTGGGAATATGACGATGAACCCGGGTTCACCGTCTTTCTTCGAGAAATTAGACCTGCTCCAAATCAAATAATATTTATCCAGCATCTGTGAGGACCTACTGGCAACCATATTTTGTATAGATATCTTCACTTCTTCCAATAGGATAACAGAAATTGAGGTTTCATTATTTGGGAATATGACGATGAACCCGGGTTCACCGTTTCTTTTCGAGAAATTTGACCTGCTCCAAATCAAATAATATTTATCCAGCATCTGTGAGGACCTACTGGCATCAATATTTTGTAGAGATATCTTCACTGCTTCCAATAGGATAACAGAAATTGAGGTTTTATCATTTGGGAATATGACGATGAACCCGCGTTCACTGTCTTTTTTCGAGAAATTAGACCTGCTCCAAATCAAATAATATTTATCCAGCATCTGTGAGGACCTACTGGCAACCATATTTTGTATAGATATCTTCACTGCTTCCAATAGGATAACAGAAATTGAGGTTTCATTATTTGGGAATATGACGATGAACCCGGGTTCACTGTTTTTTTCGAGAAATTTCACCCGCTCCAAATCAAATAATATATATCCAGCATCTGTGAGGACCTACTGGCATCAATATTTTGAATAGATATCTTCACTGCTTCCAATAGGATAACAGAAATTGAGGTTTCATTATTTGGGAATATGACGATGAACCCGGGTTCACCGTCTTTTTTCGAGAAATTTGACCTGCTCCAAATCAAATAATATTTATCCAGCATCTGTGAGGACCTACTGGCAACCATATTTTGTATAGATATCTTCACTGCTTCCAATAGGATAACAGAAATTGAGGTTTCATTATTTGGGAATATGACGATGAACCCGCGTTCACCGTCATTCTTCGAGAAATTTGACCCGCTCCAAACCAAATAATATTTATCCAGCATCTGTGAGGACCCACTGGCATCAATATTCTGCATAGAAATCTTCACTTCATCCAAAAGGATAACAGAAATTCAGGTTTCATTATTTGGGAATATGACGATGAACCCGGGTTCACCGTCTTTTTTCGAGAAATTTCACATGTTCCAAACCAAATAATATTTATCCAGCATCTGTGAGGGCCCACTGGCATCAATATTCTGCAAAGATATTTTCACTGCTAGCAATAGGATAACAGAAATTAAGGTTTCATTATTTGGGAATATGACGATGAACCCGCCGGGTTCACCGTCTTTTTTCAAGAAATTTCACATGTTCCAAACCAAATAATATTTATCCAGCATCTGTGAGGACCTACTGGCATCAATATTTTGTAGAGATATCTTCACTGCTTCCAATAGGATAACAGAAATTGAGGTTTCATTATTTGGGAATATGACGATGAACCCGCCGGGTTCACCGTCCTTTTTCAAGAAATTTCACATGTTCCAAACCAAATAATATTTATCCAGCATCTGTGAGGGTCCACTGGCATCAATATTCTGCAAAGATATTTTCACTGCTTCCAATAGGATAACAAAAATTAAGGTTTCATTATGTGGGAATATGACGATGAACCCGGGTTTACTCTCTCTTTTCGAGAAATTTGACCTGCTCAAAATCAAATAATATTTATCCAGCATCTTTGAGGACCTACTGGCATCAATATTTTGTAGAGATATCTTCACTGCTTCCAATAGGATAACAGAAATTAAGGTTTCATTATTTGGGAATATGACGATGAACCCGCCGGGTTCACCGTCTGTTTTCAAGAAATTTGACATGCTCCAAATCAAATAATATTTATCCAGCATCTGTGAGGACCTACTGGCATCAATATTTTGAATAGATATCTTCACTGCTTCCAATAGGATAACAGAAATTGAGGTTTCATTATTTGGGAATATGACGATGAACCCGAGTTCACCGTTTCTTTTCGAGAAATTTGACCTGCTCCAAATAAAATAATATTTATCCAGCATCTGTGAGGACCTACTGGCATCAATATTTTGTAGAGATATCTTCACTGCTTCCAATAGGATAACAGAAATTGAGGTTTTATCATTTGGGAATATGACGCTGAACCCGCGTTCACTGTCTTTTTTCGAGAAATTAGACCTGCTCCAAATCAAATAATATTTATCCAGCATCTGTGAGGACCTACTGGCAACCATATTTTGTATAGATATCTTCACTGCTTCCAATAGGATAACAGAAATTGAGGTTTCATTATTTGGGAATATGACGATGAACCCGCCGGGTTCACCGTCTTTTTTCAAGAAATTTCACATGTTCCAAACCAAATAATATTTATCCAGCATCTGTGAGGGTCCACTGGCATCAATATTCTGCAAAGATATTTTCACTGCTTCCAATAGGATAACAAAAATTAAGGTTTCATTATGTGGGAATATGACGATGAACCCGGGTTTACTGTCTTTTTTCGAGAAATTTCACATGTTCCAAATCAAATAATATTTATCCATCATCTTTGAGGACCTACTGGCATCAATATTTTGTAGAGATATCTTCACTGCTTCCAATAGGATAACAGAAATTGAGGTTTTATCATTTGGGAATATGACGATGAACCCGCGTTCACTGTCTTTTTTCGAGAAATTAGACCTGCTCCAAATCAAATAATATTTATCCAGCATCTGTGAGGACCTACTGGCAACCATATTTTGTATAGATATCTTCACTTCTTCCAATAGGATAACAGAAATTGAGGTTTCATTATTTGGGAATATGACGATGAACCCGGGTTCACTGTTTTTTTCGAGAAATTTCACCCGCTCCAAATCAAATAATATATATCCAGCATCTGTGAGGACCTACTGGCATCAATATTTTGAATAGATATCTTCACTGCTTCCAATAGGATAACAGAAATTGAGGTTATATCATTTGGGAATATGACGATGAACCCGGGTTCACCGTCTTTTTTCGAGAAATTTGAATTGCTCCAAATCAAATAATATTTATCCATCATCTGTGAGGACCTACTGGCAACCATATTTTGTATAGATATCTTCACTGCTTCCAATAGGATAACAGAAATTGAGGTTTCATTATTTGGGAATATGACGATGAACCCGGGTTCACCGTCTTTCTTCGAGAAATTTGACCCGCTCCAAACCAAATAATATTTATCCAGCATCTGTGAGGACCCACTGGCATCAATATTCTGCATAGATATCTTCACTTCATCCAATAGGATAACAGAAATTCAGGTTTCATTATTTGGGAATATGACGATGAACCCGGGTTCACCGTCTTTTTTCGAGAAATTTCACATGTTCCAAACCAAATAATATTTATCCAGCATCTGTGAGGGCCCACTGGCATCAATATTTTGTAGAGATATCTTCACTTCTTCCAATAGGATAACAGAAATTGAGGTTTCATTATTTGGGAATATGACGATGAACCCGGGTTCACCGTCTTTTTTCGAGAAATTTCACATGTTCCAAACCAAATAATATTTATCCAGCATCTGTGAGGGCCCACTGGCATCAATATTCTGCAAAGATATTTTCACTGCTAGCAATAGGATAACAGAAATTAAGGTTTCATTATTTGGGAATATGACGATGAACTGTTATTTCTCGTGAAATTTCACATGTTCCAAACCAAATAATATTTATCCAGCATCTTTGAGGACCTACTGGCATCAATATTTTGTAGAGATATCTTCACTGCTTCCAATAGGATAACAGAAATTGAGGTTTCATTATTTGGGAATATGACGATGAACCCGCGTTCACCGTTTCTTTTCGAGAAATTGTACCTTCTCCAATTCAAATAATATATATCCAGCATCTGCGAGGACCTAGTGGCATCAATATTTTGTATTGATATCTTCACTGCTTTCAATAGGATAACAGAAATTGAGGTTTCATTATTTGGGAATATGACGATGAACCCGGGTTCACCGGCTATTTATCGAGAAATTTGACCCGCTCCAAATCAAATAATATTTATCCAGCATCTGTGAGTGCCTGTAGGCATCAATATTCTGCAAAGATATTTTCACTGCTTCCAATAGGATAACAAAAATTAAGGTTTCATTATGTGGGAATATGACGATGAACCCGGGTTCACTGTATTTTTTCGAGAAATTTCACATGTTCCAAATCAAATAATATTTATCCAGCATCTTTGAGGACCTACTGGCATCAATATTTTGTAGAGATATCTACACTGCTTCCAATAGGATAACAGAAATTGAGGTTTCATTATTTGGGAATATGACGATGAACCCGGGTTCACCGTCTTTCTTCGAGAAATTAGACCTGCTCCAAATCAAATAATATTTATCCAGCATCTGTGAGGACCTACTGGCAACCATATTTTGTATAGATATCTTCACTTCTTCCAATAGGATAACAGAAATTGAGGTTTCATTATTTGGGAATATGACGATGAACCCGGGTTCACCGTTTCTTTTCGAGAAATTTGACCTGCTCCAAATCAAATAATATTTATCCAGCATCTGTGAGGACCTACTGGCATCAATATTTTGTAGAGATATCTTCACTGCTTCCAATAGGATAACAGAAATTGAGGTTTTATCATTTGGGAATATGACGATGAACCCGCGTTCACTGTCTTTTTTCGAGAAATTAGACCTGCTCCAAATCAAATAATATTTATCCAGCATCTGTGAGGACCTACTGGCAACCATATTTTGTATAGATATCTTCACTGCTTCCAATAGGATAACAGAAATTGAGGTTTCATTATTTGGGAATATGACGATGAACCCGGGTTCACCGTCTTTCTTCGAGAAATTAGACCTGCTCCAAATCAAATAATATTTATCCAGCATCTGTGAGGACCTACTGGCAACCATATTTTGTATAGATATCTTCACTTCTTCCAATAGGATAACAGAAATTGAGGTTTCATTATTTGGGAATATGACGATGAACCCGGGTTCACCGTTTCTTTTCGAGAAATTTGACCTGCTCCAAATCAAATAATATTTATCCAGCATCTGTGAGGACCTACTGGCATCAATATTTTGTAGAGATATCTTCACTGCTTCCAATAGGATAACAGAAATTGAGGTTTTATCATTTGGGAATATGACGATGAACCCGCGTTCACTGTCTTTTTTCGAGAAATTAGACCTGCTCCAAATCAAATAATATTTATCCAGCATCTGTGAGGACCTACTGGCAACCATATTTTGTATAGATATCTTCACTGCTTCCAATAGGATAACAGAAATTGAGGTTTCATTATTTGGGAATATGACGATGAACCCGGGTTCACTGTTTTTTTCGAGAAATTTCACCCGCTCCAAATCAAATAATATATATCCAGCATCTGTGAGGACCTACTGGCATCAATATTTTGAATAGATATCTTCACTGCTTCCAATAGGATAACAGAAATTGAGGTTTCATTATTTGGGAATATGACGATGAACCCGGGTTCACCGTCTTTTTTCGAGAAATTTGACCTGCTCCAAATCAAATAATATTTATCCAGCATCTGTGAGGACCTACTGGCAACCATATTTTGTATAGATATCTTCACTGCTTCCAATAGGATAACAGAAATTGAGGTTTCATTATTTGGGAATATGACGATGAACCCGCGTTCACCGTCATTCTTCGAGAAATTTGACCCGCTCCAAACCAAATAATATTTATCCAGCATCTGTGAGGACCCACTGGCATCAATATTCTGCATAGAAATCTTCACTTCATCCAAAAGGATAACAGAAATTCAGGTTTCATTATTTGGGAATATGACGATGAACCCGGGTTCACCGTCTTTTTTCGAGAAATTTCACATGTTCCAAACCAAATAATATTTATCCAGCATCTGTGAGGGCCCACTGGCATCAATATTCTGCAAAGATATTTTCACTGCTAGCAATAGGATAACAGAAATTAAGGTTTCATTATTTGGGAATATGACGATGAACCCGCCGGGTTCACCGTCTTTTTTCAAGAAATTTCACATGTTCCAAACCAAATAATATTTATCCAGCATCTGTGAGGACCTACTGGCATCAATATTTTGTAGAGATATCTTCACTGCTTCCAATAGGATAACAGAAATTGAGGTTTCATTATTTGGGAATATGACGATGAACCCGCCGGGTTCACCGTCCTTTTTCAAGAAATTTCACATGTTCCAAACCAAATAATATTTATCCAGCATCTGTGAGGGTCCACTGGCATCAATATTCTGCAAAGATATTTTCACTGCTTCCAATAGGATAACAAAAATTAAGGTTTCATTATGTGGGAATATGACGATGAACCCGGGTTTACTCTCTCTTTTCGAGAAATTTGACCTGCTCAAAATCAAATAATATTTATCCAGCATCTTTGAGGACCTACTGGCATCAATATTTTGTAGAGATATCTTCACTGCTTCCAATAGGATAACAGAAATTAAGGTTTCATTATTTGGGAATATGACGATGAACCCGCCGGGTTCACCGTCTGTTTTCAAGAAATTTGACATGCTCCAAATCAAATAATATTTATCCAGCATCTGTGAGGACCTACTGGCATCAATATTTTGAATAGATATCTTCACTGCTTCCAATAGGATAACAGAAATTGAGGTTTCATTATTTGGGAATATGACGATGAACCCGAGTTCACCGTTTCTTTTCGAGAAATTTGACCTGCTCCAAATAAAATAATATTTATCCAGCATCTGTGAGGACCTACTGGCATCAATATTTTGTAGAGATATCTTCACTGCTTCCAATAGGATAACAGAAATTGAGGTTTTATCATTTGGGAATATGACGCTGAACCCGCGTTCACTGTCTTTTTTCGAGAAATTAGACCTGCTCCAAATCAAATAATATTTATCCAGCATCTGTGAGGACCTACTGGCAACCATATTTTGTATAGATATCTTCACTGCTTCCAATAGGATAACAGAAATTGAGGTTTCATTATTTGGGAATATGACGATGAACCCGCCGGGTTCACCGTCTTTTTTCAAGAAATTTCACATGTTCCAAACCAAATAATATTTATCCAGCATCTGTGAGGGTCCACTGGCATCAATATTCTGCAAAGATATTTTCACTGCTTCCAATAGGATAACAAAAATTAAGGTTTCATTATGTGGGAATATGACGATGAACCCGGGTTTACTGTCTTTTTTCGAGAAATTTCACATGTTCCAAATCAAATAATATTTATCCATCATCTTTGAGGACCTACTGGCATCAATATTTTGTAGAGATATCTTCACTGCTTCCAATAGGATAACAGAAATTGAGGTTTTATCATTTGGGAATATGACGATGAACCCGCGTTCACTGTCTTTTTTCGAGAAATTAGACCTGCTCCAAATCAAATAATATTTATCCAGCATCTGTGAGGACCTACTGGCAACCATATTTTGTATAGATATCTTCACTTCTTCCAATAGGATAACAGAAATTGAGGTTTCATTATTTGGGAATATGACGATGAACCCGGGTTCACTGTTTTTTTCGAGAAATTTCACCCGCTCCAAATCAAATAATATATATCCAGCATCTGTGAGGACCTACTGGCATCAATATTTTGAATAGATATCTTCACTGCTTCCAATAGGATAACAGAAATTGAGGTTATATCATTTGGGAATATGACGATGAACCCGGGTTCACCGTCTTTTTTCGAGAAATTTGAATTGCTCCAAATCAAATAATATTTATCCATCATCTGTGAGGACCTACTGGCAACCATATTTTGTATAGATATCTTCACTGCTTCCAATAGGATAACAGAAATTGAGGTTTCATTATTTGGGAATATGACGATGAACCCGGGTTCACCGTCTTTCTTCGAGAAATTTGACCCGCTCCAAACCAAATAATATTTATCCAGCATCTGTGAGGACCCACTGGCATCAATATTCTGCATAGATATCTTCACTTCATCCAAAAGGATAACAGAAATTCAGGTTTCATTATTTGGGAATATGACGATGAACCCGGGTTCACCGTCTTTTTTCGAGAAATTTCACATGTTCCAAACCAAATAATATTTATCCAGCATCTGTGAGGGCCCACTGGCATCAATATTTTGTAGAGATATCTTCACTTCTTCCAATAGGATAACAGAAATTGAGGTTTCATTATTTGGGAATATGACGATGAACCCGGGTTCACCGTCTTTTTTCGAGAAATTTCACATGTTCCAAACCAAATAATATTTATCCAGCATCTGTGAGGGCCCACTGGCATCAATATTCTGCAAAGATATTTTCACTGCTAGCAATAGGATAACAGAAATTAAGGTTTCATTATTTGGGAATATGACGATGAACTGTTATTTCTCGTGAAATTTCACATGTTCCAAACCAAATAATATTTATCCAGCATCTTTGAGGACCTACTGGCATCAATATTTTGTAGAGATATCTTCACTGCTTCCAATAGGATAACAGAAATTGAGGTTTCATTATTTGGGAATATGACGATGAACCCGCGTTCACCGTTTCTTTTCGAGAAATTGTACCTTCTCCAATTCAAATAATATATATCCAGCATCTGCGAGGACCTAGTGGCATCAATATTTTGTATTGATATCTTCACTGCTTTCAATAGGATAACAGAAATTGAGGTTTCATTATTTGGGAATATGACGATGAACCCGGGTTCACCGGCTATTTATCGAGAAATTTGACCCGCTCCAAATCAAATAATATTTATCCAGCATCTGTGAGTGCCTGTAGGCATCAATATTCTGCAAAGATATTTTCACTGCATCCAATAGGATAACAAAAATTAAGGTTTCATTATGTGGGAATATGACGATGAACCCGGGTTTACCGTCCTTTTTCGAGAAATTTCCCATGTTCCAAACCAAATAATATATATCCAGCATCTGTGAGGACCTACTGGCATCAATATTTTGAATAGATATCTTCACTTCTTCCAATAGAATAACAGAAATTGAGGTTTCATTATTTGGGAATATGACGATGAACCCGGGTTCACTGTTTGTTTTTTGAGAAATTTGACCTGCTCCAAACCAAATAATATTTATCCAGCATCTGTGAGGACCTACTGGCATCAATATTCTGCATAGATATCTTCACTGCTTCCAACAGGATAACAGAAATTAAGGTTTCAATATTTGGGAATATGACGATGAACCCGGGTTCACCGTCTTTTTTCGATAAATTTGACATGTTCCAAACCAAATAATATTGATCCAGCATCTGTGAGGGCCTACTGGCATCAATATTCTGCATAGATATCTTTACTTCTTCCAATAGGATAACAGAAATTAAGGTTTCATTATTTGGGAATATGACGATGAACCCGGGTTCACCGTTTCTTTTCGAGAAACTTGACCTTCTCCAAATCAAATAATATTTATCCAGCATCTGTGAGTGCCTGTAGGCATCAATATTCTGCAAAGATATTTTCACTGCATGCAATAGGATAACAAAAATTAAGGTTTCATTATGTGGGAATATGACGATGAACCCGGGTTTACCGTCCTTTTTCGAGAAATTTCCCATGTTCCAAACCAAATAATATATATCCAGCATCTGTGAGGACCTACTGGCATCAATATTTTGAATAGATATCTTCACTTCTTCCAATAGAATAACAGAAATTGAGGTTTCATTATTTGGGAATATGACGATGAACCCGGGTTCACTGTTTGTTTTTTGAGAAATTTGACCTGCTCCAAACCAAATAATATTTATCCAGCATCTGTGAGGACCTACTGGCATCAATATTCTGCATAGATATCTTCACTGCTTCCAACAGGATAACAGAAATTAAGGTTTCAATATTTGGGAATATGACGATGAACCCGGGTTCACCGTCTTTTTTCGATAAATTTGACATGTTCCAAAACAAATAATATTGATCCAGCATCTGTGAGGGCCTACTGACATCAATATTCTGCATAGATATCTTTACTTCTTCCAATAGGATAACAGAAATTAAGGTTTCATTATTTGGGAATATGACGATGAACCCGGGTTCACCGTTTCTTTTCGAGAAACTTGACCTTCTCCAAATCAAATAATATTTATCCAGCATCTGCGAGGACCTAGTGGCATCAATATTTTGTATTGATATCTTCACTGCTTTCAATAGGATAACAGAAATTGAGGTTTCATTATTTGGGAATATGACGATGAACCCGGGTTCACCGACTATTTATCGAGAAATTTGACCCGCTCCAAATCAAATAATATTTATCCAGCATCTGTGAGTGCCTGTAGGCATCAATATTCTGCAAAGATATTGTCACTGCTTCCAATAGGATAACAAAAATTAAGGTTTCATTATGTGGGAATATGACGATGAACCCGGGTTTACCGTCTTATTTCGAGAAATTTCCCATGTTCCAAACCAAATAATATTGATCCAGCATCTGTGAGGGCCTACTGTCATCAATATTCTGCATAGATATCTTTACTTTTTCCAATAGGATAACAGAAATTAAGGTTTCATTATTTGGGAATATGACGATGAACCCGGGTTCACCGTTTCTTTTCGAGAAACTTGACCTTCTCCAAATCAAATAATATTTATCCAGCATCTGCGAGGACCTAGTGGCATCAATATTTTGTATTGATATCTTCACTGCTTTCAATAGGATAACAGAAATTGAGGTTTCATTATTTGGGAATATGACGATGAACCCGGGTTCACCGACTATTTATCGAGAAATTTGACATGTTCCAAACCAAATAATATTGATCCAGCATCTGTGAGGGCCTACTGGCATCAATATTCTGCATAGATATCTTTACTTCTTCCAATAGGATAACAGAAATTAAGGTTTCATTATTTGGGAATATGACGATGAACCCGGGTTCACCGTTTCTTTTCGAGAAACTTGACCTTCTCCAAATCAAATAATATTTATCCAGCATCTGCGAGGACCTAGTGGCATCAATATTTTGTATTGATATCTTCACTGCTTTCAATAGGATAACAGAAATTGAGGTTTCATTATTTGGGAATATGACGATGAACCCGGGTTCACCGACTATTTATCGAGAAATTTGACCCGCTCCAAATCAAATAATATTTATCCAGCATCTGTGAGTGCCTGTAGGCATCAATATTCTGCAAAGATATTGTCACTGCTTCCAATAGGATAACAAAAATTAAGGTTTCATTATGTGGGAATATGACGATGAACCCGGGTTTACCGTCTTTTTTCGAGAAATTTCCCATGTTCCAAACCAAATAATATATATCCAGCATCTGTGAGGACCTACTGGCATCAATATTTTGAATAGATATCTTCACTTCTTCCAATAGAATAATAGAAATTGAGGTTTCATTATTTGGGAGTATGACGATGAACCCGGGTTCACCGTTTCTTTTCGAGAAATTTGACCTGCTCCAAATCAAATAATATATATCCAGCATCTGTGAGGGCCTACTGGCATCAATATTCTCCATAGATATCTTTACTTCTTCCAATAGGATAACAGAAATTAAGGTTTCATTATTTGGGAATATGACGATGAACCCGGGTTCACCGTTTCTTTTCGAGAAATTTGACCTGCTCCAAATAAAATAATATTTATCCAGCATCTGTGAGGACCTACTGGCATCAATATTTTGTAGAGATATCTTCACTGCTTACAATAGGATAACAGAAATTCAGGTTTCATTATTTGGGAATATGACGATGAACCCGGGTTCACCGTTTCTTTTTGAGAAATTTGACCTGCTCCAAATCAAATAATATTTATCCAGCATCTGCGAGGACCTAGTGGCATCAATATTTTGTAGAGATATCTTCACTGCTTTCAATAGGATAACAGAAATTAAGGTTTCATTATTTGGGAATATGACGATGAACCCGGGTTCACTGTCTTTTTTCAAGAAATTTCACATGTTCCAAATCAAATAATATTTATCCAGCATCTGTGAGGGTCCACTGGCATCAATATTCTGCAAAGATATTTTCACTGCTTCCAATAGGATAACAAAAATTAAGGTTTCATTGTGTGGGAATATGACGATGAACCCGGGTTTACCGTCTTTTTTCGAGAAATTTCACATGTTCCAAACCAAATAATATTTATCCAGCATCTGTGAGGGCCTACTGGCATCAATATTCTGCAAAGATATTTTCACTGCATCCAATAGGATAACAAAAATTAAGGTTTCATTATGTGGGAATATGACGATGAACCCGGGTTTACCGTCCTTTTTCGAGAAATTTCCCATGTTCCAAACCAAATAATATATATCCAGCATCTGTGAGGACCTACTGGCATCAATATTTTGAATAGATATCTTCACTTCTTCCAATAGAATAACAGAAATTGAGGTTTCATTATTTGGGAATATGACGATGAACCCGGGTTCACTGTTTCTTTTTTGAGAAATTTGACCTGCTCCAAACCAAATAATATTTATCCAGCATCTGTGAGGACCTACTGGCATCAATATTCTGCATAGATATCTTCACTGCTTGCAACAGGATAACAGAAATTAAGGTTTCAATATTTGGGAATATGACGATGAACCCGGGTTCACCGTTTCTTTTCGAGAAATTTGACCTGCTCCAAATAAAATAATATTTATCCAGCATCTGTGAGGACCTACTGGCATCAATATTTTGTAGAGATATCTTCACTGCTTACAATAGGATAACAGAAATTCAGGTTTCATTATTTGGGAATATGACGATGAACCCGGGTTCACCGTTTCTTTTTGAGAAATTTGACCTGCTCCAAATCAAATAATATTTATCCAGCATCTGCGAGGACCTAGTGGCATCAATATTTTGTAGAGATATCTTCACTGCTTTCAATAGGATAACAGAAATTAAGGTTTCATTATTTGGGAATATGACGATGAACCCGGGTTCACTGTCTTTTTTCAAGAAATTTCACATGTTCCAAATCAAATAATATTTATCCAGCATCTGTGAGGGTCCACTGGCATCAATATTCTGCAAAGATATTTTCACTGCTTCCAATAGGATAACAAAAATTAAGGTTTCATTGTGTGGGAATATGACGATGAACCCGGGTTTACCGTCTTTTTTCGAGAAATTTCACATGTTCCAAACCAAATAATATTTATCCAGCATCTGTGAGGGCCTACTGGCATCAATATTCTGCAAAGATATTTTCACTGCATCCAATAGGATAACAAAAATTAAGGTTTCATTATGTGGGAATATGACGATGAACCCGGGTTTACCGTCCTTTTTCGAGAAATTTCCCATGTTCCAAACCAAATAATATATATCCAGCATCTGTGAGGACCTACTGGCATCAATATTTTGAATAGATATCTTCACTTCTTCCAATAGAATAACAGAAATTGAGGTTTCATTATTTGGGAATATGACGATGAACCCGGGTTCACTGTTTGTTTTTTGAGAAATTTGACCTGCTCCAAACCAAATAATATTTATCCAGCATCTGTGAGGACCTACTGGCATCAATATTCTGCATAGATATCTTCACTGCTTCCAACAGGATAACAGAAATTAAGGTTTCAATATTTGGGAATATGACGATGAACCCGGGTTCACCGTCTTTTTTCGATAAATTTGACATGTTCCAAACCAAATAATATTGATCCAGCATCTGTGAGGGCCTACTGGCATCAATATTCTGCATAGATATCTTTACTTCTTCCAATAGGATAACAGAAATTAAGGTTTCATTATTTGGGAATATGACGATGAACCCGGGTTCACCGTTTCTTTTCGAGAAACTTGACCTTCTCCAAATCAAATAATATTTATCCAGCATCTGCGAGGACCTAGTGGCATCAATATTTTGTATTGATATCTTCACTGCTTTCAATAGGATAACAGAAATTGAGGTTTCATTATTTGGGAATATGACGATGAACCCGGGTTCACCGACTATTTATCGAGAAATTTGACCCGCTCCAAATCAAATAATATTTATCCAGCATCTGTGAGTGCCTGTAGGCATCAATATTCTGCAAAGATATTGTCACTGCTTCCAATAGGATAACAAAAATTAAGGTTTCATTATGTGGGAATATGACGATGAACCCGGGTTTACCGTCTTTTTTCGAGAAATTTCCCATGTTCCAAACCAAATAATATATATCCAGCATCTGTGAGGACCTACTGGCAACCATATTTTGTATAGATATCTTCACTGCTTCCAATAGGATAACAGAAATTGAGGTTTCATTATTTGGGAATATGACGATGAACCCGGGTTCACCGTCTTTCTTCGAGAAATTTGACCCGCTCCAAACCAAATAATATTTATCCAGCATCTGTGAGGACCCACTGGCATCAATATTCTGCATAGATATCTTCACTTCATCCAAAAGGATAACAGAAATTCAGGTTTCATTATTTGGGAATATGACGATGAACCCGGGTTCACCGTCTTTTTTCGAGAAATTTCACATGTTCCAAACCAAATAATATTTATCCAGCATCTGTGAGGGCCCACTGGCATCAATATTCTGCAAAGATATTTTCACTGCTAGCAATAGGATAACAGAAATTAAGGTTTCATTATTTGGGAATATGACGATGAACTGTTATTTCTCGTGAAATTTCACATGTTCCAAACCAAATAATATTTATCCAGCATCTTTGAGGACCTACTGGCATCAATATTTTGTAGAGATATCTTCACTGCTTCCAATAGGATAACAGAAATTGAGGTTTCATTATTTGGGAATATGACGATGAACCCGCGTTCACCGTTTCTTTTCGAGAAATTGTACCTTCTCCAATTCAAATAATATATATCCAGCATCTGCGAGGACCTAGTGGCATCAATATTTTGTATTGATATCTTCACTGCTTTCAATAGGATAACAGAAATTGAGGTTTCATTATTTGGGAATATGACGATGAACCCGGGTTCACCGGCTATTTATCGAGAAATTTGACCCGCTCCAAATCAAATAATATTTATCCAGCATCTGTGAGTGCCTGTAGGCATCAATATTCTGCAAAGATATTTTCACTGCATCCAATAGGATAACAAAAATTAAGGTTTCATTATGTGGGAATATGACGATGAACCCGGGTTTACCGTCCTTTTTCGAGAAATTTCCCATGTTCCAAACCAAATAATATATATCCAGCATCTGTGAGGACCTACTGGCATCAATATTTTGAATAGATATCTTCACTTCTTCCAATAGAATAATAGAAATTGAGGTTTCATTATTTGGGAATATGACGATGAACCCGGGTTCACTGTTTGTTTTTTGAGAAATTTGACCTGCTCCAAACCAAATAATATTTATCCAGCATCTGTGAGGACCTACTGGCATCAATATTCTGCATAGATATCTTCACTGCTTTCAATAGGATAACAGAAATTGAGGTTTCATTATTTGGGAATATGACGATGAACCCGGGTTCACCGACTATTTATCGAGAAATTTGACCCGCTCCAAATCAAATAATATTTATCCAGCATCTGTGAGTGCCTGTAGGCATTAATATTCTGCAAAGATATTGTCACTGCTTCCAATAGGATAACAAAAATTAAGGTTTCATTATGTGGGAATATGACGATGAACCCGGGTTTACCGTCTTTTTTCGAGAAATTTCCCATGTTCCAAACCAAATAATATATATCCAGCATCTGTGAGGACCTACTGGCATCAATATTTTGAATAGATATCTTCACTTCTTACAATAGAATAATAGAAATTGAGGTTTCATTATTTGGGAGTATGACGATGAACCCGGGTTCACCGTTTCTTTTCGAGAAATTTGACCTGCTCCAAATCAAATAATATATATCCAGCATCTGTGAGGGCCTACTGGCATCAATATTCTCCATAGATTTCTTTACTTCTTCCAATAGGATAACAGAAATTAAGGTTTCATTATTTGGGAATATGACGATGAACCCGGGTTCACCGTTTCTTTTCGAGAAATTTGACCTGCTCCAAATAAAATAATATTTATCCAGCATCTGTGAGGACCTACTGGCATCAATATTTTGTAGAGATATCTTCACTGCTTTCAATAGGATAACAGAAATTCAGGTTTCATTATTTGGGAATATGACGATGAACCCGGGTTCACCGGCTATTTATCGAGAAATTTGACCCGCTCCAAATCAAATAATATTTATCCAGCATCTGTGAGTGCCTGTAGGCATCAATATTCTGCAAAGATATTTTCACTGCATGCAATAGGATAACAAAAATTAAGGTTTCATTATGTGGGAATATGACGATGAACCCGGGTTTACCGTCCTTTTTCGAGAAATTTCCCATGTTCCAAACCAAATAATATATATCCAGCATCTGTGAGGACCTACTGGCATCAATATTTTGAATAGATATCTTCACTTCTTCCAATAGAATAACAGAAATTGAGGTTTCATTATTTGGGAATATGACGATGAACCCGGGTTCACTGTTTGTTTTTTGAGAAATTTGACCTGCTCCAAACCAAATAATATTTATCCAGCATCTGTGAGGACCTACTGGCATCAATATTCTGCATAGATATCTTCACTGCTTCCAACAGGATAACAGAAATTAAGGTTTCAATATTTGGGAATATGACGATGAACCCGGGTTCACCGTCTTTTTTCGATAAATTTGACATGTTCCAAACCAAATAATATTGATCCAGCATCTGTGAGGGCCTACTGACATCAATATTCTGCATAGATATCTTTACTTCTTCCAATAGGATAACAGAAATTAAGGTTTCATTATTTGGGAATATGACGATGAACCCGGGTTCACCGTTTCTTTTCGAGAAACTTGACCTTCTCCAAATCAAATAATATTTATCCAGCATCTGCGAGGACCTAGTGGCATCAATATTTTGTATTGATATCTTCACTGCTTTCAATAGGATAACAGAAATTGAGGTTTCATTATTTGGGAATATGACGATGAACCCGGGTTCACCGACTATTTATCGAGAAATTTGACCCGCTCCAAATCAAATAATATTTATCCAGCATCTGTGAGTGCCTGTAGGCATCAATATTCTGCAAAGATATTGTCACTGCTTCCAATAGGATAACAAAAATTAAGGTTTCATTATGTGGGAATATGACGATGAACCCGGGTTTACCGTCTTATTTCGAGAAATTTCCCATGTTCCAAACCAAATAATATTGATCCAGCATCTGTGAGGGCCTACTGGCATCAATATTCTGCATAGATATCTTTACTTTTTCCAATAGGATAACAGAAATTAAGGTTTCATTATTTGGGAATATGACGATGAACCCGGGTTCACCGTTTCTTTTCGAGAAACTTGACCTTCTCCAAATCAAATAATATTTATCCAGCATCTGCGAGGACCTAGTGGCATCAATATTTTGTATTGATATCTTCACTGCTTTCAATAGGATAACAGAAATTGAGGTTTCATTATTTGGGAATATGACGATGAACCCGGGTTCACCGACTATTTATCGAGAAATTTGACATGTTCCAAACCAAATAATATTGATCCAGCATCTGTGAGGGCCTACTGGCATCAATATTCTGCATAGATATCTTTACTTCTTCCAATAGGATAACAGAAATTAAGGTTTCATTATTTGGGAATATGACGATGAACCCGGGTTCACCGTTTCTTTTCGAGAAACTTGACCTTCTCCAAATCAAATAATATTTATCCAGCATCTGCGAGGACCTAGTGGCATCAATATTTTGTATTGATATCTTCACTGCTTTCAATAGGATAACAGAAATTGAGGTTTCATTATTTGGGAATATGACGATGAACCCGGGTTCACCGACTATTTATCGAGAAATTTGACCCGCTCCAAATCAAATAATATTTATCCAGCATCTGTGAGTGCCTGTAGGCATCAATATTCTGCAAAGATATTGTCACTGCTTCCAATAGGATAACAAAAATTAAGGTTTCATTATGTGGGAATATGACGATGAACCCGGGTTTACCGTCTTTTTTCGAGAAATTTCCCATGTTCCAAACCAAATAATATATATCCAGCATCTGTGAGGACCTACTGGCATCAATATTTTGAATAGATATCTTCACTTCTTCCAATAGAATAATAGAAATTGAGGTTTCATTATTTGGGAGTATGACGATGAACCCGGGTTCACCGTTTCTTTTCGAGAAATTTGACCTGCTCCAAATCAAATAATATATATCCAGCATCTGTGAGGGCCTACTGGCATCAATATTCTCCATAGATATCTTTACTTCTTCCAATAGGATAACAGAAATTAAGGTTTCATTATTTGGGAATATGACGATGAACCCGGGTTCACCGTTTCTTTTCGAGAAATTTGACCTGCTCCAAATAAAATAATATTTATCCAGCATCTGTGAGGACCTACTGGCATCAATATTTTGTAGAGATATCTTCACTGCTTACAATAGGATAACAGAAATTCAGGTTTCATTATTTGGGAATATGACGATGAACCCGGGTTCACCGTTTCTTTTTGAGAAATTTGACCTGCTCCAAATCAAATAATATTTATCCAGCATCTGCGAGGACCTAGTGGCATCAATATTTTGTAGAGATATCTTCACTGCTTTCAATAGGATAACAGAAATTAAGGTTTCATTATTTGGGAATATGACGATGAACCCGGGTTCACTGTCTTTTTTCAAGAAATTTCACATGTTCCAAATCAAATAATATTTATCCAGCATCTGTGAGGGTCCACTGGCATCAATATTCTGCAAAGATATTTTCACTGCTTCCAATAGGATAACAAAAATTAAGGTTTCATTGTGTGGGAATATGACGATGAACCCGGGTTTACCGTCTTTTTTCGAGAAATTTCACATGTTCCAAACCAAATAATATTTATCCAGCATCTGTGAGGGCCTACTGGCATCAATATTCTGCAAAGATATTTTCACTGCATCCAATAGGAAAACAAAAATTAAGGTTTCATTATGTGGGAATATGACGATGAACCCGGGTTTACCGTCCTTTTTCGAGAAATTTCCCATGTTCCAAACCAAATAATATATATCCAGCATCTGTGAGGACCTACTGGCATCAATATTTTGAATAGATATCTTCACTTCTTCCAATAGAATAACAGAAATTGAGGTTTCATTATTTGGGAATATGACGATGAACCCGGGTTCACTGTTTCTTTTTTGAGAAATTTGACCTGCTCCAAACCAAATAATATTTATCCAGCATCTGTGAGGACCTACTGGCATCAATATTCTGCATAGATATCTTCACTGCTTCCAACAGGATAACAGAAATTAAGGTTTCAATATTTGGGAATATGACGATGAACCCGGGTTCACCGTTTCTTTTCGAGAAATTTGACCTGCTCCAAATAAAATAATATTTATCCAGCATCTGTGAGGACCTACTGGCATCAATATTTTGTAGAGATATCTTCACTGCTTACAATAGGATAACAGAAATTCAGGTTTCATTATTTGGGAATATGACGATGAACCCGGGTTCACCGTTTCTTTTTGAGAAATTTGACCTGCTCCAAATCAAATAATATTTATCCAGCATCTGCGAGGACCTAGTGGCATCAATATTTTGTAGAGATATCTTCACTGCTTTCAATAGGATAACAGAAATTAAGGTTTCATTATTTGGGAATATGACGATGAACCCGGGTTCACTGTCTTTTTTCAAGAAATTTCACATGTTCCAAATCAAATAATATTTATCCAGCATCTGTGAGGGTCCACTGGCATCAATATTCTGCAAAGATATTTTCACTGCTAGCAATAGGATAACAGAAATTAAGGTTTCATTGTGTGGGAATATGACGATGAACCCGGGTTTACCGTCTTTTTTCGAGAAATTTCACATGTTCCAAACCAAATAATATTTATCCAGCATCTGTGAGGGCCTACTGGCATCAATATTCTGCAAAGATATTTTCACTGCATCCAATAGGATAACAAAAATTAAGGTTTCATTATGTGGGAATATGACGATGAACCCGGGTTTACCGTCCTTTTTCGAGAAATTTCCCATGTTCCAAACCAAATAATATATATCCAGCATCTGTGAGGACCTACTGGCATCAATATTTTGAATAGATATCTTCACTTCTTCCAATAGAATAACAGAAATTGAGGTTTCATTATTTGGGAATATGACGATGAACCCGGGTTCACTGTTTGTTTTTTGAGAAATTTGACCTGCTCCAAACCAAATAATATTTATCCAGCATCTGTGAGGACCTACTGGCATCAATATTCTGCATAGATATCTTCACTGCTTCCAACAGGATAACAGAAATTAAGGTTTCAATATTTGGGAATATGACGATGAACCCGGGTTCACCGTCTTTTTTCGATAAATTTGACATGTTCCAAACCAAATAATATTGATCCAGCATCTGTGAGGGCCTACTGGCATCAATATTCTGCATAGATATCTTTACTTCTTCCAATAGGATAACAGAAATTAAGGTTTCATTATTTGGGAATATGACGATGAACCCGGGTTCACCGTTTCTTTTCGAGAAACTTGACCTTCTCCAAATCAAATAATATTTATCCAGCATCTGCGAGGACCTAGTGGCATCAATATTTTGTATTGATATCTTCACTGCTTTCAATAGGATAACAGAAATTGAGGTTTCATTATTTGGGAATATGACGATGAACCCGGGTTCACCGACTATTTATCGAGAAATTTGACCCGCTCCAAATCAAATAATATTTATCCAGCATCTGTGAGTGCCTGTAGGCATCAATATTCTGCAAAGATATTGTCACTGCTTCCAATAGGATAACAAAAATTAAGGTTTCATTATGTGGGAATATGACGATGAACCCGGGTTTACCGTCTTTTTTCGAGAAATTTCCCATGTTCCAAACCAAATAATATATATCCAGCATCTGTGAGGACCTACTGGCAACCATATTTTGTATAGATATCTTCACTGCTTCCAATAGGATAACAGAAATTGAGGTTTCATTATTTGGGAATATGACGATGAACCCGGGTTCACCGTCTTTCTTCGAGAAATTTGACCCGCTCCAAACCAAATAATATTTATCCAGCATCTGTGAGGACCCACTGGCATCAATATTCTGCATAGATATCTTCACTTCATCCAAAAGGATAACAGAAATTCAGGTTTCATTATTTGGGAATATGACGATGAACCCGGGTTCACCGTCTTTTTTCGAGAAATTTCACATGTTCCAAACCAAATAATATTTATCCAGCATCTGTGAGGGCCCACTGGCATCAATATTCTGCAAAGATATTTTCACTGCTAGCAATAGGATAACAGAAATTAAGGTTTCATTATTTGGGAATATGACGATGAACTGTTATTTCTCGTGAAATTTCACATGTTCCAAACCAAATAATATTTATCCAGCATCTTTGAGGACCTACTGGCATCAATATTTTGTAGAGATATCTTCACTGCTTCCAATAGGATAACAGAAATTGAGGTTTCATTATTTGGGAATATGACGATGAACCCGCGTTCACCGTTTCTTTTCGAGAAATTGTACCTTCTCCAATTCAAATAATATATATCCAGCATCTGCGAGGACCTAGTGGCATCAATATTTTGTATTGATATCTTCACTGCTTTCAATAGGATAACAGAAATTGAGGTTTCATTATTTGGGAATATGACGATGAACCCGGGTTCACCGGCTATTTATCGAGAAATTTGACCCGCTCCAAATCAAATAATATTTATCCAGCATCTGTGAGTGCCTGTAGGCATCAATATTCTGCAAAGATATTTTCACTGCATCCAATAGGATAACAAAAATTAAGGTTTCATTATGTGGGAATATGACGATGAACCCGGGTTTACCGTCCTTTTTCGAGAAATTTCCCATGTTCCAAACCAAATAATATATATCCAGCATCTGTGAGGACCTACTGGCATCAATATTTTGAATAGATATCTTCACTTCTTCCAATAGAATAATAGAAATTGAGGTTTCATTATTTGGGAATATGACGATGAACCCGGGTTCACTGTTTGTTTTTTGAGAAATTTGACCTGCTCCAAACCAAATAATATTTATCCAGCATCTGTGAGGACCTACTGGCATCAATATTCTGCATAGATATCTTCACTGCTTCCAACAGGATAACAGAAATTAAGGTTTCAATATTTGGGAATATGACGATGAACCCGGGTTCACCGTCTTTTTTCGATAAATTTGACATGTTCCAAACCAAATAATATTGATCCAGCATCTGTGAGGGCCTACTGGCATCAATATTCTGCATAGATATCTTTACTTCTTCCAATAGGATAACAGAAATTAAGGTTTCATTATTTGGGAATATGACGATGAACCCGGGTTCACCGTTTCTTTTCGAGAAACTTGACCTTCTCCAAATCAAATAATATTTATCCAGCATCTGCGAGGACCTAGTGGCATCAATATTTTGTATTGATATCTTCACTGCTTTCAATAGGATAACAGAAATTGAGGTTTCATTATTTGGGAATATGACGATGAACCCGGGTTCACCGACTATTTATCGAGAAATTTGACCCGCTCCAAATCAAATAATATTTATCCAGCATCTGTGAGTGCCTGTAGGCATTAATATTCTGCAAAGATATTGTCACTGCTTCCAATAGGATAACAAAAATTAAGGTTTCATTATGTGGGAATATGACGATGAACCCGGGTTTACCGTCTTTTTTCGAGAAATTTCCCATGTTCCAAACCAAATAATATATATCCAGCATCTGTGAGGACCTACTGGCATCAATATTTTGAATAGATATCTTCACTTCTTACAATAGAATAATAGAAATTGAGGTTTCATTATTTGGGAGTATGACGATGAACCCGGGTTCACCGTTTCTTTTCGAGAAATTTGACCTGCTCCAAATCAAATAATATATATCCAGCATCTGTGAGGGCCTACTGGCATCAATATTCTCCATAGATTTCTTTACTTCTTCCAATAGGATAACAGAAATTAAGGTTTCATTATTTGGGAATATGACGATGAACCCGGGTTCACCGTTTCTTTTCGAGAAATTTGACCTGCTCCAAATAAAATAATATTTATCCAGCATCTGTGAGGACCTACTGGCATCAATATTTTGTAGAGATATCTTCACTGCTTTCAATAGGATAACAGAAATTCAGGTTTCATTATTTGGGAATATGACGATGAACCCGGGTTCACCGGCTATTTATCGAGAAATTTGACCCGCTCCAAATCAAATAATATTTATCCAGCATCTGTGAGTGCCTGTAGGCATCAATATTCTGCAAAGATATTTTCACTGCATGCAATAGGATAACAAAAATTAAGGTTTCATTATGTGGGAATATGACGATGAACCCGGGTTTACCGTCCTTTTTCGAGAAATTTCCCATGTTCCAAACCAAATAATATTTATCCAGCATCTGTGAGGACCTACTGGCATCAATATTCTGCATAGATATCTTCACTGCTTCCAACAGGATAACAGAAATTAAGGTTTCAATATTTGGGAATATGACGATGAACCCGGGTTCACCGTCTTTTTTCGATAAATTTGACATGTTCCAAACCAAATAATATTGATCCAGCATCTGTGAGGGCCTACTGGCATCAATATTCTGCATAGATATCTTTACTTCTTCCAATAGGATAACAGAAATTGAGGTTTCATTATTTGGGAATATGACGATGAACCCGGGTTCACCGACTATTTATCGAGAAATTTGACCCGCTCCAAATCAAATAATATTTATCCAGCATCTGTGAGTGCCTGTAGGCATCAATATTCTGCAAAGATATTGTCACTGCTTCCAATAGGATAACAAAAATTAAGGTTTCATTATGTGGGAATATGACGATGAACCCGGGTTTACCGTCTTTTTTCGAGAAATTTCCCATGTTCCAAACCAAATAATATTGATCCAGCATCTGTGAGGGCCTACTGGCATCAATATTCTGCATAGATATCTTTACTTCTTCCAATAGGATAACAGAAATTAAGGTTTCATTATTTGGGAATATGACGATGAACCCGGGTTCACCGTTTCTTTTCGAGAAACTTGACCTTCTCCAAATCAAATAATATTTATCCAGCATCTGCGAGGACCTAGTGGCATCAATATTTTGTATTGATATCTTCACTGCTTTCAATAGGATAACAGAAATTGAGGTTTCATTATTTGGGAATATGACGATGAACCCGGGTTCACCGACTATTTATCGAGAAATTTGACATGTTCCAAACCAAATAATATTGATCCAGCATCTGTGAGGGCCTACTGGCATCAATATTCTGCATAGATATCTTTACTTCTTCCAATAGGATAACAGAAATTAAGGTTTCATTATTTGGGAATATGACGATGAACCCGGGTTCACCGTTTCTTTTCGAGAAACTTGACCTTCTCCAAATCAAATAATATTTATCCAGCATCTGCGAGGACCTAGTGGCATCAATATTTTGTATTGATATCTTCACTGCTTTCAATAGGATAACAGAAATTGAGGTTTCATTATTTGGGAATATGACGATGAACCGACTATTTATCGAGAAATTTGACCCGCTCCAAATCAAATAATATTTATCCAGCATCTGTGAGTGCCTGTAGGCATTAATATTCTGCAAAGATATTGTCACTGCTTCCAATAGGATAACAAAAATTAAGGTTTCATTATGTGGGAATATGACGATGAACCCGGGTTTACCGTCTTTTTTCGAGAAATTTCCCATGTTCCAAACCAAATAATATATATCCAGCATCTGTGAGGACCTACTGGCATCAATATTTTGAATAGATATCTTCACTTCTTCCAATAGAATAATAGAAATTGAGGTTTCATTATTTGGGAGTATGACGATGAACCCGGGTTCACCGTTTCTTTTCGAGAAATTTGACCTGCTCCAAATCAAATAATATATATCCAGCATCTGTGAGGGCCTACTGGCATCAATATTCTCCATAGATATCTTTACTTCTTCCAATAGGATAACAGAAATTAAGGTTTCATTATTTGGGAATATGACGATGAACCCGGGTTCACCGTTTCTTTTCGAGAAATTTGACCTGCTCCAAATAAAATAATATTTATCCAGCATCTGTGAGGACCTACTGGCATCAATATTTTGTAGAGATATCTTCACTGCTTACAATAGGATAACAGAAATTCAGGTTTCATTATTTGGGAATATGACGATGAACCCGGGTTCACCGTTTCTTTTTGAGAAATTTGACCTGCTCCAAATCAAATAATATTTATCCAGCATCTGCGAGGACCTAGTGGCATCAATATTTTGTAGAGATATCTTCACTGCTTTCAATAGGATAACAGAAATTAAGGTTTCATTATTTGGGAATATGACGATGAACCCGGGTTCACTGTCTTTTTTCAAGAAATTTCACATGTTCCAAATCAAATAATATTTATCCAGCATCTGTGAGGGCCTACTGGCATCAATATTCTGCATAGATATCTTTACTTCTTCCAATAGAATAACAGAAATTGAGGTTTCATTATTTGGGAATATGACGATGAACCCGGGTTCACTGTTTGTTTTTTGAGAAATTTGACCTGCTCCAAACCAAATAATATTTATCCAGCATCTGTGAGGACCTACTGGCATCAATATTCTGCATAGATATCTTCACTGCTTCCAACAGGATAACAGAAATTAAGGTTTCAATATTTGGGAATATGACGATGAACCCGGGTTCACCGTCTTTTTTCGATAAATTTGACATGTTCCAAACCAAATAATATTGATCCAGCATCTGTGAGGGCCTACTGGCATCAATATTCTGCATAGATATCTTTACTTCTTCCAATAGGATAACAGAAATTAAGGTTTCATTATTTGGGAATATGACGATGAACCCGGGTTCACCGTTTCTTTTCGAGAAACTTGACCTTCTCCAAATCAAATAATATTTATCCAGCATCTGCGAGGACCTAGTGGCATCAATATTTTGTATTGATATCTTCACTGCTTTCAATAGGATAACAGAAATTGAGGTTTCATTATTTGGGAATATGACGATGAACCCGGGTTCACCGACTATTTATCGAGAAATTTGACCCGCTCCAAATCAAATAATATTTATCCAGCATCTGTGAGTGCCTGTAGGCATCAATATTCTGCAAAGATATTGTCACTGCTTCCAATAGGATAACAAAAATTAAGGTTTCATTATGTGGGAATATGACGATGAACCCGGGTTTACCGTCTTTTTTCGAGAAATTTCCCATGTTCCAAACCAAATAATATATATCCAGCATCTGTGAGGACCTACTGGCATCAATATTTTGAATAGATATCTTCACTTCTTCCAATAGAATAATAGAAATTGAGGTTTCATTATTTGGGAGTATGACGATGAACCCGGGTTCACCGTTTCTTTTCGAGAAATTTGACCTGCTCCAAATCAAATAATATATATCCAGCATCTGTGAGGGCCTACTGGCATCAATATTCTCCATAGATATCTTTACTTCTTCCAATAGGATAACAGAAATTAAGGTTTCATTATTTGGGAATATGACGATGAACCCGGGTTCACCGTTTCTTTTCGAGAAATTTGACCTGCTCCAAATAAAATAATATTTATCCAGCATCTGTGAGGACCTACTGGCATCAATATTTTGTAGAGATATCTTCACTGCTTACAATAGGATAACAGAAATTCAGGTTTCATTATTTGGGAATATGACGATGAACCCGGGTTCACCGTTTCTTTTTGAGAAATTTGACCTGCTCCAAATCAAATAATATTTATCCAGCATCTGCGAGGACCTAGTGGCATCAATATTTTGTAGAGATATCTTCACTGCTTTCAATAGGATAACAGAAATTAAGGTTTCATTATTTGGGAATATGACGATGAACCCGGGTTCACTGTCTTTTTTCAAGAAATTTCACATGTTCCATATCAAATAATATTTATCCAGCATCTGTGAGGGTCCACTGGCATCAATATTCTGCAAAGATATTTTCACTGCTTCCAATAGGATAACAAAAATTAAGGTTTCATTGTGTGGGAATATGACGATGAACCCGGGTTTACCGTCTTTTTTCGAGAAATTTCACATGTTCCAAACCAAATAATATTTATCCAGCATCTGTGAGGGCCTACTGGCATCAATATTCTGCATAGATATCTTTACTTCTTCCAATAGGATAACAGAAATTGAGGTTTCATTATTTGGGAATATGACGATGAACCCGGGTTCACTGTTTGTTTTTTGAGAAATTTGACCTGCTCCAAACCAAATAATATTTATCCAGCATCTGTGAGGACCTACTGGCATCAATATTCTGCATAGATATCTTCACTGCTTCCAACAGGATAACAGAAATTAAGGTTTCAATATTTGGGAATATGACGATGAACCCGGGTTCACCGTCTTTTTTCGATAAATTTGACATGTTCCAAACCAAATAATATTGATCCAGCATCTGTGAGGGCCTACTGGCATCAATATTCTGCATAGATATCTTTACTTCTTCCAATAGGATAACAGAAATTAAGGTTTCATTATTTGGGAATATGACGATGAACCCGGGTTCACCGTTTCTTTTCGAGAAACTTGACCTTCTCCAAATCAAATAATATTTATCCAGCATCTGCGAGGACCTAGTGGCATCAATATTTTGTATTGATATCTTCACTGCTTTCAATAGGATAACAGAAATTGAGGTTTCATTATTTGGGAATATGACGATGAACCCGGGTTCACCGACTATTTATCGAGAAATTTGACCCGCTCCAAATCAAATAATATTTATCCAGCATCTGTGAGTGCCTGTAGGCATCAATATTCTGCAAAGATATTGTCACTGCTTCCAATAGGATAACAAAAATTAAGGTTTCATTATGTGGGAATATGACGATGAACCCGGGTTTACCGTCTTTTTTCGAGAAATTTCCCATGTTCCAAACCAAATAATATATATCCAGCATCTGTGAGGACCTACTGGCATCAATATTTTGAATAGATATCTTCACTTCTTCCAATAGAATAATAGAAATTGAGGTTTCATTATTTGGGAGTATGACGATGAACCCGGGTTCACCGTTTCTTTTCGAGAAATTTGACCTGCTCCAAATCAAATAATATATATCCAGCATCTGTGAGGGCCCACTGGCATCAATATTTTGAATAGATATCTTCACTTCTTCCAATAGAATAACAGAAATTAAGGTTTCATTATTTGGGAATATGACGATGAACCCGGGTTCACCGTTTCTTTTCGAGAAATTTGACCTGCTCCAAATAAAATAATATTTATCCAGCATCTGTGAGGACCTACTGGCATCAATATTTTGTAGAGATATCTTCACTGCTTACAATAGGATAACAGAAATTCAGGTTTCATTATTTGGGAATATGACGATGAACCCGGGTTCACCGTTTCTTTTTGAGAAATTTGACCTGCTCCAAATCAAATAATATTTATCCAGCATCTGCGAGGACCTAGTGGCATCAATATTTTGTAGAGATATCTTCACTGCTTTCAATAGGATAACAGAAATTAAGGTTTCATTATTTGGGAATATGACGATGAACCCGGGTTCACTGTCTTTTTTCAAGAAATTTCACATGTTCCAAATCAAATAATATTTATCCAGCATCTGTGAGGGTCCACTGGCATCAATATTCTGCAAAGATATTTTCACTGCTTCCAATAGGATAACAAAAATTAAGGTTTCATTGTGTGGGAATATGACGATGAACCCGGGTTTACCGTCTTTTTTCGAGAAATTTCACATGTTCCAAACCAAATAATATTTATCCAGCATCTGTGAGGGCCTACTGGCATCAATATTCTGCATAGATATCTTTACTTCTTCCAATAGGATAACAGAAATTGAGGTTTCATTATTTGGGAATATGACGATGAACCCGGGTTCACCGTCTTTTTTCGAGAAATTTCACATGTTCCAAACCAAATAATATTTATCCAGCATCTGTGAGGGCCCACTGGCATCAATATTTTGTAGAGATATCTTCACTTCTTCCAATAGGATAACAGAAATTGAGGTTTCATTATTTGGGAATATGACGATGAACCCGGGTTCACCGTCTTTTTTCGATAAATTTGACATGTTCCAAACCAAATAATATTTATCCAGCATCTGTGAGGGCCCACTGGCATCAATATTCTGCAAAGATATTTTCACTGCTAGCAATAGGATAACAGAAATTAAGGTTTCATTATTTGGGAATATGACGATGAACCCGGGTTCACTGTTATTTCTCGTGAAATTTCACATGTTCCAAACCAAATAATATTTATCCAGCATCTTTGAGGACCTACTGGCATCAATATTTTGTAGAGATATCTTCACTGCTTCCAATAGGATAACAGAAATTGAGGTTTCATTATTTGGGAATATGACGATGAACCCGCGTTCACCGTTTCTTTTCGAGAAATTGTACCTTCTCCAATTCAAATAATATATATCCAGCATCTGCGAGGACCTAGTGGCATCAATATTTTGTATTGATATCTTCACTGCTTTCAATAGGATAACAGAAATTAAGGTTTCATTATTTGGGAATATGACGATGAACCCGGGTTCACCGGCTATTTATCGAGAAATTTGACCCGCTCCAAATCAAATAATATTTATCCAGCATCTGTGAGTGCCTGTAGGCATCAATATTCTGCAAAGATATTTTCACTGCATCCAATAGGATAACAAAAATTAAGGTTTCATTATGTGGGAATATGACGATGAACCCGGGTTTACCGTCCTTTTTCGAGAAATTTCCCATGTTCCAAACCAAATAATATATATCCAGCATCTGTGAGGACCTACTGGCATCAATATTTTGAATAGATATCTTAACTTCTTCCAATAGAATAACAGAAATTGAGGTTTCATTATTTGGGAATATGACGATGAACCCGGGTTCACTGTTTGTTTTTTGAGAAATTTGACCTGCTCCAAATCAAATAATATTTATCCAGCATCTGTGAGGACCTACTGGCATCAATATTCTGCATAGATATCTTTACTTCTTCCAATAGGATAACAGAAATTAAGGTTTCATTATTTGGGAATATGACGATGAACCCGGGTTCACCGTTTCTTTTCGAGAAACTTGACCTTCTCCAAATCAAATAATATTTATCCAGCATCTGCGAGGACCTAGTGGCATCAATATTTTGTATTGATATCTTCACTGCTTTCAATAGGATAACAGAAATTGAGGTTTCATTATTTGGGAATATGACGATGAACCCGGGTTCACCGACTATTTATCGAGAAATTTGACCCGCTCCAAATCAAATAATATTTATCCAGCATCTGTGAGTGCCTGTAGGCATCAATATTCTGCAAAGATATTGTCACTGCTTCCAATAGGATAACAAAAATTAAGGTTTCATTATGTGGGAATATGACGATGAACCCGGGTTTACCGTCTTTTTTCGAGAAATTTCCCATGTTCCAAACCAAATAATATATATCCAGCATCTGTGAGGACCTACTGGCATCAATATTTTGAATAGATATCTTCACTTCTTCCAATAGAATAACAGAAATTGAGGTTTCATTATTTGGGAGTATGACGATGAACCCGGGTTCACCGTTTCTTTTCGAGAAATTTGACCTGCTCCAAATCAAATAATATATATCCAGCATCTGTGAGGGCCTACTGGCATCAATATTCTCCATAGATATCTTTACTTCTTCCAATAGGATAACAGAAATTAAGGTTTCATTATTTGGGAATATGACGATGAACCCGGGTTCACCGTTTCTTTTCGAGAAATTTGACCTGCTCCAAATAAAATAATATTTATCCAGCATCTGTGAGGACCTACTGGCATCAATATTTTGTAGAGATATCTTCACTGCTTACAATAGGATAACAGAAATTCAGGTTTCATTATTTGGGAATATGACGATGAACCCGGGTTCACCGTTTCTTTTTGAGAAATTTGACCTGCTCCAAATCAAATAATATTTATCCAGCATCTGCGAGGACCTAGTGGCATCAATATTTTGTAGAGATATCTTCACTGCTTTCAATAGGATAACAGAAATTAAGGTTTCATTATTTGGGAATATGACGATGAACCCGGGTTCACTGTCTTTTTTCAAGAAATTTCACATGTTCCAAATCAAATAATATTTATCCAGCATCTGTGAGGGTCCACTGGCATCAATATTCTGCAAAGATATTTTCACTGCTTCCAATAGGATAACAAAAATTGAGGTTTCATTATTTGGGAATATGACGATGAACCGGGTTCACCGTCTTTTTTCGAGAAATTTCACATGTTCCAAACCAAATAATATTTATCCAGCATCTGTGAGGGCCCACTGGCATCAATATTCTGCATAGATATCTTTACTTCTTCCAATAGGATAACAGAAATTGAGGTTTCATTATTTGGGAATATGACGATGAACCGGGTTCACCGTCTTTTTTCGAGAAATTTCACATGTTCCAAACCAAATAATATTTATCCAGCATCTGTGAGGGCCCACTGGCATCAATATTTTGTAGAGATATCTTCACTTCTTCCAATAGGATAACAGAAATTGAGGTTTCATTATTTGGGAATATGACGACGAACCCGGGTTCACCGTCTTTTTTCGAGAAATTTCACATGTTCCAAACCAAATAATATTTATCCAGCATCTGTGAGGGCCCACTGGCATCAATATTCTGCAAAGATATTTTCACTGCTTCCAATAGGATAACAAAAATTAAGGTTTCATTGTGTGGGAATATGACGATGAACCCGGGTTTACCGTCTTTTTTCGAGAAATTTCACATGTTCCAAACCAAATAATATTTATCCAGCATCTGTGAGGTCCTACTGGCATCAATATTCTGCATAGATATCTTTACTTCTTCCAATAGGATAACAGAAATTGAGGTTTCATTATTTGGGAATATGACGATGAACCCGGGTTCACTGTTATTTCTCGTGAAATTTCACATGTTCCAAACCAAATAATATTTATCCAGCATCTGTGAGGGCCTACTGGCATCAATATTCTGCATAGATATCTTTACTTCTTCCAATAGGATAACAGAAATTGAGGTTTCATTATTTGGGAATATGACGATGAACCCGGGTTCACCGTCTTTTTTCGAGAAATTTCACATGTTCCAAACCAAATAATATTTATCCAGCATCTGTGAGGGCCCACTGGCATCAATATTCTGCAAAGATATTTTCACTGCTAGCAATAGGATAACAGAAATTAAGGTTTCATTATTTGGGAATATGACGATGAACCCGGGTTCACTGTTATTTCTCGTGAAATTTCACATGTTCCAAACCAAATAATATTTATCCAGCATCTGTGAGGACCGACTGACATCAATATTCTGCATAGATATCTTCACTTCTTAAAATAAGATAACAGAAATTGAGGTTTAATTATTTGGAAATATGCTGATGAACCCGGGTTCACTGTCTTTTTTCGAGAAATTTGACATGCTCCAAACCAAATAATATTTATCCAATATCTGTGAGGACCTACTGGCATCAATATCTTGTATAGATATCTTCAATGCTTCCAATAGGATAAAAGAAATTGAGGTTTCATTATTTGGGAAGATAACGCTGAACCAGGGCTCACCGACTATTTATCGAGAAATTTGACCCGCTCCAAATCAAATAATATTTATCCAGCATCTGTGAGTGCCTGTAGGCATCAATATACTGCATAGATATCTTCACTACTTCCAATAGCAGAGCAGAAATAAAAGTTTAATTATTTGGCAAGTAACGCTGAACCTGGGTTCACTGACTATTTATCGAGAAACTCGACATGCTCCAAACCAAATAATATTAGGACTAGGGCATAACCGGAAATCGCCTTGGACATTCGTCTCAGAGGAATATTGGACTATTCGGAAGTATTCACCTGGGGATATATTACAACCGCAAATAGTTCGATACATTTTTTTTCATAAAGTAATATTTTTTCAGGAAATAAATTTAGGACTGACGGACTTACTTATAAGTTATAGATTAAGTAAACAAGAACTTAACATTTTATTTAATTTTCTTTAAAATGATGAATTTAATTTCTATAATTTGATTTCTTTATGCTGCATTCCCCAGGTGGCAACCAAATCAATAATTTTCCCGCTTGAATTGGATTCACCCACTTTCCGGTAAACATCAGAGAGTAAAAGACGTCATTTATAAATACATATTTCAAATTTTATGACAAGGTTTCACATTTTTTCCACAAATACAGTTATTAAATAATAAAGATATTGTCATAGACTAGAGTGAGACGATAAGCTATATGACGGATATTGCTATAAAGTATAGACTCTACAATGACTACAGATAGTTCTCCATAGCTGTGCACATGGCAGGTTAACTACGCTTTGCCTACGGATGGTACTCACTGCCGCTGGCCAGATTTGCCGCTTCTATTCAGTTCATACCCAGATCCGGAAAATAGTGCATACCAAATACTCAGATTCGGTACTTGGTGGAAATTGACTACTCGGTTATGCCCTATTATACATACATTCAATTGTACAATCATTCACTCATTCATTCATTTGTAATTCACTCATTCATTCATTTGTACAATCATTCATACATTCATTCAGTTGTATAATTATTCACAAATTCACTAATTCATACATACATATGCATTCATATATTCAATAATTCATTCATTCATACATACATACATATATACACACATATACATTCATTCATACATTCATGCATTCATATATGCATGTATACACGTTCACTCATTTATTCATTCAATCATTCATTCTTTCATTCAATCGTTCATTCATACATTCATTCATTCATACATGCATACACATTCATTCATATATTCATATATTCATCCATTCAATCATTCATTCATATGTGCATGCACACTCATTTATATATTCATTCATTCATACAAACATACACACACATTTATTTATACATTCAGTACATTTACATAGTGCCTCTCCAATCCTCTATCGATCATCCTGTCCAATCCTATTATGTCACTCTCGATCAACACGATCCTGATCGTCCCCAAACCAACAACTGATAAATGCCGCCAAGATAACAACTACCACTGGGATCACTAGAGTCAATATCATTATTCGATCAGTACAATCAGTCAAAAACAATCGGTCAAAAACAATCGGTCAAAAACAATCGGTCAAAAACAATCGGTCAAAAACAATCGGTCAAAAACAATCGGTCAAAAACAATCGGTCAAAAACAATCGGTCAAAAACAATCGGTCAAAAACAATCGGTCAAAAACAATCGGTCAAAAACAATCGGTCAAAAACAATCAGTCAAAAACAATCGGTCAAAAAAAATCGGTCAAAAACAATCGGTCGGTGCAATTAATCAAACCAATCACTCAATCAATCAATCAGTAATGAGTCAATAAAACTTCATGAAATTAATCAATGCTGATTTTAATAATCACTCAATCAATCAATACTAAATCAATCATAACTGAATCACTCATCAGTTAATCAATAAGATCAATATTCAATCAACCATCACTCAATCAACCTTTGCTGAAGTAATCATCACTTAATCAATCAACCATCACTCAATCAATCACATTCTTGCTTCTGAATGGTTTACCCTACTAGAGGTGCTTTATAAATATTCCGAAATACAACAGAACACAATACAAAAATATTAATCAATCTATCCTAACTCAATCAATCAATACAGAATCACATACAACTGAATCGATCATCACTTAATGAATCAATCAATGAAGCAATCAAGCAAAGTCACTTAGATCACTGTAATTAACAGAAATTATTAACATGCATTCCCACATTATCACAAATGAAAATGAAAAGCAAAGCAAAAGAAATAGACAAAAGCCAATAGAATAGACTGACAGATTCGTCCATACCTCAACAATGGCCGCCAGGTTCTCTTCATATGAGGCCAACTTTGCCTTCAGCTCTTCAACCGTCGGCTCTGAAATAAAAAGTTACCATGGCAATAAACAGTCAAAAACAATTCACATGTAGTGAGGTAAGTTCTGAAAATAGACACTATACAAATGTGGTCAAGTGAACAACAACAAAAGTGAGATGTTAATTACAGATCAGACAAGAATCGATAATCAGATCGATAATCAGTTGGATAAGTAATTCAATAACTATTCCCTGAATTTGATAACTAACAACTCTGAAAACTAATCCAACAACTAATAAATTAATCAGGAAGCTGCCAGAAATCCATTGAATAATCCTTAGATTCAAAAACTATTCCAATAATCAATAAATCTAATCCTAAAACAGATTCTTTGACCCAATAACTAATCAAAATAAATAATAATTAACACCAACTAACTAATCCAATAACTAACCATTTGACTCAATAACTAATCAACGACTAATCCTTTGACCCAATCACTAATCCAATAACTAATCATTTGACCAAATAACAAGTTATATAACAAATATTTATAGATTTGATTACCCCTTTTTCCATTCGCTCACTGTTTAGCATCAATAAAAGACCAACAATTATTACACAAAAAGACATCACAATAAACGAAACAATTATTAAATCCAGGTGAGAGAAAGAAACCTCACCAGGCTGTTTAGGTATTGTCTCTTCCGCCTCGCATGTATCCGTAGCTTCGACGGATAGTCTTGCATCCTCCTCATCCTCATCCTCAGCATCATCGCACTGACCATGATGATTTGGTTCCACCTCCCGACTGCTTTCTGGAACAGGTGGGTTGTCTGCAAATTAATTAAATCAAGTTTAATTAAGAATCAGCCGGAAGAAATGTCAAAAAAATTCCAATGTCACAATTACTGATATTGTTCTGCACAGGATATTTTCAAAACTTCAGCAAGGTTCTTAAAAGATTGTATTGTATTGTACTGTATTTTACTGAATTGCAGTTAACCGTGTTGTAATGCATTACACAGTACTGTACTGTACTATATTGTACAGTATTATACTGGATTGTACAATACTATACTAAACAATACTACAAATGCACGTCTGTATGTATGTATACATGTATGTATGAATGCATGTATGTATGCATGCATGTAGATACGTACGTACGTAATGTATCATTGTATCTATTTATATATCTAACTGTTCTTCAACGGGCAATTCACTAACCTTACTTCAGATATCTGCATGACATTTGTTTGCATTAAAAGTGATTGTTGCAACAGTAATAATAATAATAATAATAATAATAATAAAGATGATGATAATGATGACGACGACGACGATAATAATAATAATAATAATATTGATAAGAATAATGGGAAAAAAATTATAATAATAATCATAATGATTAATGAAAATAAAACTAATTATATCAATAATCATAATAAGGATGGTGCTGCTGCTGATGATGATGATGATAACCATAATAATAATAATAAAAACAATAATAATAATAATAGTAATAATAATAATAACAAAAATACATACATACATACACCTCGGAAACTGCATGTCAAACGTTCCACCTACTAAGGCACCTTTCTCCAACAACAACACATACACAAACACACACTTAAACATACATACACACACATTTAAACATACATACACACACACTTAAACATACATACACACACACTTAAACATACATACACACACACTTAAACATAAACATACACCTACATACACACACCTTGCAGGGCCAGAAGCCACCGGAGGAGAACGTATAATAAATTTTCATGTCACCATGGGGCCATCATTGTGAGAGGCAAAACGTCAAAATGACGACACAATGGCGTGCAACCGGTGATGATAATGAGAAATGCACGTAGCTCTAGCGCCTGATCAATAGCCATTTAGATCACTCGACAACTACGCACAATCCATCAATATTCGCTGTCGCTGTTGCTCCGCTACCTACCCGGCATATGGATCAGTTTCTTATAGATCGACAGAAATGTGCCTTCGGCTGTTCGGCCGCGCTTCGAAATGGCATCAATTTCAGCCTCAAAGCGCTTCACGAGTGGAGCAACAGCCAAACGTATGTCCTGGTGAAGAATTTAGAAACAAAATCACACTATGAAGAAATGTTCAAAATGTCCTGGTGAAAAATTTAGCAACAAAATCACACTATGAAGTAATGTTTTAAATGTCCTGAAGTAGAATTTAGAAACAAACTGACACGATGAAGAAATGTTTTAAATAACCTGAAGTAGAATTCAGAAACAAAATCACACACTATGAAGAAAGAAACAGTTTCATATGTGTCACAAAACCGTTTAAAGTTGTCATAAGTTACAAAAGCTATATAAAAGAGTACTGGAATTTTTTGGTTTTCTCAGTAAGGAACTACAATCAAAAACACAATTTCTGATTTATCTGATTTCTGACTCATACTTAAACAAAGTTATAATTATTCATTCACTGAAATTCTTTCATTAATCCTAAGTTTACCAAACGGTAAACGCATCATATTGAGGTACGAAAAGCCACAATCGTCTCATGATTCACCTCTATCGTAAATTATTTTGTAAAATTCTAGTTACTTCCAAACAAAGGGTCACACTCATGGCCTTATATATGAGGAATAAAACCTAAGAACTCTCCAACTCCCCAAATATTCTCTGTTTGAGCGCACAATCTTTTAAAAATCATATCAGACAACAATTTTATTGTCCTCAGTCATGTAAATCAATTCAGTCTCCATTAAAGACTATTTAAAACTGTCTATCCACCACATGTTGCATTGTTGTCCGTCTTAGCAAACTTAATCTCTTGCATGTTTTCCTGATTACACATGCCTAGATTTGGTGAGACATCCCAACCGATCTGTACGACGAGTACCAGATAAAGGCTCAGTTTTGGTGTCATTTAGATGTTCCTCTGATTATGGCTTGGCATTGGTGATACTTAAAATAAATACTAATATGTAAAAACTAATAACAGTATGAAATTCAGCATTCAAGCCTCATCTCTTCCACCTCACGTGTATTATTCGACAATAGCATTACAGCGGACACTTCAACCAGTTTAGTTTACAATACTGCAACTATTGCTAATACTATGACCGGACTATCTGGTGGGAAAGTCCACATTCATCAATGTAGCCTCAAGTCAAAAAACAACAAAAAATTACTACAGTGGCAACAATGGAGTCTGATATTTCTGGAAACAATGTAAGTCTCTTTCAAACAATACTCTAAGAAGCGCAGCTGCCACCTGGTTGGTGATCGCACAGCATTCTGCAGCTACCTATGGGGTCTGAATTAACAAGAAAAGCGTAACATGTTGTAGGAATGAGCCGACTTTGAATTTCTTGCCGAGTCCGAATGCCGAGTTCTACGAGTTGAATTTTGTGGAGTCCGAGTTTAGAAAATTAAAAAAGTGGTCATTCAATTGATTTTTAGATGTGCAGTTGGCACAACTTTCATGAAATTTTTTCTTAGCTTACAATAGCAGCAGTAAACCAGTAAGTACTAAAAGAAACAGTATTCGTGTTTTAGTGAGTTCGATTGTCGTTTTGTAAATAAAAAACTACATTTTCATTTTCAAATGAGGAAATCGGATAGATTAAAACTAGGACCCATGGTCTGTCTGAGTTCGAGTTTACACCGGGTACTATGAAACATGGGCTGAGCCAAGTTCCAAACTGAGTTTTGGTTCATGTCTAACATGTTGTAATCTGTTGGCCAATCAGCCATGCCCATGATTCACACAATTCGAAATGTGAATACTTAGCATTAAGTTATGATGAGATGAAGCAAATGAGAGCGAGAAAAGGCCAGACGAGCAACGTCGCCTCTACCTCGGATGAGCTGCTTCGAAATTGCTCGGCCTGTTCCAGAATCCTCCTCTTCGATGCGTCACTGTCGTCCAGATGGGCGCTCACATCAGCAGCAGCAGCAGCCAACAAAGTCTACAACATCAGAGGAATTAGGCAGAAGCACATCAACAAATGCACGTCTGTATGTATGTATACATGTATGTATGAATGCATGTCTGTATGCATGCATGTAGATACGTACGTACGTAATGTATCATGGTATCTATTTATATATGCATGTATGTATGTATGAATGCATGTATTTATCATTGTATCTATTTATGAATGTATGTAAGCATGTATGTATGTAGTGTAATGTAATGTAATCAAGCATTCATTTAGTGCCGCTCGAATCAGCAGCGCTCTTTACGGGCCTCTGTGCTTGGGCCAGGGAACAGGAACGTCTTAAGGCATCTCCATAATTCCCAAGGCGAGAGGGTCAGTAATTCCAGGCGCAGGAACTGTGGAAGACAGTTCCGAGCTGAAGGGCCAACGTAGCAGAGCACATGTACGGAAACGACTAGAAAGCCGTGAGTGGAAGATGGCAAGAAGGCCCTTGCAGATGAAGAGGACACCGAAGTGCAGAAAAGCCTCAGGTAGATTGGGGTCACCCCAACTATGCAGTTACCCATAAGGGAAATGGTTTTTAACCTGTCCTAGAATGAATACACTGTTGAATAGAGAGCCAATGAAGTGAATTCTGAATAAAGCATGTATGTATGTATGCATGTATATATTTATATATGTATGCATATATATATGTAAATAACGACTGCGCACTCTACACGAAGTATCTATTCGCTTACTATCTGTTCAGTCTGCATACCTCCTACTTAATTAACTAGTTAAGTCTAGAAACTTAACCACCTTCTGTTGTTTAATATTCAAAATTCGTCATCAACCACTATTTCATATCATCTCCGTAATTATATGCCCCTGCCAGCGGGACCTTGGTCCCTTAAGGGTTTTCCATTATTGCTTTCTTCACAACTCAGAGCTAACACTACACGGTAATATTTTAAAAAAGCAAGCGTATACGGTAGATGAATTAAATGAGAATCCACTCAATCCTGGGTAAACGGTGGATGGATAAACGAGTCACGAGGGACGAGCACGTGTCTCTCCCTCTTCCCATACATTGGCCGCAGACTCCTTCCCTCTGCTGCAGAACGCGACCTGATCCTCCCCCTACCCCCACCGAAGAACTTCCGCCTAGAGGTATGCTAGGGCGGCCACTCATCATTCTAGGATAGGCTGCCTAGGTAACCTGCTTCCTAACCTTTCTTTTCCCTTTCTCCCACTGTCAAACTACAGTAACAACGCCCTCCATTCAATCGGCCACAACAGCGCCCACCTCACACAAACACACGCACACACGCCCGCTGCCTGACTGTTTAAAGAGGAGGAGCAATCCCTTAAGCAAGCTTTTAGACAGCCATGAGCATGAAGTGTTGGCAACTTCATTTTCTTAGCCTCGGCATATGAAGGCGGGTGACCAGTTCTCGCCGTCTCATCTCCCCACCAACAGCAGTGTACAGTCGGTGCACTTATTATAACCTAGCGGAACACGGGCATCACACAAACAAATTTCTGCCCTATAAAGGGGTATTTGAACTCCCGACCCAACTCCTCAGCCAAAAACAACAGATACATACAAGAAAATACACTACGACGACGAGTACCTTGAGACGATAGGCAGGTCATCAGCCATCCATCCCTCCATACGTCAGCCAGTCAAGCACATCGGAACTATAAGGACAATTTCTCAGTTCTGCTGAAACTTAACTCGACGACCACAGTCAGTCAGTCAGTCGGTCCCACGACCCAATCGATAGTGCATCTCACCGAACAACGCTGAAGCATATTCATAAAATTGATTGATTGATCGCATTTCTAATGACGGCCGTGGCGCAGGCGCACACGAAGATCCATAACTATTGATCGGGAATCAATAGGACAGTCATTCGACGCGCCAACGGAACGGCTCGACGATCGATGCGTAGCCATGGCAACCGCCGCCGCTGCATCTTGCCCCGCAAATGGTTCACAGCTCTCTCTCTGTCTGTCTGCTTCTCTGGAGATCTTTCTCTCTCTGTCTCTATCTACCTACTTTACCTACCTATCTCTCTCTTTTCTCTACCTCTCTCTATTACGCTCAATATCTCTCTCTCTGTCTCTGTCTCTGTCTCTCTCGTATAAAATTTTTTTCATAATTTCCATATCTTTCTCTCTTTTCTCTCCATCAGTTTTCCTCCTCCGCTACCACCACCACTTTCTCTCTCTCTCTCAGTCTGTCTGTCTATCTGTCTGTCTGTCTGTCTATCTGTCTGTCTGTCTGTCTGTCTGTCTATCTGTCTGTCTATCTATCTGTCTGTCTATCTATCTGTCTGTCTGTCTGTCTGTCTGTCTGTCTGTCTGTCTGTCCATATCTTTCCTTTCTCTCCATCAGTTTTCCTCTCTCTGTCTCTCTCTCCCTCTCTCACTCTTTTGTCTGTTCACCTCTCTCCTTTATCTCATCCCTACTATCTCCTTCTCACCTCCCCATCCCTCCCTCTCTCTCTCTCATCTCACCTCCCCATCCTTCTCTCACCTTTTCACCGTTGTTCCATCCATCACACAGGCGCAACCGTGTGCGGTACGTATACGGGCTATAGGCAGCGATGGTTAGAAGAGTGAGTCTGGGGAACAAAGACACCTACCAACTGGCCGGCGCTATCTCTAGTCATACCCTCAACAGGTTATCATCATCAGTGATTGTGCTGATAATCACATCGGGCATCGAACCGCCACTGCCGCACGCACACACTTGAAAACGCACGATCGATAGACGAAAAAACTGGCGGATTTATCCGACTCAATACGAACAAAAAGAACAAAACTGAAACAATAGATCTCTACGGATGATGATGATGAATGAAGATGATGATGACGACGACGACGACGATGACGATTGTAGCGATGGTGAAATAAAATAACAAAATCAAATAAATAAAATCAGTAAAGAAATCAAATAATACATTTTGTAACCAATCACACACTCAGCAGTTCAGACATTGGATGTGCTAGGCCACAGACCAAGCACCACACACCCATGCAGGACCACACGTGACACATCAACGACCACAGATAAACATGAAGAGGAAGAAGTTGATGATAAAGAAGATGGGTGAGGGACAAAACGCAACAACAGAGATCAAACCTTTTTAAACTTAAAACTTGTGTACCAACTCAATCAGACAATCAATCTATCAATTTTATCAAGCAAACAATCAGTCAATTTTGAAAATCAATCAAATCAATCAATTTTATCAATCAATCAATCAATTAACCAATTAAACAATTAATCAAGTAACCAATCAATCAGTCAATAAATCACAAAATCAATCAAATAGGACTTGATTATAACGCCCCTTTAATACAATACAGATATCTGATGGTTAGCTGGCACCAAGTGCAATAAGACCACATCCTATAACCCACTAGGCCAGGCCACTGCCTCATTTCACAGTGACTGCCACTATCTACACAACGAAGCGATCAACAATTAACTGAAGACTTTCAAAGGACTTCTTCAAATAATCATCATCTGTGGCAGGCGAATGGGAACAAAACAAAACAGTGGACGATACTGTGACAATTGGTCCGCACAGGTTGAATCACCCGATACAATGGTTCAACATATAGCGTAACATAAGCCCAGGTAATTACGAAACACAACGCAGACGAAGGCAATCAATCACCTGACTTCCATTTCTAGAAACAAGAGTGGTCCGCACAGTACCACTACAACCACTCCAAGCACCACTTCCACCACCCCTACCAACACCATCAAGATAACACGTCCACCACCCACGCCGCGTCGTCCGTCACCACCCTATCACCAACACCACCTACAAAATACCACCACTACTACCACCTCCACCACGAGATCCACGATGCACCACCCTTACTGAACTACCACCAGGACAATACCACCACCATCAGCTCACCACTTCCACACCCTCTACCACCTCGTCCGCAACCACACTACCACCACCACATCCATCACCATCCCCAGCACATCACCACCACCTTCACCACCACCTCCACCTCTTGCTCCTTATGACGGCGAACGCGGTGGGCGGCCAACAGGTGAAGGGGAGAAAGGACCAGCCCTTCCCCTCTCCCTCGCCGGTCAAAGAAACGCCTGGCCAGATCCATGAAGGTCAGAGCAACTACTACAACGACTGTTGGTCCCAACTGAAAATCGATGTCAAGCGTCGTCGTAGCCGCTGCTCCGTCTCTCCCTCTGTGGCCCCTCTGGTCGGTCGGTCGCATGACACCCTCTTTTGATGCGCGTCGATCAATGTCCATATTAATGGCAACGGACGACGCATCAATACGCGTACTACGGTGGGGGAACGGAGGGGAAAGAGGACGACGACGACGTATTGATGGAGTCCAGTAGTACTAGGGTAACAATAAATGCTAAGTTATGGATTCGCGTCCGACGAGAATTAGTAGCAACAGTCTGATTTCTACAGGTGCCGGCCAGAGCATGCACGCGCATACACACACGCACACACACACACACGCACAGATCACAGACGACGCACACACGCAAACACGCATGCATCCGTGGGGACCGTAGCAGACTAGGTTGTCATGGATTTTCTCATGATTTCCGTAACGCCGTCATAATCCAAGTAGGCTCCCTATCCGTGCGGTGGTTATCTTAACGATTTTTGTCCGATCATTGTTAGAGTTGGGTTGAAAATTCATTTAAATGCAGAGGAATAGGAGGCGAATAAATAGTCCTGCTATAAAATAGGAGGAGAAGGATGAGGAGGAGGAGAAGGAGGAGGAGGAGGAGGAGGAGAAGGAGATGGATGGACGAGGAAGAAGAAACACAATGAGCACAGTCTCGTTAAGGTAATTGGCTTATGCTGACGTAGGAAGAGCGATACCTTGAATGTTGACCCAGGCTATCATTGTGACTATCAAATCGACTCCATTATTTGCTCTATCACAAGCTTTTTAACGCACTCAAGGACACAGAGAAAAGCGAATCTGCCATGCGGTTAATAAAGTCACTAGTCCTATTGAATAGATATCCAAATCAGTCATCCGTTTAACGTCTTAAAGCCAATGAGAATAAACGGTTCAATAACCAGGTTTTAATAATCCAAATGTTTAAAAGCCAATGAGTATTAACTAACCAGATTTTAGTTCGTCCTCTTTTAGTTCTCTGCCTCTTAGTTTTAGTTATCCAACTGTTTTAAATCCAATGGAAATAGTTGATTCTAGGAATTTCTAGTTAATCAAATGTTTAAAACCCAATCAAAATAGTCAGGTTTTAGTTATCCAAACGCTTTAAAGCCAGTGTGAGGACATTCTCCATCACACAGGCATTCTATATTACCCCGATTACAGGCTCCAATAGTAAGGTTTTATATTGAGGTGGCTGGTATTACCACCCAACCCCTAATCGTGGCTAAATGGTATATGATGGAACACCATGTGTGTAACATACAATGAATGGTTCATATGGGTATAACCGGTATATGGTAGCTCAGATGTATGTACAAATATCACCATAGTTCTACAACATTTCTGCAGGCGGGCAAATTTCTTCACTAGTTTCGATTAGAGCTTTGATGGTCAGTGTTGTGTCTATGGAAATAGTAATGAGAACGGGTGAATCTGCCAGTGGACTATTGTTCCGTTTGGATTTGACCATTGACACTCATCAACCACTGCAACAAATGCAGATGGAACTTGCATTTGGTGACCAACGAATCTCATGAATAGAATTGAAAAAAAATAACAGGACCTAGGTGAAAAATTTCAAGACAAGCCCAGAGGTTCCTCTTCAATGTACGCAGTGATTTTTAAGGCCCTTCTACTAAAAAGGCTTCAACCGTTTTCTATTAGTAAGGGCAGCCAGTTGAACAGTCTGTCTCCTACATCTCAGCCCTTCCTCATTCAAAGGCCTCCTAGCCCCTTCCTCACTCAAAGGTCTCGAAGCCCTTTCCTCACTCAAATACCTTCATCAGCTCATTATCGTCGGCCATTTAAAACGAACCGAATTTTTTTTTAATTAGCCAGGGTCAGAGAAAATGAGAAATGACCTAAAATGGATCAGCAGAAGGTTAAATTGTCTCATAGGGCCACAGTGACACTGATAAGTGCTGCGTCACGTCAGAGAGGTGGGTTGTCCAGAAAAGTCATACACCAATAAAGTGACTCACAAGCTCAGACCTTAAATCGGCTGCTTTGATTTCACGATTGATACCGACGATAAGCAAGACGAATGTTACCAGAGGAATACCCGCAGTTCTGCACGTTAGCATGAACTGCAGAAAAAACCATGATTCCTCGAACAACAGCCTTACCGCACCCAGCGAACATGTGGCTCACACAGACCATTCAAGTAATGAAGTAAAACAGCAGAGACAGACATTGCTAGAACCAGGCACACTAGCACAAAATGTCTCGCAGCACAATACAATTATTACTGTGGCCTACGTGAATAGATATTTCTGCCGACATTACAAGAAGACAAATCGTACTGTGGCTGGAAACAAAGAAGTCCCTCTGTATGTCTGTCTGTATATACGTAAAGTATGTATATTCCTATATATATGTATATGTATGTGTATATATGTATATGTATGTATATGTATGTATATGTATGTATATGTACGTATATGTACGTATATGTATGTATATGTATGTATATGTATGTATATGTATGTATATGTATGTATATGTATGTATATGTATGTATATGTATGTATGTACATGTACCTGGCTATTGAAATAGTGTAATTTAACCAAATTTCCGATTAACTATATTGAGAAACATTATCACTTTACATATTTACAAAAACAATAATCACATTTTTTAAAACATTTTCACAGTCATTATTCCAAAAAACTCAATTAATGCATTTGTTTAGTGCTTATGATCATTTAACCCAATATGGACGGCAGATAAAAAGATGTATCTGTTTATAACACTTCACACTGCCTGCAAAGTGTTTGTAACGAATACGTCAATAGGTTAGTCCACCAGTCATCAAGTTCTTTGATGTGTGAAATCAACAACAATAGACGGAAATTGCTAGTCCCAGTTGCCGATGGCTGTGTATTTGTAGGTGTTTCTTGTGCAATTTGATAATATAAACGAACAGACCAAAAAGAGATAATTAGTCTAAAAAACTGGGATTTCTAGAATCAATAATCGATGTGCCAAAATCTACAATATTAATAACCTCATTCGAAAAGGATCGTTATAAGAATCTCACAAGTGTCCTTAACATGGCAATGTAAAGCTAGTTGTGTCTTAATAGATCGCTTGGAAAGTGTTAGAAAACACGCAGCTCATGTGTTGGAGCAATCTCACAACAGATGAATTTTTTACAATTATGATTACATATAAATTTATTAAGCATCATGGTCAAAACGACCAATTATCATTTGATGGCACCAAGCAACCATTACTGAAGCACTTAAGGTCCCTACACAGTAACCGTATCAGCAGAGGGTAGAACCCATACCCTCCGTGTTACAAGGTGAAAGCTATAACCACTTTGCCACCGTGTCTCAAACAGTTCATCACTTGCCTTGACAACTCTTTTAAAAGTATTAGTAACCAGATTCAGTTGGCTGTAGGCGTTGATAACGGATCTAGACTGATTCTCTTCGCCCTTCATTATGTCATGCAGCTAAGTACTACAACCACTAATGATTCACAATCCAAGCTGCAATGACGCATACTGCAAGAGGCTATCGGTGTAAGTGTACCCCACAACTAGAGATGCTAAACGACAACCTGGTTATCCGGAATTCCGGTTATCGCTTTTGAAACCGATCATCGGTTTCTGTTATTGACAAAACCATAATCGAATTTACTTGTACGGGTAAACTATGACTCTCTTAATGACGGCTAACGGCTTGTTCGACGATGTATGTAGCAGCTCAGCGGTTCATGAGAAATTATTTTCCCACAGTTCAATTGATGGGCTCGTGAACCAGCCCATAGTACAATGTCTTCGGTCAAAACGGACTGACGAACGGTACCGACATCCTTTGTCGCCGGCAAACTTCTCTGGGCTCGTGTAAAGGGCGGGAGTCAGAGGTCGGTCGGCAGGACGTAGATAGGGCAGTGGGATCTCGATTGTGGGGCCAAAAAGTCTAGTAGTAGAGACGGCAAGGCTTTACCCGAACTCCGAAGCCTGGGTGATGCACCAGTAAAAACCGATAATCGGTTTAAGAATAGGTTTTTTTAAATCCGATAACCGGTTTGCCCCAAAACCGATATTAACAACCCTACCCACAACAGTAGCATCTCACTCTCCATTACACCAAATGGGCCCCACATGAATTCACTTTTGCCATACATTGGCTACTGCATATGTTACACTTGCAACAGAGTAATTCCTGATACAAAATGTCAACTTGCAAAGCTAGAAAAACTTCTGAGAACATTATACGCACCTTCGAGAGGTCCTTATAACTTTATAAGGCGCTATATAAATAGCCAGATACATATATACATACCTTCAATAATAAAATACTTCTACTACTATGCAATATTATTTTATATACTAAACTAATATTAAAACATACATTCAGAATAAAACCATTGCCCAAACATTTCTCCACGTAAACAGAGAATTAGTTTTTATGACTTTATTCACTGGAGTCCTAAATATAATTGTAAAGTAATACAAATGCTCATAAAATCCGCTATTTAAACTGTTGTAAAAACATTACATACATAAATGCCAAGGATATAAGAGCTAAATAAATGTCCCAAACAAAAGGAGCAACATAAATTCCCAAAGAAAGGAGCCACAAAATGCTCCAAAGAAAACAGCTACATAAATTGTCCACTGTTTATATTATCCAGTAGTCCTGCTACATCTTTTGGCAGCCCAAAACCTGCTTTCATTCTCTGGACATTCGCACTGGGAGCATCTCTGACTCTTCATAAATCTCTAAATACAATGCAACACAACTTACACAGAATGCCCAGACAGAGCTAAGCTCAATAAGAACACAGATTGTTTCATATAACCCAATTTCGGTCACCACAGACGCATGGGTAGATAGAGAGATAGATACATCTAGCTTTGTTCGCTCATAGTCTCTTAATAGGTACGTCCACACTTATGGACAACACACGCAAGCCGACCATGGAAAACATATCCGGAAGAGAATCCTTCTGTCATTCTGCCTCCATTCAGTTCTGCCTCCATTCAGTTCAGCCACGTATATCGACTGACTAAAAAACACGACCATCGCTCGGTGGTATTTCGGTAACAATAGGAGCAAGAAAAACAAGATTCAGCAAGGGAAGAGAATCGACTGCGTCAAAGTTAGCGTGCATGCAAAGTCTGATTGCAAGGACTGGTCATTCAACTCCATTCAGTAGGCTAATGACAAACAGGTCGCTGATCACAGCAGGATAATTATAAACACACGGCTAGACTATAGTAACTCAGAGCCGTACACGCGTAATTCAGATGGGAGGCGTCTTGTCGCTCTTGCAGAATAGGAGTAGTTCTGTAAGCTAATCCGAGAGACAGCCTTCAGTGTGAAATGCCATAGACGTTTCTTTTCATCTGCATACTAAGGATGTGGCCAGTCCTCTCTTTTTCTGCCTGACCTTCCACAGCCAGTGCACTAGTTTAGGAGCCAAGTTTACCAGGAAGCATACATGGGGCAGATATTTTGAAACAGTTTCTGTTTGAAGGGAATTGAAACTCCAAACAGTTCAGTTGACAATCCAGCACAATTTCCAGATGACCATCAAGCAGTCTAAGGCTCAATGAGCTGCACCAATGTGTGACTTGTGAAACTATTTTCAGCAAAAGCTAGCAACCTGGAGAATAACACCTTGTAACAACAGGCTAGAGATAGAAAACTACATATATTATATGGCAACAGGTCACATACTGGCAAATAAACCTTTTAACAGGTTACGAAAGTTATATGCTGCAACAGTTAATACGTTGGCAAATAATACCTTGCAAATTGGTTAAAGTATGGCAAACAAATAATACCTTGCAAGTGGAAAAATATTGGCAAATAACACCTTGCAAAAAGATTAAAGATTTGCTAATAATACCTTGCAACAAGTTGCAGACTGGAAAAACTTCTTAGCTATGCTTTGTAACAGGTACAATCCTGCAGTATGTCAGCTATCGGGAAATAAATCTGATTTAGAAATCGGCAAGGTCTCATAACTTGAACATTGCTAACAAAATAGCTATAACACTGAGCCTATCCAACCATGCAACACGAGACAGAATCGAGAGCCACGGTGCTCTTGCCATAAAACCGATGAGGACGACCACGTATCGTCTCGTGTACTCTACACGCTTCATTGCCAGCTCATTGAAATCGCCAAGCTTTTCAATAGCCCACCTGTATTGGAAGGAATTTCGTGGTTGACTGAAAAGACAAGCCAGGCCAATATCCCTGGACACACATCTATAGTCAATAAGGTCATATCGGTGTACCCATCATGCCTCATTTCTCTGTGTCCTGAGCAATGTTTCTGGTCAAAGCCCCAAGACATAACCCAACCGTTATAACGTCCATCTTGCTACACATTCTTTCAAAACTCGTCTATCAAGCTAAAGATTGTGGCATTAAATACTCAGAAGTATCACCTGCAACATAAACTGTCCACTATCTGCTATGAGAATGGCCATGGCTTAACCCCGTAACTTTGTCCATTGGCGGAGACTTGGTCCTGAATTTGGAAGAACAGCTTGGAAAAAAATTCAATTCTCAAACTTGGATGCAGCAAAAAAAAGGATGAACAGTGGAAACACTGTAGAAATGTTTAATATTTATGAAATATTTACGAACTTAGGGGAGCGATATACGCAGCCCCATCCCCTGCAATTTCGGAGGAGATCGTCCCCTAATCCCCCACCCACCCACCCCAAGTCTCCTCCTCTGACTTCGTCTCTACTGGTTCTTTAACTCTCCCTCAGACTGTCCAGCTGTGTTTGAGAGTAGAATGAAATCGTCTTCAGTTGACTTGAGTTTGTCTCTCAAACTTTCACACTGTACAGCGTACACTTAAGACAAGTCAACCGCAGCTCAATATACCCGGCGCCCTGGGAAGTGGAAAGCTGAGTCAACCTTATGGAGCTAGCAGGTATCTTAGAAGATACATGGTCTGTGTACAGGTCACGATGGGAGAAGGAGATTATAATAACAATATTTAACTAAAAATTCAACTGACAAGTCAACAGTATGACAAAATAAAATAGTAGGACATGCTGAGAAATCAGGTCAAGTCACGAACCCTGCCATTTGATTCTACACCAGGTCAACACTCAACAGTGACCCAGTTTCTATCACTTTCTGCCTACCAATTACCCTCATCCCTCATACCCAGTCAAATCAGCAGAAATGTTTAAAATGTTCCCAAGATTTAGCTAACCAAATTCAAGTCACAGGTGAAACAAAATCAATCGCCTAATGGACGATCAATACACAGATCAATAGATATTTAGTTCATCCATAAATCAACGAGACTGCATTGGCCACCAGAAACATAGCAGTCTCATTGGAATAGCAGTCAGTTGGCATAGCAGCACAAAATACTACCATATACAGCATGAAAAAACAATCAGCACACCACTGTTACAATATAGGCCATTACTAAATTAGTCATTACTAAATTAGTCATTACTAAATTAGTCATTACTAAATTAGTCATTACTAAATTAGTCATTACTAAATCAGACATTACTAAATTAGTCATTACTAAATTAGTCATTACTAAATCAGACATTATTAAATTAGTCATTACTAAATTAGTCATTACTAAATTAGTCATTACTGAATTAGACATTACTAAATTAGACATTACTAAATTAGTCATTACTAAATTAGTCATTACTAAATTAGTCATTACTAAATTAGTCATTACTAAATTAGTCATTACTAAATTAGTCATTACTAAATTAGTCATTACTAAATCAGACATTATTAAATTAGTCATTACTAAATTAGTCATTACTAAATTAGTCATTACTGAATTAGACATTACTAAATTAGACATTACTAAATTAGTCATTACTAAATTAGTCATTACTAAATTAGTCATTACTAAATTAGTCATTACTGAATTAGACATTACTAAATTAGACATTACTAAATTAGTCATTACTAAATTAGTCATTACTAAATTAGTCATTACTAAATTAGTCATTACTAAATTAGTCATTACTAAATTAGTCATTACTAAATTAGTCATTACTAAATTAGTCATTACTAAATTAGTCATTACTGAATTAGTCATTACTGAATTAGTCATTACTAAATTAAGGGGTCTGAAACTTCTTGTACGACCATCTTTTGAAGTAAGATAAGTGACCATCTCATAGGAAGGTGATGTCATAATGAGCTTGATTTCTATTTAAGTGAACTATTTAGTGATCAAAGGCTCTGCTTAGAACTATTCTTTCAGTCATTTAAGACAGCGTGAGATGCAACAAAGAGTATACAAGTGTTTGTGGTTTCAATTTTCTTTGCCTCGGCATATGAAGGTGGGTGGCTAATCCCCCTCCCTCGCAGTCTCATCACCCCACCGACATTGCATGGTCAGCATAGTATCATATCTTTAGATTTACATAGCGCCTCTCATAAAATAACTATTTAGAGGCCCAGCATGGAATCCCCAGGGGTGAGAGGGGGGAAACAGTGTACACATTATAGCTGAGTTGGCTAGTGGCCAGAACATAGCAGTCATATCAGAATTGGTGGATAATACAGCAGTGATCTGAGTCTCTGGTAAACATAAACAGATTTAAGTCGTTGTGTTGAGTGTCGTCATATAAATAAGACTGGATTCTGCTGTGGACATCATCACACCAGGCCGTGCATCAGAGTTTTATAGGTTTTAATCCCAAACAATCGATCTGATCTGTTTGCAGTCTACTTCAGTATAATCAACCCTCAAATTCTCAATGCTGCAAATCTAACGCCAGATTTTAGATCAACATAAAATCGTAAATATTCATCACCATTTCGTTTGTACTTTGCACAGAATACAGTCTACTAAAATCCATTTAATTTTCCTACGCATAAGAAGTAGTCCTCTCCCTCGCAGTTCAATATTCCCACTGACAGTGTACGGTTGTGTACATATTTTAGCTGAGTTGGCTAAGGGCACAGATTTGGCACTCTTTTAATGAGCCATGTCGTATACGATACAAAATGCATGGCGTCACAGTCACCATTACAACGGTATGATGCAAACTTAAGAATGATTTCTTTATTGGACGATAATGGTAAACCATCTAGAGAGGTGAGTAAAGCAATGTCCATCCACAGGCCATGGCCACCTGCAGCTTCAGCATCTGCCAAAACAACAATGGAAAAACCATCTCCTCCACTCTATACTCGGCAAACAAAAGATATCACCTCGTGTTAACAAGTAAAAGTTCAAAAGAAAGAGGTCGTTAAATCAGTTTCCTTCGGGCTGCCGACAGATCTCCTGGAAATGAATTCCGCACAATCGTCTCACTTGTGGCTTAATCTAACAGCGATGTCCTGCTTCTGACTAAGAACTGGCAAGCCACCAACGAAGATGTAGTACTCGAGAAGTTGTATAGCTGATGGCTACGCACGCATTGAAGTGCAGAGCCAAACAATCCAGGATCAACCGAACAAATCATGGAACAATTGCTGCCACTGTTTCAATGTACAGAGCGACTTAAAAACGCATCCATTTGGACCAGTGTTTCCCAAACTGGCTGTCGTGGCAACCTTGCAAAGATCCCGTGAATCTGCTCTGGGGGGCATTGGTGGGATAATATTATTCGTGCGGCTTTTCCTGTTGTAAGTTTAAAGGTCATCACTGCTGATTTTGACCTATATAGGTATTTTTAAAAAGTAGCGTACAAAGAACAATGAACTGAATGAAAGAACAAGTGAAAGTCAAACATGGGTTTTTCGGGACCCTCTTTTATTGATTTTTGGTGATCTGGTAGATGGCGCAACCGATCCATTTCCTTAAGAGATCATTGATGATGTAAACCTGCTAGAGTGGAGTTTGAGTGGTTAAACGACATTTTGTTTTTGATTTTTGTCATTTTTTCTCAATTTTTAAGTTATGTCTGTAAGCATTTCATACATTGCATTGTCATGCGAAATGTGTGCAAAATGTCAGCTCTGCAGGTCGACGGGAACATACCAAAAAAACAGTTGAAAGAACTCCAACAAACCGACGATCCGAGCGTCACAAGCTTCATGCAAGTCAAGTTAAATAAAAGAGGGTAAAATAGAAAACATCTAAGTTGGGTGTACTTGACCAAATGGCTTCTGGTAGGGGTCCCTTGCTCTGAAAAATATCGGAAACTACTGATCTAGACAATCGATCAACCACTGTTGAATGCCAGAGCTTATCAAAACAATCAATCAAACAATCAATCAAATAATCAATCAGTCAATCAATCAATGTCATTTTATTGTCTGCAACCACGGTATTTGCAAACAGAATACACATATAGGGCCTAACCATAGCTATATCAATTCAAGCAGCATGATAGAATATAACAAGACATGTTAATTGGACAATAGGTTGTGGATAAGTATCGAGTTGAGGTGGGAGGCAACTGGGAAAGAAAAATCCCCAAAGGAATTATATGGCTCTGCTAGTGGGGGACATAAATAAAGCCAGATTATTGCTGCTGCTGGGAACTCCATTGGAATCAGAAAGTAACTTGGGCAGGTGTCATAAAAGTTTGTATTGACTGATGGAAGCAGGAAAGTTGACAGAAGTAAACAACTGTACCCACACTCACACACGTAGAACCCGATCGATTCCCACCCATGCCAGAGAGATCCTGAATGATGTTGTACCGAGGATGAGGAACAATACAACAATATGTCACACCGTATTGTATTCAACAATTTAAATAGCACCCTTGCAGTCTCAGGGCAGCGAGTTGCAACGGTCCTTCTTCCCATAACAACAGATCTGAGCATGAATGGTATGTGCAAGACAGCTCTAATGCAACATCAATGTTTTATGATACTGATACAATGCTTAAATAGCAGTTACTTATTGCTAATAATAGTCAAAATAAGAATAATATAACACATCAATAAGCAATAATAATAAAAAAAATATTAAAATTCATTAATTCATTCAATAACTACTCAATAATAAATAAAATAAACATCACAAGCAGGACAGAGACGCATCCAGTTTGCAATTACATGTGCAGACGCCAAAGTACAGTGAAGTATATCAATTCATTAATTCATTTAAAAGGAACCTCCCTTTCATTAAATTAATACCATGAAACTGATTAGAACAATCGTAAACTATTGGTGGCATGGTTCAATTAAATGTTTTCTCAGCAAAACCTCATCATAACAAGCTAGTCCTTAACACACAATTTCCCAACATTATGGTTTCCAACTCTGAACAAACCCATTCTGGGACATTTCCCAAAGCCTGCAACATATCAAACCATTGAAACCGAACAAACTGTCAAACTCGTGCAGTTTTCTGCAATCCAAAGTTACTATTTTGTAGACTTTCAAGTCCTTAATCGAAAGTCAAAACACTTGTGATCATGAACATTGAGAGTTAAGACGTTGTATTGCAATATTGCTCATGTTGATTGGAATTAGATAATGTCATTGAATCGCATAATCTTTTGTAATTACTTACTTATTCCAGGATTCAGGGACAAACTAGGTATTACCCTAGACACTGAATGGTCTGTTTCTATACCGGGACTGTCCCTGCCATTCAGGGATGGTTGGCAATCCTACCTCACACATATCACTTTCTGACCAGGCTCTCCAGTTGAAAAAAAGAGATTTCACTAGAAATGATCTATCCATGATGCCTTGTGCATTATAATAGAACTGTGGAAGTCACTAAGTTAGATTTATATGGGTGCACACCATGAGAAAACAATTGGGTTGAACTCAATCTAAATCAATATCATCAAAGCCAAACTATTCCATGATCCATGATCAAAGTCAAAATTTCATGAAACAGCTTACAAACAAACCAGTGAGCAAAAGATAGGGAAAAGTGATTTTTGCATATTTATTAAATCAGAATTAAGAAACTATGTCATCACTATCACCCTGTATCTTCTGTATCCCCAGGTTACACTTGGAGGCCAACCTACTTTCACTAAGCCCAAAGTGTTAACATCAACATACTCCAGATAAGATTTCCTAATTTATGTTTTCTAATTTCCATGGGGTGCCTAATCATCCCTAACAGAAAGTTCCTAACACAAACAACACCCTAAATAAATTCCACTTCTGCTATGCCAAGTCTGAAAACAAAGGCCTCTGTGCACCTCTATTGTCCGAGACTATAAGCTTACGCTATGTCCAGCATCAAATGTTTACGTACACACAAACACCGATCCGGCTCGCCTCTTCAATCGAGACCTAAATTTATCTACACCTTTTCACGATTTAGCATGCTTTATTTCTTATATTAAATGCCGTGACTCAATTCCGGTACTGGGATGCTGGGTGTACCGCGAGCATACACTCATCTTTCTCAGAGTGATGATTAAATTACGAAAACAGCGCCATGTGAGTTGCTATGCATACAAAGCGAAGCCAATCAAGTTTTATTTAGTTTCGAAAAAGATTGCCAAAACACTGAGGCGTGGATCGGTTTTAATGGGGATATTTTTCGAAATGTCTGTGGCGATCTCGGTGGCCAGCCTCTCTCTGTCTCTCCCATCTAGATGGCCAGCCTCATGATCGGCCATATTGATTTGAAACCGATCCGCATCCAATCGATAGGCGATGCCCACTTCGAACCAGCTAAACTCATCTTTAGCGAAAACAACGCACCTGAAAATAAGCGATTCGACTTTAAATCGAGTCCATCATCGCGGGAAAACATCAAAATTGAAGCGACTTACGCGGATTTCGGTCGAATCGAAGTCTTTCCAGTAACGAACCGCCGACTGCTCCAAATCAACGTCGGCCATCTTGGACGGACTAATCAATAGATCACGTGACACGACCAGATCGAAGCCCGTCTTCATGATCATCATCTCATTGTCATCATCATCATCGTTATCATTACGAGCAACAAGCAGCAACAACAACAAAAATCATGACCAACAAGCTGCTATATTATCCCTATTCGCACATGTAGTATGTGAGTGGTCATTGCATTGGCTTCCAACCTGACAAGAATAACATTACGACACCTCTAATCGGGTGCGTCGTGGTGCACCCGATTAGAGCACAAATTACCGGTACATCGTAATCTCCAAGTTTCTAAAGCGCCAACTGAGAGCCAAGGTGAGCTCATTCACGAGCGCTGCGTCGAATCAGAGTAGATGGCCAAAGTGGAATCAGAGGGAGGTTATATAGAGTCCGATGTTCCGATGGTCAGAGACTCAGAGTTGAGGTTAAGGCGTGAAGTTAAGTCGTTTTTGTGGAGATTTGGAATAAAGGTGGACGCTCACGTGAGAAATGAAAATATGCGTAAGAGATTTTGAAAAGGCGAGACTTAAGTTACGCATGGAGAGCCTGAGGGGTGATGGATAGTAGGGCTTAAGATATAATGATGTTAAGCGATAGGCAATGTCATCAGGATCAATTTTAAAATCTCAAGCGAGTAATGTAGGCTCCTATATAGAGATTAGAGGCCTATGTCACCTTGGCTTTCTATCAACCCCTTTATAATTGCCTATTATTACCTTTGATTACTAATAATTATCATCACACGTTTAACTTTGACTTTGGATAAAAGATCAATGCATTCAACTAATAATATTGATGGGTAAACTTAGGCCTAATACCGATGAAAGTACCAGCCAACGGCATTGTCGTTTTTAGGTAGTGTATTATAGGGCCTAGCGAAATGAACAGTGGGCCTGAAGTTGCGACCGTCTCACTGTATATTGTTAATAGCCCAACTCAGTGGATGAGTGTGGTATTTTAGAAGTTTCGTTACACTGTGCTGCGAGTCTTAAGAATTACCGCACGCAGGTTTACTTATAGAGTCTTGACCCTCGAATGAAGCTCGGTAACACGTCAAGCAGCTTACTGGACTCAATCAGTTTATCCGTAACTGGGGACAGCTTTTCCAGACTGTGAAAAGCGAATCTAGCTGATAGACGGAACACGTAACCTATTATCACTCTTGATTGACGCAACACAGTGGTGCCAGTCCCAAGCATATATAAAAAAGGAGGGCGACACGTTAAGTCTTCGTACGTAATGTCAAACATTCAAAGCTAAGAGCTTGGTAAACTCATACATAGGCCAGGCTTTCAAATCCACAGAGATTTTAATTTCATTAGACCTCTAGGTTGTATATACAAAAAAGTTTACCTCATAGACGAGTGGGTGAGAAAACGCGTGGGAAAATACGAGGACATCTGCATGGGGGTCGTCCATAAAGGTCGTCCACAAAAAAGCCAACTTTTTTAACCCCTCCCCTTGTCCGCATTCCACTGATCCACCTCCCCTTTGTGGACGTCCGCATCGCACATGTATCAGGCATGCATTGCAACTGCTGATAATTATTTTACTGCATTGCTTTTTAATAGATATTTATTGACAAAGAATGAGATTAAATAAAAGCCATGTAAAATACTTCAATTTAATAGACATTTATTTGCATGTAAACTTGGCATAGCGTTCTCTCAAATGTGAAGTATAACCTAAAGCTACTAAAATAAAACAACTAAGAATTGACGTAACTACCATTAGACGTGATTTTGGCAATAGTTTAGCATGGTCACATGCGGACGTCCACACAGTCCATGACCCCCTCCCCCATGTCCGCTTTTCCCATGATCCCCGTCCACTCCTCGCAGCAGACGTCCTTTGTGGATGACCCTTTGTAAGATTGGTCATTTGATATACATTAGCCTTTAGCCACACAACCCTTAGACACTAGATTCAAATAGTAGACAACACTGGTCGATAGCACTCCTACTCCAAGCGCTGCAAGACCAATTCGGTTTCAGGCAGGGAAGGTTCAAAAGTAGGTGGCCTTAATTGGGGATCCAAAATTTAGTGCACTTGAGTATAGGACAGCACTCAGTGCCCGATCAGTACCCGGGGGGTCGAGGGGGACAAGTCCCCCACATCTTTTATGGAGAGGGGACACATAATACGTGTGTGTCCCCAAACGTCCTACCCCTCTCATTGGGTGTCCCCCCGCCTGTCAAATGAGATCGCCGCTTCTGGGGGTTGGACCCACAAAAGGGCAATGATATACTAGTGGAATATTGATTCTGATATTGAGATTTCAGATTCCCAGAAATAATCAGCCAAACCACAGCTTCTTTTTTGACAAATTAGACCCTAACAATAATTGTCTATGATGTTAAAACCAGATCAAGGTATCTCCTTAGAAGTCCAGGGCAGAACCACAAGGTCCACATCTGCATACAAAATGAGCACTAGCATTTTGACGTAGCCATGCCGAGGCACAAACATGGATTCAATGGACTTCACAAAGCCACACAATGGAACACGTCACCTTAACCCTTTGACGACGAGAGTGGACTAGACTGAATGGAAAAACCTAATGCAGCTCATCATTAAAGGGTTAAATAGACCACCAAACAGACTGCAACAATCAACCAAAAACAATGGACTGTAGTCTGTAGTTTTGAATCATGTAAACTGGTGCACAACAATTACATTACTTTTACTTGTTCGCTGTGACAATTAACATCATTCAGGCCAGCACAGAGAGCGCCTCAGAGTAGATAACTTGAAGGGTGCTATATAAATGTTTGATTACAAATGGCCTGCCAAATATACATGCATACACACACGGACTCAATAGAGTTGAAGAACGAAAGCAATGAGCCTCTGCATCAACAATAAGAAACCCAGAAATCGCATCAGACTTCCTTACGATCACTGATTTTCCTAGACATTTAATCGATCAACTATGCCACAAGACAGTCAACAACCATTTATTTGTAATCTGTGGTTCTCTAAGCCTCAGTCTCCTCCCCAAGAATGTCTCTATTCGGTCCCTTCGTGATGGCACGGCGTCGGCGATCTAATTCTTTGGCTTCTGAGCTTTGACTTGTTTGTAGAACTTCTGCTTGTTGTCTCCCTGTTTGTGGTAGCCGTAGCCAGTCTTCTGTCGCTTCTGAACGTGCTTTCGACTGCTGAATACATCTGCAGGTAGAAAAATGAAAACTGGTAAATAAAACAACTAACCTAATAGAAACACAAGACCAAATGGTATTAGGTCATTGTTATTATTAGTTAGCATTTGTAATTAGCTCTTATAATTAGTTATAAGTTAGGTCATTATTTTTTATTAATTAGTATTTAGATCATTCTTATCATTAACTAACATTAATGTTACATGTATGATATTGTTAATTAGTATACAGGTTATTCTCATCATTAATTAGCATATAGGTCAGCAATTGCATTTAGGTCATTCTTATTAATAATTAGTACTAAGGTAATTCTTATCATTAGGTAGCATTTAGGTAAGGTGACTCCTATCATTAATTAGTATGTAGGTCATTAATCATTATTTATTTAAATCGTTAATTAGTAAGTTTCACTGCATTGCTGTTTATATTTAGACATGAACAAACAAAGCCATAATAACAACTGTGTTCTAATTCAGCCTCAAAACCAACCTATTTAGCCGAGGTTGGGAGTTCTCCTGAGTAGATGGTCTTGAAGGAGTACTATAAAAATCCCCATATAAACAAATCAAATGAACCGAGATAATGACGATCTAAACGTACTGAGGTCGACAAATGGTGGGACTTCGAATCCAAAGCACTTGGCGACCTTCTTCAGATCCAGTTTCTCAACGTCGAACGCCTCCTTCAGTGAGTGGCTGGCGTAGGCACGTATGTACGTCTTGTAGGCCTCTTTGGCAGACTTACACAGGAAGTAGTTGCTCGTGACCAACTTCTCCAACTACAACAAAATTTACATCACATAAAAAGGAGAAAAAAATCAAAGTAAAGTACAAACTGTATAAAAATGAAGCTCCTAATGGCAACAGATGAAAAAGTCAATCAAGAGACCATGAGGTGATATCTTGGCAAAGGCAGTAATGTGCTTTGACATTTCTGCTCCACAAGCGAAGCCTAGCCAACTAGCCGTACTTCGAGTGAGAAGCTTGGGGACTGAGGGAGAGGACCAGCCACCCATCCTCATATACCAAGACATACACTTCACACCCAGAGCTGTCTCATATGACTTGCTAAAGGGACAATTCCTATCAGCTATATCAACTCATGCTGTATACTTCCAACTGAAAAATAATACATACATAACCAGTGCACAACATTCATCTGAATTGAATTGTAGATCTGATGATTTTGCTTATTAGAAACGAACCCACGCAACGTAGGTAGCAGTAGGTACAGGAAAATAGATTTGATAGAATTTGAGCTTAAATATTACAATATATCAGGCAATTGAAATTATATAAATAAAATCTAAATAATATGGATTTAAGGGGGGCTAATAATAAATCCTGTAGGAAGTGCTTACATATACAGCATGTCAACAGAAAGACACATTCACCTAATTAAACAAGACTGTGATCACAAGTAGAAGTGCCTTTAAGCAGATATCCTGAAGGGATATAATATCAAACCTTTTTTATTGATTGATTGAGAAGAGGCCTATGGCATAGATTACATGGATAACATTCCCAGAGTGATCCAATCAAAACACGTTGCTCAAAGCTCAAATAACGAATGGGTCAAGTCAAGACCTAAGTAACAGTGACAGCTAACAAAATGTGTTAATGACACAACTGTTGTTAATTAAAAAATGAGCAGTTTCCACGTGTTGATCACGAATCCAGTAACTCTACACCAGCCACTAGAATACAGCTCTGGAAGGTTGAAGGACTTACTGACCTGTGCCTGAATGTTGGCCACTTTGTTCCACGACATCTCGTATTCCACCATCGGAACCTTAGCCTTCCGCAGAAAGTACGTAAACGTGATTTCCTCCGGCTGCAGGAAGAGAAGCGCTCGACCAACGCCTCCCTCTCCACGCGCAGTCCGACCGACTCTATGGATGTATTCCTAAATCAAATCCACAAATGAAATCAGCCAAAAATGAAACCAAACACTAACTCGTGCAAATGGTTTATTTCTATTGAATGATTTCTAAAGTACATCTCCCAGGACAATCTAATCAGAGGCATTCCCAGTGCAAAAAATCCAACAGGAAAAGAAGTCTTAAGAACACTGACAGAAACAGAAGCAACCCTGGTTAAAATTAAAGCGCAAGTCGGATAGCGAAGATCATTCGAAACAAAGGCCCAACAGATGTACTGAAACAAACAATTTAAAGCTACCATGATACACAAGCAATTAACAATGACACATTTTAATAACATGCTGAACTTCAGGTTATTGACCTGGTTACAACATGGATTTGTTGTGCTGCCAGTTGATGCCTTGCAAATTAGACACCATCACAATACCAGTTAACGATTACAATTACTCATTGCTCTATAAATAGCTTCAGACTACCTAAACATTGCGTCTATAAAGGCAGCTGTAATGTCTATCTAATGTAACAGCTGCCCTTATAGGCTTGTTCAAGCAACCCTTTCAAATTTGTTAAGTGATGAAATTACAAATGCAATAACCATTTTAAATTTGATTTAACTGAAGCACCAACAACACACACAGAACAAAGGCAATCAGAACTCATACAAAAGCAATAACTAAAACAACAAAAGCATGTGGAAGGTCGTAAAAAGTAACCTTTGGATCATCGGGAGGATCATACTGGATGATCCAGTCGACGTTCTTTATGTCGAGACCTCGAGCGGCCACGTCCGTACACAGCAAGATGCCGTGCTTGGCCTCACAGAACTGCAAGAAGGTCATCGTCCTCTTGGCCTGCTTCTGCTTTCCCTACACAGATCAAAGCCACATCCGTTATAAAGAATTCTACCTTTCAACAAACATAACGTGGTATTAGGCATCAGAGGAAAACCACTTGAAATCAATCGGTAGCAGTAGTCAATCAAAACTCAGTCAACAGTCAATCACTTGTCTAAAAGCATCACGACGATTTGCCTACTGCTGCTTCTGCTTTTATCCCAAGCACAGCCAAATCGCATTTTCTCTATCAGCATCACAGAAAAGCAAAGGTCCCTTCAACAAACCCAATAGCCTTCCATTCACACAAGTGCTATTGAATTCGTTCACTTGGCTGCATCACACAGTCTATTCATTTCCATCACAAACACTGCTCATGTTTTATAGCTGAGTTCACCAGATTGATGTACAGAGATGAAAAAGCAAAACAGCTTTCTAAACTAGTCTGGATTTGAATGCAGTTTGATAAAGACATGCATGAACGAACGATGACACATTATTACAAGAGTCAAATTAAATTGTCTGCAGCCATGCAAGGCACCTATTAAGTTATACATCTAATTTAACAAATGCCACTGCCTAACATAAGAAAAATTAGTCAACCTTATGGGGATATAGAATTCAAACTCAGTTCTTCAGCTATGAGCTCCACAAGTTTCACACCTCGAGAAACATTAAATTACTACAAATTTCAACGAAATTCGCAAAACAGAAACTTACGTGTATGCATTCGACCTTCAGATCAACGTAATTGAGAAGGTCGTAATAGAATTTGACAACATTGCAGGCGCTGAAGAAAACCATGATTTTCTTTTTGGCTCCGTTTTTCCGCAGAAATGTGAACAGGAAAAGAAATCGCCTATCAGCCTCACAGACAAGATAACCCTGAAATGATAATTGAACAATAAAAGTTAGTCAGTCTTCAAGCAATTGCTTAAATGGTTCAATTCAGTGAAATATTCAAATATATTACTAATAAGGAATTTCTATTGATCCTGTCAGAGAAGCACAATGCATGAACCAACGACTTTCACAAACACAAGCCGCCGTCATGTCAGCATGTCAAAGATCAGCACATAAAACAGGGAGACCGGTCGCTTATTGAGTGAACATTCACTTTGCAAAAAGACAATTGAATTAATTGACACAAGCAACCGACCAAAATGAACAGGCCGTGCACAGAAGGGAACCATTTTGACACTGGGTACGAGACACAGACAAAGTTCACTACATGGACCAATCACTGAGGTTAAGTAAACTTAATGAATATGCAAGCTGTACAGCAGCTGTGTGAACCCAATGCACACACACAAATATTTGTTGTGTCTTATAGATAATCAACACGTCATTACCTGGTCTCATCCCTACCTCAAAATAAAGAACGAGCATTAGTAATTGAATTGGCCGACCTGTTCAAGGCCCTCCACGGTTGCGTGTTGCCGCTGGTCATCGACGGCAACATACATTGGATCTCTTAAAGACATTTTAGCCAGGCCTTCTGTCTTGGGCGTCAGAGTTGCCGAATACATGGCCACCTGTCGCTTCTCTGCAAAATGGAAGAAAGTCAACAATGACACAGGTTCGACACTAAGAAGAATTATAATCGATCAGGTTAGTATATGAAGCAGACATTAGTATAAAGTAGGGAGTGCCAATTTCCGGCAGAGTACTCACTACGAGTGAGTAGTACCGAGCATGAGTATCGAATATTCTCTTCAGTTTTAGTTTGGCAGTTTGTACAATATTTATGAATCTCTTGGATGAAGACAAGGCAAACATTAAACTATAAATAAATGAATGAATTTATTTGTTTTGTAATTTTATGATTTACACTTGTAATGAAATGATAAAGTGATAAAAAAAATGAATGAGATAATCATTTTAAATAATAAAATCTGACAGAAAATAATGGGAAATCAGATTTATTTTCACAATCCAACTTTTAATACTACTCGGACCCAATGTTTGTCCTGTCAAGCAATACGATACTCGGCTGAGTCAAGTATCAGAGCCAAGTTTCGGTTGATTTAGGACAGTGTGAGTAACTTCGTTTTTTAAACCTTGGCGTGTGGCCAGTGATCTCCCATGGCATCTGACAATGCATCATCAATGTTCTCATCAAAGGTTGGCTGGCAAGGGGTCCAGCAATCTCCAAGACACTTCTGCCCTGGTAGGGATTTCAACTCACACCATAACCACTAAACAACTGTTAACCCCTTACATGAAAACAATACCACGCACCATGCTGAATTGGTCAAAGTCCCCCCCCAGCTAGATGTGTTGAAAGTTAAAAATAACCATCACTTTAAAAGTCAAGATTTAATCAGAGTCATAGGACATACGTGGCAAAAGATGCATGATCTTCATGATATCTTCTTCGAAGTTGTCTTGCATCAGGCGATCAGCCTCATCGATCACAAGGACTTTGAGGTTGCGATACAGAAAGTCTTTCGTATTCTAGACAACCGCAAAACAAAAAATTGTAGTCACCAATGAAATAAAAAAAATAAAAATTTCATATTCTGAATGGCTGTGCAGTGAAAACCAAAGTCTAATTTGATGGACAGTAACACATTCTGGCTTAGTACATTACAATACAATTTATATAGCACCCCAGCTCAAGAACATGTATTTATTAGTTGGATTTAAACAGCACCCTCATCAAGAATATTTACTCAGGAGTGATTCTGACCCAAACCTGGCTAAATGGGACCGTTTTAAAGTTGACATAGAACATGGTGGAGTGGCCTCTGGGAACCAGGCAAAGAGCGACAGGGAGTCCATCTCTGGTTCCATGGCCAGCCAAGGGGTGGGCTCTGCACTGCCACGTTGAAGCCTGAAAGAGAGGTCAATATATAGTAACAAGTAAAAGAAACACAGAGAGATAATAACCAACCTGCAAGTGATCGAGAAGCCTTCCAGGAGTGGCAACAATAATATTAACACCCTTGGTGAGTTTCTTTGCCTCCGCTTTACGATCTGTACCCCCGTGGATGAGTCCACACGTCAGAGGGTGGAATTGTAACAGTTCCTTCAAGACACCAAATGTCTGCTCACCCAACTCTCGGACTGGGGTTATTATAAGCGTTCCTGTCCCTGAAGTAAACCATTATAAGTTTATAGACAACAAAAGATTATATGATTATAAAGCAGATTTTCTGGAGCACTCATAGAAAGGTTTGGCCAAAGTAATCAAATTCAAGGTGTAAATTGAGCGTTGTTGTGGAAAATATTTCAAATACCAGTACACATATTTAAAGTTAAGCAGAAAAGATGAAATGTGACAATATGGAAGGTGATGTAATGAAATTCATTAGACGATAATTGGTTGACTCTGTCAGCTCGATTTGTTAAAGCTGTTCTCACCTTTCGATGCCTACTTATATCTTTTTCGTGAATTACTTATTGTCGATTGATATTCAACAAACGTCACATAAAACAGAGCAACACTCTTCAAAATCTACATAAGACACTAAAGACAGAAGGCATAGTGAACTGTTAACGAACCGTTGTACGTCTTGAAGCCGAGTTTCTTCATTCTCTCGATGGCAGGAATCAGAAATGCCAGCGTCTTCCCTTGCCCGGTTCTTGCAGTGCCCATAACGTCTCTGAATCACAGGAAAAGACAAATGCTGTGGAGGGTTATAACAAATGAGTTCTATTGAACCCAGAGAAATCACACACTCCAAATCACAGACACGTGCCGAATCCCATGCATAGAATAAATCACATAGAATAAATCGTGTGTGCTGGGTAGGGTTGTTAATACCGTTTTTTGGAGCAAACTGATTATGGGATTTTAAAAACCGGTTACCGGTTTTTATTGGTGTTCTAACAAAATATTGTAAATTGTAATATAACACAACTCTGCAAGTTATTTCATGTATTACGCAACGCAATGCAGCGTCAACGCTTGATACCTCAGCGTTTAAATTGGTGCTTTAAAGTCATTGGGTTTTAGGCTTGGGTTGCCCTTCCCCTTGCTCACGTTAGGCTTGTCTGGACAAAAGGGTTGTTTGTTAGCAATTGGCAGCTATTAATTATTCTGATGGAAGACGCAGACGGGAAATATTTCGCTTAACCGAGTCTGTACCCTTGAAGTTGACCAACTTACTAGAACATCTTCCTCTGGGAATTAATCCGGGAGAGGTGAGATATTAAAAAGAAAGGCGAAAAAATTTTTAAAATCGAATACCGGAATTCCGGTTATCGTTTAACATCCCTAGTGCTGGGTCATATGAATCAAGTTGTAGTTGGCTCCTAGCATTTTGTCAATTGTAATGTCTCAAATACTCACCTGTAACAAAAGCATCCCTCAAAGTAACATAAAAATCTGTGTGTAAGTATCGGTGGGAAGGTAGGACCACGAGAGAGAGATGACGGCCACTTATCCTCGTAAGCCAAGGCAAAGAAAACGAAGTCGCTGGTGCTTCATATCCTTGACTGCCACAGGGCAATTTTGATGGACTGCCCATTTTCACTTATAATGCTAAGATAACATTATTCTGTTGGCTTACTTTCCACTGAGCATGTGGGGAATGCTCTGTGCCTGAATGTCGGTCATCTGAGTAAAACCCATTTTCTCGATGGCGCGCAGGGTTTCCTCGGACACAATGCCCTCCAGCGACTTGAATGATTTGTCTGCAATCGGCAGAACTGGCACTAAACACGACAAAAACAGTTTATTATAAAGAACAGATCTTAAACATTTGATAAACGTCGATTTTGATTATCATAATATGCTCAGACTAGGATCTACAGCTATGAGCCATCTGAGGAAAACATATCACAGTGTGGAAGTATTGATGCGAAATAATCGAGGGACCTTACGTACGATAGAGCAGTGGTTCTTAACCTTTTGAGTCTCAAGGACCACTTATAAATTTTGTCTAGTTTGTGGACCACCACTGAAATTGTCACTGGCATACAATGGTTATTATTGGCATCATAGTATGAAATGCTATTGTAATATTATAGTAAATATATAACTATACTGTAGGAACTGTGCAACTACAACTTCAGTATAATAAACTTGATAACAATCAGTATGAGTATTTGACTGTTTAATAAATGTTTAAACTTTGAAGTAACACAGAAATGACAAACTGTTACCATATTCATTTTAAATTTATGTAAGCACATATTTTCTATAGGATTATAGGTACAGTTAATTATATTTCAAAAGAACAAATTGAAGTCGTTTTATCACAAAAATTACATAACTTTTAGGTCCCCTACTTATGGACTACCAGGCAGATTTCCACATATAGGTCCTATAGGATATTATAGATGGAGTTATTTATATTTCAAAAGAACAAATTGAAGTCATTTTTTGACAAAAATAACATAAATTTTAGCCCCTTCTCGCAGACCACCTTGTGGTCCGCGGCTACACTGCATATCTTGTATGGTGTCTGAAGATCATAGCTTTCGGGGACATAACATGAATTCGAGTTAAATGGAACAGCCTTTTAAACAGCTGCACAGGTTCCCATACATTTTAGTTATCGTTAAAAGATTAAGCAACTAGTCTGTGTACAAAAACAAATTAAAGCTAATAATAATGATAACGATAATTTATATGGCACCATAACACCGTTAAGCTAACAAACAGTTTTATGTCTCAGTACAAACTGTAATAATAATAAAACAGATATGGAACACAAGCAGACTAGCATCACTGTGACAAAGTCTAAGACCACAGGTTTAATGAAGGACACGATCAATGTCAGTAGTGCCATTAGATAACTAACAAGAAACATCCATTGAACGCAGCTTAGCAGTCATGCAACGCCTGATCATATAATAACCTTGTATGACATCGACATTCGAGGCTTCTGTTTCGTTTAGATGAGGCTTCTTATTCGTCACATCTTCCGTTTCATCTTCATCATCTTCTCTCTTTCTTTTCTTCTCCTTTTTCAAAGCCTTCTTGTTTCCTTAAAAAGATAAACAACAAAGACAAAAAGACAATCATTTATTTCATTAATAGAGGCAGATTACGCTAACAAAGCTTCTCGTAACATTTGGATTTGATTCTGTTTTTCTGTCGCTTCAGTCGAGGATTGACAGATAGAATGTCAAGTAATGAGTCTGGGTATGAGTTCTTGTAAAGGAACGATTTAAGTTTAGAATGAAAATCCAGGGGTGTGATGGATAAGGGCGATAGGGACAGATGATGTTGCATGACGGGTAGTGATGATGGAGGGACCGAGAAGGCACGAAATTCAGGAGGAAGGTGGTTCCAGAGACGAGGTGTGGTGTGAGATAGCGCGGTTGAAGAACTTGAGACGAGATGTAATAGGGGGTCGAGTGAGGGTGAGGCAAGATGACGATCGGGTAGAGCAGATTGGTTGGATGGTGAAGAGTTTGTGAAGATATTTGGGCTGGGAATATTGTATGAGTTGTAAGTTAGTGACAAGACTTTTAAGTAAAATAAGCACTGGATTGATTAAATGAATTATGCTGTTTTATGATGGCTCTGCATTTTCTTGAGTACATTTCTGCAGAAATGAATAAAATATAATATTGTTTTCTGTAAAATGTCACAAGACTAAAATTCTTTGGTAAACCTGTAATTTAGCATATTTAATTCTTGCACAGTTCTTATCCTCTATCTTAGCATATTTAATTATATCATGTATTTTGTAAGTAGAAACTGGATTGATGACAATAATTATGTTTTAAATGGAAGCTGGTTCTATAAATGAATTTTAAAAGTCTGTTACAGAATATTTCATTAAACAAAAGGTTCATAAGAAATTCCACTGGAATTCATCGCGACATTATTTACTACTTACGCATGCTATTTTCACCGATCCAGCTTCCATTCATGCTCATTTCTCCTCGTCGATCAGCTTCCATTTAAGTATATTTCTTTTCACCAATCCAGCTTCCATTTAGGCATATTTCTTTTTATCAATCGGGTTTCTGCTCGCGTACACAGCCTTGTTTATATCGATTCCACATCCATCGTAATGACATTCTCGCATCAATTAATCATGATATTTTGACCAAACCAGCTTCCATTTCAGGATAATTTCATTCATCAATCCAGTTTCTACATGCACATTATACTTTTTCATCGATCCCGTCTGCTTTCGAGCTACAGTTGGACATCTATTCACACCAAATAATTAAATACGCTATTTTTTCTGATGAAACTTTTGTGGAATAAAAAAAGGCTAAACTACAGGATTACCAATACGATTTTACCATTTCGGCCGCAGAAGCACCACGCTTACGTGAACGTATGACTGATTACGTGTCGACTATGTCTCTAGAGTGATAATATAGTACACACAGCCACAAAATAAAAGCAGCGCACGTGTGTATCAGAATCAACAAGTGCACAAACAATTTCTAAATATACCACGCTGGCTCTCGGCAGAAATTATAAATATCATAGAGGAATCATAAATATATTAAGTACCTTTTGTATTTTCCATTTTGCTTAAAATGTCAGCAAATAATTCACCTAATTTTTACAAGAAATATTGCGATAAAATGGCAGCAATTACGCCACAGCAAATTAGCCAGTAGACCATAAATTACAAAAGACTACACATATACTAAATACTCTGGAATTCTCATATTGCTAATCATACTCATTTATAGCGCTTTGAAAAGCAAAGTAATCGTAATCTCAGCATTTCTACAGCGCCCACATGCGAAGTCGCGGGAACCAGCTTATTTACAGGCGCTTACAAAGTAACTTGTAGGGCACCGACATAGCAGGCCTAGAGTTGACCAGAATTTTCAGTAGCAGGGCTAATTGCTCAAAGTGTTTGGAATTTTCTTTTGGGTCAGTAGGATTTTATTGCTGATTATTTTTGGTGATGACAAGAAGCACGCATCCTTCTATGCTGTTTCAATCTTTGAATGTATTATATATTTTGATTATACGTCGGATTTCTCACACAGAGAGTGTGTATTGTGCAGGGCTGCAAACATGTTGGTTTTTTGGTTACTTGGTCTTTTGTTTTTTGACAAACAAGAAAAATGGCAATTTTTTTTTGTTTTTTAAAATATTTTTATTCAATTTACTAATATTACTATTATATTACTAATCGTGTGTCATTCAGTCCGAAATCAAGCTAACTTAATTATATAAACGAGATAAAGCTCATTTTCATGCTGTGTTTGGAGCTTTTTATAGCAAAACTGTTTGTGACAAAATCCAAAGGAAAACTAAAAACCAACAAACCAAGTAAAACCATAAAACCAAAAAAAGCTCATGATTGTTTTTAAAATCTTGGGTTTTAGCACCTCTAGTATTGTGTAATCTGAGAGGATCCAACGGTTTCTGGCAACATTTATTAATTTAACGGAGCAGCTTGAACGGTGGTCATCAAGCTGTACATTCTGCCCGATTGCCTAAATGTTTTGATTTGGTAACCGAATAGTTTGGCCAGAATTACGACTCTACCATCTTTGGTTGGACTTTTACTTATTTACTAACTGCTACAGAATTTGGGCTACGTTTAGGCTTACGGTGTCGTTTCGCGGTAGAGCGTGTTTGGCCGCTTGAATAATGAATTGTTGCAAAAATAAACTATCTTTTTTGTAACAGTTAAGTTAGTGTTAACCTTTTTGACAATCAGTTGCATTACTAACTTACTGCGCCACATTCTTTTTCTCAACTGGGCAGGTCGGTATCGAAAAACAGTAGTGCACATTTTTAGAATTTTGTTTTTGCTGTAGCTTTAGAATTGAAGTTAAATTTGCTTTTTAAATGCCTTCAGACATTTGGCTACGTCCTCCTCCTCCAGCAGCGGATCCCGTACCGCTTTGGTCTGGCGCGGTCCTTGCTGGATCTCGCCCATGCCTATCTTCGCGACCTCGGTAAAATCGTATTTCAGCGTATTTTAGATTTGACCGTTTCGTCCACTCGTGTTTTAGCGTATTTTAATATTTGACGCGAATATATGTCCAACTTTACCTTAAATGGAGCCGGAATCGATGAAAATAAGACCGTGTAAGTCGAAATTGGATTGATGAAAGGAATTATGCTTAAACGGAAGCTGGATTGACGAAAATATCATGCTTAAGTGTGCTGGATTAATGCGAGATTGTCGATACGGTGGAAGTGGTATCTATGTAGGGGCCTACACAAGGCCGTGCACGCAAAAACTCGAATGATGAAAAGAAATCTAGATGGAAGCTGGATTGATAAAAATAATATACCTAAATTGAAGTTGGATTGATGAATATAATAATATACCTAAATGGAAGTTGGATCGATGAAAGAATGCCGTTTTAAAAAAATACGCTAAAGTACGATTTTACCGCGACCGATGCTGCTCTAACTTGAGTGCAACGGGTCGTAGCTCTCTCCGCTCTACTGAGCGATGCGTAGGCCCTATTCATCATCAATCTGCCCACTGTACCCATACAGCTACTAAGCAGCAGAATCATTTCCTCTCAGACTCAGTGGCTAGCTCCTCGCTCTGGAACAGGCTCCCGGCCGTTGGTGTTGCGTTTGTTCCTGAGGGCCATTCTGACTTGCGCCTGTGAATAAGCTGGTTCCCGCGACTTAGCTTTTGTGGGGTCTGTACATAGAAATGTCGAGATTACGATTGTTTTATGCTTGCCTTAAAACTGTCCTTTTCGGCCATGCTGGGTTTGGAGCGCCCATGAGTTGTAGTCTTGAAGGGGCACTCAATAAATTTTTGTGACGAATGAATTTTTTTAATGGATGGTGGAGTTAAATTATAATTACAGGTCACGGTTTTTGGCCATTTCTGAATCCAGAAAATTCCTTGTCCACATTCAGCATATAGCTTGCAGCATAAAATGGTCCAAAGATTTGGCTGGGTTTATTCTGGTCATCTGATGAAAATCGTTGATCCCTTGGTGCAGCAATTGCCTACTTGGGGATGCGAAAGCATTATAGATATTAGCACACTACGGCATTTTCAGTGCTTTGCAGGCCTCATGAAGCTTTGTACAACAATTTACTTTAAATATTACATGATTATAACAATTTACTTTAAATATTACCTGATTATAATTTATAAAATTACATTGCAGACTGTCATTCATTTACTGCTACAGTTTGTGAACAACAACTTTATGGTTTACCTGATGTATGGCAGAACAGGCAGAGTGAGTTGACATGTTTCTCATATCTCTAGTGTTACTATAATATGTTACTTTGTGACATTTTAAAATTTAAGTTGTCTTCTATATATGACCTTGGAAATAGAAATTTTCTCACGGTTCCTTACATGCAAATGACCTGCTTGCTTTCCAAAGGGTGAAGTCAAGTCATGCAACAATTTTTTGAGCATTGCTGCAGTGCTTAAACATGCATCTTAGCCAAGTACTCTTAACAGAAATGTAATAGCAGCTGATGTTGATAAAAGCAGGCATTTTTTAAAGGTGACAACGTTAGCAGCCTAAATTGTTTTTTGGAGGCTCATGTGTGCATGGTAAATTGAGTTCCAAGGGTGATGACTGATCAGATCAGATAGCACAATATATGATACCACAATGCAACAGATCAAATCTGATCAAATCAGATGTACTGGATCTCAGATCCAGCTGGATGACTACTTCTCTCAGTAGGTGCATGGTTGGCTAATTTCTGGGCAACCATGCATCACGGGATGAATTGTGGGATGACTCACTGTTTGTCCAACTCACTTGTTTGCTGGCTTGCTGATTGACTTGCTTACTGACTGACTGAATTGCTGTACTGGCCGATTACTGGCTAGTTAGCAACTCGCTGGTTGACTTGCTGGCTGATTAACTGACTTCCTTGTCGGCTGCAATGGTTTTACTGCTTTCACAGAGCTGTGTATCTCAGGTCACCCTCCTAGCGCTGTTCGATGTGAGTGCCGTATTCGACACAGTCGACCATGAGATACTCTTAAAGCGCTTATCTGTCTCTTTTGGACTTTCTGGCAATGCTTTTGACTGGCTTGCTTCCTTCTTGCAGGACCGCTCTCCTATGGTGGCACATGGTTCCACTAGGTCTCCATGGGTTCCTGCGCCATTGGGCAGCAGGGTTCCGTCCTTGGCCTCTGCTGTACATAGTCTTTACTGCTGGCGTGGGACCTCTGCTCGCGGCAGAGGCTGTTCTCAACCAACCTTATGCTGATGACATCCAAGCATATGCCCACTGTCTGGCGGAGGAGGCGACTTTGGCTGTGGGTGCAATCAGCAAAGCCACTGAGAACCTCCAGGCTTGGATGTCGTCAAATCGCCTACGACTTAACCCGAGCAAGACACAGCTCGTATGGCTTGGCACCCGCCAGCAGCTCGCAAAAGTAGATATTGGGTCCCTCGCTTTGAGGTATCCACACCTAACCTTCTCGTCCGCGGTCAGAGACCTGGGGGTAATCTTGGATCAGGAGCTTACCTTTGTCCAGCAAATCAGTCAACTTTGTTGTAGCTATTACTACCAGCTTCGGCAACTTAGGGTGGTATCCCGCTCCCTCTCCCAAGACGCTGCTTCTACGCTTGTCCATTCCTTTGTAGTCTCCCGCCTAGACTACTGCAGCGCCATTTATGATGGGCTCCCGGTGTGTCGGCTTAAATGCCTTGACAGGGTCTTGCGCTCGGCCGCCCGACTGGTGGGCCGCATCCCTAGGTTTGACTGAGTCTCTGGGTACATGCGTGATGTCCTGCATTGGCTCCCTTACCCACAGCGCATTGCCTACCGTGTCTCTGCGTTGGTACGGCGCTGCATGGAGGGCCTGGCGCCCCTCTACCTGATTGAACTCTGCTGCCACACTGCCACTGTTGGACGCCGTGGTTTGTTGCGTTCTGCTGCGCAAGTAGAGTTGCTTGTCCCCCGTGCGAGGACTGCTATCCGACAGCGCCGTGCTTTCTCACTGGCTGGTCCGGTGACCTGGAATGGCCTTCCAGTAGCATTGCGCCTCACACCAATAGGCCAATCTGCTCTGTTTTTCTCTGGCCTTAAGACTGTTCTGTTTGACCGTGGTTGGGCTGAGAGCGCTTCTGAGTTGAATACCTTGAAGGGGCGCTATATAAAACTCCTGTAATAATAATAATAATAATATATTTAGCATTTCTACAGTGTAAGCATATCTGGCAAATCGTTAGCTGTTTACGTTCATATGAAACACAAGATGTGTAAAGTGTGATGCATGTTGTTGAGTATTGTAACCAGAAACACATTTCAGTGACAGATTTCTTTTAGTTAGTGGATCTCAAATCAAACGTGATGGATCTCAGATCCAGTAGGATCCAGCTGAATTTGACCACTACCTGGCAGGCTGCATCAGCGACTGGCTTGATAGCTGGTGTCTGACTGACTTGTTGATTGGTGACTGACTACTTTCAGGTTTGTGACAAGCTGGCAGGCTGGCTTGTTGGTTGGAGCTGACTTGCTGCTGACTGGCTGGTTTTAAACCTCTTGACAGTTTGTGATGTGTGTTTTCTTTAGTAAAGAAATACTCAAATTGTTAGAAAACACTACACAGATAATCTGTTTGTCTGACATTCGGAGGTGAGTCTTCAAATACCGTTTTATTTGTGACTTATCAGCAGCAGAGAGATTAAGATCCTCATATGACATTTTAAAATCAGATTAAATGAAACCTTTCAAGATCTGTTGAACATCCACGTATTAGCCCCTTTTGTCCACTTCCTCAGAGGCAATTTTTACCAAATGTTACCTTGTGTTGTTAGCATCTTGTCTTTGCAATTGTTTTAGTAATTTAAATATTGTAGGCCTATAGCCTGCAGATGTGTTTGTATTATGATATTAACAGTTTATAATGGCACATTTTTTAACTGTTCAGATGTTACCAGTATTTGCCATACCAAGTGCCTCATAGATCAAAGAATGTATGTGAGATTTTGTTTTAATTATTTTTTGATTGACTCTGTAAATTCCTGGTTTGTGTTGCTGACTATGATGTAGGAGGTGCTATAGATATGATCGGTTACATTACAAGACAAGTTTTTTAAGTTAAATTACTTGTATGATGTTGTAATATGTTGAGCACATCATTGCACTTGGAAACCGCTGTATTCCATCGTTGTTATTAGTAATTGTGAAGACTTGCTCATGGTTTCTACACAGTGATGCAGTGACGTACATAATGTTAGCAGAGCTTGAATCCTTACTCTCAATGTCACTAGGTAGAGGCTCTGACCAATTGGACACCTTGTCCTTTGAATAGTTTCTCTTCAAAATTTATAAATATAATATGTGGGACTTCTCTATGGAACCAGAGGCATAGGATCAGCAACCAGTTCTGACTTTCCCATCAGCCAGGATTTACTGTTTGCTATGAATGGATTCTGAATGATCGCTATATAAATGATCTGGTATTTGAATAAATGATGCATGTCATCGTTGTTATGGATGCGTCGTTAAATAAACTTATATCAGTCAGAATAAATGATTGATTGGCGAAGAGATTGATCAACTGATCGATTAAATTCTTCTGAGCAGTTGGGCATCGCAGATTCGGGAATTTTCAAGATTGGGGATAAAGGACTTGCTGGAAAAATTGGATGGAATAGTGAACGATCTTCAAGTCAGTGTGACAGTAGATTCTAACGGAGTAACGAAGAGGAAATTCACAGAGGTATCTGCGCTATTCTTGTTTCTGCATTCATTAAGTAATAAAATTTTCTATAAATTAACAGATTTATTGTTGGCTGCCTAACAGTCTATGAACATTTGAAAGCAGCTTGTATAGCTTGGCCAAATAGTTTAATAAAAGTTTTTCCATTTGTAAAAATGCTGTATTGTCAACCAAAGAGGTTGATTTCAAATCTCTGCGAGGGTTAAGAACTTGTCTCCTGCTGAGCGTCTCCCCTAATTTCTAATGTACAAGGCATAAACCAACGGTGCACTTTAGCCAGACAGTGTATACTGCATAATATGCCAAGGATGAGAATAATTGATTTGCTATGCAGTTCATGTCCATTGCTGGCTCTTGGAATTGGCTAAAAGCTACTGTTATGGATGTTCAGTGACTCTGAACATCCATGTCAGCTGTTGACAGGAATTCGTTGGTTGGTTCCACGCTTGTGCGTGGGCCCACCACTGAAGACTCTTTTCAGCTTACTGTGCATAGTTTTGCTATTTGATGTATTTTTACTTGTTTTAGGCCAGCACAGAGAGCGCTTCTGAATAGATATCTTGAAGGGGCGCTACATAAATGTTTGATTACATTACATTATACATGTGGAGTATAATGCAAATGGTAATGAAAGATAATCTCATAAAGTGGTTAGAAATCTTCACTTGTGTTACTGTAGGTTGGGCAGGATTCGGCTGCAGGTCAACAAGATGCTAAAGTTAGGAAGACGGAGGAAGGAGCCCTTGAGTCAGATGGAGATGTGGCTGCTGCAAAGGCTGATGGTCCTGGCTGGGTCTGTGCTTTGTGCACCTTTGTCAACCACGAATCCATGGAAACGTGTGAAATGTGTGCTAACTCAAGAAATGTCATTGGTGAGATTGCTGCTACATCTGTTGTACAGTGTACATAGCAGAATACAGTATGCTAGTAGCAGATGCATGTGTGTGTGTGTGTGTATGTGTGTGTGTCGTATCTCTGTTCGGCCATGTCTTTATTTAAAATCTATTAATTAAGATGCTGTTTTATTGCAGTGATGTTGCAACAGCAACTGGAAGATATCAAAAAGAAAACAAGTAAGTAACACTGACCCATTCCAGTTTTGTTGTTGACTGTCATCTTGGATATGTGTGCGATAGAGTGTCTAGAACAGTGCTTGCCAACCCAGACACTTTCAAACAGCTCTTTGTGTGATGTGGTGGATAATATTTGTGCAGCTTTTCTCTGCAAAAAATTATAAGAATTTGATAATAATTGTTTTTATTAAGTGACATTTAAGGCTCCTAAGCGTGTGGAATGCTATCGAACACATTTGTATAGTGTCACTCAAAATCGGCATCAGGAAATTCTTCAGGCATTTCTGTAACTGGGAAGGTGAGAGGGCACAGGGATTGGATGTCTGTTCCAAGCAGAGGGCTAACAGACTAAGCTCCTGGATTGGTTCGTAGCAGAGTGCATATTTGACTTACTTACTTAGACTTTGTTCCGCCCCCTCCTCTTGGAACATTGGTCAATAAGAGCTCTCCATCCCGTACAATCCTTAGCAGTCTCTTCCGCATCGTCTTCCCAGTCGATCCATCTCCTTCAAAATTAATTTTGACTGAATTGTGCTTATTTGCATAAGGCCATAAACGGAACAACCATAAGGCCACGAGTGGCAGTGCCTCCTTGCGGGTAAAGACAAGACCAGAATGCAGAAGAACCTTTAGTAGGTTGGGGCTACCACAACGAGGCAGTTGCGCATTTATGAGGGAAGGGCTTTTAACTGCCTATGACAGCGGCTTTTGTTAAAATTAGATGTATAACATAATGGCACCTTGCATGGCTGTCAAGAGTCAAATTCAACTCCTATAATAACTTGTCATCATCCGTTCATACTTGTGCTTGTAATCATACTGCGGTTTGTCAGTTTGAAATTAAACGAATATTGCTATTATTATTATTGTTTTAGTTTTCCTTAACAAGAATGACGATTTCTTGTAGGTTTTGTTGAGCCGCCTTCTATCTGGCAGCCAGTTGATCCTGGAACACGAATGAAGCTGGTTAAGTTGGCAGAGAATGATGTGAACTACGTGGATATTAACAAGGTGATGTCGGCATGTCGTTTCCACCCGTGTTCTTCCGTCTTCAGAATCTCAAATTGGTTTAATTCAAAGCCCTGCTTTGAAATTAAGAAGGTGATTGGCTTTTAATGTTCATGTGTGTTTTTGTTTTGTATGACAATGCAGTGCTTAGGAAACTCCCATAGATCTATGATTTAATTAATTGCATCATGAGCAAATAATGCAGTAGCGATGTCCAAAGTTATAGATGGTTACAAACTGTAAATTATTCATCATTCAACTTCTTTACCTCTCTCTGTTTCTTTAACGTTTTATAGGTGATTAATTTTGCACTTGAAGATATTATAATAAGAAAGAAAATCACACCACACAGGGTTAATTTTACACGAGTTTGCCCAAAACAAGGACTATGTGTTGGACATAAAACAAGGACAAGGAATCACTCATTACATTGTTCGGATGTCTATGGATGTCCTCAAATCACCTTCTCTCAATTCCTTTGAAACTTGCCACATCTGGTTTGGCACTTCCCAGCAACTCCAAAACCCTTATCTTTTGCTTCTTGCTTTCCCAGTTTACCTTCTCTGCTAGTGCATGTGACCTTTGTGTCACATTAGACTTGCTTTCTCTGAACATACAAAATTATCCTCAATCACACACCTCGATCTTTCAACTCCAGTGTCTCAGGACCATTCGTAGATCTGTCTCCTCTTACACCTTGACTTCAATTAGTTCCTGCATTTGTCTGTTCTATTTTTGACTAATATTGGATTTTCCCTTCTTATAGACCTCCCCACTTAAGGTCTTCCTGTCCTCTGTCCAGTCAGTAATCAATACTGCTGACAGATTGATTGCTTGCATTCCGAAATTCTCCCAGATCTCCTCGTTGATTATGGTCAATCAATTGCAATGGCTTCCTATACCAACTCATATTCAGTTCAAAGTCATAAAGTCCAAGCTGGGTATTGCCTCCGAAATATCTCGGGATCACATTTGCTTCCCTCTCTCTCTGCAGTATCTCATCGAGCTCTCGACTCCTTTGGCTGTATGTTCGAACCACTACGGCCCAGACTACATCCTTTTGCCACCATTGGACCCTGCAATGGAATGCCCCTTTTCTACTCTCTGGGTTCTCAGTTCTCACACAGGGAAATTGAATTTTACTGAATTGTCACTGAGCACTGTGAGCCACACTACATAGATCAATAATAATTATATTAAATGTCTAATGAAAATTTAATTGAAATTAAATTTTGTCATAACTTTAATCATCCCAAAACGTTTGACGCATTCATCACGCGTGTTCACTTCATGTTGACTGCGACTAATCGATGGCCCAACGAAATCATTTAATTGCAGATCGAGAGGACTGAAAACCTCCATCTGTATCAGATGTACATGATCAAGAAGGAGCAGATGAAAGAGGAGAACGGACCGCTCGTGGAGAATGAGCGTATGCTGTGGCACGGAACCTCTCCTGAAAGTGTCACCAGCATTGCGTCTTACGGTTTCAACCGAAGCCTCTGCGGAAAAAACGGTAGGCACGGGCACCAGTGTTTGGGACATGGTAGCTGACGGTGGGTCTGGGTAGTCAATTGTTTTATATAGTGCTTGCCTTCGATCGATGTTTGGCCATTGGTAACGCTGTCAACGGGTACCCGCCTGAGGCTGATTGCCTGAGCAATCAAATCGGTTCTCGGTACCCGACATTCTGTAAAAATGCACAATTTTACCTGAACATATGCCAGAAATTGTTCCATTGATCATATTAACTGACTAACTGGGCAATGAAATCGGTTCTTGGGTGTCCGACATTCCGTAAAAATGCGAAATTCCCTACATTTCCTAACTAAATGTCTGCGCTGTCGGGTACCCGCTCCACGGTTCGACGGGTACCCGTGCCATGATTTCGACCTTTTGTGACAGTCGTAGTTAGGGCCCATCCACATATTACGTACGCAAAAAATCGAATTTTCGGACCCACTCCCCTGTTGCACCGCGTACACTTCTTGGACCTCTCCCCATGCGTACGTACATCTGAGCTCTACCCCCCCCATTGCAAACGCTAAACAGCTAAAGACTTCTATAAGACATTGATTTTACCATAGACTTTCTTTTGTCAAGCATCATAATTTAACAGCTTAAATTTGTCAACTGTTATGAAGAAATAAAACACTAACAACACTTGCATTTTGAAAAGTTTGAATGTTACATAAAATTGATTAAGCAGGAATATTAGTCTGTGATTGGGTGTACAGTTCTGATTTGAATATTCCATATTGTGGACATCATAATTAGACAGTTGTATTTGCGTACGTACATATTTACGGGACCGTATGCACCCGTACGCAAAATCGCCGAAATTCGAAACCCCCTTCCCCTCGCTGCGTACGTAATATGTGGACAGCCCCTTATTGGACAGTGGTGCCTAATAATACTTTTTATTGCATTGCACAGCATAGGGGTTCGATGTGGTGATAGTGAACGCTTCGCTGCAACTTGCTGTCTTAAAATGATTTAGTTGACTTAAAGGAGAGTGAAATACTGGCACAATACAAACAGAAAGAAGATTTTACAAAAGGAGATATGTGACAACTTAAAGAGAATCAAGCTGTTGGAGGTTGTACGAAAGGTGTATAAAAAGGTGATAGAGACATATTACAGAGACATTGAGCTGCATGATAACCAATGTAGTTTCAGATCGGGTAAGCAACACCAGACGGGGGCAGCTCTCTTATATGCAATCTGCTGCTAAGAGGGGAACCTGTTGAGAATATCGCACATGTATCTAGATATGTGATACATATCACCACAGTCTTTCTTTATGTGTATTCTGTATGCATTTGAAAAAAATCGAGTTTCTTCAATTCTGGTTTCAGTAGAAAGGCCGTGAGTGCCTGTGATGATTCTCTGTGCAAGAGGTGCTATATAAATCTGTGATTACATTAATATGATAATTATTACTAGGTAGTTTGGCTTCTTGTTGCTTCTTGAGGAACAATTTGTGGCCAGGGCGTTTACTTCAGCCCAAGACCGTGCTATTCTTCAAATGCAATATTCGCAATACCTGACCAGTCCGGGCTCCAGTACATGTTCTACAGTCGCGTGCTCACTGGACGATACACGACTGGCAACCAAACCATGGTGGAGCCACCAATGTATATGAACGGACTTGGCAGATTCAATTCGCTGGTGGATAAGATGGACAACCCCAACATGTTCGTCGTATTCCACGACGCCCAGGTCTACCCAGAGTTCCTCCTTACGTTTACCACCCAGCAATAACTAGAATTATCCAACTACTTTGGCTTGACATTGCTAAAGGCTTTTCAAAAGATTGGATAGTTATTTATATTCTTGCCACAAAGCTCCCAAGTTTTAAACAGTCTTTGTGCCAAGGTATTTTGTTAAGAAATTTTCTATTTCTCACTTCTTTAGGTGCTCTAGAGTTTAGTGTTGAGATTTCTAATACAACTTCGATATCGTATTCCTAATCATATCTGGTTGTGGTAGTGTACTATCATCTTTGGATTTGAATTTTAGACAAATTTATCTATTGATCAAACAAGAGCATCTTCAATAGTTTGTTTTGTAATCTTGCATTGAGATTTCCAGTATAGTCTGATATCTGCTTATGATATTATGCTATCGTCTTTGGATGTGACTTTTACAAGGTACTGAATGTTATTATGATCTGTTTACACCGACTTTTAAGTGTATGTGAACGTTATTCCAACATCTGCAAAATATATTATATAAACGACTTTTCTGGGACACTGCTAAATCATTTCTCAAATTAAAGGTTTTTCATTATTTGGCTAGAGCTTTCAGTATGTAGTGAATTCCTGTATAATTTCTTTTCTTAAATTCATTTTTTTTAAATGTGAATAGGTCTAAAGAAGCAACATCATTGCCTGGTAATTGTTTTAAAATTTACTGCTGATTCAAATAATCAAAATGGCAGATTTGTCTCTGGTTGTTGACAAGTCTCAAGAATTTTTCATTATTTAATCATCTAGCTAGAACTGTCTGTACTAGGATGCCAAGAGATGTGTTAGGCTAGCTGGCAATGGTACCTTTACCCCTCACAGTATCATCTATATTGGCGTCTATCTGTCTGTATCTATCCATTAAGATATCTATATTTAACTTGTCATTAATGGAACCACCTTCCTATTCAAACCAAATACTTTCAATTATAGCTGTGTCATTTATTTGAACGACTTTGGTATTTGATAGAGAATACGGTCAAGTACAGATTTTTCTTGGGCGTCAATCTCTCCTTGGCATTTGTTCTACTGTGGCAATACCCTCCCCATTTCCTCTTTTCAACGGTGAGGGAGAGGACTGGCCACCCACCTCCATGTGCCAAAGCTAAGAAAATAAAGTGGCCAAAACTTCATACCCATGTCTGCCCAAAAGCAGGGACTGCTCTTCTTCCTCTCTTATGTCCGAGAGAGAGAGAAAAGGTCCTCACCAGAAGTGAAACAGAACAACACAATTCTAGGACTATGACACAATATTAGAAACATGACACATGACATCAGGCCTATTAAACCTATGACACATGATATTAAACTTATGACACATAATATCAGACCTATGACACATGATGTGAAACTATGACACAAGATATCATGCCTATGCAACATGATATAGGCCTATGACACAATATTAAACCTATGACACATGATATTAGAAATATGACACATGATATTAGACCTATGACACATGATATCAGGCCTATGCAACATATCATGTCCATGACACGTAATATTAAACTTATGATACATGAGATCAGGCCTATGACACATGATTTTAGGCCTATTACACAAATATACGAAACCAGCATGACTATTTTGAGAGAAAACTAAAATAATGTTTCCACGTCCAATTCCACCATATGGCTGGCATTACAAACTGATGATTGTAAAGAAAACAGGGACACTGTGGCTGCCTCTCCATGCAATACCTTACGGTGTGAAATGAGTCGTGTAATGTAACTGAAGCCAAGTAATGGTCTGTATGTTTACATCTGCTTTCGAAGAATGTCACAATATGATTGATATAGGACGCTGTTAGTTTGCGGCTCTGTTTGTGGTTTTACCTAAAGAAACAACACAGGCAAATGTACGTACTAGTGGTGGTGCTGGCCTCGAAAATTTGGTACATAATAGCCAGCGCTTGAAAATTTGGTACACAATAGCCAGCGCTTGAAAATTTTGTACGCAATAGCCAGCGCTTGAAAACTTGGTACGCAATAGCGGCAATACGCATGTTCCGCACAAGATGTTCATTTAAAAATTATTGAAAGAAGTAACATAATGAAATTTTTAATTTGAGTATATTGTAAATGTATAGACCACTAAGACCAGTAATTTTTTTTAAAATTGTTGTGAAAATATTTGTGGTAATTTTTTATCTTTCTTTTGGTATGCAATTATGTATTTTGCTTCCATGCTGCACTAGTATGTACCAAAAACAAAGTACTTTCAATTAAAAATAAACCAAACAATGCTATGAATTGGAAGTAGGCAAAGCTAGGCTACACACTTTCTCAAAGTTTTAAGCAAAACTTTGCTTATAGCTTATAGAAGATGAAGAACTAATTACATGACGTTATTTAACAGTCCACATCATGTCATTTGCATACCATGAATAATATGCATACCTTGTCTGACCATGGTCATTTCGTCGGGGGTTTTCCTTGCAGCCATTTTTCCCAGCCAAATGTTGTTTCCAGGCATCATCTCCATGTTGAACGTCCACGTGACACAGTGGACATCGGTTCTTTCCGTGCTCGGCAGCTGGAAATATGTCCCACAAGCAGACACAATAGAAATCCAAACAATAAGAAATAATCATAGAATAATCTAAATGTCTCACCAAAATAATTTTGAGATGTGGATTTGGAGAAAAATGTAGAGTAATGTAATGTAAGTAATGCCCTCATCTTCTAATGTAATGTATGTAAAGCTGATCAGAACACAGGACATATCAGAAGACGGCAGAAGAAATGGGTGGGACACATCTTGAGGGATGATTCTCTACTGAGAGCCACAATAATGGATGAAAAATAGAAGAAAAAAAGAACAAGCGGAAGATCCTGAGTGATGCTACTGGACTGGATGATGAAGGACAATTACAGGAAGATGAAGGAGGGGGTAAGACAATGTGATAGATGGCGACATTGGAAGTTTGAACGTGCCTAGGGGCAGAGAACCTAAAGAAGAAGACAAAGGAGATTTTTAAATACATACAGAAAAGAGATTTATAAATGTATACAAAGGAGATCTTTACACTCTTACTACTGCCAATACAGACCAAATAAAGGCCAGTCTGCCTCAGTGGTCCACATGACCCATTCACATGGACACTTTGATCCTTGCAACATTTACTTGAAGGTCCCGAGTTTGTACTGATTGTTATCATGAATATATTAATGTGTCGATGCTCTGTGAACAAATGACCTAACTTACTGACTTACAAACCTACTTCACTCATTCTAACAGTTATATAGCGCTCTCAAGAAGTCCACTCGGAGGCGCTCCCAACCCAACCGCAGCAATGCAAAACAGTCTCAGGCAACTTGTAAAACAAAGGCACATTGCCATGCGCATTATTTCGTACATTACATCTTACATTACTGCATACATTACTCGATACCATTACTTCGTAAATTAGTTCATACATTAGTTCGTACATTGCTCTGTGCATTATTCCATACATTATTCTGCATATTATTCCCCACATCACTTCATACATTACTTGACCACATTTGTTCGTAATTACTTAATTACTTCGTACATTTGTTCGTAATTACTTCTGTACATTTCTTCGTAATTATTCCGTACATTACATACAGGCAGAAGTCAAGTAAGTTCTGTGATGTTATTGAGCTTACGAATGCACGTCCTGCGTGAGACATGTGATTGATACTGTAGCTTAGGAATGGCTTCAGTGCATCGTGGGCATCTGATATAATTGTTCTCAGCATTCTTGCAATCTCCGGACAGCAGATGCTTTGTCAATTCCGACAATTCTATTGTCTGAAACGACAAAAGACAGGTAACATAAAGGCAAACGCATGGATAGGGTAAGGTGGGGTAAACCTTCAAACTGCCCATAGGCACCGACTTTTGGCAAGTAGTACTGGGGCAACACGCCCAGGATAATACTGTGCAACAGTGCTTCTCCGTGCTCAATGATAAAGACAAGCACACAAAACCATGAGAGTTATAAAAAAAATAGTTCAGTTTTCTGTGACTACTAGCCAATGCTAACTAGCTATTTTCACAAAAAATAAATTATGTTATGGGAGTTGCAAACACCAACACAAAGTTCGTGACATTGGCAGTAAGACAGACTATAGTTACAAGTTTACTTTAACTTTATGTTTTAGAATTACAAACAACAAAGCCTTCTTATACTGTGACATGCTATGTTTCAAACAAATTCAAAATACAGTGAAAAATAGTATTAGAAATGCACCAACGTACTTCCAATTTAAGAAGCAGTCCAGTGGTAGCTACTTGAAAGACTTGAAAACTTAAAAGACTAGCCATGTACACTTTATTAGTTAAAGCAGTTTTTCAATGAGATGCTTACATGTAAGTTGTTTATAAAATGTAAATGTTATGATTTAGTAAGTAATATTGATTGACAACCTCTTTTATTTTCAGCTGAAAAACCAGGCGTTATGGAATTTAGATAAGTAGGGTGACACTAATTACGGGAGGCTTGTGCCCTGTTTGATTCTTTCTTACTTCCTAGATAATACATGGAAAAAAACCATGTGATGTTATGATTTTATATGCATTGTGCAGTTGAGATCAATAAGTGTTGTCAGTAGATTAAACTATTAAAGTTATTTGAGACAAATTAGCCTCATTCAAGCCTAATCTTATTCCTTTCCTGGCAGAATTTTCAAGACATGATCAGAACATACAGGCAACTTGAGGACACGGGGGCAAAATGGAGGAAAGAGACAATAATTTTTTCAGAAGATGGAAGGAACATTAGGGCTTGCATTCTTCAATGCAAGAGTTGTAGACCTATAGAAGATGAGGGCAAAATGAAAAAATGAATGAAAGGGTGGTAGAGGGCAAGATGGAGGAAAGAGAACGTTTGCTCCCAACTTCCTTTCCTCCATTTTGCCCTCATTCTCCCTTTCTTCCATTTTGCCCTCATTCTCCCTTTCTTCCATTTTGCCCTCATTCTCCCTTTCTTCTATTTTGCCCTCATTCTCCCTTTCTTCCATTTTGCCCTCATCCTCCCTTTCCTTCAATTTGCGCTCAACCTCCCATTCCTCCATTTGTCCTCCACTTCCCCTTCCTCCATTTTGCCCTCAACTTCCTGATTATGGATATACCACTTTGCAACAAAATGACCTCCTGATCATGGATATGCCCTTCTGCAAGATCTGCTATATAATTGACAAATAGTACAATGAATGCAGTTTAAGGTCGCACTGATTTCAGAAGTATGCCAACCGTTTTGCAGTGAGTACAGCGTGTTAACATTGGACAGTTCTGCCAGTAGTGGAAATCGAGTCCAGCCTGAGTAAACTGGTCGTTTGTCTCCGCACAGAATATGCACGTTCTGAAAGGAAAGAAACACAGTCGATAGCAACATCTGAAATGTATTTTCATTTGTTTTATTAATTTCTAGTCACAACACAACAATTTACTTGTGACAGCATGAAGCTAGATGACACCATAACATGTATTGCAACTGAGCTTCTATTACAATAGTATGGGTAATGGTGGCCGATTGCTCAGAGCATTCACCTTGTAATGATTATGGAGAGTATGGGCTTGAGCCCTTGAGTAAGACCTACAATTGCAATTGCTCTGTGCAATTGATTTATGCTTGGCTTTAGATAGCAATGTTCAATATATATATATATATATATATATATATATATATATATATATATATATATTTATATGGATATACCACTCTGCAAGATCTGTGGGAGGTAATCCATTCGGGCCTCCCTTTGTAACCCAACTGAGCAACTAAATATTATGTGTACACTCTTGATGATTTTGTTTTGATTTGGTTATAATAAAATATTTTTGTTTGTTCGTTCGTTCATATATATATATATATATATACATATGATTCAATATGTGGCACGAAACTCAGCAGTTTAAACAGAAATCCATCTCTAACTTGTCGTCAAATGCAGCGTCCGGTGGAATGTCCTTGTCACGTGAAGATAAAGATGACTGGGGGACAGAGGCCTGGGTTGTCCTCTTAACGGGCAGTCGTGATGTCCTCCTCTCGTCCTTTGTTCTTCTGTTACTGTTCTGAAAGGTAATCGAGTTGAAGGAAATGCAATAAGTCCGCAAAAAGTAATAATAATAATATGCAGAAAGTAATAACTTGAGCAGATTCCAATTTTATTGAATTGTTGTCTTACATTACCTTACACATCTTACAAGTTGATCCAGTCATCTGTAATTTCCCAATACAACAGATCACAATAATAACAAGTAATAATTGAGCAATAGATCATTAAAATTGCCACTAATTGCAACCATAATTGGTCAGCAAATATATTACCTTAAAATGATACAGAGAAGACAAGACTACCTACCGTACCTGATTATCTTAACTAATTTATCATGATTTAGGTCACATTGATCAGCAATATAACAACCTTCACAACTGTAATAGATAAATCAGACCTCAAATTACTTTAAACCACCATGCATGCAATTTAAATGAATAACATTTAATAAGGCCCATGATAATACATTTGTCATATGAACAGATCTATAGTATACATAACGTCTGTTGATGCATTAAGCAAAATCAATTTAGCAAGAACATGGCATCTAGTTCAAATAAATTCTCTTACTTGAGAATTCTCCACAGTTTTCGGCTTCTTCGGTTGATCCTCATTGGGGATCACCTTCTTCTCTTTGTCTGTCTTCTTATCCTAGACAACAGATCGAAACAGACTCATACAATATTTGTCACATTTTAGTCTCTCAACTCTGCACTCGAGTTTCGATCGTTCATTTATTGTAGGTAACTACAGACATATTGTATTGTAATGTATGTAAAGTGCCTCTCACTGTGTTTACCAATCGGAGAGGGTCTCAGTGCGAAAGTCCCCGAGATTAAGGCAAATTTTGAGGCAACAAAACAATGTAACAGGAAAATCAGATAGCATCAATCGATCGTTCGATCGATCCATCAATCAATCAATCATTGTTTTCCAACTATGATATAATTACAACTTCGTTTGAATCAAAGTCATAGAGGTTGGTAGCAAAAGGAGGACAAAAGGAGCAAATAGTAGGATAGTTAGTATGATAGTTATAAAACATAGTATAAGAGATAGTATTATAGTATGGTGGGGGAGCCAATGAGGGAAGTTGATTCCATAGCTACATGGTCAATGCAAAGGAATGTGAATGAGCAATGGTGGTTCTCACACAAGGTCTGGACCAGTGTCATTAAAAAGAAATGGATGAATTGAAATTCTTGGGAAAATATAACCTTCAGCAGAACACAATGGCAGAATTGAAGGACACAAGCAAAAGAAATGACAGACTCCATGAAACAGTGAATTTGAGGGAAAGTTCCCCTTTGCCACATAAATCACACTCTGTATACAGCTATGCTAAGGGGATCAGTTCAAACAGCTGTACAGAGGATTTAGCCCCTCTAATCCTCTCTCCTTGTCTGAGCTCTGCTGCTCCACCACGTACGTCCAGCGCCGTTGCTCTCTCCGCTCAGCTGCACAAGCTGAACTTATTGCACCCCGTTCTCCGACTGCAATACCTTCTCCGCGAGTGGATGGTCCGGCGACATAGAATGGGCTCCCTACCACCCTTTATCAAATACCTATTGGTCAGTCTGCCTCGTTTTCCCTACCATAAAAACTGTTCTGTTCGATCATGGTTAAGCTGTGAGCGCTACTGAGTAGGCAAACTTCAAGAGGCACTATATAAAATTGCTGTAATAATAATAATAATTATAATAATAAAAATTATTTTTATTTTCTGAATTATTTAAATAGAATTATTTTCTATTTGTACACAACATTTTAATGCAGTGGCATTCAGAGGCTCTTTTGTTCAGTCCGACAGGGACGAAAACCTTTAACGCACTTCTGTATTCCATTAAACCTGAGGGAACTTTTCCATAATAATAATAATAATAATAATTAAAAAAAAAAATAATAATAATAATAAAAATAATAATAACAGTTAAATAGTTCCAATACCATTGGCCTATCAGATTTTCCATCAATTGCGTCGAAGGCAACAAACAGTTGCTTATAAGCGACATTTTTCCTCGTCTTAGCCCCATCTGCAGGCAGGTACTGGCGCAATGGTGCCCCAACGTCCTCATACAGAGCGATAATCAGTGACTCTGCCTTCTGCCGAACATCGCCCGAAGTATGAGCCAGAGAAACAGTTGCAAATTTCATGATATTTTCAACTGTCAGCCCACTACAATATCAATCAATCAATTAATAAAGGAGTAAATTAGTGAGTGAGTGAGTTGGTCTTCATTCAGTCAGTCCTTCACTCATTCATTCAGTCAGTGAGTCAATTGGTCAATTGTTTATTCACTCAGTCAGTCTTTTATTAATAAATTAATCAATTATATCAATCAGACCTTTATTCGTTCATTTATTCATATAATAAGTCGCCCAGTGGGTCCTTTATAAATTTATTAATTAAGTAAGCCAATCCATTTTTTCATCAATTCATTTAGTCAGTCCTTCCTTCCTTCATTCCTTCAGTTAGTTAGTAATCAATAAATTGTACTGAATCTGTATTGTATCTTGCTATTTATATAGTAGCACCAAGAATCTCACAAAGACAAAAACATTTGCTGTTAATACGTGGAAGAGGCGGGGAGATGGTTGAATGGGGAGATGGTTGAATGGCTAGATGGTTGAATGGGTAGATGGCTGAATGGGGAGATGGTCGAATGGGGAGATGGCTATATGGGTAGATGGTTGAATGGGTAGATGGTTGAAAGGGGAGATGGTTGAATGGGGAGATGGTTGAATGGAAAAATGGCTAAATGGGTAGATGGTTGAATGGGTAGATGGTTGAATGGGTAGATGGTTGAAAGGGGAGATGGTAAAACACTGGCACGAAGACAAGAAGGACGTGGATTCGATTCCAAATGATCCATACGTTAGACTCAGCCTTACACACCCAAGGGGCAAATGTAAAATGAGTGTTCAGTAAGACCGATAAGCACCAGCCAGGCTGCAATATAGTTAAACTTAGCCCCTCTTAAACCTATCATCATCTGTTACTTCATTATCATATAATCTCACTGCATACTTTTCGGTCTGAATAAATAAACGAATATTATTGCTTTAAGTGTCACCTAGAAGCAGTGATTGAATTGCCAGAGGGGGGTTGGGAGGGTTCAATTTTCAACCATGCCAGCTAGGGCATAACCGAGTAGACAATTTCCATTGAGTACCGAATCCGAGTATTTGGATGAACTATTTGCCAGATCCGGGTACGAACCGAACAGTAGCGGCAAATCTGGCCAGCGAGTACCATCCGTAGGTAAAGCACAGTTAACCTGCCACATGCACAGTTACGAAGAACTATCAACAGTCAGTGTAGAGTCTAAAGCAAAATCCTTCATATAGTGTATCGTCACACTCTATGCTATAACACAATATTTATTATTTAATAACTTTATTTGTAAAAAAATGTGAAACCTCGTTATAAAATTTGAAATATGAAGTTATCAACAATGTCTTTACTCTCTAATGTTTACCGGAAAGTGGGTGGAGCGAATTCAAGCGAGAAAATTACTGATTTGTTGTCACCTAGGAAATACTGCCAAAAGAAATTAAAACATATAAATTAACATGATCATTATTTTAAAGAAAATTCAATGAAATGTTAAGTTCTTGTTTAATTAATCAACAGCTTATAAGTAAGTCTGTTAGTCCTAACTGTATTTGATGAAAAAAATTTATTTTATAAAAAAAAATTATTTTTATCAAAAAAGTTATTTTTAGCTATTTGCAGGTGTAATATTTGCCGAGGCGAATACTTCCAAGTAGTCCAATATTCGGCCGAGGCTAATGTCCGAGGCGATTTCCGGTTATGCCCTAATGCCAGCTAATTCTCAAAAACTACCTTGGGGTCAAGCAAACCCTCAGATCCGCTTTCAGTGGCACACACACCCACAGTTACCCTCTACAATTTTGTCCTTATATAAGTTCCAGGTTCGTAAAAATTCAAGTCGAGATATCTGGACATGTGAAACTTTTTCAACCCCCTCAGTTCACATTTGACAATTCAAACCCTGCCTAGACGTTAGTAACGTAACCTGGCTTGATTTATCAGGTAAGCCTACCTAGTCAGTCTGTGGACTTTGTAGAGAGATTCAACCACCTCCGTTCGACTGAGAGCCAAGCGAGCAGACATGGAAGGCGTAACCGGAACTAGACACTTTGTGACAACAGTTTGCACAGGCTGTGCATGATAACAACACAAAGAGCATTAGCAACATATTCCCAGAAAGTCAAACAAAACAAGGCCGCCGCTTGTGACATAAAACTGACGTTTAAAATGCTCCATACCTGGGTCAAAGGAAAAATTAAAAAATTTCAAAAGACCGAAAGAGGACAGTACAGGATGAGAGGAAAGGACAAGATAGGACAGAGGACAAACTGCAGAGGGAGAGGACAGTAGCGAAATGGACAGACAAGGAGCAGGTCAAGAGAAAGGATGTGGATGGGACAGATAGGAAGAGGGACAAAAGAAAGTGCAGGATGGCTAAACAAAGAAAATGACATGATGTCTATAAATCAAATGACACACTGGCCAAAAAAGAAAATGACACAATGGCTGAAAATCAAAGGAAAGAATGGCTTAAAAAGAAAATGACATGATGGCTAGATATCAAAGAACAGGACGGCCAAAAAAGAAAATTACACGATGGCTGGGAATCAAAGGAAAGAATGGCTTCGAAAGATAATGAGATGATGGCTAGAAATAAAAGGACAGGACAGCTAAAAAGCAAAGAAGAAGATGGTAAAAGCTTAAAAAGCAAAGAGCAGAACGTGCAAAATAAGTGACTCAAAAAGGCAATCGTAATGTAAAAATCAGTTCCCTTGTGTCTTTTACACTGTAAAACAACAGCTTCAGTTTCCATACTAATTGCATTGCATGATGAAACAGGTTCTCTCACTGATTCTCTTCAAATTCACCTTCACATCTTTGAACTGTGAGGCTTCAAGAATGAAATCTTTTGTTGTATCTCTTTGTCTTTGAGCCTAAAAAGAGAGCCAAACATTTTTTAAAGTGCACAGATGCATTGCATTCCTCATTTAAAGACAAATGCTATTATTTTTAACTCTTTAACGACCACCGTATACTAAAGAGTCAGGCATAATCAACAACGCTGGTTGTTAAAGGGTTAATCTTTCAAACTTCTCTGCAAAGCACAAAAGCTATATATCAGATCAAGAGCACAATAGCCAGATCCTTTGGACAATTATGGTACTGGTTCTAGGGCAATATGCCGCAGGACAGTTTGCCGCGGACAATTCGATGCAGGGCATTTCGCCACGAGGGGCGGACATTTTGCCACAAGAGAAGTCATTGGACATTATTAAGCAACTCATGACAGAAATTTTATTAAGCAAATGAAGCAAATGAAATTTTAAACACAATTTTCAACCAACTCACGATTGTTAAGCAAATATGGCAAATGAAATTTTAAACATAATCAGAAACAACGCTCCTCAAACGGCGATTCATGTCACAATATTTCTTTTTCTAATGCTACGAGCATTCGCATGTGCATAGCAAAGTCTGGATCATAACTGTATTGGACAGTATCCAAACTCTTGTACTTTTCGCCAAATGCACCGCCCGAAATGGAAATGGCAACTATGAATCTGTGCATTATCCACTATCGTAAAAGCATTAATTGCTGCTCTCTCGACGAACGAGAAATTTAAGGTCATCGTTGGATACAAACAGAAGGAAATCCACGTTGTGGCGCAAGAACGAATGACCACTCACCGTCTGTCGTAGATCAGATGCAGATATGCCATATATATTATTATGTTTGCAGCCTTTGCTTTGCTGTTCTATCAACTTTACATTTAGCAAGGCCGGTGAAATGTCCTGAGGCGAATTGTCAGCGACAAACTGTCCTGCGACATATTGCCCGGACACCATGGTACTAGAGGGCTAAATTCAGGGAGACAGCATGGTACTAGCCCTGTCAGGATTTCAACAGGCATTAGATGTATGTAATATGCATGTATGTATGTTGGTGTGTATGTATGAGCGTATAAGACCACTTATTAAAGCGCATTTTAAGTAACTCACAAAAGCTCTGTAACATTATGACAATCTAACAATCTAACCAAGTGTGTTTTAAGACAGTCTATTGAAGAGATTGAAAGGGTCTGAAAACATCACTCATAATGTGATCTGATAAATGGTTTGACAATTAATTGTTTCGACTGTTTACCGTTTCGCCCGTTTTCGTGAGTAGGTTTGGCACGACCTCCTCGAGGAAGGAGTGCACTTCAGATCGTTGTATACTGATCACAAAACAGAACATATGTCTCTACATATTTGAACATACGATCCAAGAGGGGAAGGATAGAGAGACGAGTGTAAGGAAATGCACCAAGCTTTGTTTGGGTGAAAGAGGATGGTTTCCAAGTATGGGTAAAACAAGCCTGAAATGATCGAGGATTAGAAAAGACTGGGTTGTTATCTGCACAGAAAGGAAAATCATATTTTAACGACAGAAGTGCACTATGTCTACCTCCTTATTTACCATCATTATGGACTTCATAATGAAAAGAGCAATGGACGAACCTGACTTTGGCATGAAATGGGAACAGACTAGGCTAATGGACCTGGACTTGCAGATGACATTGCATTGCTAGGAGGGACATACAGAGAACTGCAGCGGATGACAGATAACTTATATGAGATGGGGAAAAAGGTTGGATTATGCATAAATAGCAGCAAGACAAAAACCATGAACATCAAAGAGGGAAGGGTAGAGAGACGAGTACAAGGGAATGCACCATGCTCTGTTTGGGTGAAAGAGGATGGTTTTCAAGCGTGGATAAGACAAGCATGGAATGATTAACGATTGGAAAAGACTCGGTTGCTATCTGCAAACATCAGAAAATCACATTTTAATGACAGGAGTGTACTACGTGACACAGTTCATCGTCAAAGTGTAAATCAGCGTTTCCCAAACTGTGTTCTACAGAGCCCTAGGGTTCCGTGAGGTAAAGACAAGGGTTCCGCGGAAAACGTTCAGTGCGAACAACAAGCTTCAAACAATTAAAATAAAATTACACGAATTTTTATAGGAGGGTTTTCGCTTAACATCTGTGTATAACTTTATATGAAATAGAATTCATAAGTCATTGTCATCGATATTTGTGCTATTGATATTGATCTAATCTAATCCTAAATTGTCTGCATTATCAAACATTTGTACCTACAACACAATCTGACTTAATGTTTAGCATTTGATGGGATTCCACCAAAAATTAGACGATAAGAAGGTTTCGTGACCAGAAAATATTGGGAAACGTTAGTGTAAATAAACCTATTGAAGGTGCTGAAACTGCCGTAGGTTGCATATCCGAATGTTTATATAATTTATATAGCACCTTCAGAAGAAGAGAAGAATAAGAGCAGCCTATTAAGTCAGCCTGAGAGGCAGCCAAGGGTATTTGTGACTTAATTTTCTTAGCCTCTGCAGATGATGGCAGGTGGCAAATCATATCTCTGCCCTGGTCTGAACCCCCAGAGATCAGTGAACCCTGGTCCTCGAATGACATTCCAGAGCACTAACCACTAAACCTCTGAGCACCCCCAGCACCTTTTGTGGATCTCCAATCATGGCTGTCTGACAGACCCAGGCAGTCATTTACATAAAAAATTTCTTGCTCCTAAACTCATGACGCAAAATCAGATGTTGCTCTTACTGATGTTTGGAAATGTATTTAGTCAAGATCATTCGAAGCAGATGAAGACCAGAATTGAAGACCTGAAAAAATAAAAAATAAAAAATTTTTTTTACTATCAACTCGTGAGTGTTTAAAGAAATGATTAAACATACTGCTGATGCCTATAAGTTTTAAACTCAAGCAAATAATGCTGATGATGATAATTAAATAAAATATCCTAAGGCACAAAAGCGATAAAAATAAGTTAATTAGAAACTATGCTATACTATACTGGAGCCATAATTATCACAAATGACCAGGTTCTGTCACGCGTCTATTTCCTATATCCGTCTTTTTACTTCTTCTGCTATACATAATCCTCCATCTTTCCCTTCTCTTACCTCACCTATCCCTTTTCCTACTTTCCTCCACCTTCTCTCCATCTTACTTCTCACTCTCTTCACCGCTACTTTCCATCCATTTTCTTAACATTATTTTTGGGATCCATATCCATAAAATCTGCCACCGCATGTACTTTGGAAGTGCCAGTCCCAAGCCTTGATAAAAGAAGAGGTTGAAGCAAATGATCTTTGTTATCAGACAGTGTCTTTAAGCGAAAACTACCACTACTCTATACGCCTACTATATCAGAATTTGGTAGAACGTACAGCAATGACTTTATCTTTAATGGCTCGATTGATGAGAACGATGCTAGCGCGCAACATGCTGTAAGCCGCATCAGATGATGAATCCAGTTGCTGCATCTGGTTGTGAACATCCCTTATCGCCTCATCCCTTCTCGACCAAGACTTGGAGAAAGCCTTCGTTGCCTGGAATACAAACAGGAAGTAAACTGGGCAAGCTCGGTCAGCCAACAATTGAGGAATAAATAAAAACAATGGAGAATTAAATAGGAACAATTGAGAATTAAATAGGAACAATTGAGAATTAAATAAGGAAAGACAGTGAGAAAAACGAGTAAGGAAGGAGGAGGAGAGGAGATGAGGAGGAGAAGGGAAGAGCAGATAAATGAGGAAGAGAAGGAGGAGTTAGAAGAGGAGGCAGAGAAGAAAAAAAGAATGAGGAAGAGGAGAATGAAGAGCAGGGGACAAGAAGAGGGAAGGGGTAATGGACAGGGTGAAGAAAAAGGAAACCAAATATAAGAGGAATAGGAGGAAGAGGTGAAGGAAGAATAGGAAGAAGAGTCAGGAAAGGAGAGTACCGTAGTTAGTGGAAAAGAAATGGGTGAGGTGGAAAAGTATCAAGGAACAGGTAGAGAAGGATAGGTAATAGATTACACGGACATGCTCCAAGCTTTGTTTGGACGAATGAGGATGGTTCCAAACATGGATAAGACAATCATGGAATGACTGAGGATTGGAAAAAGGAAAACAAAAGCACAGAAACCATTATCGTGAGAATGACAAAATAATAATCACTTCTCATCTCTTTTACTTTAGTTCCTCGATTGAATTAGACTACATGTATATGCTACTAAACAATTCAAATAGCGGAGTGGCGTGCGGTGTGACATTCCATATATAATAAATAAATGAGTATTACTCCATATATATCAATAAACAAATATTTATTACTACTGACCACTGTTTGGCCAAATGCGCCAACGAGTTCAGCTGCAGAACTCTGGTCCTTGCTATTCAGCGTTTCATTCTCCTCCAAATTCTCGCCTTTAACGAATTGAACAGAAATTAGTTACAACTTACAAGCAGTAATTATATAATCTCCTGACTCTGCATCTATAGAGGAAAAATTGTTACAACATTACAGACAAACATCTAGATATTTAATAACAACACACACAAAATGAAAAATGATTTTCAAACGAATACATTTACTGATTATTGTACGGTTGGTCTTATCTCTAGCAGAGATTTTAAGCAATGTTTATGTGAAATGTTTAAAATACTTTATAATGCAGTACAAATGTCTAAAAAATTTAAAAGCCCCCAAATATACTCTGGATTCTTTAGACCCTTCTGACAATTCTCTTAAGGTGAAGAATGCTTAGAATATAATTGTAATTAATGAATCAGTAACCTTCTTCATTCAGAAAATTTTGACCTGTATCATCATCCCTGCAAAATAAAAACAATTCTAACTCAGATTGTTTATGTAATATGCTGAAATCTATAAACAAAATTCACACTAATTTATTAAACAAATATTTATTTAATAATATTTTATATTTTGCAGTGCAATCATATTTATTTGTTACACTTTGTATCATGTAACGTAATGTAATACATTTAGAATTTCTATTTTTACATCATGAATACAGTAAATAATTTTTATGAAGGCAAATCAAATAAAGGTATGCCTGTAAAGTAAACATTGCCTTTATACATGATTTAACGAACCATATTTTACATAAGAAACAGATTTGAAATGGGGAAACCTCTGTAGATAAGGGTAAAACAAATATAAAATAATTCTCGCAAGTAACAATTCCACAAAATATAGATTCTTTGGTTCAGAACTAAAAAAAAAAAAACCAAGTACATAAGAAAGTACACAGCAGGATAATGGACATCATCCTACACTTAACGCACATTTACCCGCTTATATCAGCTGCAACCCAGATACTAATCTATCATGACAGTGTTTAATGTACATTCAATCAGGGCTGTACCAAGCTATAATTGCGCCCTGTTCCTCGCATCAATCTGTTGCCCCAACATTTATAAAATAGTGCATTTTATGGAATAATAAGTTATTCCATCCTGAAATTTACGCCCTTTCCACATTCGCGCCCTGGACCACGGCCCCGCTGGTCCCCTTCGGTACAGCCCTGCATTCAATGATGCATCAAGACCAGCAATTTTGAGGTCAAATTCAAGTAATAAGCCATTTCCCAGCATGTAACACCCAGTAAATCAAATGCCATTTGCAGGGTAACAAATGTTGTAATGTTTACACAAATTAAATTAAAGCTGATAAATTTCCTAAAGACAAAAACAGACTCCGCCAAATCGGTCGGTCGTTCAGAGAAGGGCGTTCTTGATGTAAGTCGACTTTCGGATGGAGGCGTAGGAGTAGTGCCCAAATTCTGTTTTCTGTTACTAAAAGAGAGAGCAAACCAATAATTATCAAATGACGCTAAGCCGCAATAATCAACCGAAATGGTTCTGTTGCTAATAATGATGCTGTTTAACGCAGTGTATATTGAAAGAGTTTTCAAGGATATTTCAAAGATCTCTCAAGAATTTCTGTCCATCTATGATTGCAATGTATCATTGTCATCATCATCAGCTCCTGACGCCAGACATTAGGCGGCGATGGGTACGAATAAATCTTCCTCGATATATGCATGTATTGGTATGTAAGTAAGTGTGTGAATCCATCAGAGCTTTTGCACACCACTTCTAAAGTAAACATTTTAAATAGCAACTATCTCCTCTGTGGTTGACCTGCATTGCAAACAGCATGTCTTCAATCTAACGCCAAGAGATATAAATGGACATGAAATGCTAGCGACTTCAATTTCTTAGCCTTGGCATACAGGGACGGGTGACAAGGCCTCTCCCTCACCGTCTGATCTTCGCACTGACATTGTACGATCAGTGTAATCATAATAGCTGCTGTGGTGAAGAGATATCGAAAAAAATGTCTGCACCGTCTGGGGTTTGAACCCTGACCTCATGATTGACAGTCAAACTAGACCATTACAACCTACTACCAAAAGATACCAAAAGATAAATTAAATGCTGGATCCAAGCAGCTAAGGAATTTCTACAAGCCTGTAAATAAATGCGCTACCCATAGCATTACAATACAATACAACTGTAATTTTATATTACCCTTCTTACAATCAGCAGAAGTGCACACACGCCTCGACGGCACAACCAAAGTTTTAACGCAGAGCAACTGTGTGTGAAGGACTTGCTCAAGGTCCCTACACAGTGATGTCTCGGACGAGAGAAGAACTCGCTCACTCAGCGCGCACAGAGCGTTACGGGCCGACCGCTTTAACCGATTAGCTACCGTGACCCATGTATTGTTACCAGTAACCATTAATAAACACAATGTAATGTAATGTAATGATGTGCATAGGCTGTACTGCTGCTCACTTGGCAATGGCTGGCAGAATCCTGTCATCATACGGGTCCCTTGCAACCGGAGTGCTAAACTTATTTCGTGGAGAGGGCACAGGTAAAGGAGTGGCAATAACCGGAAGCTCAGGATGTCGTTGAGGAGTTCGCTGCCTCAAGGAATCTGAAATGTAACGTAACATGTAATGTAATGCAAGAAAGCAACGTAATTTACTTACTTATACAACAACAGTATAACTAGATGCAACATTAGGTCGAGTTTTACTTAGAAACTGCTGCAAAAATTATTTCACTATTATTTTAAACTCTCAGTAAACATAGATATAATAGTTTCTCCTATTTCTATCAGTTGATATTCATATTGTCACACATGTGAATAAATCAAACTCTATTTGCCTAATAATTTCATTTTGGCCAAATACCTGAATTCTCGATTACGTGATGCGGTTGTTGTGGAGACATCTGCTGAGAAACAAACATTTAAAGTCTTTAAGAAAGGAGAAACAAAATGCAATTGACTATGAATCATAAAAATTAGTTTGGCTTAACATTTCAACCATTTCTAAGACAGACTTCACAAGCATTCGCTGGTAGAAACTTAACTTTATCTACAAAGCACATAAAGACTCTGAACATCCAAGCCAGCTTTCAACGGAAATCCATTCTTTGGTTCCACGCTTGTGCATGGACCCACCTTTGGTGACTCTTTCAGTCTACTATGTTTTGCTAACTGTTTCGACACATTCGTTAGTAATGGCATTTAAAGTCATACAGGCTAGTGCAGAGAGTGCCTCGGTGAGTAGATGTACTGAAGGGGTGCTACATAAATGTTTGATTACATTAGATTACAAAATTTCTTGAATGAAACGAACAGCCAACGTCTTTTCAAACAAGGTTTGCACCAATTGATTCCTAAAGAGACATGTAAACAAGTTTGTATCTTAATACACCTAATGAATTCCGAAGTATCAGATAAATAAGTGTTACCTTTACCGCTTAATACCATTGTAACTCTGTCGCCACTCAAATTCTGGCACTGCTGGTTTTTTGTGGACGCTGAGAAATTTTTGAAGATTTACATTACTTTTACTTTACAGTCAAAGACTGAAGAATGGAGGAGGATGACACTAATCACCTTTGTAGTGTCGTTAAACAGCAAAGAACCTTTTAGAGATAAATGATTATTATTAGCTAGATACCTTTGCTGGTCGTAATACGTCGTCGGCTAGAATTTCTCGGTAGATCTGCTGTCGCCATTCGTCCATCTCGGTTTTCTTCAGTGCAGCCACGTCATAATCCTCGTTCTCAATCGCTCGCCGCTTCTCCACTTCTAACTTACTCAGCTTCTGTCCAGCCTAAATGACCATTATGACCAAAGACCACAATGACCAACCACAATTACAAGCACCAGCTACAGAAGTGACTAATATCTTGCATGCTGACATGGTATCCGATTTGTTAGAGAGCTAGCCTTGTATCATTTCAATGTTTCCCTTATATTGTTCAACTTCTTATGCACCATTTTGTATGCACTGGTTTCTGTACAACATTGGAGCTACTCGTGATATTGAAGATTACTTAATTCACTAATATATCAATATCTAGATTAGAGGCATTTGAAATGTGGATATGGCAAAGAATGGAAAGAATCAGCTGGACAGAGCACAAGACCAATGAAGAAATATTGAGGAGTGTAAAAGAAAAGAGATCAATGATAAAGACAATTCGAGAATGACAGAGAAGATGGATGGGACACATAATGAGAGGAGATTCACTACTTAAAAACATCACAGAGGGGAGAATGTAAGGGAAAAAACAGGAAGAAGACCAAGAATAATGCTTTTAGACTGGATGATGGAGAAAGGTGGATACGGAAAAATGAAAGAAGAGGCTCAACACAGGAGGAGTAGCATCATTAGACATTTGAACCTGCCTGAAGGCAGAGAATCAAAGAAGAAGAAGAACTCAATATCTAAACAACGAGCTGCAATCGTTTATCAGTCCTTGTCGTTAAATAGTAAACATATCCTATAAGGGCAAAGGTTGGTGCTCTTCTCAAAGGTAGAAATTGTGCATTTGTCTCCATAGTGCAAAAGTTCTTAAGGACTGTAACGAGATGACAGATGGTGTAATAGTAATCGTAACTGGGAAATATTCGTTTCTTCTGCACCACAAACCATGCGAACCAGAAGTCATGTGAACCAGATTATCGACAGACGCTTTCGAAAACAGAAGTCAGAAAGCGTGATCAAACACGATTCCAAAGTACATAACTCATTGACAGACAAAAAGCCAGTTTCTCCAGCAGATACATAGTTCACCTGACCTGCTGAAGTTCCTGAATACAGGCCTTGATTTTCTTGGCATCTTCAAATCTTTCCTCTGTAATCAATCAAAAAACAATCTTTACAAATTATTTAAATCAGAAATCTAATCATGGTCAGATGACTGGATGGCTCATTCCAACCGCGAGACCCGAGGTTGAAATCCCAAAGAGATGCATCAGAACAAAGGTACAAACATACATAAATATATATATACATATATATATATATACATATATATATACATATATATATATATACATATATATATACATATATAAACATATATATATATACATATATATATATAGATATACATATAGATATACATATATATATATACATATATATATAGATATATATATATATAGATATATATATGTATATATATATATATACACATGGCAACACAACGTCTTATGCATAGCATTGCCAAAGTTTATTTAATATTTGTAGAAATAAAATCTTTCCGTTCTGTTTGTTGTTTAACATGGCAATGCAAACCACATCAAAGCAAACATTATTATGTACTACAACGTAATAGAACATTTGTGCGGCGCCGTTCAAAATCAGCCACGCTCTCAACATATCAAGTGAAGAGAATCTTATGAACCCCTCCACACACACATACATCGAAAGGTACATTATGTAACACTGAACCAAGGGTAACAAGATTCTGTTTATATCAAGCAAAGTAAATACATTTAGGCAGAAAAGTATACATGCATATACGTATAAGTATATACGACTATTTGTGTAAATACAAATAATTCATTCAGTCACTTCTGTCCAGAAGGTTTGCTGTGGTTGGCCCACCCTTATATATACAATGTAATGTAACGTAATTGAGCATTCATATAGCACCCGTTCAGGATATCTACTAAGAGGTGCTCTCTGTGCTAGTCTATATGATGTTAAATGTTATTACTAACAAATAATTCCCTACAGTTAGCAAGACCATCATATGCAAATATGTATATATATGACATCTATCTATACTTAGCTTAGTTTCTATCAACTAAGGCTAAATAAATTCCTAAGATACGTCATACAACATGATGGTTACGTCATACATACGCAGAGCCGCTTCACGCTTTCGCTTTTCGAGCCGTCGAATTATTTTCGCAATTTCTGGATCCTGATAGAGATCGAAAGCTAGGTCATCCATCGGAGAAATGTAGTCAGGTCTACAAATTAAATGAATATAAAATGCTAATTATTATATAATGTAGTGTAATGAATGTAATGTAATCGAACATTTTTATATTGCGCCCTTGTAGATATCTACTCAGAGGTGCTCTCCGCAATAGCCTAAATGACGAACGAGTCACCAGTGGTGGGCCAACGCAAACACCTGGAACCAACCAACGGCTTCCTGTCGACAGCTGACAGATGCCATATAGTGAAAGATGAGTTTAAGCTTAAAAATAATAATGATAATAATTGATAATATTATCCAAATTTTATGCATTTCTTAAGCACTCCACGATCTCTCCACCAACTACTGGACTTATTTGCAAATCTTCGACACTATCGCTCCTCAAAATTAACGTTAAGACTCGTCTGTTCAAGATTTATTATGACTAGGCTTTCCTGTTATATGCTCTTGTGCAAAAATCATTTTGTTCAGGAACCCTACAGGAGAGTAAAATTAGAGCTCTACACCGACCTAGAACTTTCAGTGGCGGCGCGTCAGTCATTTTTGGTCGGCGGCGGCCGGCGCGCCACCAACCCAAAAAATTCAGCGCGGCGTGATCGGGCCAGTATTTTATACGTTTTAGCTTTGGCAAACCTGTTCAAAAATTGTTCAGCAAGGTAACTTACGTTATAATGATATGTATATTCTACATTATTTTTTGATGCTGTCTGATCTCAAATTTTTATTCAAGAGAAGCAATTATTCTCAGAGACTCAGAACAGATGTTTTAGGAATAAAAAGTAAGAAGTAATAATTTTTTCCCCTTATCAAAGCACACCGAGCAGTAAAACGTGATCAGAATTCACCACCTTTCCAGATTTATTGGTCAATAACCTGAATGACTTTCACATGAAACCTTTTCCATCATTCTTAATTATTCTGTACTATTCGTTCAACCTAAGCAGCCCATTCACAATAGTAGCAGTCGTTGTAGCAATGGAAGTAGCAGCAGCAACAGCAGCAGTAGTTGTAGTAGCAGAAGTAGTAGTCTGATCAACATATAACAACTTACAGTGCGAGCAACGGCAACAACAGCAGGACAATGGAGTGCATTTATTCGTATCCATCGCCACCAAATGGCTTGAGTTACCCAAGGATCTCATCGTGATGATGATGATGGAATGTCTTTTTATTATGTTACTTTATGTTGTGTTTCAATGAAGCGCATTTTATAGTGCATATCTCTCAAGGTCTTTTTCTTAGCAAGCTATAATAAAGAAGAGAAGAAAAGGAGCAGTCCCTCAGACGAGATTGAAGTATGAAGCGTTGCCGACTTCATTATCTTAGCCTCATCGTACGAGGGTGTATGGCCCCCGCTGATTTGAATCCCAAAACACTCGATTGATAGTATAGTGATTAGGCCTACACTATCGAGCTTATGGTGCACGTTAAATGTCATTTGAATCTAGACTTAATATTACATTAGGCTTAGGAATGCACAATGAGCAAGAGAAAATGTCTCCAATTATTAGGGCCCTACTACAAACAATTATTAACGTAATGTAAGTATATTGGTATTTACACATTTCCATAAACTTGTTTGTCATCTGCCAAAATGATGTGTGAATAATCCAGGCAGTCGATTACACAGCTAAGACGGTGCTATAGTAGCATGTAAGTGAAATTAGTGTTGTCTTAGGATAATCAGTAATTGCCCTAACACTGGCGGCTATGGCAGATTTCCTATGTAGGACTATTGAGGATTCGATGTTGATGGTTGGGCAGCAGTGCAGTTGCCATTTCACACTGCCACCCAAGGCAGAGTGGATCCCATTATTTGTCCATGTGCAGCAGCAGCCGCTAAATGAATACCTAACAGTCAGTCCTCTGCAGAATCCTATGAAATGTATCTGCTTAAACTGCATATGAAGAAAACCAGACTTTTGTGGGCCTAAGCGTAAGTGACCTGTGACCATAGTCTTTCCGGACAGCAGGAACATCGACTTGTGTGAAAACGCTTTGTGGCTGTGCACAGACCATGGCATAAATTATCTAGGGGTCAGTGACTGAACTTTACTAATGGAACTGTGAGTTGATATCTATAATGGAATAATGAATGGAACATACGAAAGAGGAAGACCACATAGGGAATGGCAGATGACTTTGAAGAATGGGGTGGAACATGTCTCCACAAGTTTAATGACAGTGTGGAGAGAAGTGGCTAGAAAGGTATCTGACACAGGTCTACGGGCAACGAGGCCATGGTTGTTGATTGATTGATGAACATATGCCAAGTTCACGAAGGCCACGGACAGACGGTATATGTGGCCAAATATAAAAATACACGAATACATATATGTATGTATATATGATTATGTACATATATGTGTGTATATCGAGGTGGATGTGCATATCGTGCATAATGTGTGTGTGCTGTGAGTGTGAACACATCAGCGTGGGTTCGGCAGCGCACCGACAAATTGTCAGCGGCCGCGGCACACCGAGTCCGATAAATCAACGGCAGCGGTAACAACGAAATGTCGGCGTCGGCGCCCGGCGTGAAGTTCTAAGTAAAGTCCTGACCTGTTCATTACATCTGGAAGGACCCGACGATCAGGATCAGCGTCGTCGTCTCCATTTATCCTTGGATCCTTTTCAGACAAAAATAAACACTGCACAGATTAATTTTTCTTGTTGAGGATCTGAAGTAGTGCTATATCAAAGAATTAGAATCAAACAAGGGTACTCAGGGACATACATATAAATCACTTAAGCCACCAAAAGGAACAATAGGGCAGACAATCTTCAGTACAGTAAGGGTTTGGATGACATACTGTCTCAGTGGATACTATCACAGCTTATAAGACGAAACTTGGATTGGGCTATTAAGCTTGTTCCAGTTCAATTGGCAGAAGCTTTAACATGGACGAAACGTCTACTGAACCACTTTAAACTCGTTTTATGCTATGTTAATCTTTTAACTTTTTAAAATTCTGAACCCTCCCAGATGCCTGATAACTACACCCCTTTTATATTTACCTCACTTCTAAACTTCTCAAGTGGGGGCTGACTGGAGCAGTGATAAATAGAGATAAATTGAAACTTGGGTTTGTACTTGGCATAGGCTCGAACAAACAATGGGTCTGAGTTTTAATAAAAATCGGCAATTATCTGTTTTGAAAACACTCTTATTTACAAAACAACAATCGACCTAATAAAAAACACAAATACTGTAACTATTAGTACTTACCACTTACTACATCCCAATGTAAACTGAGGCAAAACTAAAAAATTCATAAAATTTGCCAACTAAAAATCAAGAGAACAAGACTTTTTAAATATTCAAAACTTGGATTTGAAATTGACACTCGGTTCATCCCTAATGATAAACCTGATCTATATAATATATGCATTCATATAGCACCTTTAAATGAGCAAGTCCTTTGTGCACAGTAATTTTTCAATATATTAGTATCGTAGCCATCTGTGCGACATGCATGTGTGCACTTCAGAACGTTGTAATAAGGGCAACATCAACATTCAATTGTCTTGCATTTTTAATCAACCATTTGTTTAGTTTTCCCACATCAGATAACAAATGCTCAAAAGCAAAGAACTTCACCACAGGACAAAAGTTTTTATGAAAGCCTCGTTGGTCTAAACAAAGAATAATTTTGTACAGTCCGACTTCTACAGATACTCACCGATTCATAATCTCCGATGATATTTAGGGCAATAATTCCAACCTGAAACAGAGGAAGACTTTCTGCATGTTAAATCGTAATCTCATATCATGGGTTTACGACTTTTGAGACGCTTTCATATACATTGACAACATCATCTTTTTCATCATCACCAACAAAAGCACCAACACCATCATCATAATCATTAACACTATAAATATTACAATTACAATTTTAATCATCACAATCACTACTATAATTATTACAATTATTACTATCATCATCACCAAGTGAGTTTATTCTTTGTTACCATCATCATCATCATCATCATGATTACTATTATTATTTTTTCCAGGCTACAAACGAAAGTATTCCAGAGAATGGTGAAATTATTATGATTAATTTTACTCGTACAATGGTTAATATTATTGTCATTGTTTACCTGATGATAGACATTCAATCGATTGAAGTGGTTCTTGTGAATTATGAACTTTATGTACGACCCCTTCACATCGACATGGACTGACTTCAATTCACGTGCCACGTAGTTCGTTTTGTCATTACTAGTCATCTCAACATATCTGTATTAACACATACATACATTCATACATACATACATACATACATACATTCAAATATACATACACAGATACATACATTCAAATATACATATGACGCACTCTATCTTATTAACACGACTTGGTCCAAGGAATCTGAACATTTGTCAGCTGTCGATGGGAATCAATTGGTTGGTTCCACGTGTGTGCATGGGCCAACTACTGGTGACACCTTCATGTTGCTGTGCATTGTTTTGCTGACCAATGAAATAAATTCATTTCCAATGACATTTAATATACCATAGGCAAGCACAGAGAAGATATTTGAAAGGGTCGCTATATCACCATTTCATAATTCAATTCGAGCCACTTTTATTATTCACTGTCACTGAGGTTAGCATTTCTGCAATTTGTCAGATTGTTTTCTTTCTATACATCAAACTACAATTAGCAAAATAGCAAAGTCTTTGAATCAGATAAATAGTATGGATCTTATTTTAATTTAATAAGCAATGAATGCTATATGAATGAATCTATTACTAAGGTAATCGTTAACACTCTCACACTTAAGATGTCAGCTATTTTATTGCTTACTACCATTACTTTCTTTTATTGTTCATATCTCATGCTCCTACCGTGCGCCCTTCAGATTGTTCAACAAAGTACATACTTACTAATTTCCCTTTTGTTAATTTGCTATAATTGAAACAAAACTAGCCGTATTCAGACAGAGAAAGTTAATTTACCCTAGTCGCCTAAACAGAGCATTCTTCCATTGATCGGGCAATTCGTCTGGCACATCGCCAACATAAAATTCAATCTTCGATGCTATAAAGAAAAAATAGTAAGTAAGCAAGTATTATTAAACCGGTGTACTAGCATCATGGCACAAATAAATGATAAGTAGGATTATAGCATTATTCTTAATATGAATGTTTTTACTCAGATCAATATTTTACAATATACCCAGTCACTGAGTTTCTCTAATAGAGTTAGACTGTCTATTTCTGAGCTGACAAAAATGTGCTACAAAAATATCCAAATATACGTACACATACAATGCATACATACACATAAGATATTTACATTACCTTTTTGTCCAGGCTGGAGTTAGGAGCGCCTATGAGTAGTTACGTTGAAAGGCACTATATAAATTTAGAATGAATGAATACACACCTATGTTGGATCTGTTAGATATCAAAATGCACTAGTAAGGGCTATCATACATACGTATGTAGCATGCACGCACGCACACACACATACATATTACATACATACATACATACATACATATAAACATACATACATACATACATACATACATATAAACATCCATTCACACATACACTATATACTACATACCAACATGATTAAAATATTCAAATGCACATTAATTTAAGGATTCATCATGATTTAATGGAAATTGTACAAGATATGCATACTATACCTACCTATACTAACCATACTATACCTACCTATACTCACCATACTATACCTACCTATACTAACCATACTATACCTACCTATACTAACCATACCTACCTATACTAACCATACCTACCTATACTAACCATACCTATTAAAAACTGATGAGACAGAATTTGTATTTTGCGAATTTTGGCAAGTCGTTCGAGCTGAATGATGAGAACTTGTGGATAGAGACAGAACCTGAAACAGACAAAAGAAGACGCAAGGCAGTGAGATACATGCACGCAATTAGACAGATTCGCAATACAACAAAACAAGGCAAAATCGCAATCGTAAACACAACATTTCTACAGCGCTCACAAAAGCAAAGATGTACGAACCAGCTTATTCACAGACACCTGATCAAAATAAAAACGATAGATCCAGAGAGTCAAGCAGGCGGCTAAGGTGGATGGTGTTTAAAATTTAGTGCAACAACAACAATAATAATACCATGCAGCAAACTACTTTGAGAGAGTCATTTGTGCCAAGTGTGTATGCCAAGATTTTCACAAGGTAACTTCTTTAGAGCACTTCATCGGCAATGAAGCATGGCTACCTAAGGGAAAATAACCTCTAAACTCAGAGGCCATCCCCACAAGACCTCCCTGAAACACGTAGACTGACCTTCTGGAAAGCCATCGGACAAAAGGTATCCAAAAGTACCGATCATCTCTCAACATGCACTGTATACATAAAGTGTTCCCTAAAAGGTGCAATATGAAACACATTCTGTAAAGGCACTACATAAATGCTCGGGGGAGGGGGGAGTGGGCACATGCAACACTGACCTGGCAGACTGCCATCCTCTGGTACCCGGATGGTGAACGTTGAGCTGAACAACTCTATGGTCTTCATCCTCACTCGTCGCATTTACCACGTGGAAACCTAGTTTCTTTGGCATCTCTGTAAGAATCACTTACAGCAATTTGTATTCAGCAATTCTTATAGCTACATAAATGATGCTATAATTATTAAGCGCCCATGGACAGACATACATAGATTCACACATATATGCATACATACACATGTGTGACTGTGATGGCTTCTACCCAATACCATACTTATGTGTCGGCTGGTCCTTTGCCTTGGACCGATATTCTCTCTTTAACTTGCTGTATGATTTTAACTAGGATGCTTCTTTTTCTGCCCATTCTCTTAAGACATTTCATCTCCTGCTTTGCTCTTTGAACTGGAAGTGCCTCGGATTAGGCTGTACCGGGAGAGACACTATAGAAATGAATAAATACATATACACATACTGCAGTCATGCAGAGTCCTCCCATTTCTCTTCCGTGAGTCATACAGTTGCACCCCTGAGAAGTTTACCTGATGGAGCGCTACATTAAAATTAATGTTCGATATGAATGAATACCGTTTATAACAAAGGACGATGACATCAATCGACAGAAGGCTACGTACATGCATACAAACCTCAATGTCTTGTAAGAGCTATATAAATATGTTACAAGGGGTCCCTCAACGTGGTACTACATTCAACACACTAGAACGACAAAACGCGAGGTGAACTAAGTCGTAATTACATAATAATAAACAACGAATATAAACAATGACTGCAATGACCGTTTAGCCAAAATTCTGCTTAATATAGGGCCTATACATTTTGAACTTGCCCAGAGACGCACCGGTTTATTTTCTACAACTACAGACGCTTCATAATGCCGCGTTAAAACCAATTAGGCTCAGAGAAGTGACTAAACATCTTGAATATCCAAATGTAACACCTACTGGTAGGTATCTGTCAGTATAATAAAAAAAATCTATCCAATAGAATATAAAACTCTCATTTTTATTTACTAATCGTGATACACTTGACAACGAAGCTATGTACGTTTAGTCTGGTATACTGCCTCCTGCGGTTAACTGCAATAGCATGCGTAGGGCACCCGCGTAAATATGTGCGCGCGAGAAAAAACTTTGCGTCATACATTTTTAAGCAATGTGAAATTATTAATGTGACACATGGACATATTCGATCGTTTTGGCAATTAATTTATTGATTCCGGTGGCACGAAATATCAACGCGTCTTGAGTCTGCATAGCATTTTCACACAATTATTCTTCCTGAAAATTGCATAATTTTTATAGCCGTGAAGTTTACTCTAAAGTCATGCCCTTTTGTTAGGGCTTTAAAAACCAAAAAATATAAGTCAATTTCATGTTTTTAACCTTTTAAAGACAAAAATCATAGATATATTGGTATGATTATTTTGTGACTCACGCAGTGTTATTCTAAGAAGGTGCTATTCGTTCACTGGCAATATAATCATACAAATAATAAATATAGAATTTGATAATGAAAATCTTGAAGCAGGAAAGGTATATAATGAACTCCTATGTTCTGAATCGTAATTTTGTGTCCGGTGTGCGACTCTGCATGCATGAAAACCAAAATAACTAGATACTAGAAATAACTAAATAACTAGAAATACATAGAATATCTTAGAACCTTAAACTTTTAAAAACCTAGTTTATTCCGGCCTAGCCTGCTTCTGCAAAAGACTTCGTTCCTGCGATCCATCGTATCAAAAAACAACATCCATGTAATAATTATCTGAATAAAATATCTGTCCTATAAATTCTAAAAATAAAAAATTACAAATTCTAAAAATACAAAATTTTTGATCAATAATTGACAATAAAGCTTACGAAATTCAATTCCTCACGTGTTCGTCATGAGAGCTCCCATGCCTACTCGCTTACTTACCAAAGAGTCGCTCCGCAACAACCACTTCGATATATGCTCCGTACATGGCAACCAATGGAGACGATGACTTCCGGATGTAAACATTGTGTTTTTCGTAGATGTTTACGATCAGGCCTTTTGTGATGATATACGTACGCCAGGACAACAAATAAAAATTCCACGCTTGGATCTAAAAGTTACTAACAAGTAATATCTGCAGCGTGAATAACTTAATTGGTTTCTAATTGACATGTGTTAAAACATGCATGCTTGGACAGAACAGTTCTATTAAACGAACTTTATCTGTCTTCAATTCTACTCTAAAGTGGTCTTGGTCCCAGATATCATATCACACCAACACCGCCAAAACTACACTTGGTTCACATACGTGCTCGTATCGCCTTCAAAATCTCTTCCAATTATATTTCGTCACTTTTCAGTTATAATTATTTTACTGTCACCATCAGACAATTGTGTGTTATGGATCTTTCTGATCGAAGATAGGGTCCACACGTGTTGTTAGCCAACTTGGAGAATTATTGCCACACATTATATAGTACATGTAAGTGACAACATGACATTGGTTACAGTGAAGACTGTGATTCCATCATCATCATCATGTTTTCACGATCGTAATGCCATCATCAAAGATCAGGATTACTGTTTGACGTATTTTTGTGTGACTTGCACACGTTTTTTGGCTTGTGCCTTTGATTGTGTAGTTTTTGAGCTTTAGTTTCAGCGACCATGTCGAAGCCACGTGGTCGGGGTACTGGTGGAAGCGGGCCACCAGCTGCGGCGCAGGCAGCTTCGAGGTCATCCGGTTCAAAGAATACATTGCAGGTGTGCACCTAGCACCTGTGCTAGATTTTCTCTTACTCAGTTCTTTGTAAAAAAAAAAGCAGAAATGGATGCGAGATGTTTAGGATCTTAAGTGCTGAAGTGTTGTGAGATGGTTAAATGGTAATGCATTGGGACAAAGAGCGGAAGATGTGGGTTCAGTTAGAGCCAAAGTGGGTGGTTAGCCATGGTCATTGTCCATGGTCATTAACCATGGTTCTATGAACGGACTGATCTGCCGTTTTAAACATCCTTCTGAGATTCTTAAATAGCACATTACACATGTTGTATTGTATTTATTAATTTACATAGCAACGCCCACAGCAGTGACAATGCTGTAGCACGTGGTGCTAGTAGGGAACCCATGATGTATACAAAATTCAGAAGTGCATGACTCTGCTCTTCCCTGAATGTGACAGCCTTAAGACAGTTCTTTTCAAGCAGAGTAGAGTCGGGAGCACCTCTGAGCAGTAATCTTGAAGAGGCATGTAAATATGGTTTATCAAAAGGTTGTAGTGGTGATCTTCGATATGCTTTTTCTGTGTTTTTGTCAGAGAACTAACGAGGAGAAGGGAGCTATGGTTCCTCGTCAGACCCGAGCTGTGGCACAAGGAGGCGCTGCACGAGGTGGCGCAGCACCACGTGGAGGGATGCTTGTACCAAAAGGCTGGTATTTTGGTCATGTTTTGGACCAAGTTAGACATGATAAACTGGGATATTTAAGTAGCATTACTATGGAGAGATGTAAGCTATCAAAATTCTTCAAAGTCAATGAGAATAGTGAGTGTGAACAGAAGTAATGTTTATCATAATTATCATTAACATTTGCTAATTGTAATCATAATCTCCAAATTTCTAAGGCACCACTTGAAAGCCAAGTGCAGGGAACCAGCTTATTCACCAGTGCTGCGTCATGTTATAGAAGTTGTCCGAAGCGTAGTCCAAAGGAGCTCCAAGTCCGGTGCTAAGCTTTTGACTACGCACAAGTCAGTGGCTCTGAATGAACCACTTACTCAAGGCCCCTAAACAGTGATAGGTTTTGACCAATACTCCAGCCATTTTGCTTCATGTAATCACCAGTGTTCAATGTACTAAAAAGTGTTTATTGGTCTGTTTCTTAATCCAATTAACATGTTTTCCTTTTTGTAGGTTATACAATGCGTGAGGTCCAGCCAGCCAAAAACTATGATGTCATATCATTTGCACGAGCCATGAACGCTGACTTTGGTCCACGAGTGAAACAGTTGTTTGACATTGAAAGAGAAGCAGCATTAGAAGCGGCACACACAGGTCAATAATGCTAAAGATTTTTTTTCTGACAATTTTAACTTATTGAACTTTTATGTTGTTATTATTATTTTTATTATGTATTTATCTTGTCTTTCACTATCTTTGATGCCTCCATGTCCTTTGTAGTAGTCCAACTCTCACTACTGTATATTCCACGGAGGACATAAGTTGTGTCTTTGTTGCAGGCTATATGTCGCTTTTCCATATTTGTTTTGTACTGCCACAATGTAATGTAACGTCATTGAACATTTATATAGCACGCTTTTGATATCTACTCAAAGGCGCTCTCTGTGCTGGCCTGTATGATGTTAAATGACATTTTGCTGGCAGACAATCAAGCAAGAACTAGTTAGGTCAATCCAACTTCTATTTAAAAATTTTGTTCTTCACTCCAACTTCTATTTAAGCCAGATTTGTTTGAAATTCATGTTCGTTCAGGTGTTTATATCGGGTGGAGATGTCCAGAGTTCAAGTGGGATTGTCAGAGGGTCGGCCGATCGTCCAAGTGCTTCTGTGGACATCTACTCTCTGAACACGACAAACACAATGGCAAGTTCAGCACCAAATCCACTGTTACTCAGTGTTGCTTGATTGATTCAGTGCTTGCATTGCACAATGCAACCTATCCATTCATTAACTCATTCATTCATTTTCCATTCATCCATCCAACCTTTTAGTCATTCATTCAGTCACTCCTTAAGTAAATTTGTGTCACTTTTATATCAACTTGAAGTTGCCAGGACTTCATGAAATAATCACCCACCGACGTTTTGTCGTCATTGTGCTCATTATAACTGAGTTGGCTAGTGGGGGAGGGAGGGAGGAGTAGGTGGGGCAGAATCCCAGATTTCTTCTCTGCTGGGGATTGTAACCTCTGACAGTCCAATATGCTTACCACTAAGCCAGCGAGCACACCAACCCACTCCCGAGTAATATCAATTATAATTATAATAACCATTTGTGCAGCACAGGAATCAGGATAGATTCTTGGGCGTGGTTTTCCGTTTAGGGCACAGCGTTCGTGTTCCATGTAAGCAGGGTGGATGTTCGTGCAAGGCGTTTGCGTGGATTCCCTCTCGCCCGGAGGAGATTGGAGAGTTCTGGTTCCAGCGAAGAAGGGATTTCGATCCAAGCACTTGGCGTGCAAAATGTCGGTGTAAGCATACGCATGAAGAGCACGACCCAACAGGAATACACAGGTGTCGAAGTGAGTAGGAGAAATATTCAATAAGTAGGATAGATTTACTATTTACTACATATCCCCTAGGTAGTAGGGCCATCAGTGTAATTGTAGTTGTGAATTTATATAGTTCCACCTCGAGAGAGAGACTTATCAGAGGTGCTGCTTACCTAGCACCATGAAACCACAATCGAAAAAATGGTCTTCAAGTGCTCGCGGGAAAAACACAAAGAGAGGCAGAGAGGAGTTTATGTTGAAGATCGCAGGACTGTTTATTTCAGAAGGATGTTTGATTCGAAGATGATTGTCTTTGATTTTTACAATGGCTGTCTGATTCTAAGATTGTCTCTGATGTTTACAATGGCCGTATGATTCTAAAATTGTCTCGGATATTTACTATGGCTGTATGATTGTAAGATTGTCTCAGATATTTACTATGGCTGTATGATTGTAAGATTGTCTCAGATATTTACAATGGCTGTATGATTCTAAGATTGTCTCTGATATTTACAATGGCTGTATGATTCTAAGATTGTCTCTGATATTTACGATGGCTGTATGATTCTAAGATTGTCTCTGATATTTACAATGGCTGTATGATTCTAAGATTGTCTCTGATATTTACGATGGCTGTATGATTCTAAGATTGTCTCTGATATTTACAATGGCTGTATGATTCTAAGATTGTCTCTGATATTTACGATGGCTGTATGATTCTAAGATTGTCTCTGATATTTTCAATGGCTGTATGATTCTAATATTGTCTCTGATATCTACAATGGCTGTATGATTCTAAAATGAGTCTTTGATGTTAAGAAATTTGCCCATGAATCTGAGATGATTCTGAGACTCTTACCCTCTATTCTCTGAGATTGTTATTCATACAGAGTGTGGTTGTGGTGCGTTCGACTCGAATTTCTTGTGTGCCGCCTGTAATAAGCACTGGGAGCAACATGAGACATTCTTCGAAACCAATGACATCAGAAAGCAGAATGGCCTGCCAACAGGTAACCAGCGCATTTGAGAAATACTACATAAATATGGAGATAATGCACTTAGTGAGAAAGAACAAGCATAAACAGATAAGACAGAAAGATAGACAGACAGACATTTATACAGATATATAGACAGAAAGACAGACAGACATATAGAAAGACAAATAGACAGAAAAGCAGACAGAAAGATTGATAGAGTCAAACAGACATACAATTAGACAGACAGAAAGAGGGACAAGCTGAAACAGACAGACACAAAGTAAGATGGCACCTATAAATCCCCTTCCACTTTCCTATTATGCTCTAATCCGCTTTTACTCATTCTTATCACCGTGCTTGTTCCTTCCTGCTACTGTTTAGCCATCTTGGGCACCTGTATTTACATTTATTATGTTGCTGTAAAGTGCCCATGTAGTGGCATGGTTGCATTACGGCACTTTAGAAATCATCCCTCTAATAATAATAATATTAATAATAATAATACATACAAACATTAATGCATGCATGCAAACATGCATATTATTTACATACAAACATTGATTAATCGTTTGATTGTGAACCCAATATATGGATGATATGGTGAAGGAGAGAACTAGCGACCCACCCTCATTAATCAAGACTATGAAAATGAATTTTAAGTACTGTTCTAGCTCTAAGTGTTTTCCAATCCTGTGTCTTCCTAGGTGCCGACTATTTGCCATTTGCTGAGATTCCATCCCTTCGCAACATGGTCCTGACGGGCGAAGATGATGGCGACATGTCCTACATGAAGATGCATGAAGCAATTGCCGAGATGCCGGACAACAGGCCCATAGACAACAGCACCGTTGTCCCGTACAGATCGGGCCCATCTGGGGCATCCGATGGCAGAGGACCCCCTGCGAGGGGCGGAAACGCCACCGGGAGAGGCGGATTTAGAGCGGTCTACGATTAACTCCCTTCGCTCGAATCGATCTGACTGAACCAAGTGTTTGGCATCTTCTAGGATCTGGTCTTGCTGTGTTTAATGCTACCATCTTTATGCTGCGGTTTGCTTTAATAGAGAATTATGCTGTGTATATAGAGAGCTATCATTTAGTAGAAAATGGACTCTAAAATTAAAATTCATCCCCTGCAGCTTCATCTACCTAATCTTAAATAATATTATTGTGATATATGTTGTGTAAATGACTTAGCACTTAGTAATGGACACTTATGGGTTACTGGGTAATAGATATTTATTTAGCACCTTGAAATACCTTTGAAAGGCATACCTGCAGCTGAAATTATGTGGATTCCTTTAATTGTAATTACACATTTATAGAGCACTGCTTAAATATCACTCCCTGCTCTATCCCATATAATGTTAAATTTCATTACGAACAAGAAAATTACACCAGTTAGTAAAACAATGCTAAGTTAACATCAGAGACAGGACCCACACATGCACACGCTTTCAACCAATTCCCATCGACAGCAGACGGCAAGGATGTTTGAAATTGCTGGACAAAGAAGTCTATTAATGACAATTGCAGAGTGATATTTTTTATGTCAGTAAAACAATAATTTATATAGCACCTCATCACGTAAACTCTTACGCCATATATCAAGGGCATAATTAATTAAGGTGACGAGAACTGGTAGCATTCCTTCTTATAGTGGGCAATACGGTGGAGCTTGTCTTTCATTTGTTTCATTGTGATGCATTTGTTTTTGTTAATAATTATCATCCTTTATTACATGTAAAAGTTCAGTGAATTGATTGATTGAAATGACTGAACTTGAACCCAAGGTGGAGAGCAGTGGTGAGTGAAGGACTTGCTCAAAGTCCCTCATACAGTAACTCTATCAGAGAAGGATCAGAGCCGCACTCTCTAGTCTCTACGATACACTGCGTTTCTCCTGCGAGTTCAGTTCATATGCATTTATTTGTTACTGTTGATTGTTGCACAGAACTCCTCATTCCGCATGAACCGAGTCGTATGAAGGTGTTTTACGTTAGTTGCATTTTACTAAAGAGAAACCTTGATGGAAATTCCTGACAGAAATTAAATTTTATAAAAATAACCTACATGACTGGAAAGGTACAGATATATAATCATGATGCACATCGCTACATTTTGCATATAGTGTATCTGTGTTGGAGAATAATAATCTTAATATCTATTCGTGTGCCGACACTACCTATTGCTGTGTGTATGCATGTATATATGTAAGCAGTAGCATTTCAGTTGCAGGAGGCCTGCTTAATAAAGTATGACAAACTTTTACCATGTATGATCTGAGAGGGGCTTGAAATATGAACTTTGCCACTATAGTATGTATGCATGATTTCATCAGATCTTTAGATTTATATAGTGCCTCTCACAGAATAACTATTCATAGGCGCTCTCAGCACAAAAACCTTGTGGATAATGAAATGTCTTTAAAGAGAGAGAAGCAGATGCCCTTTGTGATGGAGGAAGGTCATTCCAGGTGGATGGAGCACAACAGCAGATGTCCAATGTTGGGCCAGGGCAGACTTAGTCCTAGGCACAAAAAGATTAAGATGATCAACAATGCATAAGGTACAAGATGAAGTTGCAGATAACGGCTTTCACAAATAATCAAAGAGATATCTTGGTGTACTGCTTAACTGGACTTTGGAAACTAGAAAGACGATCTTGTAGTGGATACGTTCAGTGATAGGAAGCCAGCGTAAGTATGTATGTGTCTCACCAAATATGTATGCACGAGTGTAAGTATGTATGTATATATGTATGTATGTATATATGTATGTACGAATGAATGTATGTATATATGTATGTATGTATGTATGTATGAATGTATGTATATATGTTTGTATGTATGTATGTATGTATGAATTAATGTATGTATGTATATATGTATGTATGAATGAATGTATGTATGTATATATGTTTGTATGTATGTATGTATGTATGCATGTATGTAAGTAAGACTGCTTGTGTCTCACTATAATATAAGAGAACTTAGTGGTTACGGTGACTAAGCCAGAGCTGACGGAGGTTGTGTCAAATCAATATAGTACAACTCCATTGTATTTGATATTGCCCTCCTTAAACAGTTCACAAGTGCATACCATACAACAGAGCATATATCTTCTTCATTACTAGCCACACTCTCCAACTACCGTGTCGCACATGTAATCATAACAACGGTAATGTAAATGAGACTCACACAAACACAGGACCCTTGTGTTTTAATCTTACAATTATGCATCGTGTCAAAAATCAGTAACAATATCAATTTCTGATGCCTTAAACTTATTACTTGATTTTATACCATGCTAAATTCTAATGCATTAGTCATTTTACAATTTTAAAAACATTAAAAGTTAATCACTGTCAACATATTACAGTGAATGCTCAATCTTAAACAAATTACAGCCATTATAATTAACATGTTTCAGTCAATGCTCAATTTTAAACATGCTTGAGCCAATAAACTTAACATGTTACAGTTAGTGCTCAATTTTAAACACACTAGAGCCAACAAACTTTACACGTTATTGTTGATGCTCGATTTTCAACATGTTAAAGGCGAACAATTTCATCATACAACGTACCGTCGACGGCAAATTGAAACAAACAAATCTACGAAAACATAAAATCAGAGAACAGCTTTTTGCTAATCAGCTGAATAACTGCAATGACAACGAAAAAAACCAGCTCAAGTGGAAAGAACAAAATCTGGACAAGTCCATTTGGGACCTAGTAATAATCAAGCCCAACTGTCAAGAAACACAGGCCGCCTACAATGCAGCTCAACAAGGTTCAATAACTGCCCCAGCAGACGAAGCTACTATATTTCGGGACTATGCTCGACGTGCGGACAATAGCCAAAGAACGATTTAACGATATTAACAACATTTTCATATCTTGAAATAAATTGGACAGAACATTAACTCCCAAAGAGCAAACCTTTGACAGTTCTGTCAAAAACGATTGGTCAGACTATTTCACTATTGCAAGAGAACCAGCTTTGGTCCTAGTAGTAAAAATGGTAAAAGTAATAACAATAAATAACTGAATTTCAGATATCTGCTTCCCATGTCCCACTAATCTAGGTTCTTCATCTGGCAAATCAATCATTCCTAGTGCAGATAAAGAAATAAAAAAAAACTGAAAAAATAATTACAATCCACAGGGAGCAGACCTTTAGGATAAAACAATAAGAAAAGCAATAATAACAATAACTAAACCCTATATACACAAATATTATGGGATGTGTTCTGATTTCCAGAGCAGCAGTTATCTAATTTACTATACCCGTACTGTTTTATCTGCCCTTGGAAAAATAATCACCAGAAACAAATACACATCTAACCAACAACAGTTCAATGGTGAATTTTCCGAGATCAGATACCATAACCCTGTTACCCAATTTGTCATTACCCGAGGGATCATTTCTACTGCAAGCAAAAAGCAATAATGAAAACTCTCAGCAATTAAACAGCGGCAACTGCCCAGCAGTGCGACCACTAGGTAGGCGAGCGAGTATCGAGATCCCATTCTCAGGGAATGTGTAGAACGTCATTCAATTGCGGCTACAGTTTGACGGTCAACAAATCTCACAACACACTTTCTTCCCTAGCATTTGCACTGCATTAGCTCAGTGGTAGCTACATTTCTTATACTATATTCACCTAATTGTTTGCATGATTATTATGCTTTTTTTTATCATTTGCACATTTTCCTAACGAATGCCACACGTCTGTATGATAGATAACCACATCGTATGAACAATTATCATTGTAGTGACGACCACGTTTTCTGAATAATTATTTTAATGAATCAATGATTACTAGACTTTTTAATGATTACCATATTGTGTTAATGATTATCACATTATTCTAATGATTGCTACATTTTCTGAATGATCACTACATTTCTCAAATGGCAACCAAATGTCAAATTGCTGGATAATTTTTACATTAATTAAACAGTATACATACAATATCAAACTGCCATATACCGCATACCAAGAAGCACCCTCTGTGATTATTGTACAAGGCATGCTATGGGCAGAATAATAATGATATTAATAATACATAAAGATGATAATAAAAATTCAAGAAATAATATAATCATAAGAATAATCATGACAAAGCAGATGACAATTTGCAAGTTAATTACAGAATGCCTAAAATATCAGATATCTGTAAACTGGAATACGCTTTGGCACGCACACCACTTTGAAGGAACGTGACACTTATTAACAGAAATGGCTGAATTACAGAAACAGGTTCAATAACAGAATCAGGTTTAATAACACGACTACAAGTAGGCGACTCAATTAAATACTATTTCCTGTGCTACGCTTGGAATGAAGACATGTTATCAAATGACATCACACAAGTCACGCCCGGTGCATTTATTATGAAGGGAGTGCTACATAAATGTTCCATTACATTACATTTATCATCCTCTACTGTTGGCATCTCTCACCCCTTTAATTCTCACACTACTTCTCTTCACTTTCCAGGTGCACAACCTCACTGTGCGCCCTACTCTTCCTTCTCATCCACTTCCTGTTCTGTTTGTCACACTTGATTTCCTTGTCATTCTATGCCTCTCAAAGTGATTCTCTTTCCATTCTCATTCAATTACTGTATAAATACACTCACTCGCATTCCATGCCTGCTCCTCCATCTTCCATTCATATCTTCCTCCTACTGTCACCCTTTGTCCTTCTAAGTCGGTGTTATAACTCTGTCCTCCTGCTTCATGTCCTCTCAATCAGTTATATCTTCCTCTCTGAATGTCCCTTATTTGTCCTCTCAATGTTCTTGTTCAGTCCTTCTCAATGTCCTCCCTTTTGTCTATCCTTGTCCAGCTTCTATCCTTTGTCTTATCTCAGTGTCCATCTACTGTCCCCACTCCTAGTCCTCTCTCAAAGCATTACCCATTGGCCTCTCTCAATGTCAAACTGCTCTCCCCAGTGTCCTTCAACTGTCCTCTGGCTCCTCATTATGCTCCACCTCATCCTCACCATCCTCCTCCAATTTCCACCTCCTCCTCCTGAGTAGAACGCCGACTGCTTCATAACAAATAACTGATTAATATAGTCACACGGTAACAAACCATTAGTTAGCATAACAAAATCAACAACTTATTACGCCCAGCGATCACAAAAGTCAAAAACACAGATGGAAAAAACTGACTACGAACAGTTTTCTAACGTTTGATGACAGCCCATATGACTAGCAGATTTTCACTCTTCATTGAGCCCTCGCTCTCCATATCACCCTCCCTGTACAACTATGTCTGCTTGTTTCTCTGTCTCTCTCTCTGTCTCTCTCTGTCTCATTGTCTGTCTGTCTGTCCATTCTCTCTCTCATTTGAAAAACCACCTGATCTCTCAAATTATTAACATGGTATTTACAATAATAAACTGCAGCAACGACCTAGTGACGTCATCCGACGACCAAGTGACGTCACCTGACCTAGTTATAGCACAGAAATGGCCTAATGCAGTACAAATTGAAATTTTGTTGCAGCATGCTTCTTAATATGAAGTTCCTGTTAAAGTGAAGGTTGGCTGTGAAAGCTGATTAAATTAGCATAGTAAACCTTCTGGCAACATGCATACTTTGTTATCGTATGGTTCGGGCTGGCTATGTAACAACGCTGAAATCGCTACGGTGAATCCTGAGCTTAGCGTACGTTTGTTAAAGCACAGATTCTGTCTGAGCATGGATTCATTATTTTCAGCAGAAAACCCAAAGGAAACTGCAAAGGAAACCCAACAGGCATTTACGGACGATGTTACACTCACAAAGATTTGACTTTCACTTGTTGCAAAGTTTCATCAAGATTAGAAAAGCGCTATTTGTGTAATAGACAACGTAATCATTACGTCATATCTTTACATCTATAATAGTGTCTGTCGCAGAATGACAATTCAGAAACCCAATGTAATGTAATCAATTTGTTGCAATGCAATGTAATCAATTTGTCGCAATGTAATGTAATCAATTGGTTGCTGGATGACCAGATCACAAACCCCACACGCTCTTCTTTCAGTTTGAATTCGATAAATATTAAATACCTGTTTAAAATGTTCTAACATGACAATAATTTACACACAGGTTCAGCTGCAATCCAGGAAAAGAAAAAGACGCAGCAAAAGAACGCGTACGACAAAGAGCAACACTGGAAGACACATAGAGAGACATAGGCAAACAGAGGCAATGACAAACAATGGCAGACATACATGAACAAACACACATACAATGACAGGAGGCTCACAATGAGACACTCATGCATATGCAACGACCTGCACATAACTATCACTAACGGATTACGATGCAGTTATATGAGAAATCCTCCTCCAAACCAAACAACTCACAGATCCATAGCAAGAGTCCAGATCCACACACACACATATATACACACAAACAATGTATATATACACACACATACATATATATATACATACATATATTCACACACAACCGTACGTATATACACCAATGTACATATTCCTACACATGCAATAAATAGAGCACTGAGCAGCAAATGTTTAGCATTAGGAATGTGCTACCTTCTCTTAAAGAAGTCACTTGCTTCCTAACAAACATTAAAAATTCCTTTGCTAACTCTTTTTGTACATCAGGGTACAAACCTCTTTACTATATAACCCCTTCCTCCGAGATCTGCAAATGCTGAAGCTGAGGAGGCACAACAATGGTGCCAGCAGAGATGCACAAGAAACACTGCTGCTCATCACAACCTTGTACAACCACACATGTGCATGAAAACATTTATGTGCCAACCATTAAAGGACTTTTCAACAGCACATATACATGGCTATTGGACATAAACAGGCTAAAGAACGCAGAAAACATCGATACTGTGTTGAACCACATCGTTACCGCAATCTACAAAATCTAGATAACAACCTGAATCATTCTGGTTTCATTCCCTCACGTTGCACAGCCGACAAAAACTAACATCTTCGACACAACCTCATCGTAGTAGCATTCGCAACCACACACTTCATTGCTTCACATGGCATCACATGTGACCGCAAGCATTCACCATTTTACTTCACATAGCATCGCTAATATAACTTCACATTCTTTGATATGTGACAGCATGCCTCATTACCTTACTTCACATAGTACCACATGTGACAACAAGCTTCCACCATCTTCATTCACATAACATCGCTCATCTAACTTCACATAGGATAGCATGCTTAAACCATCTGTCTGACAGACTGATCTTTTAGATACTGACCCAATCAATGCCTGGTGTACTATCAGTTGATACCAAGCACATTAGATACTGGAGTAATAGAAGTTTCTGACTTAAAATATCTATTTCCCCTCAATGGATCCTACGTACCTACTACCTCACTAATCAAACTTCTTGTGCTAGAAACAGGCCAGCCAATACCAAATCTTCACTCTGCTGCACGGGTCTTTGATTAACAACATCACATTATTAATTTTTTTATAGGCAACCTGGTCACTTGTTGGAAGATATCGCTCCTGGTCCAACATTAAAAAAGGTTCAACACCTTCTGCTCTACATCATACCACATCAGAACTGTAAACACCATGCACTACATGTCTCAACTGTAAACTTCCTCGGTAAACGTAATTCAACATTTACATAGCATCACTCAAAGCGCAAGACAAATTAGAGGTGCAGGTGTATACCAGCAGCAATTTCATAGCCGTTTCTAACGTCATTGCATAACTTACTCACATACAGAAGCCTTGTTGAGCCATCCAAACAGTGACCAAATGCAGCAACGAAGAAATGTCTCACATACTTGCTAAATGGGGCAAAGGTCAAAGCAGGAATCTAACTATTGATGCCTTAACAATAATTTTCATCATCATTCAACATCATGACTCTACAGCACAGGTCCAATAAGTGCATTCCTTTTGCTAGTGAACACATTAACAGATCCTTGACCTTGCAAGCAAAATTTCTCAAATCTGGCTCTATCCCGGCTGAAATAGAATAATGAACTGTCCCTTGAATTTAAGCTCGCAAGCAAAGAAATTCAGTCCCAGTGAAGTCGTTAAGAAAACCAAAAGTTCAAAGAAACTCTGCTTGGGCCATCCAAAACTAATGCACATTGCGAATTGATATAAAACGCAGTGCAATGGAATAAAATAATGAAAATGTCACGCAATAGTTAAACAACATCTCGTAAGTATTACTCTCGTAGGCAAACCCTGCAGGATTTTGTCCAGATCACAATAAAACCTGGTGCAGAACCAAGGTCAGAATTAAAACATCGAGAAAGGCAAATAAAACGGTCAGTTCTAGTGATCTGAGGCAACATTCAAAATGGCCCCAAAATACAAGAATGCATATTAAAACTGATCTTAAACTGAACTAGTAACCCGGTCTGTTTTTTAAATGGTTCAATAAACGTGACTGCAACACAAAAGATACACAACACAGTAACTGATCATTTGAAAGATTCAGAGACAATTAGTTAGGCGACCATCACTACTCACTAGGGTATAACCAGAAATTGCCTCGGACATTCACCTCGGCCGAATATTCCGTTTTTCAGGACTATTCGGAAGTATTTGCCTTGGCAAATTTTACACACAAATAGTTAAATATAAATATTTTTGAATTCAATAATTTCTTTTATAAACATTTAACAATCTAAAAGCGAAAATTAAAATTTAAAGCTGTATTAATAGTTATTTCAGGCATAAACTTTTTTGGCTAATTTTTCATTACACGAAACGGCAAAGTTAAAAATTGAAAGTTTGCATGCGGATGGTACAAGCCAGGCCAGAGTTACCGCTGCCATTCGGTTCATACCCGGATCTGGCAAATAGTGCATCCAAACACTCGGATTCGGAACTCAGTGGAAATTATCTACTCAGTTATGCCCTAACCATCACATATGCATTTCGAAATGTTTGTCCTCAAATTGTACGTGAGAAAGCTCCAACAGATTTAGAGAAGACCAAAATGACAATCAATAATTAACCTCCGACTGCATAAGAGAATTCTTTGGCAGTATTTAAAATGACTTAAAATATGGTGGATTGCCCTCAAAGAAATAAACCCCATAGACTTTAAAATGACTAAAAATATGACTCACTGCCCTCACAGAGAACAAGCAAATACCCTGGCAGATATGAAAATGACTAAAAATATGACTAAAAATTCTTAAACAGAACACAAAAAAACATCCTCAATGCAAAAACACTCCAGCAGATTTTCACAACTCTAAAAATGACTGACGATCATCAAAAGGACTAAAGTGAATACTCCAGCGGCAATTACAAACGACAAAAAAACCGACCACCATCCTCAAAAAAACGAACAACAGAATGCCCTACAGCATCTCAAAACATATCACGACAAAAGCGATGGCAATGACAAGAGCCAACGTGCGGCGGCATTTCAACACAGCAAAGAGGGCGCCTCGCGGGTCGCCTCGCATCGGCCCCTTCTGTCAACTGGGTCACTGCCCTAAACAAAGGAATAAGGGTTTTCTACCGCTCGCCCTGAACCGCTGTGCGATTGGTGGATGTTCTCCATTGACTCCGTACGGGTGCGGACCGACCCGCCGTGGGTGAGAATGTGCCCGCCGGCCGCTCCCCGAGAGGACGTCCCGCTTCCGTGAGTGTTGAAGGAACCAGGCTCCCCGGATCGACCGGACGCGCTCGGCACGTTGAGACTGGAGACGGAGAGACTGTGCGGGGCGTTCTGGTCCGGGGAGACGGTGTGGGAGAGCGCGTGCGGAGGAAGGGTGCGCGAGTGGTCGACCGCGACGACGTAGTCGGTGAGCGTGACGTCCGAGGAGCCGCCGGACTCGAGCGGGATTGGGTGAGTGCGGAAGTGCTCGAGCATGTCGAAGATCGTCTGGAACCAGAGATGTTGGACTCGACACTGGCCCTCGTTGTTGATCGTCATTCGAAGATGCTACGAATAATGATATCATCATCTGCATTATCATCATCGTCATTGGGATGTTAACGAATAAGCTTTATTAAACATATGACTGCTTAGGAATTGCTGATTAATTAATAGTTAATTTTATTAAATGTATTCCCCATTGAACATTGACAAATAAAACATTAACATTATTCATTGTTTATATTTCAATTATTTATAATTAATATTTATCAATTGGAGGCCATCCACATATTACGTTCGCAGCGAGGGGAGTTTAAAATTCGGGCCATTTTGTGTATAGGTGCGTATGATGGGGAGGGGGTCCCGAAAATATGTACTTAACGCAAACATAATTGTCTAATTATGACGTCCACAATACAGAATATGAAAATCAGAACTATAAACCTAATCACAGACTATATTCCTGCTTAATCAATTTTATGTAGCATTAAAACGGTTTCAAGTGCAAGTGTTCTTAGTGTTTCATTTCTTCATAGTAGTTAATGAATTTAAGATGTTAAACATGATGCTTAACAAAGATATAAGCCTGTGGTACAATCAATGTCTTGTAGATGTCTTTAGCTATTTGATCTTTTCAATGGGGCGGCGGTAGAGCTCAAATGTACATACACATGGGGGAGGAGTGCACGAAAATCTGATTTTTTTGTGTACGTAATATGTGGATGGGCCCTTACTTAATTAGCAATTACTTGTTCATATAACGAACCATCAATCAATAATCAATTCCGTGAGTTGCGGAACCTAGGCTAAGCAAGTCAGTGCCTACTTTGGCTCTTGCTTGGAAGTTGAATGTGAGCACGTATTCTCCTTTGCGCGTCTCGCTCTGTCGGACGAGGAAGATGCCGTGACCGTCGACGCCCTGCTGCAGCACGAGATGAGCGGCTTCCATGCGGGACAGCGTCCCATGGAACCACGGATACTCGTTAAGGTGGTGGTCGACGTAGCCATCGCTGGAAGAAGCCGACGTGGGAACGGCAGCATCCAGCCCGTTGGAGGCTACAGGGTACCATCAGACAGAGGCATTAACAAATAATAATAAGAATAATAATAATAATAGTAATAAGAAGAATAATATTAGTCTTCAGAGTATCTTTCAGGCAGCTGTAACAACATTAACTTGTTTGATTATAATAATAATAATAATAGTTTTCAAATGTAATTTTATTTTTAATAAATAATAATTTATACAAAGAATTTGTAATGTCCAAAGAAAAATTAAAGAATAATAATAATAATTATACAAATAACTTTCGTTTAATTGCAAACTGACAAACCGCAGTACGCTTACTAGTACAGTATGAATGGCTATGGCTTGTGATAGTTCTTTGACATAAATGAGCATTTCTGGACTTTGAAATAAGAGCATTAACAAATTACAGTCGTATCATATTGTATAGACAGAAAGAGAACAGTTTAACAACTCATCTAGTTAATTAGATGCTTAATTAGCACCACCGCCTCATCACAGGATGTCATTGAACCTTGGTGAGGTTGCTCAAAATGAGCTATATGAAGTGTGTTCGCATAAAGAATCACAAATACCCTCCCTCACACTTATACATGCAGTCAACTAACTCTGCCACTGTATCACTTGGGTGTCTGTGGTGCTAGTCCCAACCCTGAATAATGGAGGTCGGAAACGCTAATCAACAACGTAAATCCAAACTAAACAAACAGCATTCCAACCAACCATTCCATGGGTCGTTGGCGGCCGACTGTAGGCTGGCGGCCAGCGCCTCCGAGCTGGCAGTGCTCATCGCCCTGGACGCTCGCGATCCCGGTCCGCCCGCTCCTCCGTTGGGCACCTGAGTCCATGCCATGGATGCGACGGGGAAAGTCCGGCTAGGCGTTCGGGGTGGCAGCTCTGGAGGCAGGTCACTGCTGTCAGAACCGCTGTTCGACAGTCGACGACGGACATCCTGGATGTCACCATCTTCTGGATAATAACAAACGCACAAGAGACGGTGAAAGGTGAGTTTGTGTGCATGTTGTAGGGTATTGGATTGGGAAGAATAGGATGGGGAAGAATAGGATGGGGAAGAATAGGATGGGGAAGAATAGGATGGGGAAGAATAGGATGGGGAAGAATAGGATGGGGAAGAATAGGATGGGGAAGGAGAAGGTAAAGATGCAGAAAGAGCCTATACAGAAGGTGAGGGATCTCAGCCCATGTTTCACAAATTATGGGTATGTCCACACTGTCCATATCAATACCCTAAATCCGTGTTTTCCCAAACTATGGGTCGTCACTCAAAAGTGGGTCGGCATGCTTCAAGTCTGTTTAAAAGTAGTTCCATTTAATTCAGAAACACACAATTCAACTGTTCTCTTGACCTTCTATGCTGCATAATTACTATAGAATGCTCTAGAATACTGAGTAGAGTTAACTCCAATATATTCATTATATTGAGTGTATTCAATGCACTGCAAATTTATGTTAAAATGCTTATCAAATTTTAATTCAATATCATTCACCTTTGTGAGATGGGTCAAGGGAATTAAAAGATTTTCCAAAGTGGATCCCAAGACCAAAAAGTCGATGAACCACTGTCCAACCTAAATACTACTTACAGTCCACATCAATACCCTATCTCATCTTAAAATGGGTTTATTTTGCCACTGGGGTTGGATGCACCTCCTAGTATTCCCTTTGAAGAGTCATTACACAAATACTCAAAATTAATTATCATTAAACAGAAACTGCCTAAAAATCAAACCAAACGTAACGCTCCAATCAACCATTTTTCAGGATCTTCCATCAAACTAACTTATGCAACCCAGACAACCAGAAATTTCGTCATACAACCGCTATATTCCGAAACAACCGAACTTGATGGATGACCTGTAAAGTTCTGATGAAGCCGTAATTCTGTCTGATCAGCCATCGAACTGGAGGCAGTAGCAGCCAGAGGCGCTGAGGTGGAAGTTCTTGCCAGGGACCTCCGACTTCCTGATGTTCCACCATTTCCATTCCTACAATGTACAACCCAGATCTGTTTCACAATCACCAACCATCAGCTTTGAAGGATTCTTCGTTTTCTCTTACTTACTTTTCACAGTGATTGAAGACAAATCTCTATTCCCGCTATCTACATGTTTGAGGCGAATCAATAAATTGCAAGTACATAAGCATGATAAACAATAAAAATGATTAATAAAAAATTACCTTATTTATAATGACCAATTAAAAGATAAATAATAACAATAATAATAATAAATAAAACCATCTGCAAAGGCTAGCTATTACATAACAATGCTCCCTTAATTTCCTCAATCCTGATGATCCTCATGGAAAAATATAATTCTACCACTATTACTACACTACTCAACCACTACAACTACTAATATTTAATAATTCAATTTTCAACTCAATTAATTTATTGCTCCCAGTTGATTGATACAACTGAGTCACCTCAACAACAGAAGGATGTGAACAGCATCAGTGCAGAACATGGTAACGATTTGAGGAAACAAATGGAACACAGAAGGAACACTGTCTGTCCAGCTAGGAAGGGCCCAAAAAGACGCAGCATAAATGAAGATAACGGCCAACCAGACATATAGCATAAGGACCGACCGAGTAGACAATTTCCACGGGGTACCGAATCCGAGTATTTCAGTGTACTATTTGCGGAATCCGAGTACGAATCGAGTAGTGGTGGGTCACTACTAGAGCGGCCAACCGGCAAATACCATTGCCTCATAAATTAAGAATTCTCTTATAATGATATTTAACTAGATAATGTTGACAATGTTGTAACTGTAATAAATTAATAATTTACTAATACTGCAGACATATATCTCGAAACTATACTATTAGGTAGTAAATAATACTGATGAAATTATTTATTGAACTACGAATTTTATTATTATAGTTTTAATTTTTAAATATCTAGATGTGTGTGTACTACTATTTGCCGCTCGAGGCAAATACTTCTGAGTAGTTAATAAAAATGGGATATTCGGCAGAGGCGAATGTTTGAGGTGATATCTGGTCAGTCCCTAATATAGCATACTACTGTAACATGGGAACAATAACATAAGAATGACAATTTAATCAAACGAATAGCGTAAACCGAACAGAACAGGAGCTTCAATGAGGACCATTAGACAGCTGGGTTAGGCTAATGGGAACATAATTAACGAATAAAAAATGTAAAGAGAGTTCACTAATAATACATATGACTACTTCCACAAGTACAAACGATCTGTCCTAGAAGATTTCTTGAAGGGGTGCCAATCAAGTTTCATTGACTGATTGATTCAGTTGGCTAGAGAAATGTGATTGTAAGTCGTGCATAATACAGACCCAGTCAGCGCTCAGAGTGCCTCATTTACTGTTCTGACAATGCTCGGAATGTGTCACTTACTGTTCTGACAATACTCGAATGCCTCACTTACTGTTCTGGCAATGCTCAGAATGTGTCACTTACTGATCTGACAATGTTCAGAACGTGTCACTCACTGTTCCGATGATGCATTGTATGATTCCGGTCGTGTCATGCACTGTTGGACTGCGGTCAACCATAACTTCATCTCACTCTCGTCTCTCGCTTGTAAAACGTATTCCACATTGTGTATGGCCTTCAAAGAACAACAACACATCATTAATAATGGATTTTTGTTACCAATAGGCAGAGCATAATCAACAGGTCTAAAAGCAATAATTGCTTATTTATTTGCTGTTGATGCACCTGTTTGTTAATGGAGCAAGAAAGGTGTATTGAGTAACTAAATAATGCAGAGTCCACTCGTTCAGCGAGGAGTCATAGCCGAGCTTGGTTCCCGGAAGTCAGATAATGAAAACAGACGGTACAAATATGTTACTTCTGAAGGGATGAACGGAGTATCAATTTCCTGCCAAGTCCGAGTTTTACGAGTTGAGTTGTTCCACGTCCGAGTTTAGAATATTTAAAGAAGTCTCATACTCCTGATTTTTATTTTGGCAGTTTGCATAAGTTTTATGAATTATTTGTTGTGCCTCAGTTTGCACTAGGAAGTACTAATTACTTCCTTGTACTTGTGTTTTAGTTAGGTCGACTGTCGATTTGCAATAAAAAATCGGATTTTCGTTTCCAAAACAGAAAATCGGAAACCGAATTTTAGCAAACATTGTTTGTCCGAGTCAGAGTACAGTCGAGTACCACGTCGAGTTTCGATTCACCCATATACATACATCAGCATACATTTCCACAGTACGTGCCAACATTTTCCAACAGCAAACTGCCACGCACAGAGCACTCGTGAGAGAGGTTCCTTTACCTTCCAGGCACTACTTCTGCATTCTTTCCATTCTTGATGCATCTGTTTCTTTTTTGTTGATTAAGCTAAGGCGTATCAATTCCACGGACAAAATCCATAATGCATGCGAATATTTTCCATCTGTCTTCTGTATTCTGTGGCAGCCAATGAAATGCAGATGGAAAATATTCACAAATGCCAAACTTAACTGACCATTACAATTGCTGCATGGATTAATTGTAATGTTCTTCTCATTAGGCTGCTAATATCTGTACATGGTAGAAAACCGGCACATGGTACAATACCTGCACAATGTGCACATGTTAGAATACCTGTACATGTTAGAATACCTGTACATGTTAGAATACCTGCACGTGTTAGAATACCTGCACATGTTAGAATACCTGCACATGTTAGAATACCTGCACATGTTAGAATATCTATTAATGAGAAGCTGCAGAATACAGTTCAGGCATTCTAACATGTGCAGGTATTCACAAAATTCACAATCGTTTCTAAATTCCATTTTGAGACATATCCAGCATATGCCAGATATGTAGTGAACTATTTTTATTATTATTATAATGATACACTGTGTAAAATTCCTAGGTCTTGCAAGGTCGTTTTTTTAAATGATTTAGATAAAATGCCCAGGGCTTAAAAATGAACAGGCAGCAAACAACAATCGCTGTGTCCAACAAACTACACAGCCTGTGAACGTCTAAGAACACAGATCATTGCAAATAGCTTCATTCATATTTTATGAGGTTGTTCTCCAAACGGAGGCTATAATTAGGCATCCCAGGTCTCCGACTCTTTTGCCAAATTGATCACTATTTTATCTAAACCCACACACATCAAATATTCATGGCGAACACTCCTCCCGAGTACAGCGAGCACCGAGTAAACCGGTCGAGCGATTGCTTAATTGAAACCGATTCACTGGTAGACTGCTTATCTGCTTGATTGATTGACCGAGTGTTTGATTGATTGGTGTTTTAGGAGGCACCGCGTGAACCAATCGATTTTTTTATTGATGCCAAACACATACCCACACCAATGAATTGAGATGAGGAACGCAAGGCAAGGGAACACAGGATTACTTCCTAATTAAACAATTTATTAAAACACAACAGGTGAGAAAGGCAGTCATCAATCATAATAATGCATGAAGGACATGCATGGGAGGAAACAAAAGCAACTCATGCAATATATGTTATGCATTAATGCATCTTCATAAATGCACATCGATTAGTGCTGGCCAATGCCAAATAGATTTGTAATATTTGTAATTAATTGGCCATTTTAATTGCCTCGTGTTTAATGATAAAGGCATCAACTGCTGGTGCACTAAAACCCTGCCATAATTAATCAGATCAACGTCCAAAGATCAGCCCTTTGCTGATAACGAATTTGAAAACAGTAAGTCTTGAATTATGAACTAAATTATACTTGCAACTGAACAGAATGGATTAATACTAATAATTGTAATAATAAAAATAATAAACAATAATAATAATAGTTGTATGGTGTCAATGCTCAGCCGATGCCAAAGGGAATGACGCTATAGAAGAGTCTCAACGTTAATGATAGTCATGATTGTTAAAAGAGGCATTGAGCTGTGATTTAAATATCTCCAGAGTAACCACATTCTTCACATGGTCAGGAAGTCTATTCCATGCAGTGGGTCCGGTCCAGCAAACTCCCTGTCTCTCGTTCCTCGACAGATATCCGACAGCGCCGTGCATACTCGACTAATTAATTGCTAAATTACGCGGTCTTAGTTATAACAAAGCAAGTTACAATGAGTTCCAGTTGTTCTCTTACATCATCGCCATATTTCTTCTCTGCTTCCATAACATACAGACTCTTCCAAAAATGTTGTATGTTAAATTTCTACAATGATACTCACGAGCTAAGCACAGGACGCCAGCTTACATATGCACGTCATATCATACGACCATCATAGTCGCCTACAATGATGTCCATGAAACTGAGATACCCTCAGTTTTAAGCACATCGCGTTCAAATTTATCTAAACTATAGTCAACACAATTTTCTTTGCTTACTCCTAACCACAACACTTCAAGGAACATCTGAGACATCCAGCAACATTACTTAGACGTTTCAACAAGAATAATATGAATGAACTGCTTTTACTTTTAAGACAAATGTGTTCTCAGATTCCGGCAACTCCAGACTACTCGTCTCGCGAGCCTCATAGATGACAAAACAGAAGACTCCAGTGCTCGGTTTAAGCGACTGAAACAAATAAATCAAATGGAAATCAGTGATGACCTCAAACAACAATTACTCCTTTTTATCAGATATAATTTCTATTTCATTGACTTCTTCATTTGTTCACTAACTGATTTTTTAGTTTGTCAATTTGTTTAACTTGGCATCAGCATAAAAATGCATTTCAGTACAGTAGGTTAATGTCATCAATCAAATTATTAGCCAATAAATACTGAAATAGAAAATAATAAACAATTAGTAATAAAAGTGGTTGGATCAATTATCATGCGTAATTAGCTGGCTGAACACCCATCAATGCTAGACAGCAGCCAGGCTCCAGAATTTGTCTCATCAATATCATGTCAACTCAGTTTACAAAACAATTATCACATAACTGATCATGCACATCCTTTTGTCTGGGAATTATTTAAACGATACATCAAACACAGAAACCAAACACACACACACACACACAAACATTCACACACACACAAACATTCACACACACACACACACACACAAACATTCACACACACACAAACATTCACACACATTTTTTTTAGCAACATTAGCCCAGAAATCATTAAATATGAACACAGAAATCTTCAACATTTACCAAACTCAAAGGTAAGCACTCTGCAGGAACATATCCACATAGACATTTGATGATACATTTCCATAAAACATCCAAGACCACTCTTAAGCCCCTTGCCAAAGACTTCTATAGCGCCCCAATAATACACAAGGCATCAAGCAATGGCCAGTTGGCCACCCTAAGTGAAACTTCTGTCAAGTTCTGTCAATCCATCTAAGATGACCTGACCTGTCTGCAATTGATGCAAATGTCCCTATTGCATATGACCAATGAAACAATCATGCCATGCATTGGAATTCGAGATAGACAACGACCATGAGATTCTATGAAACACAATATTCCGCTGGGGTTGCATCACCCCATGCGGATCATCCCACGGTGCGTTCAGGGTCAAGGTCGGCACACTGATACTCAATACAACATCACATGATCATCAGCACTCAACAAAGAGATATTTATTGGTGCTACATAAAAATCTAGATCCCTGTATTAACACAAGGTGTGGGATGGTTAAAGCGGTCAGCTCTATCAATGTTATGCTGAAGGTTCAAATTCCCATCAGGGCAGAAATCTGTCTCAAGCTTGTGCTGCCTAGCGAACTCAGTTATAATGAGTTTGCTGACCACAGTGGATAGACCAAGTGGCGAGGGAAGGGTTGGCCCTCCTGTGCCTTCATCTGCCGTGGCCAAGAAAATGAAGTCATTAACACAATTATACATGGGTGACTCTTGGAACCAGTTCAACTCATCTCTGCATTTACAACAAGTGAGTATAACATCTCTACACACAGCAACCAAAAAGTCCATATTACACAGAATACAACCGTACACATATAAACATAGGCCTATTCGTATCAACATACATACATATTCATATCTACAATATCCCACATACATGCATAATTCATAACATTCATATTCATACCCACATTTCTGCATAGAAACCACAGACACATACATACATGCATGCTCAATAAAAGCGCTTGACATGGTATTTCTTCCTAGCTGTTGGATACCATACACCTGCGATTCTGCTGACGACTCATTCAGTCAAAAAAACATAATTAATTGGGTCACATCATATTATTACCAGATGCAAGCAACAAAGCTACATGACCTGACCTTGTTCGGTCTGACCTGACCTCGATAGAAGCCAACCGCATGCCTGGACTAGTGAACACGTGGCTAGCGATCAGTTAATGATAGGGTGTTGTTTCATCACTGTTATCACGTCTGCACTTCCGTGACGGCCCGATAACCTACATACACTATCACTTATCACCCCAGCATTTGCCAGCACCGCAATCACCCAATCAAAAACTAGTAAAGCACTTGCAGTAAATGAGGACAGTAATCTCAAATATCAACCCCACAGAAAACACGACAGAAGACTAAGTATATTCAGCATGTTAATATCATCAAAATAATTCATGCATATGCTAGTAGAGGCATTTTCTTAGATAAATTTAGCACAGGCTGATGCGGGTTAATTTTCGCGGACAATACCGCACTTCCTTAATCAGTAAGGGCTGCCAATTTAATGGTCATCTGTTAACATTTTTTGGCAGTTTTCCTAAACCAAGGGTTCTCAGCATTTTCAGAGAGCTTGGCACCCTTACCAAAAGTCATTTCATCAACAGCACCTGGCTTTAATTAAATATTTTTCTTCTTCCAATTAGTTCTTTATTTGCAGCGACCCTTGTATTCCATCCAGCATAGCGACCCCTACACTACTTTCTATTTTAGAAAAATGTCACAGGCCAATATCAGCAGTGATATGATCTGCCAATTAACTTTTGAAAACGAAAATCTGAATTTTTATTTACAAAACAACAATCGACCTAACTAAAAGACAAAAGCAAAAGCAAACAAATTTGCAAAACAGCCAAAATAAATATCAAGAGAATGAGACTTTTTTAAATGTTCAAAACTTGGACTCTGTACAACTCAACTCATAAAACCCAGTACTTGGACTCGGCAGGAAATTGATAATCGGCTCATCCCTAACACTTAACAATTGAGCTAGAGAAATAAATAGACAGAAACACTGTAATTGTGTAAAAGAAGTCAGTCCATTACCTTCGGAGGAATATAAAATTCGAGCAGATCTCCTCCAACCGTCTTAAGCAGCACGAGACGACATTTCTCCCACTTCGTCTTACCGCTCGCATCGTCATCGACCAACTTATTCACGATTCCCTCCTTCTTGCATTCGACCAGCATCTTTGTCATCTTCATCTTGTCGTGCCTAGACTTCTGCAACTTGCCGTTGGCAGATGAATCGTCATTAAGATTTGAGTTCGACAGTTCCATCTCGTCCGAGTGCTGCCGGAACAGCTGCCGCAGCGGCTTCATATTGTTGCGTATTCCGCGGATGGAGAACTTCCGAAAGAACGACCGGTGTTTGGTCGGCGAGACGAGGTCTCGATCGGCACCGTTGCCGTCGAGCTCCTTCGATCGAATCACATGATCCATCGGCAGAGATCCGTCCGACACAGCGGACGCGGCGGCAGATGACGTCGAAGTCGTGTCGACGGTGTGCGATCGACAGGAAAGTCCCGTCGGTCGCGACCTCACCATGTCGCGTCGGGGCGACTTTGATGGACTCGCAAACGGAGAACCGGAGACGGAGGAAGTCGATCCGACGATCGCTGGCCGCTTCGGAAGAGTCTGAGCATCGAAATGGAGCAGGAAGAACTCGGCGTACTTCTCCCCGAAGTCGCAGCCGCCATTCATCGGGTTATCCTGCAGGTACTGGCCGACGTGCCACGCAAACTCCTCTGCAGCCGAAGCCGCGTGATGCTCGCAGAAGTCGGACCATGTCGCTCGCGAAGAGGATGCCGAATTGCCGAAGGCATCACCGTTTGCTGAGCTCATGTCATCTGAAAGAACACGCAAGACATAAAAACAGATGAGATGGTGTTAATTGTGCCATTTTTGTAATGCAGATTGAATCGATGGTCGCTTCTAAAACCACTTTCCAAAGAAGTGCCATCCAGTGGCAAAACCTTTCGAGATCGGTGCAATTCACGAACGCAGCAGACAGGATATCACGAAATAAATCCAGATACGTAGTAGAGTTCAGAGAAACAGAATGTGATGGACTTATTTAAGCATGCCTGGAATTGTGGATGCAGTTGGAAACTAATGAAAACTGAAATCACAACTCGACATATGCTATATGACAAGTGAAAAACCACAGAAGATGAAGCGCAGTCTCTTAAGTTAGCCCAGAGGTAGTCACGGGTATGAACTGCAGCAACATCATTTCCCTCTCATCTTCCCATTATGGTCAGTGTATGGTCAGTGCACTCATTGTACACATCTCTGATGGTGCTGACAAATCTGCTTGACTAAATGTAAATTTAGCTGTGTCTCTGACAAGGTAATATCCTTTTGGTATTAAACAAAATATTGTATTGCTGAAATGAGTTGGCAGGGGTGCAAGTGGAGGAGAAAACCAACATAAAATGTATGCTCATTTATTTATTGTCAGATGACATAAAAGTTCAGCAAATTATGATGCTCACGGCAATTCGGCAGAAGTGAAATTGGTCTGACTTCTGCAAAAAACACAGCTTTGAAGGGTCACAGCTAAGTTCTCAAGCAACACTGATGAGTGTTTTCTTGACTTGGCACTTTGTAAATTTCACAACACAAGTACAAAACGTTCAAGCATTAAAAAAATCCATGTAATGCATAGACATCAACTGGAAATAGAACTAATAATGCATTTGAAATAGGTGGGTTCCACAGAACCTGTGATTAGCCCCTGAAATTGAGTTTTGCCATTGACCCTTGAAATATTATCGATGTTGCCAATGTATATGAAATGACTTCGTGAGCAACACACACTGTGATCACCCAGAACATGATCTAAGTATGACTAACTTCCTTAATTACCATTCATTAATTAGCATACAACAGAATCCAAATCAACATAAAAGTAGACAAGTCATTGCAGTGGCGATTGAACTACTCTAAACGTACCGTCATATCAGTCACTTCTTACAAGAGTGTTATCATAATCTACATTATAAGCACACATAAGATTAAAATATCACTCTTATTAACAAAGTAAGACAGTAAGATCTAATGCACAACGAAATGTTCTCCACTCAGCTTCACCTCAAGTATAACTAAAGCAAAATCCATCAATAATCATAACCACAACCATAGTTTTTTTAATTGCTTTACCATCATTGTACAAAATTATGAAAAGAAATTCTCTGCGAACAGCATACACAGCAGTATTTATTTAGTCACCTACTGTTCCTTCAAGAGAAGAATTTCATTATTTTTATAAATACCATCTATTGCTAGCACAGAGTTTAGGGTATAACCGGAAATCGCCTCGGCCGAATATTGGACTATTCAAAAGTATTTGCCTCGGCAAACATTACACCTGCAAATAGCTAAAATAACTTTTTTGATAAAATAATTGTACTCGCTTTATTGGCGGCACTGCATGGAAGCAAAATACGCAATTACCAACCAAAAGAAAGATAAAAGATAAATTTTAAAAAAAATTATGGTACATCTTTCAATATGTTTTAAATGAACATCATGTCCAGAACATGCGTAGACATTGCCGCCATTGCGTATCAAATTTTCAAGGCCAGCGTCGTCACTACTTGCTGGCCAGATTAGCCGCTACTATTCGGTTCGTGCCCGGATCTGGCAAATAGTTCATCCAAATACTCGGATTTGGTACTCGGTGGAAATTGTCTACTCGGTGATGCCCTAAAAGAGTTGTAAATACAACAAAAATGGAAAACCCTTAAAGGACCATGGTCCTGATAGCAGGGTCACTCAATTACAATGATGAAATTAAATAGTTGTGGATGACGAATTGGGTTTATTAAACAATAGAAGGTGGCAAAGTTTTTAGACTTAACTAGTTAATTAATTGAAAGCAAGCAGACTGCGAACAAGAGAAAATGAACAGACGCATCATGCAGAGTGGATCAAAAGGAAATATAATTGCAATCCTGCAGCTCAATTATAATCATTAATGACCCAATAACTAAAGGCACCACTGCAAGTAGAGATAAAAACTCTAATTGCATAAACAGGGAAGCCCATTCCAAACGCATTCCGAAACTGCAAATAGACGTCTTAAGTTTACTCCGTTGCCCTTTCCATGCTTGAGACTGTCTGGAGACCTGAGCTCATATTGCAATCATAACACTTGAGCATAAACACATTGTATCTGGTACTAAAGTCCATTGATGGTGGCCTACTGCCGGACAGTAATGTCTGGCTATATTTTGCAGTCCATCAGAAGCTCACAATAACATGATTCCCACTGTTATGTCAATTGCATTTGTCATCACACAGCTTCACTAAACAGAAATTTCTTACATATGGTATGGTCAATGCATGAACCAAAGTATATTCCACTGTGGAAAATGATCTCAGTATACCAGGGTCTCCCTTTTCTTGTCTAAAACTTTCGCACTGAGAATGTCGCTGGTTAGGCTGTACAAAGAGAGGTGCTATACAAACATGTCTGTCTGCTACACAAACATGTCTGTCTGCTATACAAACATGTCTGTCTGCTACACAAACATCCTGTCTGCTGACTTCTCTGTAGATTTTTTAAGGAGTACGTGGTACGGCCACGTTTACAGCGCCATATAAGTCGGTGTTATTATTATTATTATGCAAGTACAATACAATAAGAAGTGTTTCTATGCCTTGACCAAACCACTGCTGGTAAAGTCATTCATGTGCAACAGTACCTCCTCATCAGGGACTCTAAAAGATTGCTAACAAACCATAACTGATAAATTCACAGAGTCAAATAACATGAAACTAGGGTTCCTAATAGCGGTTTATTGGGCAAGCCGATTACCGGATTTCAAAAACCGGTTACCCGTTTTTATTGGTGCTCTAAGAAAATATTGTAAATTGTAATATAACACAACTCTGCACGTTATTTCATGTATTACATAATGCAGTGTCAACACTCGATACCGAAGAGTTAAAATGACTGCTTTGAAGTCATGTCTTTCGTCTGAGTGATGCTATCAACGTTGGACCGGGTTACCCTTCCCCTAGCTCACATTCCCATGTTAGACTTACCTCAACAAAAGGGTCACTTTTTAGCAACTGGCAGCTATTAATTACCCTGTTGGAAGATGTGGATGAGAAATATTTCGCTTACTTGCGTCTGAACCTTTGAAGTTGACCGACTTACTATGGGAATTAATCCAGGATAGGTGAGATAAATAATAAGGTGAAAAAATCAAAAAAATCGAATACCGGTTTGCAAATAACATAAACCGGTCACCGCTTTCTAAACTGAAAACCAGAATTCCGGTTTTCGTATAACATCCCTACATAAACATTGACTGACTATAAAATGAATGCTTTGGCTTAATGACACTGCAGGTGGAAAGATTCGACATGATTGCCCCTCAGACACCAAATGACTTTCTATCAACTTTACTGAGACTAAACAGTGAAGTAAATTTAAACACATGGCCATCCCAGAGGAGTGTGTCTTAACTCTTTAACGATGAGTATTGACTAAAATGTATGGGAACCCAAAGTAGAACTAAAGGGTTAAAGATACCCTTCTTCCGGTGATGATGACGTAAACACAATTCAACGCAACCCTGTTACAACATGTTCTTGATCTTGCCACCAAAGGGAGTGTTTTGACGATTTTTCATTTAAGGTAAGGTCTGGGCTCAACACGTGGATTACGTAAGTTGAAGTCAATGTTAATCTCACGATTCATAGTCATTTAACAAGTTATTGTCCCAAAGCTGGTGCACTCATTCTAGAGTGCTGCATAAAGTGAGAGGTCGTCATTCTGAGATTTCACATGAAGAAACAAAACAGTTAGCAGAAGACCACATGTGGGATAGAAGCAGAAGAAGAGCTGTTACACTGGGCTGCACATGTACATCTGTACAACGAATGTTATCCACTACATTCTGCAATGCTTTTGACAAGCGAGCATGTTTATCTAATCTGGAACTTGCTTCGTTTTACGGTCCGCAAGTCCACCATGCACAGCACTTACTGCGGCTACATTTCAAATATTCAATTAAATAGTAACCTATAATAATACAATTGTTATTACGGCGCTCTATAAACCTTGCGATCATAATCTAACCGTGAGTAATGGCACGATAGGTCTCGGCCATGACGACGTTGATTAGGCCAAGCACATCGGAACCAAAAACAGCGAAATTCATGAAAAGTCAGAAATCCATGAGCACGCTCAGTACCTGAATTAATGGCTGTATTCAACTAAACGCAATTTCATTCATACTCTCTCAGCGTTTATATAACAGAGATAAAAGAATAAAAACATCGAATAACACATAATTATTCAACCGGATGTACTTGGACATTTGGGCAGAGAACCAGACACTAGTCTTGTAAATGACTCAATAAATGTATATTTAGAGGAACGGTTACTCGTCAAGTGTTGGCGACATCTGGCGTTGCGAATGTAAAGAGCGTCTCTGAAGATCCGAATAACTTGACAGACGCGATGTGGTGTAAGCTCACTGTTCATCGAAATTGAAGACCCGAAATGTAAACAGCGGGAACAAGTTATTTACAGGTGCTTAGTAAAAAAATGCGATTAATTATTAACCAATGTGTCATGCTACTTGAGTCGTGACTTCAATCAGTGATTTGATTTGTAGGCCTAATTGTGCAAGGTGGTAGTCCCGTAGGCCCTATACAGGCAAGATGCGAACGAACCCACCCCACTTGGAACGAAGATCCGTCGCTTAATGTATTATTTCACCTAAAATGTTCATTGTCTAGGCCCTAATAACCACCGGCACACACACATACACACACGCACTAAATCTGGGCCTATCATTGTACATATGGTTGCCATCAGATCAACAAGTGGTGTAATGAAAAGTTTATATGATGTGGCCAAGACCTAAAACCTTGCTTTCACTGTTTGATGTGATATAATTTGTATTTCACGGATTTGCCTACTTAACCATCCATGGTACGAAGACTGACATGAAAGATTGTTTTGTAATTACTTTCCACGTCAGATTATAATCGCCAGTGAACTCCGATAGCTTATTATATTATTTGTCAACAGTTGATGTTTGGCTGTAATCCACTATTTCGGACAATTTTAAGTAAATTAAGTTCCAAATGATATGGACTATATAGATTGTTTGTTGCCAATTTAATCGACGCGCGTAGCCGTAATGAATATTTAACACGCATTCATTACTGAAATGGAGACTTTTGATTGGTTGCAAGATGCCCTTGCATCAATAATAATATTATTATTAACATTTGTATTTTCATAATATGCTCTCGGGGATCCCGGAATCCAAGAATAGGTTATTAATTACAAAAGAATATACGATTCAATGACGTATTCCAGATCCATGCAACATGATCGAGCTATTCTATAATGCAACATCCTATTGAATGCAATTAATGGGCTCAGCTCGAACTTGGTTTCATCATACAGCGCAGACAATTCATCCGTTAACTACGGCTAACACTCCTCAGTTTATCAGAATTAAGCTACACGATGAGAATAACAAAATTGTAAAGGCCAACAGTCTGAAATTGCCACGTTATGCACAACTGTGTTAAATTCATTTTGAAGGACCGTCAGTTTTGATGTTGAGTCGTTTGTAATCATGTCTTATAACTCATTTTCATCATCATCCAAGAAGTCAACTGAACTAGGCCGACAAGTAATTGATTTGTATGACTTTCTGCATAAATTATGGATTATCGAGAGCGCTGAGTGCAGTTTTTAATGCTTAGCTTTAGCATGTGGTCTCCTACGAGGCCTAGGCCCTAATTATACTCTCGATTCCAATTTCAAATGCAAATTGTTAAAGGGTGTTTAGCATAAATGAATGATCTTTGGACTGATAGTGGAAGTTGTGGAACAATCTCAGCGTCGAACTCGTGAATTCGAATTACTAGTTAAAATCAACTTTCACATATGTCATGCAGTGACTTTAATGAGCTTATCCACCAATAAGACCATAAATTATTAAACATAATCAGCAATGCAGCATTGTGAGTCAAACTTAGGCTAAGCCTATAATACAACCACCACCAGCATCTGCGCTAGTCTCTGCATGCCTCATCAATTGCTAATAGTCGTGCATAAGATAAGACATTGGCCTCTTGTAAGTTGTAATACTTAATAAATAGCACTTGTGCTCTGCCATTTCAGTTCGTTTTATGTTTAATGCTAGTAGGCCTATCTTTATTTTATGAATGGACATGAACAGTGAATCATTCATCATAGTGGGACTGGGAATTAAGTGTCCCGGAATGGGCTTGTTCAGACTTGTCAATCCTAGCGTTTTGACATTCATCATCGTGAAAACTGGAAAATATCCCATATGCTGTCTAATAGACGCATGCTTGTGAAATTGGTAACTGTTGTTACTGTTGTAGCAATGATTATCTTGTTCGCTTAAGAGCAGTGGTGCTGTAGTGAATAATAATTTTTCCATAAGTTTATCGCAACCAGCGTCTTTGCGAAGTACGCATGCGCAAAGCGCTACTTGTTTTGCAGTCAGATTTGGGAGTGTTTTATTTAGTTATTTAAGCAAGTTCACTTGTGATTGAAAATGTCCATACGACTCAAATACATCGAAATATCCAATTTTAAGTCCTTCGCTGACAGACATATAGTTGGACCATTCAAACATTTTGGAGCGGTTGTCGGCCCCAATGGATCGGGTTAGTTTATACTAATAATAATTAATAGCAACGCAATTAACAATTAACAATTAGCAATTAACAACGACCGTACTAGTCCAAGGTTTAAATCTCTTAAATAAGCCGGTCTCAGGAAGTAAACCGCGATCCGTGCACATGATCTCTCTCACAGAGGCTTAAGAGACGCAACGTATAGGTCTACGCTATTAACATCCCTGCTAGCTGGGCCGGATATATTTTGGAATTGGCTTTTTGTTTATGTTGTAGGAAAGTCCAACATGATGGATGCAATCTGTTTTGTGATGGGAGAAAAGGCATCCAATCTTCGGGTTAGAAGACTTCAGGTATATAGCTCAATGTAATTGTAATTGCAAATTTATATGGCGCCACTTCACACATACACATATGAGGCATATAGATGTCATGAGGAATGTATGATAGATAAGGCCAGACTAGGTGGACACAATTGTTTACACACTGCGATAGGAATTGTTCAGAAGCGTAGTCCTGGGTTTAGTGGTTAAATTGTTCATCCAGAGGTGGCGGATCTCCAAATATTTTTACTGCCCTACGTGCTTCGAACCCGTTGTGCATGTTTTTGATGCGCTACATCTGTTGTGACATGGCGACCTTTACCAATTCTCGCGACTGCACATAAGGTAATGGATTCCATTCACTCAAAGGCTGCCCAACAATATATATATATTTACATGAAAAAGAGAGAGAAATTTATATATATGCAATATGCTTATGCATGACCGTAGCTTAGTGACTTGCAAACCAATTTCATTCGGCTAAAGCCACGTTCACATTCAGCAGTGCTAACAGGCAGTGAGTGGATAGCATTGCATGAAGAGTCTCTTATAAGTGTCATCCCAGACAACTCGGCTCTCTTCACATCTTTGAAATCCATATATCCCTGCTTCAATTCATATAGCATATGGCACCAAAACCTATTACAACTATTTCTGACCAAACAGTTGAAGGTCGAGGAGAAGGTAATAGAATCAGGACACATGGTGTGAAAGGCTTATGCCTTTAGGCCGCCTAAGACCATTAGTTATTCTATTAAGTTTAGGGCCTTTTGCATTGCAAAGTCAATATATAGTGTATTCACAAGCCATGTTTGATGGGTAGCTATGCAAAGATGGGGTAATGTAATGATTAGTGGTTTGGTGGGTTAGAGAGTGATTGTAGTGGGGTGGTGTGCAAAGCCTAGGCCTGTATGCCACCTAAGACCATTAGTTTTGCTGTCAAAGTTAGGACATATTGCATTGGAGTGTATTAAATCAGAATGTTTGATGAGTTGCCATGGCAACATTTGGCAATGTAGTGAAAAGTGGTTTGGTGTTTTGGGAAGTGGTGTTAGCGTGGTGTTGGTGGTGTTAAAGGCTTCTACCTGTAAGGCGTCTAAGACTAAGATTTTTCTTGTGATGCTGTGTATACCATGAGCGTGTGCCTGAGTTGGAATATCACTCACCAAGCGAATATGAACTTGAATGTGAAAATGAAAATGATGTTCAACTTGACAAACATCCCCAGACCCTACTAGGGAGCTTACATGTACATAGAGTCTGGGGGAGCACGGTGAGTTCGTGGCGACAAGTCGTTATGAACTTTCTCACCCCTCCCGTCCCCAACCTCGACGCTCTGGCAACGCCACTGATGAAGTGTATTTCCAGGCTTTATTGAGAGCCATAAGTTTGTTCTGGATGGTGCGTAAGTTTTTTATCGTATGTTTTAGTTTGATACACATGTCAAATGTGACCTAAATGTTTTTGCAATTTTAGCAAAGTTCAGTATAGGTTACGTAACATATTTGGGTGCAATTTTATTCCCGTTCAATCTTAGTATACAAATATTAAATAAGACGGAAGACTACATAGAGCATTTTGCTATTAAGTTAGCTGGGGTTACATGTGTTAAATGCGACTGTAACGTTTTCTGTGCTATTTTAGTCAGATTAGTACTTAGATAGAGTTGTTTAGCTTTATGCTTAATTTATTGTAATTTGTTACGAGTATAGAGGCCCATGAAGTTGCAAATAGTAATGTTGACAAGGGAGAGAGGTCGCAAAAACCTTTAGCCGAGGAGAACGCGATAAACTCGAAGTGGGATGCGTGGATAGGAGAAGCGCCCATCCTACAGTTCCACCACCTCCACAGTTACAAATTGACACTGTATAAATTCTTTTAAATTCCTAAGTTTTCTCTGCAGGATCTTGTACATGGAGCCAACACTGGTCGGCCAGTTCTGTCTGATCATGACCCGTTTGTAATGGCTGCTTTTGAGAATGGAGCGGATGAGGAGATATGCTTCAGTCGTGCCATTCACGGTTCTGCCTCTGTCTACAAGGTTAACAGTTCGGTAAGAAATAAAGTCTACAACACCAGGGTCTCTTTATTACGTGCTTCTGTTTGACATGGATTCATATAACGTGATCTGGCATATGGATCCAAGTTTATCCAATACATTGCTGGGTTACCCTGTGGGTGACCCTAACTAGCGGGGCTATACAGTCCCTATTTGGGTCTTCCTTGGTGATCGGCAGAAGTACTGTCTATGATTACTCAAAGCATTTTTATCATAATCTATGCTGTATTACTGAATAAAACACTGATTGATTGATTGATTGATTGGTTACCAGCTCAGTGAGAATTCCTGCTCCAAAATCTATATGTCCTGCATTGTTTTCTGACCACTCATAGTACAATCTTGTCACTATTTAAGGAGTTTTAGCATGCTTCTTTTTAACGTGAATTGTTATAACATGGTTGCGAATATGTATCACGCTTTAGTTCAGCTATGTGCAATCTTGTTGCACAACATTTTTCAACAGGTTTTGTGATAGGTTGTGTTTAATTTGAACATCTGTGCTTTTCTTAAATCTTTTGGAGTCTTTTCTGAAAGTGATTCTGTCTATATTTGGGATTACTGTAGCTTGCATTTGTGCTGTATTTCTTAATGGTTTATTATTAGGCTGGGAGTGCAGTGAGCAGTTTCACTTGATATGTGCTAAATTATTGTGCAGTTATTTTATGCAGTGTTATATTAAGGTGCAGTCAGGTTACATAGTGAGCTGTATGAATGTACAATTATGTTATGTGTGCTGTACATATGTGCCTAATATGTTGTATAATGTCAATAGATGTTATGGTTTTGTTTTTTATTAAAGTGCATTTATGTCATGTTACTTTGTGATCACAAATCAGCTATTGTTCATTTTCAGGTGGTCGATGCCGTCGAGTATCTGGCGAGATTGCAGAGAATTGGAATTATTATCAAGTCAAAGAACTTCATTGTTGTTCAGGACCAGATGCAGTCTTTGGTTCTGGCAAGCGCCAAAGAGAGGACAGAACTCTTTGAACATATGAGCAGGTGGGCTCATGTTCTGTCTCCCTATTAGAGCTCTACATTGGCTTGAACAGTTAAGCATATGTCCCATGCACCTCTATGAGTGAGGACACCGGTTTGCATACCAGTGCTGGCTTATTTAAGAGATTTTAATATAGACCTATGGCTAGCACAGTCCATACACCGTACATGAGGAACCTTAGAGGACATGACAGCAGTGTGAAGGACCTCAGCAGATCGGTTAAATGAAAGCTGAACACCATCAGCACTTCACTTAGATCTATTTCTTTCGGAGGTTTCTCGCTTATCATTATCTTCAACCATAAGTTGGTATGCTGTTTTCCATCCGGAATGATTTATTCAACAATAAAATGAATTTATCATTATCATATTCTTAATTAACCAACTGCTAATCACACCAATGCTAATCACACCAATGCTAATCACACCAATGCTAATCACACCAATGCTAATCACACCAATGCTAATCACACCAATGCTAATCACACCAATGCTAAATACACCAGTGCTAATCACACCAATGCTAATCGCACCAATGCTAAATACACCAATGTTAATCACACCAATGCTAATCACACCAATGCTAATTACACCAATGCTAATCACACTGGTGTATGGACAATATTGGACATCTAATAGACCCAGATGAACTTTCTGTTGAGTGAGCAGATAATGGAACAAATGGTACAGCAGCATTTTCATACAATTTCATCCATCCTAAGAACCTGTGGCTCCTAATGAACACAATATAAGGAAGTCACAGCTCCATAGCAAATTTAATTAGGATTTAATTAAAGAATGCATTCAAGAAATGGTTACAGAATGAATGTTAACAGATGGTTATCATTTCAATTAATATATCAATGTGAACTTAAAATAGCGCCTTTTCAATATATCTACTCAGAGGTTCTCTTGGTCTGAGTACGGCTGAAAATTACTGATTTCAACGAAGAGTGAAAAGCAGGTGAGGAAGAATTTCTAGGCATATATCTTGTTCGTATATATTAGTAATTCTCTTTCTATGCTAGCCTAAAGTAGTATTATAATTCAACATATTTATAGTGCTCAGATAACTGGGAAGCACGACTATTCAGCTCTCTCACACATGTGTAGAGCCAAACTCATTGGCGTTAAATTCAGAGTAGACATTGAGGAATTACTATTATAATTGTATTGTAGATTATTTATTGGTCTCCGTACATTTCAGGTCGATTGAATTTAAGGATGACTATGACGACGCAAAAGACAAAATGAATTTGGCAGAAATGGAATTGCATTCTCTGTTTAAGAAGAAGAAAGTCTTGTTCTCCGAGAAAAAAACTACAAAGTTGGAGGCGGATGACGCACACGACTACGATCAACTCTGCTCAAAATTGGTTTGTAGGAGCAATTGTTATAAAAACAAGTGAATAATGATGATAGTTATATTCATTTATTAATTAAAATTGACTAATATGCAGTAAGATTTCATGATATATTAGTTCTGTATCAGATGATAAAAGTTAATAAAATTTTAATTTAAATGTGACAACATAATATTCATGTTTACTATTCATTCAAATTGTTTTCTCAAATTGAACTAAGGGCCCTATGGCAGCCTGTAGGATACCCATCCGTCCCACTGCTCATTCTAAATCACCCATTCGGGAATGGCATACATAGCCTTGTGGGGCTAAATGTTATTTAACCTGCGTCCTTGTAATCTATGTACCAGCGTGTTGCCATTTAACTGTCTTCCGATGATGTCTTTATATGTATGTATCAATCAGGTTAGATTAGCAAATTGCGTGGAATGTGTGGTTTTTTCGATTAGGAAGAGGTGGAGCTGAGGTTTCGACTGTTCAAACTGAATCAGAATGAACTGGAGCAGAAGCAGATCTCCAATGAACTTGAGGTGCAGTCAGAGACCCTCGATGTTGCCCTTGACGAACTGCGCGACGCAAAAGAGGAACTCGGAGCCTTGAAAAGAGATCGTGGCCGAGCAAATCTTGATGCTGTGGCTCAAGAACAGATCTGCAAGCATCTGGTAGGACCAGACTTCATTTCCTTGTAATTACATACTTAGAGTACTTAATAAAAACATTGATTCCCTTTCCTCAATGAGAGTGCTAGTGAACCAATATGAATAGCATGTGTATGGTTTTTATTTTATCTAAATATTGCCTTAATCTAATCTTTAAACATCCAAAAGGACACAATGTAATGGATCATTTATGTAGCACCCCTTCAAGATGTCTACTCAGATATCTACCTTGCGCTGGTCTAAATGATAATGTGATAATGTAACAGCTGCATGCTTTTCAGCTTATTTTAATGTTTGAGCAATTTCTGGCTGACTAACAATGTTTTTCTGGCCTATGGAGCTTTGCCTGAAGAGTACATAATTTGAGAATTTACAGTTTAAATTGTCATTTTTTTCACTGTATGAAGCTAGCAACAAGCCAGCTATTACCAAATTCTAACTCCACTGTATTGATTTTTGATGATAAAGTAGACAATTAAGACTCTTTGCATGTTATGAATGTATTATGTAAAATTTAGTTTTGCAAGAAACTTCCTGAGGACAAGCTCTCCAAGCACCATCCAAGACCCCACCCTAACCTTGCTCAGACACCTTGCACACCCTGCCCACCATTTGCTGTAAAATATTGCTGCTTTTACTCTGACCGTCCCTGTTTCTTGATCACCAACTACTACCCCAACGGTGGCCCAACTAAGCCAAGCTACTCTCTCCGTCCCATGACCATGACCGACTAAAAACAGCTGCCAGCACAGCTTAATGTGCTAAACATTTATTTCTTAAGGTGATATATACTTTTTAGCAGCATCTATTAGATGTTTATAGTCTGTACACCATATTGCAATTGCCAATTGGTTAATAAGGAATAGGTATTACTTATCTTTGTCATTATTGGTAAAAATGTTTCCTATTATTGACTTTTAGCAAATTAAACCATAGCTGGCAACCGCTAATGAACTAATGATTATCAGTCAGTCTGCTATGGTAGGTTTTCCACTGCTGGTCATGAAATATTTGCATTAGCATGCCATTGCGAATCCAACAATCTGTGTAATAATTGTTGACGTTGTTTATTGACAGGAATTTGAGAAGATGAAGAAACAGGTGGCAAGCATACGTGCCAAGGAAAGGACGGCTCATGCTGTCATCAAACTGGAATCTGCAAGGTCTTCCTTCTATCACCTCATTCAGCTATGTTGATTTTGAGGATTAATAGTTGCTTGTATGAAACACATTTTGGTAGCAGATTGAAATTTATGCTCTACCTGTGCTTCTTGCAAACTCAGCTATGAGTACATTGACTGTACACTGTTGGTGGGAAGAAGAGATGGTGAGGGAGAGGCCTAGTTGCTAATACTTCATACCCTTGTTTCTGTTCTAGCTTAAGGGACTGCACTCCTATTCTTAATTATATCACATGGTGTGCCAGAATGACACGGGTTTATTTTTATTTTTGAAGGTCTGTTGATTTTCGTACCAAGGAGGTATTTCCGCTAGTCATAACCATTGTTTATCTCTATTTATTCAAAACATTAATCGTGTACAAAGTGACTAAATATTCATGGATCTGGAATGTTTATTGTCCCGATCATTTAAATCCTCTCTTCACTAATCATCTATTGATCATCTATTGCTCATCTATTGATCCATCTACTGGCCATCTATTGATCATCTATTGATTCATCTATTGATCATCTATTGATCATCTATTGATCATCTAATGGCCATCTATTGATCCATCTATTGATCATCTATTGATCATCTATTGACTGGGGTCTTCCTTGAATACGAATTACAAAGGATTTTTTTCATCTGTATTGATAGGAAGGCATTGACCTTGGCTGAGAAGGCTTTCGATTGTCACGAGAGAGATGTAAGTCATCCCAAAGAAAGCTATGTTATCAGATATTTTTAGTACATTCTATGAACGTCTCACTCAATGCATATATAAAATCAACATTTTATTTATTTATGTCTTCATTCATTGCATACTTATTTGATATTTATTATATGTACACACATACAAATATATAACTACATGCATACATATATATATATATATATATGTATGTATATATATATATCTCTTACTAACTGATGTAATTGTTATGAATGACAGTTAACATCATATAGCACAGAAAGGGCTTTTATAAGATACTTTAAAATGTGCTATGTTAAGTTCATTATACATACAAACGTAAATGCATACAAATATACATGCATACATGCATATGTATATACAATTATACATACTTACATATGTACATACATACATACGTCGCTACATTTATATATGTAGAGACATACAAATTCATTGAATCGGACATCTGCATATACAAATGCAGTATCATCGTAAGTTGTTTTATTTTGAGGTATTGGAGCTGAATGAAGAGATGAAGCAAGTGTTGACCAGGAGAGACATCTACGTCGATCATTTCAAGAGCAAGATGGACGCACAGGGTGGTCAAGCGCAGCTGGACAATGCTCAGGTCAGAGGTCATCTCGACTGACCAATAATTTTTTTTAAACATTCATTCTGAAATGCATTGCTGTGTCATTCTGAATGGAGACACTGTCTGCCATCCAATTCTCGAGTCTTAATTGAATTATTCTTTAATCATAAAGTTTTGCTCAGTCCTCTTTTATACTTTTCTTCAGTTCAAGGGATGCATATCCATCCATTTCTGAAATGAGAATTGCTGCTGCTGCTGTTGATCTGTGCTGTGTGTATTAATTACACTGGGGTATTATTATTATTATTATTATTATTGCATAGGGCAGATGTAGGATGCATTTATTTTTTTCCTGTACATCAGAGGTTCGATTGATGATATATCATGTAGATTGACATGCAGTTTCTTGTTAAGCCATGAGTGAATGTTTTCTGGTTGTCATATTAATTTTATGCATCAACAAAACGGATTCTGAGTTTGGGAAAGCAGCTTATACGTGCATTTGGCCATTATTAGCAGTTACCTTATCATGATGCTCAACAGATTGCCAAGTACCAAAAACTGAAAGAAAAGGCAGCCAGGGATTCGGGAAATTATTTAACGGAGGTCAACTCGTTTGAACTCCAATTGAAGTCTGACAATGCTCAGCTGGAAAATGAGAGACGAGAGAGAGATGATCTGATTGGTCAAATCAAAGTCGTACAGCAGAAACGGGATTTCCGAGTCCAGCGCATCGAGAAACTTAACGACTACATCAGGTTCGTTCTTCATTCATTCATTCATTGCTAGGATTTATTTAGCTCCCCTTCGAGGTGACTGCTTAAGGGCCATACGGACCCAGCCCTGGCTGAAGAGGACAGTCTTAATATGGTAATAAAGGTATATGAGGATACCCTAGGAAGTGAGCACAGAGTGACAGGAAATCCGTTCCAGACCATAGGGCTAACAACAGAAAAACTGTGATTTTCTCTAATGGTGTTGTCTCAACAGATTGCCAAGGCTCTAAAAGGCTCTACCCTATCGACCCAACTTGGCCCAGAGACTCTGACCATCCATGCCATCTGTCAGCTGTCAACGGAAATTCGTTGGTTGGTTCCACGTTTGTGAGTGGGCCCACCACTGATGACTCCTTTCAGCTGACTGTGCACTGTTTTGCTAACTGATGTATTCCATGCGCTCATAGTGACATTTAGCATCATTTAGGCCAGCGCAGGGTAGATATCTGAGTAGATATCTTGAAGGGGCGCTACATAAATGATCCATTACATTGTGTCAATTACATAAGCCATTACATTATGTAATTGAATAGACTTTACCAATTAACTCATTGAACGAAAATTGCCTTTGCATTGGTTTCCCAGTCGCTTTTAATACGCGTTCGCTCGCCATTAAAGAATCATAGCTGGCCACTGCTAATGCACTAATGAATAATATACCTGCTGGTTGTGGTAAAGCACAACACATTAATAATGGTAACATAAATGCTCATCTATTGAATGCATTATCCATTCTAAATTTCTTAGATGAAGATAAAAAGCAGATAAGGAAAATCTAATGTAATGTAATCGAGTATTTATATAGCGCCTCTTCAATATATCTACTCAGTGACGCTCTCTGCACTGGCCTGGATGACGTTAAATTTCATTACGAGCGAGTAAAATACAGAAAATGTGGTGGAACAACAGAAGGGTTAAAAACCGACAAAAGTACTGGCATAGATGAACTCCATTCTGATTAAATGATGTTCCTTATTTATATTTAAATTTTCAGATTTAAATCTATTTAGGCGGCATATAGCTATATCTGTTTATGTCTGTTGAGAATTTATTTGGTGTATATGAACTCCATTCTGATTAAATGATGTCCATTACCTGATTTTCTTTGAAAGCACAAGCCAGAAGAAACTCAATGAGCTGGAGACGGTGGAAGCGACTCTGTCTTCGGAAATTGCTGCTGCCTGTAGCCGAATGGATGAACTTGGCGTAGAAACCGACCAGATTATGAACGAACTAAAGGAAATAACAGTTAAGTTTATTCAGAATCCAGCATAATTATAGAGAAACTTAACAATAGGTATCTTCAGGGTTTAGGGTCAGATGTGTGAGCAGTATATTTTAACAGTTTCCAGTGTTTACTGACATCATGTCTGCCAGGGCAATTGATGCTCTCCTCCTTTCTCCAGGCTTTGGACCAGCACCACCTCTAAACAGCGTGTACTATATGTACTGTATATATATATATATATACACTTTTTTCTGTTTGCTTAGATTTCGAGCGGTTCCTAAGATGCATTTTAGTCCAATACATATCTGCACAAACACACAGACATAATTATATATATGTATATAAATATATATTTTCAGATTTGATTCTATTTAGGTGGAAAATATCTTTATCATTATGTCTCGTGATTGGAGAAATTACTTGGAACTGTGATATATGTTGACAGGATGATAAGTCGGCCTCCAGCAGATACGTGAAAAAGATGGAGTTAATTGAAAACCTGAAGAGACTCTTCTGTGGAGTGGTTACGTGCTTTCTGTGTTCATTCTGAAAATTCATTGGATGTTTTTTTTGTTAATTAGGTTCAATTAAATTTTACCTGTAGTAAATTGAACTGTAGGGAAGACTTTGAAAAATCTCGTTTACTGCCGGCAAAGAAATATCTAATTGTCCGATGATACTGGGATGGCAGAGGTCATGTTTGCACCTGAAGCTAAGGGCATAACTTGATGCTAGCAGAGAAGGACAGTTATTCTGAATGGCAGGTTTATTTTTATTGATAATTATTTTTACCCAAGGTATACACTGATCCCTCAGGATTTAAATGCTATGGATAGCTTTTTAAAAGTGACTTGTCTCTGTATTATTATTTTTTTATATTATTTTTAGACCTCCAAAATTTTGGATGCTTAGTTAGAGTGCTTGGCCTGTAAAGCAGTGAGTAGAGGTTCGTTCTTCGCCTGAGGTGATTACTGTGTTGGGATGTTAAGTCTCTACATCGCAGCAATTGCTCTGCACCATGTTCTGTCATATGGGGTCTTGTGTAACCCCTTCTGAGCTTTGGAAGGAGGACAGTTGTATTGCATAATGTATTGCATAAAGGATAATAATAATAATATTATTATTAATGTTATTTTAAATAATTTCTTATTGAACCTGTGCTTCTGTTATTTCTTACAGTATGGTCGACTAGTAGATTTTTGTCATCCAGTTCACAGTAAGTACAAAGTGGCGGTGACGAAAGTGATGGGGCGCCATCTGCAGTCGATCGTCTGTGACTCACATGTGACAGCAACGAACTGCATTCAATACATGAAGGATCAGTGCTTTGAGGCAGAGACCTTTCTTCCTTTGGATTACCTCAAAGTGAGAAGACTTGACGAAAGGCTCAGGTGATTGCAATGGATCCATGTATGTTGGATGTTTGATTATTATGAGATTGAATACCAGACATCACTGTTTGAATCAGGGGCACTTTGTCTTCATTACATTACAACTGCCTCTGGTATGTCAATTTAGAATTTCCTCAATACCAGCACAACTGGTTCTATTACATTACATTTTAACTGTCTCTATTACATAACAACACAATTGTCTTCTTTACATTGCAGTTGTCTCTATTAAATTACAGTCTTACTTAGACTTAGTTCCTCCCGTTCCTATTGGAACATTGGTCAATAAGAGATCTCCATCTTGTATGTCTCCTTCCAAATCTGTTTCCAAATTACTTTACAATTGTCTTAAATACATTACATTATAATTTTATCTTTATTACATTATGTTACGATTACACAATTATGGAAGCCTTGCCGTCGTCAGTCTCCTATTCTTGAACAGGTTTCCACGGAGTCTGCACCAAACCCAAACGCTTCTACTTTTCATGCCTTTGTTTCACAAGCAGTCAGTTGAAGACCATTCAAGCATAGTAAAGAGACATCTGTCGACAGGAGGTTTTGAATGTACAGAGAGAGAGACAGACAGACAAACAGAGTGAGAGAGAGACAGACAGACAAACAGAGTGAGAGAGAGACAGATAGAGAGAAATATGAGGCTATGTTGGTCATTTTTCGCAGGGAAATAAGCAGTCGGAAGAATGTTAAGCTGGTCTACGACGTACTGTCGTTTGAGGTGCCTCAGATGAAAGTGGCTCTCCTGTTTGCCTGTGGAGACAGTCTGGTCTGTGAAACTGTGGAAGACGCTCGACAGGTGGCTTACGGCTTGGACACGAGACATCAGGTTAGAACTTCCGTCTATCAACAGTTCCCTTGGAGAGGCAATACATAATTATGAATAACAATAGGAATGATGTTCTTTTCTATTGAATCAAACTGACAAGTATGTAGTGTAATAATGATAATGATGATGATAATAATAATGATGATATTAATAATAGCATTAATTATATGATTTATTATTATGCATGCATGAAAGACCACAATGTAATGACGACACAGAGCAGCTGTTAGTGAAGAACTTGCTCGATGTCTCTGCACTGTTTGCGTCATAATAATATCTGTTTTCGGCACCTCAGATTAGAACCATTACGAGACAACTGGGAACACTAGACTAAAATGACAATTTAATAGGTAGCCCTGCAATGAACAGAGAACAGTCAATTTGATTTGTGTTATAAATTCGATGGTTTGTGAAGAAAGTAGAGTATAAATAGGAATAAAGATGGGATTGGACGCTGCTTTGGTCGTTGTAGGCAGTTTCTCTGGACGGAGTTCTGTTTAAGAAAAATGGCTTAATATCCGGTGGATCAAGTGACCTGGAAGCCAGGGCAAGATGCTGGGATGGCAAGGAGCTGAATCTGATGAAGAAGAGGAAGCAGGACATCTCAAACGAACTGAACGGACTGCGCAGGGTCATGCGCAAGAAATCGGAGCTCGTCACCATTCGATCACAGATCGATGGATTGAAGAGTCGAATCAGATTTTCAACCGCCGACAGGAATAAAATTGTTTGTATTTGTTTGGGTTTTTAGTAGGTTTGTAATGTAAGGTATCAGTTACAAGTACATTTGTTCAGTGGTTTTAGCTATATGCCTGAGGTTTAGGATTCGGCTACTTTACCATGATTATAGAACATGATAGTTGAATTTGAGGCATTGTGGTTGATTGGTTATAGTGCTCGACCTGTAATGTAGAGAGTAAGGTTACCATAGGACGACTTTGCGAATATTACGAATATATAAGGATATGTAAAAATTTACGAATGTTAACAAATATTAAAACTTCCAAAGAATATTAAAATTTGATTTTTTTACATTAATATTTCAAAACCGTTTTTGTGACCATAAATTTGTAATAATTTTATATAAGTTAGTGCCACAACTAAGCAGTAATTAGAACTATCATCTATCATTACGACTTACAACTGATAATTCAATTTGTGCACAAAACGTAAACAGTAACGGCAGAGTACATCAGTGACAAATATTAAACTGCCCTAATATTCATGAATATTACAACTACCATAATAATATTTTATTCACAAATATTTACGAGTATTAAACCCTCGTTCTGGACTCTTCTCAGACCGTTACCGCATATCGGAACACTGTGCAATTCCTTCCTTCCCTTCATTTATCTTCTGACTGTTCTTGGCTTGTGTAGTGAATTTTTGTGTCTGGTGTTTTCAATAGACAACGGTAGATGCAGAGAAATTGGAGAAGCATCTGGAAGAGTTGCAGCAGCAGCTTGCTGCTACTGATGTGAGTAGATAAAGAATGTGTTATGGTATTGTATATATATTTTTTTTATATATGTATGTCATCCCTTGCACTAGCACTTCAGTAGTGTCGTATCTTTTCATAGGTGGGTCTTTCTGTCTGGAATGGTCCCTGTTAGAGTTGCACCTGTTACCTAGGAGTGATTCTTCCATGTTCTATAAACTCCTTAAAACTCTTGTATCACCGTGGTTGGACTGGGTTCGATCGTGAGTAGACTTCTTGAAGGGGCCTATATGAATACTTGAAATTATTGAATAAATGAAAGTGTGGCCATATGAGGATATCTTAATATAATACTATTACATTTAAATCACATTTATTGGAGTGTAAATAGCTTTCATAACCACTGCATCTCCCTTAGCACTACATCTGTGTATTAAAGTTGCTTCCGACATTGATTGGTTTCTACAGAACTTGATAATTTTGCTTTGTTCAGGGTTTAATTGTTAAGACATTGGAGCAAATTGCTAGACGTACTGAACAGATCCAATTGACAAAACGGGAGCTGGAGAAGGTTGAGGATGGCATCTTTGCTCAGTTTTGCTTTAGTCTAGGAGTAAAAAACATCAGGTTTGTCTAACAATATATGGACGATGAAAACAGAAAAAATTATAACTCTGTATATCGATTCGAGAACTAGCCAGGTCTTGCTGTAGTGTTATTATTATTATTATTGTTATTATTATTATTATTATTAATATCGTAATTCAGCGTTATATCGTTGCATGCAAATCGAAAGGCGCTGGTAAATTTGTCTGGTCTCGAGTGGGTCCTCTGACACAACTGTCAATTGCCGTCCTAACTCAGTTAAGAAGTCAATGCCTTCTTTGTTGATGGGTCCCAAAGTTTCTAGTGCAATTAAAGCAACACTGTGCGTAGTGGCGAGTGTAGCGTATTTGGTGGTTTTTCGTGCTACGGCCAGTTCAGCCGCTCTGCCTGGTGTTGTAGATGTCAGATGGACTTATGATGCAATGCATATATGGACACTGGTGGCGTCCCAAACGATGTATTTGCCACGCAACCACGGGATCAGTGTCCCCCCATCTGGCCGCTTGCCATCACTACGGAACATCCCATTGTAGCTACGTTATTGTCAATTGTTAGATACATAGTATATTTATTTAATACAGATGAGGCAAATTCTCAACTGATCAATGATCATGCATACCATTTGTTATCTTATAAATATAACACAGTGTAGTTGTATAAATTTACAATGTATACTGTTTCTAATAATAATCTTAATGCCATTTCTGCTTATAATGAAATTACTGATTACTGATGAAACTAGACAGTTTGCACTGCATTCGTATTTCTTTCTACGACTGATCTTGAATTTGTTGTATTTGAGTATAATTATTTTATGCTGTGATTGACAGAGAGTACGAGGAGAATTTCCTGAAGTTGCGTAGTCATCATGATGAGCAGCTTCTGACATTTACTAATCATGTGATGAGACTTCAGAGTCAGATCCAGTTTGAAGAAGCGAGGAAAGCAGAATGTAAGATTTGTAATGTAACTCCTCAGTTTGAAACTGTGCCGTTCTTATCTTCACTCATCTCGTATATTGTAATGCAGTATTCAGTCCAGAAACATACCTTACCATGGGTCTTACCTCACTGTGGGTTTGCATGTTCTTACCTTACCATAGGTACACAGCATCTTAGCTCATCATGGGTACCAAGATTTACCTTACCATGGGTGCACAATTTCTTTGTGTACCGTGGATACACATAGTCTTACCTTACAGTGTGTGCACATGGTCTTACGTCTACATGGGTATACAGCATCTTGCCTTATCATGGGTATACAACTACACATGTTCTTGACTTGCCATGCTTACAATTGATGTTAATTTACCATGTGTAAACTTGATCTTACCTTACTATGGGTGCACAAGGTCAGAAAAGGCATTCACCACTGAATCACCAGTAACCAGTTGGTCGGTCAACTTCTCCACGACTGACAATCGACACCACTTGGCAGATTCTGCGTTATTGAAGGCTCTTGGGATTTTCAGTTCTTATTCTTTATATATACTACTAAAGAGACAGAAGTGGTTGTTGTTAATGTTGTTGTGGATGTTGTTAGTGTCAGCAAATGTGGACAAGTGGAAGAAGCTGAGCGCTGACGAAGAAGAGAAAGTAGAACGACTGAAGACGGAAGAACAGACGCAGTCTCAGGTGACAATTCCTTTTTAACAGATGCTATATAAATATCCTGATCTTACAAAGACTGTGTGGAAATCCTCTTTATCACATATGGGTTTTATGTAGTAGTAAAGTTTGGAGCTGGATGACGACAGTCTAATGGTAATACACAGAACGACACAGGTTCGATACCCACTAGCCCCATAGAGTTGACTCAGCCTTCCACCCCTTGAGGGTTATGGTGAAATGAGCAGCACTAGAAAGGATCAGTGCCAAACAGACTGCCATACAGTTTTAAAAGTCAACTCTTGTTAACTTGTTATATGTTGCTACTTTTTCATGTTATCATTCTGCAGTCGATCAGTTTGAATTGAATAGAAAAAAATTTTGTTAGACGACTGATATGCGTGAAAGATGAGGAGCAGTTAGCAGTTGGACAGCCTTACCCTGATCATTACATAGTTTCTTGTCACTGGAGACCGCTGTTATCATTTACATTGAAAAATCCCAGCAAGAGTCTCCGTGGAGCCTTTATGCGGAAATGTATCATTAACTTGTGCTTCCCGTCCGAATTTAATGGATGAGCGAAGAAAGAGTAGTCCTTGCATGAGGTTTCTAAAGTAAGCTGAAGGGAGGTGAGGTTAGCATGAACCCATTGTTCATGGTTTATGGACCCATTCTTCATGGTTAGCATAGACCCATTCTTGATGGTTAGCATGGACCCATTCTTCATGATCTGTACTATGCCAACATAATTTCTGTCAATGTCAATAACCTTTGTTGTTATGAGCTGTTGTCAAACTTTGAATCCGTTGTCAACATGGACACATTCTGAATCAGCCCTTATTATAGGTTGTGTGATGGTTCATTTTACATGTACATAAGAAAAAGTTTCAAGGAAAAGGGAGAAACGGTCAGAGTCGTCATTAATGTGGATCCAACACTTGATAAACTGGTCATGTGGTGGTTCTGTCACCATCATGGAACCATACTGGATTTTCCCTTATTACAGGATGTAGCGTGGTTCTTGTTATTTGTAGGCGGTAAAAAGTTGTAAAGAAGAGGCAGAAGCGGTGAGATTATTACTAGCATCACTCAGGTCGGAAGTTGATCGTCTCGACAGCGACATCAGTCTGTACTACAAATGCGAACTGGCCGAAAAGCAGGATGCTTTGGACTCAATTAAGAAGCTGATGATGGCACTAGATACTAAAATGATCCAGAAAAAAGCTGCAAGACATAATCTTCTCAAGTCGTTCAAGGTTGTTTTGTCATCTTATGCCAAAACCTAAAACCATTATTTTGTTCTTGTGTTTTAACCTAGTCTGTGACTGTAAATCTCAAAAGAAAACTTTTGGCTCATATTACTACTATTTATAGTCATTAACAGTTTGCTGCATGTCCCTTGACACCGAGCTGCATTGGATTCCCAGTTGCTTTAGTTTGCTCTCATCATTAGAGTGTTAAATTGTTTGAAGAATAATATTGTTATCAATATTGCAATCCGGGTGTGAGACAAGATGTACCAACATTTTCTTGCCTTTCCTACTGTTTCCCTGTATCTGTGAATCCTTTTCGACAGTCGTTGCTCTGCCCAATCGACACAATTTGGCCCAAAAGACTCTGGACATCCATACCATCTGTCAGCTGTTGACAGGAATTCTTTGTTTGGTTCCACGCTTGTGCGGTGGCCCACCACTGGTAACTTTTCAGCTTACCGTGCATGGTTTGCAGACATACATATTTTATTCATTGTGACATATAACTAGTCCTTTTTTTCTGATGGAACGTGCTGGAACAGCATTCCGGCACCTTTTTTAATTAGGCCTACTAAATAATGAAAATACATGGTGAACTGATAAAAAACGAACCTCTAGAAATACTGTAATATAGTTTCCAATAATTTATAAATTTTTAATCAAATATGGCAAAATTTCAGTTTAATGAATATGAAGCGCATATTTATCCTTTATTAGTTATAATGTGTGTGTTAAAAATGTCGTACTTTGTCCTCAACACACGCGCCAAGACGCGCTTGCCATTCAGTAATTGCTGCATCAATTACGGCTTGATCAAATTCGTCCCAAGTGCAAAACTTTTCTATAACATGTTTATTCATAAAATCTGGGTAGTTAATGCAAAAAATTATACTAGAGAAGGGTACACGACATCGGAGAATCGCGTCATCCTATTATATACAGGAGCAATTTTGATCAAATTGTAATCGATGCAGCAATTATTCAACGGTGAGCGCATCTTAAGCGCATCTTGGTGCATGTTTTGAGGACGAAGGAGGATATTTTAGCACACATTATAATTAATGCGTGTTAAATATGCACTTCATAATCATTAAACTGAAGTTCTTTTCATATTTGATTAAAATGCATACATTATCGGACAAATTATTACAGTATTTCTAGAGGCTCGCTTTTTACCCGTTCACCGTGTAGTCATGCAAAATATCTGGAATTTTGATATAAAACTTTTCAATTGCAACTTTTTGCATACAAAACTTATTTTTTAAGTGAGTGTAGTACAGCTTGTGATCATTGTGACCTATGAAATTTATTTTATTTGATAGCTAACTTTAGCGCCATTTCTTTCGACATTACAGGTGTGTTCTGGCACATTATTTCCTAAAAAAAGCACTGCATATAACATCATTTTTCTCTGTGGCCAGCCCAGAGAGCACCTCTGAATAGATATCTTGAAAAGACACTACATAAATGCTCGATTGCATTACATTACTTTCCTGTTGATTGATGCCTTGAGCTTCATTACGAGGTTATACTCGTGAAATTATTTACACTTTAGAACTTCCTGGATAGGATTTGCTTAGCAGTGTCATTCATTGCACAGATGACATAGCGCTCAGAGGGTGCTGCGCTCTGCAACGTGTGGGCCGTGTTAGTGTCCAACTCTCATGCTCTACTATGATGCAGCATCATGCCTTCTCAATTGTGGGCCCTGCCACTTGGAAAAGGCTTCCTCAGGACCTCTGGCTTTTACCTAAGAAGTCCTCTTTGACCGAGGTTGGATTGGGAGCGCCTCTGAGTAGATTTCTTGAAGAGGCGCTAAATCAAGTTTCTTTGATTGAATGATTGATTGATTGATGTGCTTTTTGCTTTAGTTTGGTAGTCTTTCTTTACCACTTGCCCATGGTTCACTGGAGGACATTGAGTTTGATGATTCCAGTCCAGAGGAGAATGGAACGGGAGCAAGCATGAGCTCAGGCACTGCACCAGAGATATTCAGTAAAGAGGCTCTGCTGGAGATCGACTTCAGTCTTCTTGGCAATGACAGAAATGTACAAATGTTCAGTCACTGAATATGTTATATTGGATACTGTCTGCAAATCTAAACTTTGATTGAATGCCATGATACGTATTTGTATGTGATTAGAGTTGCAGGTTTGTATATATATGAATGTATGTACCATATAATTTAAGACGCTTTTAGGACAGCAAAATAGGTCTTCAACTTATAATCGAGAAACAAAATAATTGGAGATTTTCGGACCGAATATTGAAGATTGTGAAACATTGTTTGATTTCACGTGGAATGACTCTTCTAACTGGCACTATATTTCGTGGAGAAAGCTGCCGAACTTCTCCACTGAAAGACAGCAGATATCAGGCTATACCTCTCGATTTATCACTAGTTTTTGATTTTATGGGTTCAACTTATATTCGAGCCGTAAATTTTGGACGCCATTTTTGTCCAAAAATTGCACTTCGACTTATACTTGAATCGACTTATAGTCGAGTATATACGGTGTACATAAAATGATAATGTATTTATGTATACATCAGCACCTTCTATGGCTGTCTACATGGACCTGTAGGTGTGATGCAATTTTTTTTTATGACTAATGTTCTATAGGCTATATGTAGCAGAATAGCACACAACGATTTGTAATCGATTACACTAGAAATACGATAGCTTGCTACTTATGATACTGTTTAAATGATTTTTTAATTATCATTATTATTAAATAGACTTGTAACATGCACATGGTCATACCGAAATGTGAATACGAGATGTGGATAGAAGCCCCAAACCTTGTTGCCTCCTCTGATTGGTAACAATGTTTGCAGTTAGATATTGAAAGCCAAGGAGATATAACAAGTGACAATTACACTTATATTGCAATTTTTTAAGATATAATTTTTCATATCTCAACTGCTAACATTGAGGACTTGTGCAATATGTTCCCAGATGGTAGATAAAGCTGCAGCTGAGAAGTTGTTGGAGGACCTGGAAGGGGAATTAATCAGCCTACGAGTTCAACTGGAACGTGTGGCTCGACCAAACCTTGCTGCCTCTGATCGGTAAATGTCTCTTTGTCAAAATTTCAGTCATACAACAATTGAAAATCTGTGCTTTTATATAGGACATATAAATTCCTGAATTATTAAATAAATATATAAAATATAACAATGATATGCTTATCGTCAGTTGCACTTCTTTAAATATTCTAGATTCTGATTGTTTGTGCACATGTTATTATTACTAACATTATTATTATAATTATTATTATTTATGCCCCAAGCTAAAACGGAGTGATCAGGGATTTCATCATTACTTAGGGAACACAGTTTTACATGGAATATATTGTTGTTATCATCATCATTATTATTATTATTTTTATTAACTTCTATCATGCCTTACTTGCAAGGCATCAACCCATTGTGAACTAAACCCAAGTTGTAATTCAAGTCAATATCACTAAGTCAATGTCGGATCATTAACGCACTAGTCGTATACACATTCCCTGTACTTTCCTACTAGAACTGCTATGGCTCAGTCTCGATTTCTTGCTTTAATTGGTCATTCTCTGTGGAATGCACTTTCTCCTTCTGTTTGCTCTAAAATTCTATCTGCTTCTTCTATTGTGACAGTGCTTCTGAACAGTTCACCCTACTAGAAGCGCTTTATAAATGTTAAATACAATACTTTCAGCTTAGCAAAAGTCAACAGTCAATGTAAGGACGCAGTGAAGGAGTTTGAGATGGTACGAGCAAATCTCCAACGACTCAAGAAAGAATTTGACGTCATCAAGAAAAAACGCTACAGCGCATTCATGGCATGTTTTGATGAAGTCGCAAACACCATCGACAGCATTTACAAGGTTACTTCAATCAATCAATCATCTGAAAACTAATATCGTTACCCGGGCAGTCAGCTAATATGGTCAATGGAACATTTTGTGGTATGTTTTTACAGTAAAATTGAGCATTTTTACTGAATGTTGGGCACCCGAGAACTGATTTCATTGCCCGGGCAGTCAGCCTTGGGCGGGTACCCATTGACAGCCTTACTCATTGCCCATAGGTGTCTGGTACCTTTCTGACCACATCTCTCCACACCTCTTTGTTCATTGCAGCCTGGCTGAACTCTTGGAGACTTGTCCCACCCCATTCTTCAATGTCATCTGTCCACGGTTACTCCAGTTACACATAAAACTCATTTCTTTTCAGAGAAGCAGAGCATTTCTTCCAGCTAACATAAGCATCCTGTGTGCACACTTTTCCTTAGCTATGTTACTGTGGTATACAAGTCGTCATTACTTTCTCAGATATGCAACTCTCCACTGCTTGTACTGTGGTAGTACCAGTCCCAAACGTGGACAAAGTAGAAGGGTGATGCAAATCTTCCTTATTATGAATGATGTAATTAAGCAGTGCTTAACTAACCAACCTACTTCTGTCCCTTTTGGGTATCTGATTGTCTCCTTTAATAGTTGTTTAATACTTCAAAAGTGCCAATTATGTCTTCTGGTTGTATTAAGTTACTAGTTTCACAATGGGTGAATATTCTGTATGTCTATCTGTATCTATCATTTTGGGAACAATAATTGAATTGAATTGAAAAGGTGTAAGTGGTCAAGTTAAGAATGAAAGAAAGTCTCAGTAGCAGGAAATGACTAAGTAGAATGTTCCAGATGGATGGCCTGGCAACTGAACGAGGGCTAAAGACAAGACCTCTACCATGAACAACATACTTTCGAAAAGAGGATCAGCCTTTAACAATGCTGCCAGGTGTAACAATGGAAGATTTAGTAGGATGACAGATGTCTAGCAGTTTTTCTGTTGTAAGTTACTATATACATCTTTTTCAACATTTTGTGAATTCTTTTGGTTGAAGTCGTTGTCAAGAAACTCAAGCGCACAGGCAGTTCTGAGCCTCGATGACAACGATGAGCCTTACCTCGGAGGAGTCTGCTTCAGTTGTGTTGCTCCAGGGAAGCGATTCCTATCGATGGATAATCTGTCAGGTGGCGAGAAGACCCTGGCTGCCCTTGCACTTCTATTCACTCTCTACAGGTCGGTCATTTCTAAAATTCAGACACAGAAAACTGAATCCAGATATTTAGCTTTTTTTTCTATGCAATCTGGCTTTATTAGTATTATTTAAGGTTGCTTTGTATCTTGGATTTTTGTCTTGGCTTCTATGAAGTAAAACATTCAGATTGCTGTCAATCAGGAGTATCATATAACTGTTGTTGATTTTTTAAACTCAGGTACACTGTTGTACAGTGCCATTTTCGGCATCAGCTGGCTACAGTGCTATGTATCATCGTATGCTTGATATTTTGATCGATCTTTCCCTGGAAGCTGGCATGCACAGCAGCTTTGCTCAATGAAGATCCATCAGTTGATGCCCGAAGCATTACTACAGTGGCATTTTAATGGTACTTGCGTTATTAACATTATTATTTTTCCCTAGAAATGCATCGAATAATGACCAGCATCTGCTCTATGATGGCACCCAATTTAGAAATTATAAAGGGATTGATTATTATTATTACTATTAGGCGTATTATTAATTTTTGCTCTTGACTATTCTTACTGTTAATTGAATTATTAACTTTTGCTGTTCATAATAATTACTATTGAATGTATTATATTTTTTTGCTGTTGTTTTCATTACTGTACAACTGTTGTGTGTATGATGTAATTATTTCTGTTTCAGCTGTTGTTCTTCGCCGTTTCTCATTTTGGATGAGATTGATGCCTCTCTGGACAGTAGTAACATTCTCAAGGTGTGTGTGAATTTGCTCAAAGTCAACATATCTTATGCATGAAACCAGAATACTATTCCTAAGGAGGTCTTACACTCTGTTTTCAGAGGCTGTAGAGGCTCTATAAAAATATTCAGATGAAGGCATGTACAGTTTTTTTGTATACTGATATAGGACAAGCTCTTGTCAACATAGTGCAACAGTTAAGCCTTGTTGACAATGTGACATAATCTAAATTGCCAAATTAGTTAAATAATTAAAGACTATGTGGTCTTTAATCGAATGAAAATCAATTTACCCAATCTGTTTCAGTGCCAGGTTAGAAAATAAATTGGTGATTTCAAATATAATGTGTTGTGTAGATTGCATGTAAAATAACGTGGTTTATTGATTTCAAGTAACAAATAGCCTATGCTTTGTGTAAATGTGCAGATTGCATGAAAATAAATTGATATGATGACAAGCTTTCATATGTTTTCTGAAGGGGCACTCTGTAAATGTTTGATTACATTACATTGCATATTTACTCTACAGGTTGTCGGTTACATCCGGGAACGATCAGCCAACATGCAATGCATCATCATCACGCACAAGAAAGAATTCTACAATTCAGCCGAACTTCTCTATGGCTTCTACATCAAGGTTTGTTTCAGTGTAGCAGGGCCGTATCGAGGGAGGGGCCAGTGGGGCCTAGGCGCCGGGCGCAAATGTGGAAAGGGCGCCAATTTCAGAATGGAATAACTTATTATTCCATAAAATGCACTATTTTCAAAATGTGGGGAGCCAAATTGATGCTAGGCAGTGTAGGCACAAGGCGCAATTATAGCTCGGTACGGCCCTGCAGTGTAGTCTTGTATGTGAAAATGCTCTATTGCAATTACAGTCTAAATTTCTTAAACTTCCCTGACCCAATAACTATCTTTGCATGACCTTTTTTGTTTTCTTATTGGATTCAGAGATCCAGTAGAGGTTAGCCATTGCATATGCTATAATTAGGTCAGGACTTGACACTAATCCAGTGACTACTGTATCTGCTATAATTAGGTCAGGACTTGACACTAATCCAGTGACTGACGTAGCACCACCATTATAATGTGCAAGACTTCAGTTGGTAGTTACCTCATAGTAGAGAAGAATCATTACACATTGGAAAAGCATTGTTATTATTCAGTTTGTCAGGGAGCCAGGCTACAGAGGTTAAGCAAGTCGAAAGCAGTTAACCATACGTTTACCTATAAAAAAAAGAACCAACTGAAAATAACAGAAAGGTAATCAACTCCAAATCTTTGCACCAATCACTGACAACAACATTTAGTACAATTAATAATTTTAAATCAGATTTATTAAAAAAATCATACCTGTGCTGTGCTAGTGACCTAATTGATTGATTTTTATTCAGAAATCTGATGAAGCACAGCGATCGCATCTGTTGACTCTCGACTTGACGCGATACGTTCCGCGTCCATTTGCCAGTCCAGCTGAAGTCACCCTGGCCTCTCTTGAAGCCTCTCATTCTGAGATCTCTGAGGAATAAGAGAAATTGTTTCTCAACTTCTGAAAGTTTTATCTTGAGAGACGAGTTATATTAATCCGGTTATGACAGTTTCTCTTTCTGAATGATTGAACCAGTTTTTTCCTGCATGTTGCTGATTTCATATAAGCATTTTCCTCTACTTAATACCTACACTGGATTTGTTTTGGCATTTCTGCTGTTTCAAAACAACTGTTTCTAAATGGTTGCTGGTGTTGTTGGTTCTGAGCATTTGCCTTGAGTTCTTGCAGTTGTAATTATTGTTGCACTGGTATTTAATACAATTTATGGAATTAATTATGATTGATGGGTTCGTTTTGTATGACTGGTAAACGTTTTAAGTACTGTAGTGTTTAAAAGCAGATTTTCCAATTTCTGATCATGCTGTTTTGTGTGATGTTTTATAAAAGTTTGAATTTGAATATAATTTTAGTAATGCACTGGTCTGACTGTTTACTAGAACTGTCATCACCACGAATATAGAATTTGTTTGTATTTATTTATTTTTTCATAATCATTATCATCTTTCCCAGGGAAGTGTACCCTCCAGTATTTCAACTGCTACTTACTATTACCACTAACACTGCCAAGTGATGCAGAAGGAGTGTGCTCGGGTGCAGTTAGTGATGAACCTAATGTTTCGTCAACGATAACTGCTGGAAGACGAACCTACATTCAAACACTTGTGGGTCCATTTAAAATTGGTACTGGAGAACCCGGGTCACATGCTTCATCCAATAAAGACGACCTCCTACTCCCTATGCCAACGACCACATAACAGTGTTATTCCACAGGCAGACAATCTAGTGCAAAAATCCTTTTTAATTAGAATGCTGTTCTTTGAATGTTGTACACCAGAGTGCAGATATGCAGTTGGTTAAATAAAGAATTTAGGTCTACTTACTTACTATCACTACAATGCAACTGCATCCACTACTCTTGATACTAGTAATGGCAGGAATAACATTTAGTAATAATGTTACTATATAGTAGATAATAGTACATGTAGTAGGCTTACTACTGCTACTCAAAGCAGATAGATATAATATTGTTTAGTTGTAGTGATATTGGAAGCAGTAGTATTTGCTGATCAATGCTTAATTGTACACTACCTGGAAAAACAGAGGAGTTGACACAATCACAAGATATGTAATCACTTGGAATTTTTACTCTCACAATTTTAAAACAATTTATAAGTTAAAAAATTATATTAACAAGTTCACAAAATTCTGCGTAAACATCTACAATCGTTCCAGCATTTTAATATTTGTTGTCAAGGCACTACAACATTGTATCAGATCACAAGCAAATGTTGGCTAATGTTAAATACAGAACTATTAACAAGACGATTTATGTAGCGCCATAGAAATCCTCGGCCAAAAAATAGTGTTCTGTAAATAAAGAATTAAAGGGGATCATGAGATCAACCACTACACTCTATTTGATTAGTTGAAACATCAATGACCATCAATAGACAGACATGTTACACACATTCTATTATATCTCATAATGACCAGCCCTCATGTGCACATGTACTTAGGCTGTTATTATAACTTTATTGTAACTCAAGTGTGCTATAGTAGCCCAAAACAACTGCACGATCAAGCCAGCTGAGTGAACTTTAATAAGTTAGAAAATATATTAACAATGAATTCTGTAAAGACCAAGAACAAATAGTTGATACACGTTTGTATCAGTCGCGAATCAGGGCTTTAGGTTCGTCCACTCTTGGCGCAAGAGCCAGGTATAAAAAAATGATAGTCTTGCCTATCATAGTGGAAAATACAGCGGTTAAATTTAGCCAGATTCTACCGGATCTAAGATCCGGAACCTCTGATTTGAGATCCACCACTTCGACCATGAGATCCATCACCTAAATACATGCCTTCTTTCAAAACTCAACTACAAACCGTTTCACACATCTCACGCTTATCCTAATAGAAAATAGCGATAACTCCGTTATAGAACACTATAAAACCTGACTTTAGGCCTAAGCTTCAAATTTTTAAATACGTGGAGTGAGAAATTTAACCACTGGGAAATTTGAACGTTACTATTATAGCACTTGAAGGAAAGTGATATAATAAATTTATTCTTTGAAATTCGAAATACTTTGCGTCTAATTGTCTGAGGCTGTGAGGAGAATTGAAACCTGAGGAACACATCTTTGTTCATAGGTCTCGGACACTCAGTGCTTCTTCCGTTGTTTCCAGATCATCGGAGAATGTCACTGAATTCCTCAACTTTTTACCTGCAAACGTAACCAGCTGAATGCTCAATATATCTTCAGAGATGTGCAAATTGCATTACTTGAGAATATCTAGATGAACTAATATATAAATTTAAAATGGTAACTTCACCACTGATACACTCAGTGCCATTGTGAAAGCCTGCGTCGTCCCCTTTTTCAGAGACCAAGCACGCCACATTTTACAGTTTTATCAAGGAGAGACTTATTTTTAACTGAAACAAGTACCTGCTCCTATATATTTACATAGAGTGGTGGAAATAATTATTGCATCACCCTGTGATCAAAGCTAGAGGCATTATATTGAAATATCATGACATAACAAGTAAAAACAATTAATTTTTCTTATTTTCTTTCTGGAATCGACCAGCAGACATCCTCAAGATATGTAAATTACTGATTTTATGCATGTTAACAAAATAATTTGAGCGACATAGAGAAAATGCAATAATTATTGTATTCCTAAAATACCAAGCATGGTACATTATCTTTTCCAGCAATATGTCATTAATCAATTTTTATGTTCCTTAACTCAAATAACAATGCTGAGTATTCTTCATAGCAATAATTCTCTCAGAATAAAAAAATATATATTGTTTTTAGTCTTCCTGGAAAAACATGCTCCACTGAATCAAATGAAGAGTAGAAAAGAAACTGATTTCCAATTCCCATTTGGGGCTGGAAAAGATCAGTCAGATGACGAAGGCTGGCGTTGACCTAGACAACAGAGGCAGATCGTTAACTACTGGAGACAAGCCCAATACTAGGACGATTGCAGTGTCACGGCAACGGCAATGCTACGGAGAGGGGAATTCCATGGATAACGATGACAAACTAAATGGCAGCTGGAAGGCATTAATGAATGATTACAATAATGAAAATTGATCAATCTTTAGTGAATCTAAGGAAACGATTGCAATTGAAAATTTCTAAAGTGCAGCTCAAAATCAGCGGCACTCCCAACCCAAGTATGCAGTTAGGCGGAAAATAGGACGGTCTTCAAGTGCCCCGAAACAGAGCAGAGGAGAGAACTATAAGCTCCACCTGAAGGGAGAAGAGACGGGAGAGACTCACAAAAGCAAAGCTACTCATTAGGGCTGCAGCGCACTGGAACCAGCAGCAATCAGTAATCCACGGCCAGATGAGCAGAGAGAAACATTAAAAAAATTTCCTTAAATTATGCACGTAGACTAACATGTCCTGTGTTGAGAACAGTGAGAATGAAAGTATAAAGCTGGAGAGATACTATTGACCAGACAAAAACGCTTACAGTCCCTGTACGAGGTTCTTATATGTTAGGATGGTGCCGCATTCGGCTTTTTTTGTCCTGGAACCAGTGCGTTTTCCTCCTACAGGTACTAAATAAATGTTCAACTAAACAGATCGATGGTACAAACCTTTAGCAAGGGACCCAGTGAAAGAAGGTTCCTGAGCGCTATGCATGATGCTTCTTGGAAGCGTATGTCTAAGACAGAGAATACAAATATCTTAAGCACAAGAGAAGACATCTTCAAAGGAATACACAACACTGAAAGAAGTGCCATTCGTGTAGTTTCTATGCATTTATACTATATGAATAATTGTATATAATTGTATATATATTGAACAACTAATATTAATATAGATCTGCATAATATTTTCGAACAATATAATAAGTACCTATATTATATGAATATATGGATACATTTCTGAGCACTTATACATCATGTCATCAGATCCGAGTGACTGACCTCTGGAGGTTATGTGCGACGATAGAGCCCCTAGGAGAAGTAGCTTCATCAAGGGAAGACATGGAACCCATTTCGGTATTTCTTGCCTTGAAAATAAACACAACAACTCAGCAATAGACTCATGATAAAACACACCAAAGCAGCTCAGCTGGAAACTTGATTTTCATCAGGTACCACTGGAGGAGAGGCAAAAATCCGGCAGAGGACACTAAGTGGGATTTCTTGGAGCAGATTCAAGAAGAAAACAATTAGGTCAGAAGTGGCATGGAGGCTGATTGGTTAGAGCGGTCACCCTGTAACACTCTGTCTGCGGGTTCGATCCTCGTCCAAGGAATCACTGTGTAGGGACCTAGAGCAAGTCCTTCGCGCACATTTGCTCTGCATTACAACTGCAGTTGCGCCGTCGAGACGTGTGCACTTCTGAGCTGATTATAAGCAGGGCAATATAAAACAACAGTTGTATTGTATTGTATAACTGCATAGGAACAGACCCTCTCATCACTTCCACAGCATCAGAAAATTTGCTTCAAATATAATTGTGGCACTAAACACAGCACAGATGGTAAGACGTCTATTATTAATATCATTATTACTATTAATAGCATTATAATAACAAGGCTAAGTTTTTATCATGGTTAGATGGCATCCACATGCTCTGAAACAGGAAGCTTGTCTCAATAAAAATTATTATTATTATTATTATAAACAGACTGTGTCTGAAGTAGAAAGAATCACTTAGAATTTGGATAAGTCATGGTGTTTTATTCTGGATTGGCCAATCTGCTAGCATCCAACTCTAAATGTATTTTGAATATCAAATGAACTGTGGTAGTATTTATTAGCATATGTTGCTAGATAAAAGCACATGTTATTAGTAGGGCTGTACCAACTATGCGCTTCATATTTGCTTCAGGGCCGAATAGTAGCGGTCGGACCGGATAAGAATAGTTGTCATATTGCCTACTGCCTAGACCGCAATATCACAGTGTCAGTAGTCTATCTCTCTGTGTACAGTGTCTGGACGTTAACATTCAAAGTTGAGGACTGATGATTGTGACTGAAACTTATCTGTTAATATTATATTAAATTTCAATTTCAATTGGTTAGTTCAGTGATGGATATGCGAATATTGTCGATATCATCATCATCATATTATTATTATTATTATAAAGCTAAAAACTTTGGAGACTCGTTGTAAGCCATTAAAGTTAGCTACCCTTGGTGATGGTTTTGGCTTTTTCTGCGAACTCTGAAGAGAGGAACTGGTGGCATTCACAGCAGACGAGGATGAACGAGGATTCGCTTGATTGACGTCGACTGGAATCTCACTAAAAACAATCAATCAGTGTAATTTAATGAGACATTTATCATGGAGCGAATACCAAGAAACTCGACAAATTGCAAGGCATTAAAAATTCATGTTATAATGTCAGGGCTTTCCTGTATTTATGCATTCATTCAGCATTTGATAGTTTAGTGGTTAGCATGCTGGATTGTCAATAGGGAGATCTGAGGTTTATATCCTTGCCACAGAATAAATCTGGTTTGAAATCTCTGCCCTACGTACACCCCAGACTCAACTCTCAACTCGACTATAACGAGTACACTGTCGGTGGGAAATGAGACAGTGAGGAAGAGAACTGGCCACTCGCACTTAAATGCCAAGGCTAAGAAAATGAAGTTACTAACACTTCATACCCCTGTATTTGTATGTGTGTGTGTGTGTGTGTGTGTGCATGTAGTGGTTGGCCCTCTGTGTGGAGCAAGGGCCCATTTCTTTGTGATGCATTCTACCCTAGCCTTAAAACTGTTGGGTCGGGAACACCTCTGAGCAGTAACCTTGAAGAGGTGCTATATAAATCTTTACAGCAAATGAATGTTTGTAATGTATGTGTATTTAAGTATGCATCAGAACTTTGAGTAACTAACAAAAGAATTCCAGCATGATAAACTAGCAATAAGGCCCAGATCAGGAAGCCAGCAAACAAAGGTTGTTCCTCTTAAATCTAGATACACAATGGACTAACATGGCAGTCATACTTAAGTCGTTGGTATAATAGAAATAAAAATAATTCAAATGCCTGATTTCATCCCAGTCCGAGTCGTCGTTTCGGCCAGGGTTCACTTTCCCACTCTTTGGCGCTGGCACGGTCTCTTGTTTGGCCAGGTGTGATGTTGCCACCTGCTTCTTCTGTTTTGTGTGATCGGAGACTGTTGGCGGCTGTTTGCTGCGGTCAATGGTAGTCTTTTTCGGCTGCTGTTGGTCATCATCTGATTCAAGGTCTTTAACAGAACTACAGTTGAAAGACCTTATATAGTATAGGGATGTCATTGGGAGGAACAGACAAGACAGTGCACACACTCTCTCTGTGATAGCATAAATTATGTTAAACATCATTAACATTAACAACAACAGATAGCATATTATTATCAGTGCATATAACAACAAGATTCACCGCTGGTGGGCCCACGCACACGTGTAGAGGTCAATTGAACGAATTCCAAGACAACAGCATCATGTTCAGCATCTCTGGACCAAGTAGTGCTTTGACCTCAACAAGGAAACCACTTACCTGGCCTAATAACGCGAGACTTCAGTCAAGAAGTGAGCATTGCGGTTTGAATCCCAAGCAAAATGGTATTCACTAAATGTCAACATTCTCATACTTTCTTACACAGTTTAGTATGGAACGCAGCCTACAAGAATAGTTCAGATAATATTTAATAATATTTCAGATTGTCGTTCTTAAAGTTAGTTCAGAAGTGCACACATGCTTCGAAGACGCAATTACAAAATATTGTGCGTGAATTTCTAGCTCAGGACCCTACACAGTTACTCCTAGGATAGAACCAAACTCTCTGTGCTACAGGCCGACCGCTCAAGCCAATCAGCCACTATGCCGCTCACGCCACTGAAGTTAATTGAGTCAGAGAGAATTCAAGAACAAAGGTCACATGATAGTCTGTTAAAATCATAATACATAGTTCTGGTATACAATTCTTGTCAACATGGATACTGATTTAATTAAGCTTTTGAAACTGCACAACCCCACTCCAATGCAGCATTTGATACACTCTCCAAAGGAAAAAAGAGGACCTAACATACTAACAGGGAACCAGCAGTAAACGAACTGGAACCAGTGCTCGTGTATGTTATTCCAATCTCGGAAAACGATTGGCCAGTGCTGGACAGCGTTGTCGCCATGTTCCCCTGCACAGGTGGAGCCGAGGACTTTGTTGGAGCCACCGAACCAATGGCAGATGACGCTGGGCCTGACAGAACCAGAACAGAACCATCATGGTGTAGAATATACATTATAAAATAAAATAAATCACATTGTTGCTTACACGCACTTAAATATTTATTTCTGTTTTTTGCGCATTCGTGTGCTCAAGGTTTCCAAAACCGAATCTGGGCATGACGTTCTTGTAAGGTGCTATATAAATGGCCATTTACATACACAAGACTAATCGGAGCAAACAACTTGTCCACAGTCATATTACGTGGAGTTTGCTCAGCAAGCGTGGACCAGAAATTGTTGAAATTCATAGCTACTACTGAAGAGACATCATTGCCATACATAGCATCACAGTGATCAATGCTCATGCTAATCTAATCTAATCTAGAGAGAGAGAGAGAGAATGGCAGCTTATGGCTGGTAGGGGTGAACCAAGTGTCAATTCTCCACCGAGCACCAAGTACTAGAGTGAGTAGTACCGAGTCCGAGTCTCGAATAATTTTAAAAGTCTCATTCCTTGGTAAACTTTAAATAAATGCATGAATTAACTTGTTTTTTTAATTTTCAGTTTTTCACTATGACGGTGATAAAGTGAATAAAAAATGAAATGCGATTGTTATTTTGTAGATAAAAAATCTGATTCTTGTTTTCAAAACAGAAAAATAATCAGAATTCCAATTTTTTTCACAAACCAACTATTATTAATACTTGGACCTATCGTCTATCCCAGTCCGAGTACTGCCGAGTACCAAGATTCTCAGCTGAGTCGAGTATCCGAGCTGAACCTCATTTCATCCCTAATGGTTAGCTAAAGGGACCACTCTTCCTCTTAGAGTCTAACTGAATAATATTCTACTCACCCTGATTACGAGTGGATGATGTCAGTTTCTTGAGTTGGTTCTGCTGCAGTGGAAACTTCCTCTTCTGCTCTGCCAGATAATCCTTGGCCAGTTGTTCTACCATCGTCATATACTGGTTCCTTATATCATAATAGTTTCTGAACAACTGAAATTTAAGCACAAACGATTTGTAGAATAGTTGCTCACATACATACCTACCCTCAAATGCTAGTGAATAAGCTGGTGCCCTGCTATTGACGTTTAAGTGGCACTTTAGACTTTATATGATCATGACGAACAATAAAACAAGCACGGTCAAACGTATTGTAACTGCAATTACTATTTTTGTAGCTCCTCTTCAGAAAAAAACTCACAGATGCATCCGAATTGATATCAAAGGACCGCTGTTGAATACTGTGATACTAACTGATTAGTATGTGGATAGACTGAACACAGTAACTGAATACAAAATGAATAAAAGTGTCAAACATAAAGTTACTGAAGATAAGTAAAGGAAACTTGGAAACTGTAGTCCGAATACATATTGGAGGAAAAGAAATGGAACAGATGAAAACATTCCACAACCTAGGATGTATGATCATGACAGGTGCCAAATGTCAGACATAAATTAAAAGATGGACAATATGACTGAAGGATAGATGGATTGATTGACTGATGGAGTGACTGATTGATGGCTAGACTGATCGATAGATGAATTGACTGATGGATAAATTGATTGATGGATAAGTTGATTGATTGATGGATGATCTGATCGATGGATGAATTGATTATTGGATGAATTGATTGATGGATGGATGATCTGATTGATGGATGAATTGATTATTGGATGAATTGATTGATGGATGGATGATCTGATTGATGGATAAATTGATTATTGGATGAAATGATCGATGGATGGATGATCTGGTCGATGAATGAATTAATTATTGGATGGATTGACTGACTGTCACTTGATTCATCAATCAATCCAACAATCAATCAGAGTGAGCACTGATTGAAGTCAGCTACCTTGGCCTTCTGTGTCCGGTCCGCCTTCATTGATCGCGTAACTGCTTCTAGAGTTGAAATGTTGATCTGATGCATCCTCTAAACCACAACATCAGTAACACATCACGTAATGTAACATGTAAACACATTCACACAGCAGTCTGAACGACTTTCTATCACATATGACTTTCATGAGGTCTATGTCCATTCCTACATTCAATCCATTAAACTTTTAGAATGTCCCTTACAGATTTCTACTCAGAGGCACTCCCGACACAACCTCGTTGGAAAAGGAGACTTTAGGCTGTTATTACAGTGTGAGAAATCCTTACAGGAAGGAGTGATCCAGCATCTGTGAGGACATACTGGCATCACTATTTTGCATAGAAATCTTCACTGCTTCCAATAGGATAACAGAAATTAAGGTTTCATTATTTCTGAATATACGATGAACCCGGTTCACTGTCTTTTTCCGCAAAACTTGACATGATCCAAACCAAATAATATTTATCCAGCATCTGTGAGGACCTACTGGCATCAATATTTTGCAAAGATATCTTCACTACTTCCAATAGGATAACAGCAATTCAGGTTTCAATATTTCTGAATATGACGATGAACCCGGGTTCACTGTCTTTTTCCGAAAAACTTGACATGCTCCAAACCAAATAATATTTATCTAGCATCTGTGAGGACCTACTGGCATCACTATTTTGCAAAGATATCTTCACTGCTTCCAATAGGATAACAGAAATTCAGGTTTAATTATTTCTGAATATGACGATGAACCCGGGTTCACCTGTCTTTTTCCGAAAAACTTGACATGCTCCAAACCAAATAATATTTATCCAGCATCTGTGAGGACATACTGGCATCACTATTTTGCATAGATATCTTCACTACTTCCAATAGGATAACAGAAATTAAGGTTTCATTATTTCTGAATATGACGATGAACCCGGGTTCACCTGTCTTTTTCCGAAAAACTTGACATGATCCAAACCAAATAATATTTATCCAGCATCTGTGAGGACCTACTGGCTTCACTATTTTGCATAGAAATCTTCACTACTTCCAACAGGATAACAGAAATTCAGGTTTCATTATTTCTGAATATGACAATGAACCCCCGGGTTCACTGTCTTTTTCCTAAAAACTTGACATGCTACAAACCAAATAATATTTATCCAGCATCTGTGAGGACCTACTGGCATCAATATTTTGCAAAGATATTTTCACTGCCTCCAATAGGATAACAGAAATTAAGGTTTCATAATTTCTGAATATGACGATGAACCCGGGTTCACTGTCTTTTTCCAAAAAACTTGACATGCTCCAAACCAAATAATATTTATCCAGCATCTGTGAGGACCTACTGGCATCAATATTTTGCAAAGATATTTTCACTGCCACCAATAGGAAAACAGAAATTAAGGTTTCATTATTTGGGAATATGACGATGAACCCGGGTTCACTGTCTTTTTCCAAAAAACTTGACATGCTCCAAACCAAATAATATTTATCCAGCATCTGTGAGGACCTACTTCCATCACTATTTTGCATAGATATCTTCACTGCTTCCAATAGGATAACAGAAATTCAGGTTTCATTATTTCTGAATATGACGATGAACCCGGCCGGGTTCACTGTCTTTTTTCCGAAAAACTTGACATGCTCCAAACCAAATAATATTTATCCAGCATCTGTGAGGACCTACTGGCTTCACTATTTTGCAAAGATATCTTCACTGCTTCCAATAGGATAACAGAAATTCAGGTTTCAATATTTCTGAATATGACGATGAACCCGGGTTCACTGTCTTTTTCCGAAAAACTTGACATGCTCCAAACCAAATAATATTTATCCAGCATCTGTGAGGACCTACTTCCATCACTATTTTGCATAGATATCTTCACTGCTTCCAATAGGATAACAGAAATTCAGGTATCATTATTTCTGAATATGACGATGAACCCGGGTTCACTGTCTTTTTTCGAGAAATTTGACATGCTCCAAACCAAATAATATTTATCCAGCATCTGTGAGGACCTACTGGCATCACTATTTTGCAAAGATATCTTCACTGCTTCCAATAGGATAACAGAAATTCAGGTTTCATTATTTCTGAATATGACGATGAACCCGGGTTCACTGTCTTTTTTCGAGAAATTTGACATGCTCCAAACCAAATAATATTTATCCAGCATCTGTGAGGACCTACTGGCATCACTATTTTGCAAAGATATCTTCACTGCTTCCAATAGGATAACAGAAATTCAGGTTTCAATATTTCTGAATATGACGATGAACCCGGGTTCACCGTCTTTCTTCAAGAAATTTGACATGCTCCAAACCAAATAATATTTATCCAGCATCTGTGAGGACCTACTGGCATCAATATTCTGCATAGATATCTTCACTGCTTCCGATAGGATAACAGAAATTGAGGTTTCATTATTTGAGAATATGACGATGAACCCGGGTTCACTGCCTTTTTTCGAGAAATTTGACATGCTCCAAACCAAATAATATTTATCCAGCATCTGTGAGGACCTACTGGCATCACTATTTTGCATAGATATCTTCACTACTTCCAATAGGATAACAGAAATTAAGGTTTCATTATTTCTGAATATGACGATCAGACCCAAACAGGCCCAATACTTGGAATATTTGCTTTGGGGAGGGTACACAGAGCATGTCGTTAATGGCGACGTTGGGAGCATCCCAGGGTCCCACTAAACATGAAATCATGGTGGCACTTGGGGACAACCCCTTGCCCCAGTGGCATATGTGGGGATAACATAAGTCATGCATAGTTGTAAATAGTAAGAACAAGGCTCGAGGGAGAATGTTCTGGTTGGAAGTAATGTGTGCTTAAGAGCTACATATGCATGACCCCAATTGAGCTATATAAATGCATTCTACAGCATGAATAGTGAACAAGTAAGCAGAGAAGAGCATCACAGGTGGCTAAAATGCAGAGTCGTTGTTCATGCCAAAGTTCAGAGTACGGAGAAAAAAACACACAGAAAATTTCCACCGTAGGAAACATCCTGTGGTGGAAACCAACAAAAAGATGAGTTGATAGCTGAGATCTGAAGGACAAAGGTCTGAAAGAGAGCAACATCTGTGACACTCTGAAAACATGCTATGATATAATCCAACGATTGCAGGTTTGAGCTCACTGAGCAGACTCTATGCAATATACAGGTTGTCCAGAGTTCCATGCCTCAGTTCTGCTGACCTTGCACATTAATAATGGCACAAACCAAATACAAACACCGCAGATTCAACCTGTATCAAAACTCAGCTTACAGCCCTTTGTGAAACGAGCCGTCCTATTGTTGGCTCGTGACACAGAAAGCGATAAGCCATACACATTGGCTGGCCTCTTGAAAGCTGAAAGGCTGCATCATCATCTCACCGGATTGATTCCCCATTTCTCCAGCCTTGCCTCCACCTCCTGCTCCGTCTCCTTCCGGAAGCCTTTCACCAAGCTCGAGTTCTTGTCCAGTTTCGGACGATAGGAATTCAGACCCGCCTCTGTCAGACTCAGCGTCATGCTCCTACAGCCGAACAAATAAGAGAACTTCTATAGCACCATTATATGATATTTGTTAATTTAGAAAGAAAACAATCTGACAAAATGCAGAAAGGTAGACATGAATAACAGAGGAAACTGAAAGTAGCCAGAATTGAATAATGTACAAGTAGATATGTTTATATGATTTGGGGATAAATTGAGAGTTGGGTGGGAGAACATGGTTGTGTGCTCTAGGTCTTAATTTGTAAATGAAGCTGGGACGGAGTGAAGGTAGGAGTTGGTGAGGAACATGCTTGGGGTTGTGCTAAATGGAGAAAAGGAGTTTGGCATCTGCTATGTTGGCAAGTTCAGAGACTAATAAAGACTATAGTAAACAATGTCTCCAGAGGATGTGAAGATAAGATTAAAGGAGCCAGGCACAGGTGATTGTCCATTAAGTACACCCAGATACACTGTAAGCTACATTTACATAGGTCAGTAGTACTTTATTATGCAGCAGCGTAATTGGAGGCATGTGCGCAATGGTCTGGTGGGAGGTCGGGGTTCAAAACCCCACCAGGGCAGAAATACGCTGCCAGATTCTGCTCCACGCACGCCCCTAGCCGACTCAGCATATTATGAAACATTGAAACATGTTACTTACTCAATGGTTGGGAACGTTCTTTGACTGAAGGCAATGGATTCCTCTGTTGTACAAAATCAACAACAAAAATTTTTCAAACTTGAAGCACGAATGTTAAAAATAGACATATTGGAACTCAGCAGTTCCAGCTTTAAAAAACCTCACCCAAAGATCCTGTATTGGCAATGGTAACTACAAGTTTATATACATATATCAGATTAAATTAAATGTAATTGATCAGATTATGTGATTAGATTATGTGATTAGATTATGTGATTAGATTATGTGATTAGATTATGTGATTAGACTATGTGAATAGACTAAATGATTATATTATGTGATTAGATTATGTGATTAGATTCAGAGATTAGATTAGATCAGATTATGTGATTACATTAAGATGATGTCATTAGATTTAATCATAGTTAAATTTCGAGTGGGAATTGATGTAATCACCAAAATTCGATGCTTCAGTCAACAACATCTCATCATCATCTTCATCATAGGAGTCGTCGGTGTCCCTATCATTTGGTCTGATCTGCTGCGGCTGTGCAGATGATTGTAGTTGACCAAGTGACTGGGCTGACACTTTCTTCTACAGCACGCACATGATGCATCCCATGATTAATATAGCACCGTAAAAGCTTCAAAGGCATCAAGTTTGGAAGAATGATTTTGCTTTCGAATCTGCTCTTACCCCTCCAATAATTATATGAAACGCATTAAAATTGGACGCTCACAGCGGCCTCAGGAGTGGTATGGGTTAAGTCTATCCATTGCAACAGGGTTTAGTCAGGATATTCTGAAAGAAGTGCTTAAAAACTGCATGCAAATCTGTTGCTAGTTCGAAAAATATGTCCAAATGAAACAGTTTGTTTATTAAGCATTTTTAATGGAGGCACAAACAACAGAGTTCAGACAGTAATCTTAACAAAGTATTTATATAGCGCCAATACTACAGAGATGAATCCTTCATCACTTATGGGCCACTGCATGCAGTGTGGCTTAAGTACATTTGCTGTGAAACTGAGGCTTCGAAAACAAACCTCGACTGGATCACCATCTCTTATGTTTCTATCGATCTGCCGTCTTTTGCTCTTTGGTGTTCCATCGACAGTCTTCAGTTTTTCCTGAAGCATCTCTTTTAGGTTGATGACGTCCATTTTCTACATCCACAGAATAAGTAAAAACATTAGAGGAATGAACATTTAGGATAGATACAAATATCGATAAATTTTAAATGCAGATCAAATCCTGAACAATAGAAATTGACTGCTTTGGTTGGCCCTGGCATCTGGCATGCACTCAACTAGACGAGTTGATGACAGGTTGTGCTGATGGTAACGAGAACGATAATAATGATGACGACTATGATGAAGACGATGATGATGATGATGTTAATGACGGTTATCATAATTTCCTTGTAGCCTATGACAACAAAATCATCAATAGATTCAATACCATAGTGATAATACTACATATCATAGTAAAAATACTATTTTAACAGTACCAATTGTAACAGTAACATAGCAATAATCCTACAGTAACAATATCATAGTATCAAATTATCAATACCCTGGTAACAATACAATAAAAACAACAACATAGTAACAATAGCATAGTAACAATACCATAGTAACAATACCATAGTAACATAGCTTCTTGAGAATCTTTACAACAAAGACTTTGCTTGAATTGTTGGTCATTGGTGGCATCTGATAAATAAATGTTGAATCATAAACTCTGCACAGCGAACTGCCAATAACCAATTAGTCAAAAACAATTTAACGATGCATACCTGGATGATGAGTTCTTCCCTCAGTTGAGCCGCTTCCTCACGCTGTTTCCGTAGCTCTGCAGACTCGCGATCCCTCGCTGGAGAAACTCCAGGACCTACATCGGATATAACACTCACGTCTCTGATATTTTGAGCCAGACATTCGAAATATTCCAGATATGCAAATGTACATCGAAATATATGTATACACATGCGTCTCCCTCCTAAGAACTATAATTGAGGGAAGTTTACTAAAGCCAACAAAAAATCCAACTAAGCTATTGTTAAAGTGTTAAAATGTCCGTATATAGATCAATAAGCTAGCCAGTATTAGTCACATGTGCAACTCTTCTGAGAGATACTTAAAAGGTGCTATATAAAGTATCCTAGTACATACATACCATATACATGTGTTATATATATATATATATATATATATATATATATATATATATATATATACATATATAACACAAATCAATACATGATATCAGTCATGGACTTAATCAGCTAAATCAGCTCGTCTACAAATCTAAGGTCATTTAAACATAACCTACATGCATGGATTATGGAGCAGAACAAATAGTTCTTATTATGTTTACTCTGCTTACTGTGTTTAATTCTGTTTATCTCAGATAAGGTTCACTGTCAATTTTCAACCACTTCGCTTTAGTTATCGTAAATATATAGATGGCCCTATTGAGCAGGGCCTTCGTATCTTCTGGATTTCCTTTTGCATCCATTAGAAGTTCTGTGTATGGCAAAATGTCTTGTATAAATTATTACACATATGCATGCACACACACACACGCACACACACACACACACGCGCGCGCACGCATGCATTCATAAGAACAAATGGAGGATAAGACTAAAAAAACCTTTTCTGTTTTGCAGTGCAATTAACGCTTCGTCAGCCGATCGTCTCTTTTCATGCAGTTCGTTAAGTTCCCTTAGAAACGAATCCTTCAGTCGTTTCAGTTCATCCTAGAAACACAAAAGATACATTTAATCACATCACCACATATCCCTTAGAAACGAATCCTTCAGTCGTTTCAGTTCATCCTAGAAACACAAAAGATACATTTAATCACATCACCATTAGACCATAAAACCACGTTAAACTCTTAACGTGCCCGTTTTGTAATTGTAATTATTATGTATGTATGTATTTCTGCATGCATGCATGTATGTAAGGAGGCTTGCATATAAAGATGCCTATGTCCATGGTTATGGTCATGTATGCATGCATGTATGTATATATGTATGTAGGACCTTTTTGTAGGTGTGTACGTATTCACAATGTTTGTACTTTGAGTTCAAATAATTATAGCATCTTACAAGAAACCTTAAAATCTTTGAATGCTCCACACATACAAATATACATGCACACATACAAGTAAACATGCACTCGTATATACAATGCGCAAAATGTGAACATACAAGCAGACACACATTTGAATATTCTGACATATAAAGGCACTGGTGCATGCAATTGCAAATTCGAAGTCCAATATCTGTAAAAATGGAATATCCAATGCCATTGAAAACCTCGTTGCTCTGGCGCTGGCTTTCCTTCCAGGCCTCCATCTCTTCCCGTATCTTTCGGTCGCTCTTGGACAAAGTTTTCTATGATAAACAAGGAAAGAATCCATCAGAGTCAAACACAGAAGTCGTTGGAAAGTCATTCATTGTCAGTAATGTAGCAACTTTTATCAGCCAGAGACTTACATTACGTTATTATTATTAATATGATTATTATTTGCCCTGAGGTACATCACTTCCCAAGGGACTTAGAAATCACCAATGGTGATGAAGGTAAAATGTGAGGAAGGTTGCTGAGATAGATAAGATAGAAATTGTCCTTGAAAGTAACCAAGCACCATACACAAATAAGCCCAATCAGATCAAGATGACGATTTATTAGTACTTTCGATGGACATATATGAACACTGGATCCCTTGTGCATCATGATTGTCATGATTGTCACAGCTAGTCAGATGAAAATCTTATATACTGGTATATAAGATTTTCATCTGACTAGCTGATGATTGGTCTCAGTCCTTGACTTGCAACGCGGATTTTACAGGATCAATCTTTCAGATCCTCAGATGGTTTACTGCGCAGGGACCTTGAAAACATCCTTCATGCATAAATGCTGACCAGCTGCATAGGTTTTCCCCTACATCTTAGTACCCACTGGTCATCAAAGGGTTAATAAATACATAAATCCATTATCATGCCTTTGTGTTACTATGCAGCCTTTAATTTAGTCTCATTAGTTCGTTTTCTCATTGTCGTTGATTGCAAATTGGGTCTGATATCAGCAAAGTCTTGTCGGATATAAATGTAAAGCATCCTAGAGTCAAATAAAAGGCTGCTTACTTACTTGCCAACCTTTGAGTAGCACTTCTAAAATCTGGAGTTTAGAATAATGACTACAAGCAACAAAACAACCCAATCTAGAAGGAAACAACTGACTGCAGTTTTAGTTTGTCTCTCCTCAGCCAACTGTTGCTCCAACTGGTGTAGTTGTTCCTTCAAGGCTGTCATCTCCATCTCCAGATTTTTGCCACTTGCTGGATGTGGTATGTTCTCCTTGTCGTCAACTGCCGAAGTCAACGGAGCCTTTGTCGTGGTGCCAGCAGAGACGGTCGTCGTGGCCTCTGTGTCTTTTGAGTGTCGGTTTCTGACGTGAGCTGTTAGAAAACTCTGGTTCATAAATGCCTTCTCACAGAAAGGACACTGTAAAAACGCAACGAAAAACAACTTTACAAGCATAACCGCTTCTAAAAGCCCAATGGAAGGAAGGAAGAGTCTAATGGCAGCACCTCTGCTTGAAGAACAAATAGATCCTGGAAGATGCGGTTCAATACTCAGCCCTCCACTCCCTAGGGGCAGCTGTAAAATGAGTTGACGCCCAACAGGCTCCCAAGACGCGCATTAAATAACAACCAGAATGACTGACTGACGGACGGACCGACCGATTGACATGCCTAAATCAGTGTCTGACCTTTTTCAAACAATGCTTTTCAGCTGGTAAGCATTTCTGCCAATCATTTTCCATGAAAGACAGACAGACAGACAGAAACAAAGACAATAGAGACAGATACACATCGAGAAATGAAAGAAAGTCCAGAAGAAGCCAAGAAGAGAAAATACGTAATGTAATAAAACATGAATGGACAACGTGATATAATGAGAGTATTATCATCACATTAAAACTTCACATCAGCCTAAACTTCACTTGCTATACCTTGTTGTACGAATCCTTTCCTATCTTCATAATCATCTGCTGAGTCGCAATAATCTTCTTTCTCTTATGCGACTCTTTCTTAACACCAGTCAGCTCGTCATGCAATTTATCCATCTCCGGCTTCAATTTTTGTAGCTCCTGAAAATATTTTCTATAAATATTACAGAAGCCTATTTAAAACATTAACATAACTTAAGTAGTTTCGCAAAAACACAGTTTGAAAATAATAAATCTATTCATGCCTTACATTGTTGCAAGTTTGAAGAATGGAATACAAAGTCATTTAATTCGTTACATATGCACATATTTTTAACTGACTGACAGACTGTCTGTTCTAATACCTTGCTTAATCACTTTCTGATTCACATTCGTTTCCTCTTTCATCTAAATCCCTCCTTTTACCCATTATGTAAGAAACTCTCCAAGTTCGATATTTCAATGATTTGGCGTTACCAAAATTCAGATTTAGTGTGATTGCGTGCATAAATAATCAGCACTTCAAAGAAATGAAATCCTCAATTATTTAACATTGAAATCCTCACTTATTTAACATTGAAATCCTCAATTACTTAACATTGAAATCCTCAATTACTTAATATTGCAATCCTCAATTACTTAACATTGAAATCCTCAATTATTTAACATTGCAATCCTCAATTACTTAATATTGAAATCCTCAATTATTTTACATTGCAATCCTCAATTACTTAATATTGCAATCCTCAATTACTTAACATTGAAATCCTCAATTACTTAACATTGAAATCCTCAATTATTTAATATTGAAATCCTCAATTACTTAATATTGAAATCCTCAATTACTTAATATTGAAATCCTCAATTATTTTACATTGCAATCCTCAATTACTTAATATTGAAATCCTCAATTACTTAATATTGAAATCCTCAATTACTTAATATTGAAATCCTCAATTACTTAATATTGAAATCCTCAATTATTTTACATTGCAATCCTCAATTACTTAATATTGCAATCCTCAATTACTTAACATTGAAATCCTCAATTATTTTACATTGCAATCCTCAATTACTTAATATTGCAATCCTCAATTACTTAACATCGAAATTCTCAATTACTTAATATTGAAACCCTCAATTACTTAATATTGAAATCCTCAATTACTTAATATTGAAATCCTCAATTACTTAATATTGAAATCCTCAATTATTTTACATCGAAATCCTCAATTACTTAATATTGAAACCCTCAATTACTTAATATTGAAATCCTCAATTACTTAATATTGAAATCCTCAATTACTTAATATTGAAATCCTCAATTACTTAATATTGAAATCCTCAATTACTTAATATTGAAATCCTCAATTATTTTACATTGCAATCCTCAATTACTTAATATTGCAATCCTCAATTACTTAACATTCAAATCCTCAATTACTTAATATTGAAATCCTCAATTATTTTACATTGCAATCCTCAATTACTTAATATTGCAATCCTCAATTACTTAACATTGAAATCCTCAATTACTTAACATTGAAATCCTCAATTATTTAATATTGAAATCCTCAATTACTTAACATCGAAATCCTCAATTACTTAATATTGAAACCCTCAATTACTTAATATTGAAATCCTCAATTACTTAATATTGAAATCCTCAATTACTTAATATTGAAATCCTCAATTATTTAACATTGAAATCCTCAATTACTTAATATTGCAATCCTCAATTATTTAACATTGCAATCCTCAATTACTTAATATTGCAATCCTCAATTATTTAACATTGAAATCCTCAATTACTTAATATTGTAATCCTCAATTACTAATATTGCAATCCTCAATTACTTAATATTGCAATCCTCAATTACTTAATATTGAAATCCTCAATTACTTAATATTGAAATCCTCAATTATTTTACATTGCAATCCTCAATTACTTAATATTGCAATCCTCAATTACTTAATATTGCAATCCTCAATTACTTAACATTGAAATCCTCAATTACTTAACATTGAAATCCTCAATTATTTAATATTGAAATCCTCAATTACTTAACATTGAAATCCTCAATTACTTAATATTGAAATCCTCTTACCTCATTTGACTGATTGAACACCAACTGAGACTCTTGCATCTGACTAAGTAGATATTCCTGAGAATGCTGCAACATCAACATATCACATCAGTCATCGCTTGCATACTACTCTTGAAGCTCCAGTTCCAGATGGAAAATAAAAAGCACATAACACGCTCATTTGTATCATAATAAAGGGCTCACTGCCAGAATCCTAAAAACAAGCAGAACAATTCTGTAAGAAGAAGCGCAGTCCCTAAATCCAGCCCTAGGGCAGCCATGAGCAATTGAGCATGAAGTGCAAGCGACTTCCTTTTCTTAGCCTTGGCACATGAAGACAAAGTGGCAATCCCCTCCTTCGCTGTCTCCTCTTCCCACCGAAAGTGTACAGTCAGTGCACTCATAATAACTGACTTGGCTAGGGATGCAAATGGAACATAAATTTCGCCCCAAATTTCTGCCCAGAACCCCAACCTCCTGACTAACAGTCCACTATGCTAACCACTACACTATGGCGCCCCTCAGTCTGTTTAAAAGAAGAGAGGCTTTGACTCACCAAAAGGTATTCAATGGTCAGTTGAGCTAACTGGAAAACCTTGATGTACGTTGGATCCACCTGTTGCAACAGCTGAAAATTAAAACCATAACAGAATGTAGAAGAATGACTGTAAACACTTACCATCATCTTAAATATATCGTCAGCCCTACATGCAAGAGATCTGAACCTTCAGCTAGCATCATGGTCTGCACACAAGGACCTTGTTCTAATACAAGAAGCGTTCTAGGAAAAGAAATATCCTAATACAAGAAGTGTTCTAGTTATAATAAGTGTTCTAATATAAGAAGTGTTCAATTACAAGAAGTGTTCTAATACAAGAATTGTTCTCATTCAAGAAGTGTTCAATTACAAGAAGTGTTCTCATTCAAGAAGTGTTCTAATACAAGATGTGTTCTTATAGAAGCATTCTAAACTATTGAATTACATTTAACTGTAAATAATCAGAGGTTCAGGCAACGACTATTTCAACGAAGAAATAGAAAAGGAAGACGACCCAAACAAAAGACAAGTAACAATGAACAGAACACAATAACAAAATCAATTGTAAATATAAGATCCATGATGACTCACCAACTCTCTTTCGATGTCACAGAATGCGACGTTGACGATGTTGTCTTGTATGGCGTTGAAGTCCATTGTTCTTGTAATAACGTCGACATCTGCAGCGGCTTAAATGTTTCATTGCATTGATTGTCAACGTAGGCTGTCATTGAATGAATTTTAAATTTGGCTCGTACCCGATGAGATATTATAGTGACGACTTTTTGATGAATGATTGAAGATGAATAACTATTAACTGCAGTTTTATTGCATCATCACAAAGATAATTAATATAATTATTATCGTAATTATTATTATCACTATTACCTTCATTATTAGTACTTTTACCATCATTAGCATTATTATTACAATCATAAGAATTATTATTATTAGTAGTAGTAGTAGTAGTAGTAGTATTTTACTAATTATAAGTATTAATACCTTTATAAACATCATTATTATTATTAGCAATAGTAGTAGTATTAATATTTTACTAATAATAATTACTAATACCTTTATTATCGTCATTATTATTATTACTTTGTCCGCCAATGATCTCTCATGACAACAATTTGTAATATGAGTAAAAAAATATGTTTAGCTCCAAGAATTGAGGCCCAATTTAAGAGTTTATACCCTCTGTTAATGTCATTTTCATTGCAACTGCCAAAACTAAAAATCAAAGGAATTAGACTTTTAAACATTCGATACTCTGCACTGTTTGCTCATAATACTTGGTAGGAAATTGACACTTGGCTCATTCCTACCACAGAGTACCATCATCCCAGAGGAGGGTCATACCCATATTTACATCATTACAAGCTCAACATGCCAACCATGTGGCAACCATGGCATGGCAAATACTTACTTACTTGTGCCCACATGACATACCGACATAATGTTACAGCACAAGACACCATTAAACACTGAGCAGCTCCAGTACTTCCCAGATACTAGTGCATTTCATGGTGCTTTGCACACCGTCTAATTACACTGCAGCTCACCATAGTTTCAAGTGGAGCATGGGCCCACCACTGGTGACTCGTTTCAGCCTACTGTGCATAGTTTTGCAATCAGACGAATTTTATTTGTGAATGATGGCAATTAACGTCATTTAGGTCAGTGCAGAGAGCAACTCTGAGCAGACATCTTCAAGGGGCACCATAGAAATGCTCCATTAAATTACATAAAAAGTGCTGTAATGTAGTGCAGAGTAATGTCACACCGATAAGAAGCGCAGTAAGGTATTGTACTGTATTGAGCACGAGTCACAGACCATGACAGCAACATTGTTGTTGGGATAAGCATTAAATGAATGACATCATTATTTACCGATTTTCCTCCAGTCAATAGATGCTGTCCGCTTTTGAAATGCAAAATTCATGCCGCTGTGCTTCGACTGTTGATGCTCGTAGTTCCATTCCAGATTTGCCTGTCTCTCTTTTGCCGGACTACGGCTCCTGTCCTGTCCATCCCTCCAGTGAACTTGGTATCCATTCATTGCAAACTTCATCACCAGACAACAATGGCACATAGATAGACTTCTAGCAACAGTAAACTGTTCATTACGCATCTTGATGATTGCTGTACATTCAACCCATTGAAAAACGTTTTAGTAAAGGATAGCTTTTCCTGAAATATCTTGATGACTTTTGCATTTAACAAGTGCTACTAGATGTAAGAAATTTTCAAGATGACTTCTTATGTAAATGAACACTTTTCTGTGGCGGCTATAATTTTATGACTTGAACTCTGTTTGTTTTTCAACGAGTCAAGAGGGTGGAATTCTTATGTTAATCTTCAACCTCATTGGTTTTAAATAACCAATCTTAAATTCACTTATTTTACAAGTATTCATCATTTCGTGCACCTGTGCTTTTATAGTGCAAATTATCAGTTCTTAACTTGTTAATGGTGTCCCTAAGCGTATAATATAATTATTGAACTTTTATGGACTTTATTATGGAGCGCTAGGCAAACATAATGCATTTAAGTGAAGTAACAGAGCACATAATTTTGCGGTTTGAAATTTCACGTTTAAAATTTCAGTATGATGCAAACCTCAATCCATTTTAGCTTAAAATAGTGAAAATGTAAGGGAATTTCTTAAATACCTCAAAAGCATGAACCTTTATATAAGTTGTATACAGATATCCAAGGAGTTAGGATCAGTATAATTTCATACAGAATCTCCGTATATAACGTCGTGGTTATTAAATGGCGTCCATGGAGGTTGACCCTCTAGTGACAAAGGTGTAAAACATGGTGTTGACATCAAAATTGATCAAATGTGAATTAATTAATGCATTGCTGTTTCAAATTTCAACCAAAATCTTTGAAAAAAACCGCAATGCATTGGCGATGTGACAGAGCGTCTGGTCTGACTGCATTATCTTCCTGAGGCCAACTCAATATATGTAAAAGAATTTTACTCGTCAGGTCAAATGTTGAAGGCTGTGTAATATTTTACACACGTCTTGCTTCTAAGATAGAATTATGGGTAAACATCTGTCATAGTCTTAAATTATTTCCATTGTTTAAAACATGTATTTTAGCGTCGTTAATTAAGGACGTAGCATTCGTAGTAGGTCAGTTGTTGGTTTTAAAACACCGTATACCAGAGGCGTAGATCTATATGAGCCATAGGTCAGTTTGTAAATGCCGAGGTGGTGGAACTGAATAGAACGGGCGTTTCTCCTACCCACTCTCACCGTCTATGGCGCTCCAGAAGAAACCGATCGATGGTGACGCAGAAGAACAAGAAACAAATATATGTTCAACATGAAATAGCTTGAAAAGTTTTATAATTCATGCATGAGAGTAGGCCTTATATATAGAGGCGCTTAGTCAAATTTAATTGACATGATCGTAATCAATAGGCACATTAGGCAGATATAATAAACACAGTTTCGGTTCCAGATCAATTGCCCCGTGGTCAGACAAGTGTAGACAGACATGTCAATGTTAGCCCTTAGATGTAGGCATATAGGAATAGTGGGACTGTGTCAGAGCAGTAATGTTCCTGTGCACGAGTTCTGTTCTCGCTTGTGTCTGTTGATGGCTATATTTGGCGTTGTGCACGTGGGTCTCTTGATCGGATGCTGCCGCGGTGTGTGCGCGTGTCGGATGATCGGTTGATGTGGCGGTGTGTGCGCGTGTCGGTTGATGAGTTGATGTGGCGGTGTGTGCGCATGTCGGTTGATCGGTTGATGCGGCGGTGTGTGCGCGTGTCGGTTGATGAGTTGATGCGGCGGTGCGTGCGCGTGTCGGTTGATCGGTTGATGCGGCGGTGTGTGCGCCTGTCGGTTGATGAGTTGATGCGGCGGTGTGTGCGCGTGTCGGTTGATCGGTTGATGCAGCGGTGTGTGCGCGTGTCGGATGATCGGTTGATGCGGCGGTGTGTGCGCGTGTCGGTTGATGAGTTGATGCGGCGGTGTGTGCGCCTGTCGGTTGATGAGTTGATGCGGCGGTGTGTGCGCGTGTCGGTTGATGAGTTGATGCAGCAGTGTGTGCGCGTGTCGGTTGATGATTTGATGCGGCGGTGTGCGCGCTTGTCGGTTGATGAGTTGATGTGGCGGTGTGTGCGCCTGTCGGTTGATGAGTTGATGCGGCGGTGTGTGCGCGTGTCGGTTGATCGGTTGATGCGGCGGTGTGTGCGCGTGTCGGATGATCGGTTGATGCGGCGGTGTGTGCGCGTGTCGGTTGATGAGTTGATGCGGCGGTGTGTGCGCGTGTCGGTTGATGAGTTGATGCGGCGGTGTGTGCGCGTGTCGGTGGATGAGTTGATGTGGCGGTGTGTGCGCGTGTCGGTTGATGAGTTGATGTGGCGGTGTGTGCGCCTGTCGGTTGATGAGTTGATGCGGCGGTGTGTGCGCGTGTCGGTTGATGAGTTGATGCGGCGGTGTGTGCGCGTGTCGGTTGATCGGTTGATGCGGCGGTGTGTGCGCGTGTCGGGTGATCAGTTGATGCGGCAGTGTGTGCGCGTGTCGGTTGATGAGTTGATGCGGCGGTGTATGCGCGTGTCGGTTGATGAGTTGATGCGGCGGTGTATGCGCGTGTCGGTTGATGAGTTGATGCGGCGGTGTGTGCGCGTGTCGGTTGATGAGTTGATGCGGCGGTGTGTGCGCGTGTCGGTTGATCGGTTGATGCGGCGGTGTGTGCGCGTGTCGGTTGATGAGTTGATGCGGCGGTGTGTGCGCGTGTCGGTTGATGAGTTGATGCGGCGGTGTGTGCGCGTGTCGGTTGATCGGTTGATGCGGCGGTGTGTGCGCGTGTCGGGTGATCAGTTGATGCGGCAGTGTGTGCGCGTGTCGGTTGATGAGTTGATGCGGCGGTGTGTGCGCGTGTCGGTTGATGAGTTGATGCGGCGGTGTGTGCGCGTGTCGGTTGATGAGTTGATGCGGCGGTGTGTGCGCGTGTCGGGTGATCAGTTGATGCGGCAGTGTGTGCGCGTGTCGGTTGATGAGTTGATGCGGCGGTGTATGCGCGTGTCGGTTGATGAGTTGATGCGGCGTTGTGTGCGCGTGTCGGTTGATGAGTTGATGCGGCGGTGTGTGCGCGTGTCGGTTGATGAGTTGATGCGGCGGTGTGTGCGCGTGTCGGTTGATCGGTTGATGCGGCGGTGTGTGCGCGTGTCGGTTGATGAGTTGATGCGGCGGTGTGTGCGCGTGTCGGTTGATGAGTTGATGCGGCGGTGTGTGCGCGTGTCGGTTGATGAGCTGATGCGGCGGTGTGTGCGCGTGTCGGTTGATGAGTTGATGCGGCGGTGTGTGCGCGTGTCGGTTGATGAGCTGATGCGGCGGTGTGTGCGCGTGTCGGTTGATGAGTTGATGTGGCGGTGTGTGCGCGTGTCGGTTGATGAGTTGATGCGGCGGTGTGTGCGCGTGTCGGTTGATGAGTTGATGCGGCGGTGTGTGCGCGTGTCGTTTGATGAGTTGATGCGGTGGTGTGTGCGCGTGTCGGTTGATGAGTTGATGCGGCGGTGTGTGCGTGTCGGTTGATCAGTTGATGAGGCGGTGTGCGCGCGTGTCTGCCGATAAGTTTATTATGCGGTGCGCGCATGGATCCTAAAAACTGTTTTTAGGTTTATTGGGTGGTACGCGCGTTTTTTGTTTTATCAATCTATTGGGCGATGCAAGCGCTGGTTTGTTGGTCAGTTTATCAGACGATACGCGCGTGGGTCTGCCGATCGGTTTATTGGGCGGTGCGCGCCTGGGTCTGTTTCCTGGGCGGTGCAGGCGTATGTTTGTTGATTGGTTTATTGGTGGGTGTGCGCGTGGGTCTGTTGATCGGTGTATGAGGATTTGCGCATGTGTGTCTGTTGAGCGCTTTTTTGCTTGGCGCGAGCGTGCTCGTGTTGATCAGTTTATTGAGCGGTTCGCACGTGGGTCTGTAGATCGGTTTATGAGGTAGTTTGCGCGTGTGTCCGTTGACCGGTTTATTTTGCGGTTTGCACGTGGGTCTGTTTGCACCGAAACGAAGCTTTATTGTATGCTTCTTAACAGTTTGTAAGTACTTAATTGCTTTCTCATAGATCGTATTAATATCAGCTTCAACAAATCCTCATGGATATGTATAGACATTGCACGTTAATAACAGTCCGAGTTCATTGTATTCCAGTTGATCGTCGTCCACTTGAAGTTATAATAACTACTGACTTCATTGCTGCACTTTTATATTTGGTATTCAGTTCTTAGTCATATTACTGATCATTGTTCAATCAATGAAAGTTGCCTTGCGATCAGGGGTTAACTGTTTGAATATTTCGAATGGAATTTAAGTACTGACTTTCCTTTAAAGTCCAATGTTCAACTGGTCCTTTGGGTAAAGATAAATCGAAAAACAGGACCACGCGCGCACTGCCCAATCACTGGTTAAGAATTTGTCGGATAAGGAGATGACACATTGCAGAACCATTGTATTCATATTAAGACTGGATTCCTGTTTTGTAATTTATAATGTGTGAATCGTTTAAGCATATAAACCAGAACAGCAACAGGTCAGAATTAGACAACAAGCTTAATTAACGACCATGAGAACAAATCCAATGCAAACGGTAACATATGATAGGAAGGTGATACTGTTCAGGATTGAATTTGCAAAATTGAATGCATTTCATTTATGTCGAATCTGTGGCGCTTGATTTTTTAATGTAGACGATTTGAAATGATTTAGTTGATATTTTGGATTTAGTTCGTACATTAGATTTAGGTCTTATTTTAGATTTAGTATGGTTGGTATATTATATTCGCCCTTATTAAGTTGGACAGTGGCAAAGAGGCTATCGTTTGACGTTCTACAATCTACATAATTGTTAGCGATAGACACATTAGTAATAATAGTAACAACAATATATATGGTGCCGTAATGCAACCATACCGCTACGAGGTGAAAGCATAGCGTACAAGCGGTAACATATGTCATGTTCTTGTTCTTTAAGGCATTCGGAGACGGGAGCAACAAAGGACTTTCTAGAGGTTGGAGGCTTGGAGCAGCAAAGGAGCGCCAACCAGCGCCTTCGTCACGGGTGAGTGAATTTCCTATTTATTTATTTATTTATCTATTTGCAGTTATACAGCGCATTTCCTGGGCTACGACAGCAGCAATATGTTACAGACTTCTTTAGGGATGAACCGAGTTCGAATTTCATGCCGATTCTGAGTACCCAGTTTTATGAGCTGAATGAGGCCGAGGTTATAATATCTATAAAGAGTCATTCTGTTGATTTTTTTGATTGACAGTTTCCACAACTTTTACGATTTTTTTATATTTGCCTTAGTTTTCTGTAGGAAATAGTAACTTGTATGCACTAATACTAGCAGCATTTGTGTTTTTACTTAGGTCGATTGTCGTTTTATAAATTAAAAAAATCTGATTTTTTTCAAAACAGAAAATCAGAACATTAAAACTCTGCCCGGGTTTTGCCAATCCATCCCTACTTTTTTTAAGCAATATTTTCTATTCCTTGTGTCGCCATCAGTGTTGTTCATGAAACCAAAAGCTCAAGACCGAGAGGTCCGAGACCGAGATGTCCAAAACCGAGACCGATGGTCAGAGACCAACACCAAGATCGATACTCTTTTTCTACAAACAATTCAATTTATTAAGACACTAAAACAGTATAACACGCTTAAAACATTAATTTTATTGCTGAAGAATACTATTCTTAATAATGGTCCAGAAACAGTTTTACCGGCAACTCTGAACATCTGCGGGTTCAGACCTTGGCATTTTCCTGGGAATATCACACTATAAATTGCATACAGTATACTAGTGGTTCTCAACCTGTGGGTCGCGACCCGTAAGTGGATCGCAAAGGATATCCAAGTGGGTCGCCAACTTTTCTTTTAAATCGCATTTTTTTCCACTGAAAACTATTGTCTCGTGAATGTAACGTTTTTTGTTATTTGCAAATCGATAATCGAATTATTTCCTGCTCTATTATTTATCTCACTTGTTGTGGATGAGCTCCCATAGGAATGGGCTCAAGCCAGTCGATTTCAGAGATATTTTCCCGGCCGCGTCTACCAACAAGGCAATAGCTGCGCTAATGGACAGTCTTCTTGTCCAGACAAGCCTAGCGGGAAGGAGAGCTAGGGGAAGGGAACCCGAGCCAACGACGATAGACAGAAGAGCTGACTTAAAGACACCCAAGTTTGATCCGTGCAGAGGGAGACCTCACAGGCAGATACCTCGCAGACGAGATAGGGAGCTGGTGGGATTTTAAAATTTAAATGGCGTGTAACAGCGTGTAACCCACTAATGGCCAGTGCAGAACCACAGCGGCAAGCGTCAAATCACTTGGGGGTTGAGCTTGAGAGCCAAGTGCTGTAGGATACTGTTTGTTACAAATTGCATCACAGTGTGACTATGAACACTTCGGTACAGAGTGTTGACTGCATTGTGATACGTAATACATAAAATAACGTGCCTGGTTGTCATATTACAATTTACAGTATATTCTATGAACAACAATTATAACCGATAATCGGTTTTAAATCAGTTTTTTAAACCTGATAATCGGTTTACCTCAAAAACCGATATTAACAATCCTAAAGATGTCCCTCACGAGTCCACTTAAATGTCCTATGCACACTACGGCTATGCTGAAGGCTCCCCACAGATAAAAATTCGAGCTATTCAGTGTTTTTGTGGTGTTTTCACTGTGTTAGTGTTTTCATAGACATTATCATATCGTTTTCATAGACATTGTCAAATCTATTTTTAAAAGTACTATGTAAATAAATGTCCGATACTTGCTAAAAAGAACTAGAGGAAGTTATTTCATGAAAATTTATGTACTGTGTGAGAAAATAATTTATATGTAATGGGAAACCAACCCAACCACTTTGATCACTGTATTATATATAAGATAGAGTGTCAATTGTCCAAATTGCACATGCTGATCTGGATGAAAGGTTAGAGGAATAATGACTAATCAATGTCGCTGAAGAAAAGCGGACATACCAACTGTATCCCAAATCCACCTGGTTGTCACAACTGGCTGAATCAAATGCCTGCTGTGGTTCCCATGACTCTCAGGTTCAAGTAATTTGTTGATACAATTTCGAAGTATTAAATTCACTTCATTTTATTAATTTCATGTTATTTCACCAATTTTTACATGTACAAAATCAGTTGAAACTGAAGTGGAGGCACTTTTCGATCTAAGCATTCTGAGGAAGAACGTGACCATTTTGAAGGAGCATTTCCAGTCGTTGTCTTTCATGCTCGTGACGTTCGCGTAATTTCTGCAGTTCATCAAAGTCAATATCGAGGTCTGTGGTCAGTTGCGGAGGTTGCTTCCAAAACTCTGCCTCCTGTTTTGGATGGTGACGAGGCTGCGTAAGTTCGCTGTCTGACGGTCGTCTGTTGCGGATGCTTTGTTTCTTGCCTCCAGCAGCGAATGTTGGCACGTGCTTGGTATCTGCAGATCTGAGCACGGTCTGGGGCTTTGGCACGTTCTTTGCATAATCCAATGCCTGTGCAGGAACAGTAGTCTAGACAATCTATCTGCTGAATCTTAATATAATCTGGAAGCCATAGTCAAAATTTCATTAGGTGTGAATTTTGAGTGCTTCTAAGCTATAAATCATTCCACGATGCAAGTCCGGGAAAAAGATTATGGCGAGATAATCCAAAACACAAAAACACAGAATTTGCACAGAGAAAGATACAGACTGTGCAATTTTAGGTGAACTTTTGAAAACACTCTCTACAGATGTTCATAACACATTCCGAAAAAATCTCTACTGAGAAACAAACCACTTTGAAAAGGTTAAGTTACTGCTACAATATAAAATACATGTGTAATTTATTCAAACAGAGAGATGGGTGATCTCCTGTATGCTGATGTCAAATAATGAAACTGACGATGTACAATTGTAGGCCTACTGATGATTATACTGATGACGATTACGAATTTCTCGATTTGTCTAGCACCTTTAATAATTTCTCACAGGTGTGTATTGACAATAATGTCCTGTTGTAAAGCTGACCGATAAAAACCTTGATGGAAGATGGTGATTCTTACTGTGGGTTCAAATTTGTAAAGTGCATATAAATACAAAAGAATTTCCCCAGAAATGTTTCAATGATAATATAGCATCATTGATGATAACAATGTTGATGATGTGCTGATGACACTGTAATTGTAGTAGAACATTTGTGAAGAACCTATTCACTATGGGACGAACATCGGTGGTCAGCATGGCTCCAGAGTACATGAGTGAACTCTGTCTTCCAGTCTCCAGCCAGCCTGGTCGTCGATCCTTGCGTGCTGCAGCTCGTGGGGACTTGACAAACCATGCTTTCTCATGCATTGAACCATCATACTGGAACGCTCTTCCATTTCCAATTTGCAACATTTCACCGCTTGCAGCAAAGGATACGTTTACTAAATTACTCAAATCTCATTTCATTAGATATATTAGATATGACGGGTAGCTACGTTTAGCACCTTTGAGAGGTTCTTGTACGGCGCTATATAAATAGCCAGATACATACTGCAAACCAAGGTCTGCAATTACTGTAGCATTAGACTTACAAATAAATGCAGAAGTGTTAAGCTTACTATGGCTCTTTTAGCTTTCACTTCACTCTGTTCATTGATGCTGGCTGGCGAAAGAAGGTCGCTTTGCTTCTGCTTCTGCTGTTGTTCCAGCTCCAAGCGATTTCTCTCCTTGATCTGTCTTGCATACTCCTGCTGCCTAAGCGCCTTTTCCTTCTACAAATATGGCAGCCTTTCATAAGACAATAAATGTAACTGATGACTAATGATAACATCATTGATGATAACGATGATGATGATGTGGTGATGACTTCCCTTTCCTCTACCATCTTCTCTGGTGGAAATCACTACCTCTTTCTCTGACCTGAATATCTTCCTTTTCCCTAGTGGTTCCTTGCCCTGTTGGCGCTTCTGAAGGTCTTATGCTGTGAGAAGCGCTTTATAAGTGATCACATGAAAACAACAATACAGCAAAGTTGTTTAATAGTGTCTTGAGAAGCTAATTACAAGCATCGTCTTTGACTGTGTTTGCTCTTCTGAAAGCAATTTGCAAATGTCAGCACTTATTACTGAGCTCAGTATCTACTATCAATTTTTTTCTTTTCGACTACAATTTGAAAAAACTGAGCTTGAGGTCTAAAACCTACCACAATTTTCATTAGTCTAGTACTTAGCGCGCTGGGAGGCCAAATCCCCACCAGGACTGAGTTTATTTTCATAATTTCAAATTCACTTGCACCCCTAACCAACATATAGTGAGCTCGCTTACCAGTGTGAAGATGAGGCTGTAATGGAGAAAACATAACAGAAAAAGTCATCTGGGAAGACTTGCAAGGAAGAGGACCAACCAGTAGTCATCAGCCTTAAGAAATTATAATCATGGCCAATTCATTACCCATGGTATCTTTTGCAGACCTAAATACTGCAAAGATCAGAATTTTACTGTAGAATCATCTTACAAAAATCTTGATGTTAGGCTCACAACCTAAGTAGAATTCTGCAACTACAGTAAAACCTTATTCAAGCATGCATAGCAAGCAACATGGCCCAAAAATTCACCTTCTCTCTGTGATTTTCACTATCAACATCAGGTCCAAGATTTCCCAGACTAGAAAGTTTGGCCTCCTTCTGTAGCTTGCGATAGTCGTCCAAAGTGTATTTTTTGTAATCCTGTTGTCTGTTCTTCTGTTTTTTAAATTGTTCCATGTAGCCTCCTCCTCCTCCTCCTTCTTCATCTAGTCCTTTCCCAGCAGTTGCTTGATTGTTAAACTTCAAAGGTGGGACCATCTGCTCAATGTGTCTTTGTTTCTGAAAATGACACATTCTCCAAGTGTAAAATCGAGATGATAAAATCATCGTTAAACACATATCGATTACTACATGCATCAGCATTCGTGGTCGATTTAAGAGAGCACAATAAACACCACTAGATCTCTCATACTTCTAGCAAGCCACAAGTTGTATCTCAGGGCTCATATGCTGGCACCCTTATCTTATAAGTGGTGAATTGGGAATGTCTAGTTCACAAAAACATTCAGCCATTCAATCTGAGAATTTATATCGTGTCCCTTCAAGAAGCCTACTCAGGAGCTCTCCCAGCTAGCTATGACTAAACAAGAAGACTTGAGCAACATAACCATATAAAAACCAGTTAGTACACTAATTTAAATAGTTCTACATTAAGTCATTGCGATAATATCATTATGCATCTTTTGTTCACTATCCTAGCTTCAATTGATCATGATCAGCAACTGCGAGTAGGTCTCTACACTGGAACCTTCTCAGAGGAGGCTTGAGCCCATACTATCCACGTTACAAGCAAGCACTCCAACCAAAAGCTACTATGTCACATTTGAAAACTTACCTTTTTGTCTGGGCTGGATTTGGGAGCGCTTTGTGGAGTAGTTACCTTGAAAGGGTGCTATATAAATGTTTGAATGAATGAATGTTTCCTCTTATACTTCCTACCTTATCGTTTTTGTTCTGAGGTTGGGCAACTGGAGGAAGAACTTTGAAAGGACTCAGTGGATGTTTTGTCGTTGGTGGTGAATGTTGTATGGATTGTTCAACCTTAGCGGAAGTCACTGGAAGAGCATTTCCATAGGACTGTGGCAAACCTGTTTGGCTCATAATGTTTGGAGGATTTCCCTTTTGAATCAAGAGGAAACAGGATCAGTTAGGGTAATTCAGAAAATTCAGCTAAAAACATTTTTTTAAATTGAAGATTACAAGCAACAAAAGTTATACAGAATTTAATTTTATGTTGATTATAGACCCCTCTATATTTGTAAAGGGTCACTTGAATGTTAAGTACCAGGCACTAGCTTATTCTCAAGTGCAAGCCCTGAGAATAGTTTATTTGTTTAATTGGCATATAATAACTACATTACACCTTTCAAGAGGTTGCAAATTCACATTGGAGAGGCTTTACTTTGAGTAGAGTTCTACTTAGAGTAGAGGCACTAGTACTACCTTTTAAGTGTTTTAGAGATCCTGTATGCTTAATAGGATACCATAGCAGTTGCTGGGTTCTTGAATCTGTTAGGGTTGTCCAACATTTATATTGTAAAAAATTACCATCTATGAACCTCCCTAGCCCTTTTTCGTGTATGTTGGCATTTAGCACTTCCTTCCAACTCTTGCCAACCCCCTTATAAAAAACCCATTGCTCTTTGAATTTCCAATCAAAACCAGTCTAAGGTATAACCAATTCTTTCTTATTTCAACTAGATGTATCAACATATTCTGGGCCTAAATATAGATAGCCAGAACATAAGATCAACCAATGAGCCACCTCTGGAAGTCTAGAAACATTTGTATGGTAATGTAATGTCAATTACCTCAGGATGTTGACCGTACGAATAATGCTGCCCTATGACTTGATGAGACCCTGTGTTAAGAACAACAGGAGCAGAAATCGAAGCATAGGGAAATCCTGGCTGAACTTCTTGAAACACTGGTCCAGTAACTGGCTGGAACACTGTAGCAGGATATCCACCACCGAAAGCCAGCTGTGACGGGGCTGAAAAATTTTGTGTCTGCAATCCTGATTGGACCGGAATTGTTTGAGCCTGTGAAACTGGTTTGAGGACTTTGAGGTTAATATCGACGCTAACTTTTCGACCATCTTCTGTGGTGATGATATGTTGAACTGGATCACCAGTGGTACCGTAAATGGGATTTGTTTGATGTAGCAAAAGCTGTTGTTGTAACTGCAGTGGTTGCTGTTGTGTTGGATGTTGCATAGGAAGTGGCTGTTGTATGCGTAACTGCTGCTGCAGTTCCTGTTGCTTCAACTGCTGTTGCTGATACAGATGTTGCTGTTGCAGCTGTTGTTGTTGAAGCTGCTGCTGTTGCAGCTGTTGCTGTTGCAACTGTTGCTGCTGCAACTGTTGCTGTTGAATCTGTTGTTGTTGCAGCTGTTGTTTGTGCTGCTGCTGTTTCTCCATCTGCTGATACAACTGCTGCTGCTCCTGATTCTGTTGCAGCTGTTGTTGAAGAAGCTGTTGTTGGTACTGTTGTTGCTGTTGCTTAAGCAGCAGCTGATGCTGTTGCAATTGCTGCAGTTGCTGTTGTGCTGCATCTTGAACGTACATGTTGTTTGGAAACACAGGATGGTGTGTAGGCACCCACTGATGTTCCTGTTGTTGTAGTTGTTGTTGTTGTAGTTGTTGTTGTTTCTGTTGTATTTGTTGTTGAAGAGGATCCAGATGATGCGGTGGATGACGACTGATATAAGGCGCAGATCCTCCCCCGTTGATCGCCTTCGATCTAATCTCGTTTCGATCCGATCTTTTCAGATCCATTTTGCTTTCGCTTGGGTACTTCCTTAACCCACTCGGAACGGACGGCTTTCCGCCTTGTCCGGATGATTTCCGGTTGGCTAGATTCTGCGCTCTAGACTGCCACAAGTGCTCAGCAGCCGGTCCGCTATTTCCTCGGTAAGAATTTAACTGGTTATCGCTCTCATAAGAAAACTGCAATGAATTAACGTTATCTGCTGAAGCAACTTTTCTCCTGTCTGTATGTACGTATGGAGGCAAGGCCGTATTTGGGTTTTCTTGGCCTCTCTTTTTTGAATAGATCTCGCCGTAAGTTTTCTTCGTCTTGGGCGGTTTGGTTACAAGCTGCTTATTGCCCTCGACGAAGTTCTTTTCTGAAAGCGAAGACACAGGCAGTTGTTTCAATGGTAATCCTCTAGAAACCTGGTTCCCACCGCTCCCTCCTACTTCAAAGGTGTTGGCATCGCTGGGTAACTGCATATGCTGCCTTGGCATGGATGAACCAGCCGCTGTGTTCACATGGTTATGCTGGGGATGATGGTTATGTTGAGGATTCTGAGTAAATGCTGTATCAGCATAGATGTAATTTTGTCCCCTGGAGTGTTCGTGTACCGTTGAGAGTTCGGCCTGGACATGGACTCGATGGTTATTCATTGGAGGATCATCCTCCGATCTACTGGAACCTCCATTCCAGTTTTGTGGCTGATATTGATGAACAACAACTGTTTTCTGGTTTTGTGACGGAGCGTGTCGATGCGACGAATTCATTGCTGGTTTGTTGACGCCGTATGAGGCAGTAATTGGTTTGCTGTGATTCGCCTTGTTTTCATGCAGATAGTAACCGTTTTGGAAAATTTCTTGAACCCTACTGTCTTCTTGGCTGTCACGAGAGAGAGTGACAGCTTCGTGATTGTCGTCTTGATAATCAAGGTCTCCTCCATTCTCCAAAGAATCTCTCATGAATTCTTCTTTTCTTATTGGTGCATTGGCAGGATGTTTGAGTCTGTCTGCAGGATGCTTGAGTTTGTTTACCGGATGTATGAGTTTGTTTACAGGATGTATGAGTTTGTTTACAGGATGTATGAGTTTGTTTACAGGATGTATGAGTTTGTTTACAGGATGTATGAGTTTGTTTACAGGATGTATGAGTTTGTTTACAGGATGTATGAGTTTGTCTGTGGAATGTTTGAGTTTGACCACAGGATTTCCATCGCTGATTTCCAAATCCAAGGAATCGGCTGGCGCGGCATCATCCCCCGAATCCACCAGATCTAGATTTGGAATGTTGTTACGTATCACTTCGTCCCTGTGACTCTGCGTTCGCTCCTCCATTTCCAGTCTTTCGGCCGCTTCATCGTCGTACGTCTGCTTGCTTCCGTTGCTTTGTATAATTTTTCGTGTCTGCTTGTCGTCTGGTTGTCTAACCACATACTGCCAATCGGAGGATCGGAAGAGCGTCGGAGGATCTCGTTCAATTTCCTTTAGGTCCTTGTCATCTAAAATTATAAGAAATTTTTCTTTAGTCTACCTACCATAAATGTAATGTAATTGTATTGTGTTGTATATAAGTATTTATAAAGCACCTCTAGTAGGGTGAACCATTCAGAAGTGCTGCCAGTCTTACATTACATTACATGCCACTTATGTAACATAATCAAGTATTTATATAGTGCCACTCAAATCAGCAGCACTCTCAACCGGCATCTCTGCTCTGGCCAGGAACAGGAAAGCAATAAGGCGTCTCGTGATATACTCTTAACATATAGATTTATCTGAGTTTTTACTGTGGGACTATCAGGCGATCGTGGGAGCATTACCCCGTAATGGGTTCGAGCCATCCCTGAGAATGGTTACTGTGCTGGGGCCTTGAGCAATTCTTTTGGGAGTCGTAGAGTAGTGTCTAGCTGAGGAACAGATCCCTGTATCCCATGTATAGTTGACTAGTCCTTTTTCACTAGGCGGCGGTGCTGGTGAAACTAGATAACTAGATGTATAACATAATGGTCACCTTGCATCCATGCAACAGTTTTATTTTACTTCTAATAATCTACATAGCACCTCTGACCTTTACAAAAGTGCTAGAATTGAGTCAAAGAGTATCATAAAATTACAATAATGAATGGATTATCAAAAGAACAAGACATGTGACATAACACGTGACATACGCAAAGAAGGGCAATAGCAGAGGCAGCGATCTCGCTTGACAGGCGGAGGAAGGCACCCAATGAGAGGAGTAGGAAACATGGAGGACACATGCATAAATTGTCCCCTATCTATATAAGGTGGAAAACTTGTTCCCTCGACCCCCGGGATCGCCACCTATGGGCAATAGCATATATAGATGTATTGTATGGACAGAGGGAAAGAGATATTGAACAGAATGGATGCTAGGTATATCGTGTTGAAGCCTTGATGAAAGGCTTTATGAACAATTTCATGATGATGTCATCATACCTAAGGAATTGATTATGATTAAGACTATGAGTGACAGACAATCCAGTGATCTGGACTGACGCTGATAATGATGAACCTGAATCTGGGTCACCTGCCAACGAATAACGAATGAACAAAACAATGATTCACCCACTGACATTTTTGTCTGTAGACAAAGGGACTCCATCATCATTGTCATTATCATCACAATCAGCAGCAGCAGCAGTTCCTATTGTTGGCCACTTAGCAGCAATCAGTTCCAATAAGTGATCTCCATTTTATCAGCCATAATTAAATCAACATGCTCATCCAATTCCTGTTACACTTTCGCTTATGTTGTCTGTCGAGCACACTTTTCATCGTCCTTTGTGTGTCCTTCCCCTGGATATTCTACAATAGATGTGGACTGCATAGGGCCCATCCATATATTACGTACGCAAAAAATCGGATTTTCGGAGCCCCCTTCCCCTGTTGCACTGCGTACATTTCGTGGACCCCTCACCCCATGTGCACGTACATCTGAACTCTACCCCCCCCCCCCATTGCAAAGTTAATTAGCTAAAGACATCTATAAGACATTGATTTTACCATAGGATATTTATTTTTGTTAAGCATCATATTTAACAGCTTAAATTTGTTAACTGTTATGAAGAAATAAAACACTAACAATACTTGCATTTTAAAAGTTTTAATGCTACATAAAATTCACTAAGCAGGAATATAGTCTGTAATAGGGTTTACAGTTCTGATTTTAATAATCCGTGTTGTGTAGTCACAATTAGAAAATTATATTTGCGTACGTACATATTTTCATCGTACACACCCTTACGCAAAATCACCGAAATTTGAAATCCACCTACTCCTCGCTGCGTACGCAATAATTATGTGAACGGCCCCATAGCATTCAGCGCTGGACAGCCCAAATGCCTCCGCATAAACAGAATAAATGTTGTGCATAACATACCGGCTAGCTGTTGTTGGTCATAGTAATTTTGCCTTTGTTTTCGATTCACATGAAGTGGAATTGGGTCTTCAACCCCCGCCTCCTCCTCCTCCTCCAGATATTCATCGAGCTCTGGATTAACATACTGAAATGTCTGGGCATCCTCCTCAGTAAATATTGGAGAATTGACATAAACCTTTCGAGGCGATTCTTCCTCCATTGTATGAGCCTCAGAGGCTGAGGAACTGTCAAAAATAAAATATCCTTACTTTGCAGTCTCTGAAATTAAAATTTAAAGCTACTGTATATTTGATTTATCACACTTGAAGGATTAATTACGACTTTCCAACGCATCAACAAAACCATTTTGTCAATATTATTCATTTTGAAACACAATCGTGACAAATGTACTAGAACTAGATGCACTAGAACCTATATAGGGCCTGTGGAGTCGCAACATGCTGGCTTCCCCCCACGAATAGTCCAGCCAATTAACGGAGATTGACCCACATGTAAGTTCTTGATTAGATCTTAGTAGCCATATCATATGAGTACCTGGACTCCTTAATGTGTAACATATAAGTTTATGACGTGAGCAAAAACACAAACAATAAACTTATTAGCCATTCGAATTGTATTGTATTGTATTGTATTTAAGCATTTTGTAAAGAGCCTCTTGTTATGAATTAGGCTTAAGTGTCAATCAATCCCAAAAAATACATCGTCGGGTTTTTAAAACAAGAACTTATAATTACCCCGTTTACTTGCGAACCAGGACGCGTATATTTAAGGCGTGAAAGACTAATTGCTAACTACTTCAAACATTATATACAATTTATGAAGCCGTAGCGGTCGTCCCAAACGGAATCCAATGCTTTGCTTACGTCTGTTGCTATGGTGGCCATGCGCACCCAGCATTAAGATGGCACCACTGTCGCTATATTTGGAAATTTGAATTATATAATTTTATAGGCCTAAGCATAATAGGACTATCGCCTATCAGGTGATACGTAAGTGAAGCTTTTTCGGTGATTAAAAAAAGGTTTTTTTACATATGAATGCAATTTTCACAGCAACGCTGCGAACTTAGCTGAAAATTTAGTTGTCACTGATTAGCGCTAAGCAGTCTGCTGGAACAGTCATGGACAAGGGACATGGCATTCTGACACGACTTCCGTTTTGTCACACCAGACGATAGAAGATGCCTCTGAGAGGTCATAAAACACGTTCGATTAATATCCACATTCTTTGTGTGGTATTGATTTGAACGTGGCAAAATATGGAAAGGGCATAAGGGGTCAAAACCCCGGACAGATTCAATCGTGCAGTTTTATTACTTTCGTGGACGGAAGGACGTGCTTTAGATTAAATCTGCGAAGTAAACAGTATACGCAGAGGCTTCTCGTATATAGGTACATGCCTCTGCTTTAGCCGAGCACACATTCCGCCTGGACGTCGTCTGTCATTCTGCATCATCACAGTGACTGCTATAATGCATGCATAATACAGACGGCTTAAGATTGCCGGAACATGCATGCTGGCGCGGCTTAACACTGCGCTGGCTCCCCCGCCCTGCCGTAGCTTCCGCCGTTGCCGTCGCCGTGTGCTACTGCTGCGTCTTCCCTGAACGGTGAATAGACGTGCAGTGAGTGAGTAAGTGAGACTGTCGAGCGATCGATTGGAGTGAATCCCTGCTCAGCAGCCTCCGAAGGGGCCAACAGACCAACTGCTGCGATCGCCTTCTCCGGCGGGTAGGTTAAATGAATCACTCTGTAGCAGACGACGGGATGCATGTGGGCCGTTCTCAGCCTCCGTTGCTCAATGCTCTGCATGCATGCTCCGATGAGGACTGAAGATAGCAGTGTTGAGCCGACGCAGCACCGGTGGCCGGTGTTGATCACAGGTCATTGACAACGCAGTGTGTCATTGCTCTGCAGTCGACAGACGGCGTCTTTTGCTTCTATCGTCATCGAGCAGTGACCTCATCCAAACGTCGCGTCCCCACGCAAAGCAAACACGGCGCTTGGACGCTATTTTCCAATCCTTCCATGGTCGAGCTGTCTTCGTTTTGATAGAGAAGTCGTCGTCATTGATCGGATTCCTCGGCTACTGCGCTCGTAAATAAGAACCATCGTCGGTCGTTTGGTCATTTGCCGCTGCTGATTTCGAGCGCACATCGCCCGAGGAAGAGAAGAGGGAGCCGGTGAATACGAATTCACTTACGATGCCCAAATATTTTGATCCATGAATCCATCAACGGCCGGTGGGACGCTGATATTGTTCCCGGAAGGTTCCAGTCATTCATCATCATGACTTGAATATTCGGCTGAAACTTCAGTTACCTCAGAAGTCGCTTCATGTTAAGATTTTATCGGTGAGCAGACCCCGCCATTGGTGACCCACCGGGAGAAGATACGTCCAAAGTACTTCGCTTCCCCTCCAAATCCCTCCGCGTTGCCTAGTTCATCCGGAGCTGGTCTTCTAGGGCCATGAAGGATCAATTGGCCACAACTACGACTAGTCTAGTCAGGATATTATTCATCGTTCTAAATTTAACAGGTAAATTCGTAATTTTAATCCTAAACTAGAATTTCATTAACGCTAGTCAGGCTAACAGCAGTTTTAGTACGCCCATGAGTACATGACAAATTTTTGCAAAGAGGAAACTGGATACAACTGCCCTTAGGTGGAAACAGAAGGAGGTAAAAGTGTATTTTAGCGTATTTTATTATTTGACGTGAATAGATGTCCAGCTGTAGCTTAAATGGAGACGGGATCGATGAAAAAGTATAATGTACAAGTAGATTGGACTGATGAAAGAAATTATGCCTAAATGGAAGCTGGATAGATGAAAATATCATGCATAATTAGAAGTTCAATTGATGACAAAATGGCGTCCTGAGTGGAATTTCTTATCAACATTTTGTTTAATTAAATACTCTAAAACACACTTTTAAAATTCTTTTCATTGATCCAGCTTCCATTTAAGCATAATTATTATCATCAATCCAGTTTCTACTTAAACATACATGATATAATGAAAGAAATAATAAAATACGCTAAAATACACCACAAGCACACTAGGTAATAAAATACGCTAAAATACATTTTTACCCAGAAGGAAATAGTCAGTCTTGCCCCTCTGCGCAACCTTAGCGTATGTACACTCTAAAGGCCTAAGATTTCTTATAATTATGCATCGTGAAGGTCGGTTAGGGTCAGGTAAACCATCGTGAGGGTCGGTTATGGTTGGGTTAGGCGTTGTGATTGTCGTTTAGGGTCATGGTTAGGGTTAGTGTAGTTTTTATACATATTCGAAAATTCATCTTACTTACTCCTTTGTGTCAATCATCTTTTAACTGCAGCTATACAAGACTAAGCAACATATTTAGGTATTATACCATTGCTCTTTGAACTGAACTGTAGTTAAAAATCTATCAGATATACAAGATATGCATGATAAGCTAAAGATCCTCAGAGTTCATTGTAACCTGCTTAAGGCCGGCCTCCCAGAAGTCTAAAGGGCGCCTTGTTGATGGAAGAAGAGGCCTTTGACTAAACAGGACCAACTGGTCTCTTGCCACTTGAACAAAGGGAAAAACAACTCAGACTGTTTATACTTGGCAGCTACAAGGACGAAATGGGTATCAATTGCACCTGTTATTCACCCAACTCCCTTCAAGTCTATCCAATGACTATGATATGATGACAGGACTTCTACTATGTCCTCTTGCTGTTTAGATTTATCATCATTACTTGCAGCTGTAGGGTAGAGCGTATGACCATGACAGCGGGCCCCATACGCCTTCAAGCAATCACCCGACCGTGGAAGCAATCACCAGCAGCTACTTTCTAGTAGATAACAATAATGAAAAGAGATATAGACATACCTCTTATATAGCTTTTGCTACTCTGATCTGCTTGTGAACCCTTGGCCAGTGAATCCTGGATCTTTCTTCCCCTCAGCTATTGTATTGGCAGCCATGATAGCACTCCCACATTGAGTCAATACAAAAAGTCATTTATTCAGAGGACTTGTGTTGTGCCCCTCCAATATACCTTCTCAGCTCCCAACCCAGCTTTGACAATCAGGAATTGCTTTCAGATGTATGTATACATTGTATGGCATCATTGTATGTGGAGTGTCTGGAATGCGGATTTCTGCATGGGACCCATATAGAGCCAATAAATGTGTTTTTTTGCCTTATTTTAAGTTGTTGCCTTTAGCTGCGTTGATCTTTCGTTGCGCTTTAGATCTCCATGAACAAGAATATTTGGTCAGGGCCTATAACAGAAGAAGAGGAAGAGCAGTCAATTTAGCCAGCTTTGAGGCAGCCAGGATTATGAAGTGTTAGAGACTTCATTTTCTAAGCCTCGGCGGCATACGAGGGCGGGTGGCCAGACTTCTCTCTGGCCGTCTCAGCTTCCAACAGCAATGGTGACTATTAATGAGTTGGACAGGGACTTCAGCTAGAGCAGAAATCTCAAATCAAATTTCTGTCCTGGTGGGAATTTGAATCACAACCTCTCTCAATCGACAGTCCAACACACCAACTGCTATAATTATGATATCAGAGCAAAATTAAACATTAATTCTTTTTCATAAGCTTATTGGATATAACTCTTGAGTCTCTGACAAAACATTTTCTTCACGTTATTGTTATTATTATTATTACTTTTATTATTATTATTATTTATTTATTAATATTATTATTACTTTTAGTACTTTTGTGTTTTTTTCCATCCAAGTAGAAAGGATCCCTGAGGCTCTAAGAAGCTAAAACTAAAACTGGGTTAAAGGTTCTTGTCTCCAATGTACTGCTCAAATGAGCCCCTAAAATGCCTTGGTGTAAAAACGTTGCATGCAACTATTGTTATTATTATTGTTATTATTATTATTGTTATAAAGACATTTGTAAAACACCTCTCACAGCAGACTATTCACATGACACAGAAGGTCTTTAAACAAGGAAGTGATGCAGGTTAGATCTTCACAAGATTCCTACTCCGGAATGTCATAGTATGATGCTGACCTCTGAATGGTGTGGCACAGTGGCCGATTGGTTAGAGCGGTCAGCCTGTAACGCTCAGTGTGCGCTGAGTGAGCACGTTCGACCCTCGTCCTAGGAGTTACTGTGTAGGGACCTTGAGCAAATTCTTTGTGCACTATTATTGCTCTGCATTACAACTGCAGTTGTGCCGTCGAGGCATTTGTGCACTTCTGATCTCATTGTAAGAATGGCAATATCAAATTTCAGTTGTATTGTATTGTATATACTTGTCTGCAAGCTCAAGACTTGAACTATTAACCTTGTAACTCAAACCCTTCTTCGCGGCATCACGTGTACATATTTCCATCAAGCTCTAATGCACTGACAACTTGTAGACATGGTAACATGGTTAATGGTTATATTCCTTTTATGCTGCAATTATTTTGGTCAATACACCAGCCTATGGTTATTAATTTTTTCATTTTACGCTCGCATTCATGAGCATACATGTGTATGTGCGTTTGGGTCCATTATTATTTTGGCAATATCTGCGCCAAATGCAGTTCTTTTGTTAAGTTCTTAATGGCGTAACGATCAATTTTCGTGACAGTTCTGACCCGTCTCCGTAACTTAATGAGGGATAAAAGAATTGTGGCTGCTCTTTTCTGTGATGGGTTTCGCGGTTTGTTTTCGACAGGTGGAAGCTATCGAGTGTTTCCCGGACATCCAGATATTTATGAGGATTTGTGTTCATCTGGGTTTTTCAATTAATGCTTATCGAATGAAGAAGAGAAATTTATATAGCATCATATTCGGGGACTATGAGAACAGATGTTGAACGTCTTCAATATTATTCACCTGTTGATGAACTTGTTTGATACAGTTTTGGGGGCTGGGCTGGTGACCCCCATGGCATGCATGCCCTAAGTGAATTGCATGCAGTGTTTGAGATTTGTGAATTAAGAGTTTTGCCCAGAATTTCAAACTTTGAAAGACACAATCACCATGGGAGTCTAGGTTTTCTTTTATGAAGGATTTTAAAATGTCATTTTAATACCTTTCAGAGAGCGTCTTTGAAATTATTCCTGAAAACCAAACTCCTCTGGCTATCCTATCCAGATTCAACTTCTACTCCACTACAAGATAACCATCATGATGTGGCTTTTGTGGGTGCTGAGCAATTTTCTAAAATTGCGTTACATTCGATTTGTGGGAACAGGTAGCCGATTGGTTAGAGCACGCACAGTCGCCATTTTATGTGAGATGTACGGTTCATAAGAAATTAATTCGAATGATATCATTTGCAAAAATTTGTCTAAAGAATTTATGCTAATTGTCATACTAATAGTCTACGTAATGATAAGAGTGATTTCATTTCCCCGTACAGCAACTATAAAAAAATCGTGCATTCTCTGTGGTAGACCCTATGGTTTGGAATGGTCTATCTCTGGAGTTAAGCCTGTTCCCTAAATCGTGTAGTGGTTCTTTTATGGTCATTTGAGCGCCCTTGTAGCAGCATGACTGTGTTATGGTGCTTTAGAAATCGTCCGTTGAATAATGATAATTTGAAAACTTACCTTTTGGTATGGGCTGGAGTTGAGAGCGCTTTTGAAGTGTTGAGTAGTTGTTACCTTGAAATGGTGCTTTATACATTTTCTATGAATGAATGAGTACATGTTAAATGAATAGAAAAATCTGATTTTCGTTTTTTATTCAGTGAGATTGATGGTACGATGTAATGTACACGAGTTGATTGAGTGTCCTTGGTCATACTGGTATGAACCGTATCGCCATTGTACTGCCAGTCTTCACGCAGTCCTCGAAGAAATCCGAACCAGCGACCATCTCATCTCGGCTGAAGTCCGAATCAACAAGACTTGCAAGTAAGTTAGTGGCAGATAACCACTATGGCCTCTGATCTAACAGATCTATTTCAGTCCAGACATCCTTTTGAATGAGTTACAGCTGTGATTTAACTGCACCATAAAAGTCATTCAGCTGATAATTTCCACCTTTTTTATTTACTAATTATGATACAAGTATATCGATTCAATGATGCCTGCAATTGACTTCATGGCCCTTAATTAGCGATTTATAAATTTGAAGCTTTTGATAATGATTTGATAGAGCGATAAGTTCCACTATGATACTGATTGGTTTTAAACCCAGCCTGGCAGAAGAAAAGGATCACTGTCATAAGTGTTCCATAGTGGAACATAGACGATATAGTATCACAACCTTGTCCCATAGTGTAACACTGACACTCTAGTAGCACTGTTACGGTCCATAGTGGATCAGAGACAATCTAGTAATGTCACTGTTATGTCCCATGGTACACAATCTAGTTACACTACTATGTTCCAGAGTGGAACACAGACAATATTTCATAGAGGGTCACAGTCGATGTAGTAGCACTAGTGGATCAGAGACAATCTAGGACCCTGGTATGAACCATTGTGGAACTCAGATAAAGAACACTACCATATTCCATGGTGGAATGCTTACAAAGATACCACATAGAGGAAAACAGTGAATCTAGTAAGACTACCATGTCCCATGCGGTGTAGTGGAATGTAGACAATCTGCTCAGTGCTCATCTGTTTGCTCAAGAGTTGATTGATTCCAAGTGTATGTGAATAGTGAATAGTATTGCTTGGTGACAATGAAATACAATTGCATTGGAAACAGCCTTTCGTTCCTTCCTTCCAAATATTAGAAGTGCACACACGGCCATGCGATTGAAAATCATCGATGGTGCCGAGCAATTGCTTTCATCAAACAGACCACCATATTGATATGTTGGTCTATTTTGGTTTGGATGGTGCTATATAAATTCCTATCTGATTTCAAATTAAAATGACTGTCATGTGTTGATTTCATGTCTGTTTTTGTGATGTATAAATATCTAGATTTAGGATTTCCTGGGGTATATAGAGGGAATCATATCGCGCATTTAAGTGGTAGGTTGTAAAAATAGATATTGTAATAACTGCCAGTTTTTCCAAATAAAGATAACAGAATTTATTTGCCAGCCATTACATGAAGTGTGTGCTCTGACCATTAAAAACAACAGAAACAGAGTGTGATATATATAAATTATATATTATTTGTGTGAATGTGTGTGTATATATATATATATGTATATATATATATGTGAGTATACACTTACACATATTTATGTATTTTATATATATATATACATATTTATATATAACAAGAGACAGAGTGAGTGTGTTTGTGATGTATGTGGGTGTGTGTGAGTGAAAGAGCGTTTGAGTCAGACAGACAGACGAGCAGTTGCTCATCTGTTGCGCGTTGGACTTCGAGGCAGCAGTAGGCAGTAGCTGTCCAGTTGAGTCAATTTTGCTCCTATAAGTAGCCAGAAACGATGCATCAGTGCAAACAATGCTGTTGCCATTTTCTTATCAACGTTTGCACATTGCACGGTGATACCGGCGACTTCTGCTGCTATTTGTTGATACTATACATATCCCAGTATGAAGGCGTTTTGGATCAGTGTCAGCTGACATGAATTATGAAACTGACAACACATACTGTATTACAGTGTATTACTCATTTACTGCAGCGTACATTTGCATTGCTTCTTTCAACATTCCTGTAAAGTACATTGTCATCATTTCTTGTTTACGTTTCTGCCAAGCACATTGCAATTGTTGCAGCTTGAATGTTGGGAGATTTTACACAATGCATTTTAGTGCCTGCAAAAACGCTGTGGGCTACCCATAACTAATAACTATCAAACATCCTGTTTTCCAGAATTATGCTCCGCTGGCTGATTTAAAGTGGCTCGGTTGAGTTTGCTAAATTTTCGCAATTTGTGTCAAAAGTCGTAGCTTTCATTAATTGTGATAATGTGAACTATTATGGCATATATAATTTTATATGTGATGATTCCATAAAACATTTTTAATACAGTTAATAATTTTTATACATTTTAATCATTTACTGGTGCAGCCCTCGGTTTAAAGAATAATTTATTCTGTGGCATATAAGGTTTGACAGCACTGATCTCGCAGATTGAGACAAGTGCATTTTCTTCAAGACAGACGTTAGCAAATTATGCTGCCCAGTGAAATGCAATGGTACATCAATGCATTGGCAGACAGTATCAACACACGAGAAGGCATGATGGTCTCCAGTTGAGGCACGATGATAACATGGCACCTGCATATCTCCATGGGCCACAGAGGGCAACGAACGCTGACCCAGCCAAATTGAGACTTTCTGATCTATGCTACGGCAGTGCCAACCATTGAGGCAGATGTCAGATTTTATTGGTCTTGAAAGCAATGCATTCAACAACAGGGAGCCAGCGCTTTCGTACATATTTAGTACATATTCAGCAATGGTATGAATATTTGGGCTTCTTGGCGATGACTCGAGACTGAACAGATTGGATCGAGCGCAAACGAAACTGGCATGTCTGCTGTAGGCTTGTCCAGGCATGTCCTAATGGATTAGTAGACGAGGGTCGCTAGATGACAGATTTCTGTGTGTACTACATCTGATTTGGTGCAACTGCTAGAATCAGAATTTGCAAATGTGGTTCATTAGAGTGTGCCATTGGCTGGTTTATTTCCTAAAGAACACCCAGGCTCTGATCAACATGTACGATAAAATCTCGAATGCCTTTGATGAAAATACTTATTCCATAGGTATATTTTTCGATCTAAGTAAAGCATTCGATACCGTTAATCATAGCATTCTCTTAAACAAATTAGAATTATATGGAATAAGAGGCCGTCAACTGGACTGGTTCAGAAGTTATCTAGATGAACGTACTCAAGTTGTATCCTGTAATGGCGCTTTGTCTGGACCTAGAAGGATTAAACATGGCGTTCCTCAGAGGTCTAATTTGGGTCCACTCCTCTTTTTGCTATATATTAATGACCTGCCCAATGTAGCGCCAATTATGTCCTTCCTATTATTTGCTGATGACACCAATATATTCTTCTCGCACTCCTCGTATGAGACTCTATTCCAGATAGTTAATGCGCAGCTAAGCCTAATAGCAGAGTGGTTCTTAGCAAACAAGCTATCGCTTAATCTAGATAAAACCGCTTTTATCCTTTTCAGGTCACATAGGAAAATCCCCCCCCCCCCCGACTACATCCACTTGTTATCTACTCATAAACAATGAACTCATTACTCAGGTCACATCTACAAAATTTTTATGAATTGTTGTTGATCAGCACCTAAATTGGGAAGACCACATAAAAAGCATTGCGGCTAAGATCGCTAAGAACGTGGGGGCACTAAAAAGAGCTTCTTATCTATTACCACCAACCATAAGAACCCAATTATATTACTCAATGGTCTATCCATATCTCTCATACTGCAATGCCATCTGGGCTTCTACCTATCCTTCGAAACTTAAAAAGCTAGTACTACTTCAAAAACGAGCAGTGCGCTTCGTAGCTGGCTTCGCCGGAACCGCATCTACGACTGGAGCATTTAAAATTTTTAAAATATTGACGGTCCATCAGATAACTACTCTACAAATTGCTGTTATTGTGTTCCGCTCTAAACATGGACTGCTACCCTGGGGTCATGAAAACTACTTTAAAGAAGGACACATGGTACACTCGTATCCTACCAGGTGTGCTAATAAATACCAGCTTGCATATGCACGTACCAATACTCGCAAATTTGCTATTAGATGTACAGGACCTAAAATATGGAACGAAATCCCGACTGACATTTTGCTAGCATCTACTCTACACCTCTTCAAGCACAAACTCATGGCCCGTTTAATATTTGATCCCCTCCTCCAGAAGGACTAAGACATTCTAGGCAATTAAGACACCCCTAGCAGATCTGCTGCGGCAGTGGACGAATGGCAGTTTATTTAAGGCTAGCTAAGTTAGTTAAGTATCTAGCATACTTCTTAAAATACTTATGTGTTATGTGATATTAGTTACCATAGCTTAGAATTTTGATAAACAAAACTGTGCACAATGATCTATTGAATAGTCTTGGGGGTAGCCCCGTCAGCGGGAGAAAATCCCTTGGGGCTTTCCCATCTGTAACCTTCTATCTATTCCTATATTAATTTTTTGCAATGTATTTTGTATAGTTTATCTGCTCATCCGGATAATGACTCTTGTTTTGCTTTGGTTGCAGTAAAATCAAATCAATCAATCAAATCAATCAGGCAGTATCTGGGAATGATGGACTCATGCATCCAATCAGGGAATGTGGTGGCTCACCACCTTGTGGTGGTGGTGATAATGATGATGATAAGGAGGAGGAGGACTTTAATTCTACACGGTGATTCATTAAAAAACGTACCCCTAGATATTTAATTGTAACTCCGTCAAATATCGGTTTATGTCAAAAACATTTCAAGTGAACATAGAGGAATCAGTTCTGAATAGGAAGAAAGTTACAGTTTATGTTCAAATTGACCCCCTCGGGCAGTAACACACGCGCGAAGACGCCTACGCCACTGCCTGACTGACTCATCAATGATGCGCTGATCCATTTCATCCCATACCTCCACAATTCGGTGACGCAACTCGTCGACATCATGTATTCGATTTCTGTAGACTTTTTCCTGCATGACGCTCCATATCTTATAGTCCACTGGATTCAAATCAGGGCTATTAGGTGGCCAGTAATTAGGCGGGATGAAATCAGGTGTTTCAGTTTCGAGTAACGCAACGGTCTCCCGAGCTCTGTGCGCAGGAGCGCTATCCTGCTGGAAGATGAAATACTCCGTTATCTCACGAATGTCAGGCAAGAGACCCTGCATTAGTAGAACATCTCTGTAATATTGTCCATTAATCTTAACACCTGGTTCGATGAAATGGATGTTCGTACGACCGAGTGCAGATACCCCGACAGATACCATAAGGGACTTGCTGAAAGTTGGTCGAGTCCGCAAAAGACGATTTGCTGGAACGTCTCTCTTCCTTGTACCGGCTGAGACATAAATACGATCATTCTGACTGTTACTGGGTGCTGCCACAGTAAACAATTTCTCATCAGTAAACCAAACGAAATTCACTAAGCTTGCAGGATACAACCTCAGTAGCTGACGGGAACGTGTCAATCTTGCTTGCTTGTTGGCTGCTGTGAGTTCTTGAGCGTGTCGTTTCTTTAAACATCGCAAATGTAAATCATTCTTGACAATTCTCCAAACTGATGTCTGACTGATTCCTATTTCTCGAGCAATTTGTCTCTGTGTGCGATGCGTTTGCGGCATATCTTCCTGGCTGAGCACCAGCGATTCAACCTTTTCAGCATTGTCGGTTGTTGCTGCCGTACGCGGGCGGCCGCTGCCTGGTCGACGATGGAAAGACCCAGTTTTGTCGATCTTTGAAAGTAACGCATTTAATCCACCAAGAGTCCACTCTTTATCAGGAAATTTCTTTAGAAAACGTTTTGCACTGTACTTTTTATTCTTTCGTAAGAATGTAACAAATTGTTTATCCTCTTCGGTAAACACCATTTTTTCGCGATATTTTCGTGACGTCATTAGTTTCGTCAATCGCGTTACGTCATTTTAGCTTGGTGTGTCAAATGATTTATGTAGCACTTGAATAGAATATCAAGCATCATTATTCTGAAATTTCATTAAAATTAATGGTCATTTACCTGAGTTATGCTAACCTATGTAAGGTACGTTTTTTAATGAATCACCGTGTATACAGCACCGTAACACCGCACATTACAAGAGCACTTTAACAAGTTTGACACTTAATAAGGACACCCTAACAGTAGCGTATATTAGCTTGAAATAGCACTTGTTGAGTCTGTACTGAAATGACTCCAAGGCTGTTGTGGAACGTAGTCTATCAACTCCTAACCATGTCCAGCAAAAGGGAACGCTGTAGATTTTCGTACATTCGAATCACCCCTCGCATCAGATCGCAAGGCACTTTGAAATAATACGTACTCTGTTTTTTTTTTGGATTCAGCCAATTTGAAGACATCCAACTCTGCTCCCCTGCAACGGCCTGTAGGCTACACAACCCTGCAAAGTATCTATATATTGCCGCATTAGTACGATTGCGTGTCAGTTACTTTCCTTTAAAGTACATCGTGATCGCTAATTGTTTATGTTCCTGTTGCCTCGTGTTTACATTCCTCTACGGGCTGTTGGCTTTAAACTGGCACTCCTCAAGTACAAAGCACATTCTGCCATCCTGCCTATCAGATCGTGGCTATGCTCTTAGCTCTGCCAAAGGTCAAGCATCTCTTTGATCGACATCTTGGGGACGATGTATGGAGTTCCTGGTACCCGTCTTGTTTATTCCTGGCTGCTGGTCAGATCATTCGGAGCTCTCGACTTTCCCACGCTGAGGACATCGCTCGCTCCGTCGTGAGAACTTGTAAACCACTTCCGGTCTGTTTACCATTGATTCTGATTCCGGCTTCGAAGTAATAATTATTACTTCGAAGCCAGAATCAAAATTTTTAAGGAGCAATTATCATCGATCACTTGTATTGTAGGCCTAATCTTGATCGTAATCTCCAGTCTTCTAAAGCGCCACTCGAATGCCAAGCGCAGGTAACGATGGCTAGAGATAGTCAAGACTCTTTAAAGCGGAGGTGTCAAACGTATTTTCCAGCAAGTGGCGGGCAAAGTGCCTTAGGCGCGCGAAAAAAATGGGGCTGGGATCTCAGAGGAGGCCATAGAAACAGTTGAATTAGGCTTTGAAAGCGTGTTTCTGATACCCATTGTCAATTACAAACATCACCGAAAACTCATAATGCCTTAAAAATGACAGATTATACCTTCTATTTTCAATTGTGTTGTCTTTAGACAAGGCTCCGCGGGCCAGAAATGTATCGTCGGCAGGACGGAAATGGCCAGCTCTTTGACACCCCTGCCTTTGTTTTAACTCAAGGTGCTTCTGCTTCTGCCCGCATTCTTAAGACTTTTCTATTTCCACGAGGCTTTTCGCTCTGAGTAGGTCGTACTGGGAGAGACGCTATAGAAATATGTAAATACAATACATTGAATACGATACAGGGTTACATTAGTTTTGATCTTAAATATACATGTAACATTGAGAAAAACGAGGGACCCTGATCATCGGCCTGATGGACCCAGAGGTCCGCCATGTTGATGATGATGGTGGTGGTGGTGGCGATGATGAGGAGGATGAGTACGACGACGACGATGATATACATAGGCTTATAGAGATATCTATCAATTTTCGAGGAAGGTCATTGTGTACATTTATTACCAATGAAGGCAATTCATATTTCACACCACGTGGTTTTAATCAGGAAATCGGTGCAAACCACACAATCATTGCCAGACGCTGGAATGACAAGAGCAGTCAGTGAGGCTGTGCAGCTGCTTCCTCAGCTATTTTCGTCTTCCTCGCCCCTCAGCATCTGCTTCTCTCACTCAACCGGTGTGAACCGGTTACACATCAAACAGCCGACTTGAATGAATAACCCGTTCACCTCTGGTTGAAAGAGAGAACAGATGTCGAGAGGCAACTAAGTCAAACAGAGCACAAGCATTGTGTATAGCCGACTACATAGCCTCTCTGACGTGACATAAGAATTATTATTATTATTATTTGATATATCATTTATTATTATTATTAATTTTATTATTATTATCATTGTCATCATCATCGTTATTATTAGTATTATTTTTCCCGAGGTACATATGATCCCTCGGGATTCAAAAATATGAGGGGGCTTTCTTCTGGAATGACTAGTCTTGGCAGTAAGTTTTTTTTATGGAAAAGTGCTACAAAAACGGCTGCATTGAATCTCTGGATAAGTGCTGAAAGAGGAAGGTAGTCTTTCTGTTATCGTGTGATATCTCGGCAAGCCAGTTGACAAAGAGGTTGATCAATATGAGGCCATCCTGATTTACAGGACCAAAACTGTATTCTTCATTATTATATTATTATTTTTATTATTGTTATTATTATTTTGGACCCAAAGTATTACTCGGGTGTTATTATTATTATTGTGTTGTTGTTATTATTTAACTTACTAAACAGTAGAAGTGATAATGAGAATATTTAATGGCATAATAGTTATACTGATACATTAGTGAACTTCATCAGCTGCAGTGACCGCTGTCTGCATTACTTCTCATGTCAGCATCTCGTTCACTGTTTCAAACATAAAGCCCAAGGTACAATAGAGGCCTACATTGCGTCTAAGCATTTTGTCGATCCGGCTGCCACTACCACAAGAGTGCGACATGTTACCGAAATAACGGTGCAGGCAGTGTAACGACGTCGTTGGCGTGAGTATTGAGGTCATGATGTCGTAATTGCTGGCGTCGTCGTGATGGTGTGTTGTCGGGCGATGGTCCGGAGGAGGCTGTTAATCAAGTGGCAGCAGTAGCAGCATCTTCTGGTCCACAGAAGCTCATTCAACGGATGTGGCAGATTAGCTCGGTATGGACCATGGATTATATACATGCATGCAGAGACACGAACAGAACAGGGAAATTGGAAGGAGAGGGAAGGGGAGAAGGAGAAAGAGGAGGAGGAGGGAAGAGGTGTAAGAGGAAGGAGGAGGAATGGGACTAGTGTAACGAAAGAAATAATGAGGTAAGGAGGCATAATAGGAGGAAGAGTGGAGGGAAGGTGGAAGGTCGGAGGAAGTATTTGGGTGGAAAAGGGAGGGAAGAAGTGGAGATTGGGAAGGAGATGAGTGAGAAAATATGGGAAGGGAAGAAAAGGGATGCCCATAAAATTTGATGAGTCTCAGCAGTCAGTATGGATTGATGTTGGATTCAATCGGTGGACCGAATGTGTAGGAGGGAAGGGAGATGGAAAGAGAAGGAGAGTGACCGAAGAATAGAAGGAAGAAAGTACACTGAGTAGAAGAAGAGGAGGAGGAAGAGAGGGACAAAGTGGATTATTATTATTATTATTAAATTTGTAACGCGCACAAGGTCACACCTAAATGTGAATCTGAGGCGCGAATAGTCAGTCGCCAGGAGAAGATGCAATGAGATTTCCAAATCCTTGAAAGCCAAAGAGAAATAGTGAGTTTTTAGTCTCTTTTTAAAGGAAGGAAGTGAATTTGAGCTATGAAGAGAGAGTAGCAGTCGATTGCATTCCCTAGGAGCAGAGACATGAAATGCATGAGAGCCCATAACTGTTCTGCATCGTGGTTCAACTAAAAGACTTGTACTTGATGATCGTAAGCAACGAGGAGGAATGTAAGGAGTTAGTAGAGCATGAATATAGGTAGGTGTACTGGTTATGATGGCTTTCTAGGTCAAACAAGCTAACTTAAATTTGATTCTGAATTCGACAGGGAGCCAATGCAGCTGGTGGAGTAGGGCAGAGGAGCATGTTCGTAATGGGACACATAGCACTACTCGAGCTAACGTATTTTGGATACGTTGAAGCCTTTTGAGTTCAAGGTCTGAGAGACCGACAAAAAGTGAATTAGCATAATCGATGCGAGAGGAGACAGGTGAGCAGGCTATAGTTTCAGACATATTTTGGGTTAGAGCCGACCTTATGTGACGTATTGCCCTGATGTGGTAGAAACAAGATTTACAAAGGCTTGTTATGTGAGGTCGAAATGTGAGCTTGTTGTCGAAGGTAACCCCAAGTGTTTTGACAGAGTCTGAAAGCCGCACAGCAGTGCCAGCCAGTTCAATGCTAGAGAGCATAGGGAAAGAACGCAGGCGTTGACATGAGCCAAATACAATTGCTTCAGACTTGTCTGGGTTTATGGCCAAACCATTGAAACAGAACCATGCATATATGGATGAGGGGCATTCTTCCAGTTTTAGTTTACCAGACTGATCAGTGTGTGACAGAGCAATATGGAGCTGAGTATCATCTGCATACTGTTGTAATTGAATTCCAAAGTGTTTAGCTATAGGACTGATTGGGGAAGTAAAGACTGTAAATAGTAAAGGGCCGAGGACAGATCCTTGTGGCACTCCAGCAGTGCAAAGTGTGGGCTCCGAACGAGCAGATACAATGCCCACCTGCTGATTGCGGTCAACCAGGTATGAAGCTAACCAGTGTAAGGCAGTCCCAGAGACACCAAAGCTTTTTGCAAGGAGTAACTGGTGGTCTACAGTGTCAAAGGCTGCACTAAGATCAAGACACACAGAGAGGCAGGCTTTACCATTGTCAATAGATGAGAAGATGTAATCCAGTGTAGAGACAACAGCAGTTTCCGTGGAGTAGCCTTTGCGATATGCTGACTGGTAGGGACTGAAGTTGGGAGAGGAAGTAATGTGTCTCTTGATACGCATAAGAAAAAGACGTTCAAGGATCTTGGAAATGTTATTGAGGTTGGAGATAGGTCTGAAGTTAGACAAATTGCTAGTGTCAAGGTCAGGCTTTTTAAGTAAAGGCGTGACTAAAGCAGATTTGAAGCATGAAGGAAAGCACCCTTCAGCAAAGGACAGGTTGGCCAAGTGTGCAATGAGGTGAGAGAATACATCAGTACAAGAGACGATGAGTGATGTAGGTATGAAATTCAATGCTGATGATTTAGGAACCACGCTATTGAGAAGATAACAGGATTACGAAAAGATTCAGATGAAAAAGACAAGAGGGTTGAGAGCAGTGTTGTATGCAAGACTTGAAACTTCAAGACGAGACCGAGACAGTGAGGTGCCGAGACCGAGACAGTGAGGTACCAAGACCGAGACACTAGGTTCAAGATAGTACAAGACAGTAAAAGACAAGTGATCCTATATAAAATGCTAATGTATCAGTTTTCAGGAATAATGTTTATTTGTAATTTCAATTTGAAACTTATAATGTATATAACACAAATTCCTGAGAACAGTTCTTACTTATATTGCCGCGCAAGATTTTAAGACAGTTCACGCGAAACTTATCGAGACCTCTTGTTCGAGACAGAACAAGACATTACTTCAAGACAGTTTCTAAAAATTCGAGACACTACCTCGAGACCGAGACAGCAGGCTCCTGAGACCGATACACTAAAAAACTGTCTCGAGACCGAGACACTGCCGAGACCATGCAACTCTGGTTGAGAGCAAGTGAAGGTCCCCTGTCAGCATGCGCACAAGGGGATCTTTGGTCCGATATTCCATATGGGACCCGTATAGTGCCCGTATGGGTACTATCCTTGCCCATTTAAATGATGGCAGAGGAGAAGCAGGAAAGGAAGAGCAATCCCTTACGCTATGGCATGACACATCTGTTAGCAGAGAGGGAAGGGGAGAAGGAGAAATAGGGAAGAGGTGTAAGAGGAAGGAGGAGTAGATAGCAGTTGAGGGATTGCTTCTGCTTTAGTTCAACAGAGTTCTTACTGATGACATGCTTTGTTTACTAGAGAATGGGACAAGACGAACGCTTGCTACCAACAGCTCATTCAGCGATGCAATCGAGACAAAAAGGCCCTTCAGGAGCTACGCATCCACATCGGGCACTACATCATCTACTCACAGCCGTGCAAGGATCACATAGGTAACCACACAAGTTACAACTGATTCTCACAGGTATACATAATTCTGCACTCGGTGCCACTATATATATATATATATATGTGTGTGTGTGTGTGTGCTGATTACCTTATATATATATATATATATATATATATATATATATATATATATATATATATATTGTGCAATTCAACAACAATCCCAGCAGTTTTGGGGGTTTTTCCATTGGCCATGGTTGCATATTTATAAATTTTAATTTTTTTATAACTGTAATGCATTTATTTGAAGTTCTGTTTCGTCAAACATTCCTTAATACGCCCTTGGTTGTCATGGGAACAGGACATTACCCCTCAGGACACATTACTTGAACTGTGCTTAAAAACAAATTCGAGGTGAAAGATTAATTAACTAATTAAGTGTAATTGAGATTGATTAACAAATTAATTAACAAGCATGATATATATTAATATTTGCTATCAACTCTTTGATCACTGCACAGTTTGGTTATATAAAACACGCTGGAAATGTTTTGAATATCGCAACATTTCCATAGTGCAAAAAGTGGAAAGCGTTCGTGGAAAAACAAAAGTTATGCACTGAAGGTATGTGTATGTCAAACAAAAACATTAGGCAAATGGCATTATAAGCTAATGGAGGAACTGTAAAAGCATGAGTAAAAGCAAAGCAAAAGTAAAAGTTAATGTAATAGGCTGCTTTAACATCAGACAATGTCTACCAAGATATTTTAATTAATTTCTAATAAATTTCGATTTATTAGTATCATAAACATTGCGCATTAATTATGTAATGGGAGGGGTTAATGTCCTACTGGGGTAATGTCCTAAGACCCGGTTGTCACAGTAAGTTTTCTACTCGAAAGATTTCATTTTAAGATGGCCAAGTCGATAATTCCATCTTTCTATTGAATTCTATTTTAATGGATAATTAATTAAATGTGTATTTGTAATTTAGGTCAGATAACAAACCCGGCTGATTGCTTCCTGCCAGACATTAGGTCGACACAGACTTGCACAGATGCCATCGACAACTATCTAAAGAAATTTCTTAACAGAAAAGACTATCGAGGGGCATGCCGGTAATATTATGCTATCAGATGGGCCTTACTTTGTCAAGTCTTTTGAATAATTTATAAGTGAATTTTATCTAGTCTAGCCTTTGGAAAGTCTTTTGAATGTTTTCTAATTTAAGTCTTTTTTTGATAATTTTTTAATCTAATCTAGAGTTTGAAAGGTCTGTAAAATCTTTTATAATTTCACATAGTCTAATGACTGTTACAGTGCTGTTATCTATTGGCTTCAATAAGGTTGTAATAAAAAATAATGACAAAACTTTTATAAATAAATGCATTAAAAAAATCCTAACTGTTGGATTCACTCTGAGATAATAAAATATTAATTAACAGAAAAAGGACTCCTAATGAGGAAAATCTCATTCCTTTATCAATGGCATCGCTACTAGTGTTTTCCATAACAATTTATCCGTCAGGTATGAAGCAGATCCACTTGGTTCAGTTTTATGATGCTGAAGGAATGTCTAGTTTACCATAAATCAGTTTTTTAGTGTGGAGTGGGTGGCGTCAAGTGTTCCATAAATCTGTCTTCGCAATAAACATTTTTGGCTTATCTTAAGTTAAACCTCTTCAGGTCTGACGGCTGACTCAACCTCAGTGCCTATGGATGCTTCTTTAAAGACACCATAACAGACGCCTGGAATATCTTGCCCACAGATCTGTTTTGTTGATTTCCAACTTGAAAGAGTGATTGAAAAGCAGCAGTTGTTTCGCCAGCGCCCATCGCCGCCAGTGGCTGGTGCAGGGAACCTATACACAAACCGTCGTCTGTTTCAGGGTCGTCAGCATGGCGATGAAGTGCTTCCACGACATCAAACAAAACGTCGACCATCGCTGCGGCCCCGATGGAGCCAGTCGATACCACCAGAACCACATCCAGCCGCTCGTGGAACAGACCAGAGACGTTGTTCTGGCTCACTGCTCGCTCGCGTCCCCTTACAGCGACTATTTCCTAACGTCTGCATCTTCGTCCTATTCGTCGGACAGTAGTTCCCCGACGGCTAATCGATTCGGTCTCTACCTGGCCACCTGGTGTGCCTTTCACACACTAACATCGCGCTGTATGCACGCCTAAATGTAAACTTTGCCGAAAGCAAGGTTCGAAACAGGTGGAGCCACCAGCCTTCGTTCGGTCGTACCTCAGTTGGGACCCTCGTGCAAAATGAAGTCTATGCTCAGTCTGTGTATATAGTTCGTTGTTACTATGTGTTAAAACAACTACCAGAATAATATTTATAATGATAGTACATTATTCCCATACAGCATTTTTACTCGAACGAGTATAGGTTTGGCTACACATTGGTGCAACTCCTCTGAACACTGATCAATTCATAAAAACCTGTGATGACAGTAAATTGACTACCTTTAAGTTTATAATTCACTAACACGTGAAAGTAAAAACATGAATTTTTCAGGACCCTCTTTTATTGACTGTTGGTAATCTGATAGATGGCGCAATTGATCCATTTCCTTAGGAGATCATTAATGATGTAAATTTTCCGGAGTGGAACTTGTCAAGGAGGACTCATACGAGTGGTTAAACGATATTTAATTTTTTGGATTTTGTCATTTTTTTCTCTCAATTTTTAAGTTATGTATGTAAAAATCTGATACATTGCATTGTCATGCATGGCTGATGTGTGCAAAATTTCAGCTCTCTAGGTCGACGGGAAGATACTGAAAAAAGAATTGAAAGAACTCAGATGAACCGACGATCCGCCCATGACGAACTCTACACAAGCCAAGTTAAAGAAAAGAGGGTAAAAAGAAGATAACTCAGATGTAATTGGAAACAAATTTCAAACTCTCCAAATATTTGGAACAAGTTGTAAAATCTTGAAAATTGTGACTTCTATATATAAGTCGAACTATCACAGGGTTTTTTACCCTCTTTTATTTAAATTGGCTTGGGTAAAGTTTGTCACGGATGCACCTTCCATCAGATATCTATCAACTTTCAGGTATGTTCCTGTCGACTTACAGACCTGAAATTTTGCGCACATTTCAGGCTTACATGACAATGCACAATGTATCAAATATTTAGACATAACTCAAAAATAGAGAAAAAAGTGACAAAAATGCAAAAAATTTAATATCGTTTAACCACTCGAATGAGTCGTTGAGCTCCACTCCGGCAAATTTACATCATCAACGATCTGTAATCAAAAATCTCTCAAGGAAATGGAACGATTGCGCCATCTATCAGATAAAAGAGGGTGCCGAAAACCCCATGTTTTACTCTCATTTGTCTCCTTCTGTGTCCCATCACTGCCTTCGTTACTGGAGATTTGCTGTAATTATTTTGCACAGTTTTGACTTTTCTACTACAACCCACATCAGAGTTAGGACGATTGTGTGGTATTGTAGCTGTGGCCCTTTAATTGCATGGGGTCATGTCGGATTTACACATACATGGCAACCTTTGTCCCAGAATGCTAGGGTGCAAAGAAGTAAGATCTTAATTTGATCAAGTAAAGTGAAATCTGTTGCTATAAAGCCAATCTTTGTCCAGTTTTGTATGGTTTGAAATTCCAAACTAAATGTTATCATACCCTCTTATCTTTAATGGTAATGCCAATGAAGGAACTAATAGGGAATGTTATTTCTAGTATCTCAAGATTGTTACTTGTTTGGGAGATTCAAGAGGGTATGGGTGATATGGATAATAAACCCTTAATTAATTGTGTCATGTATGTAACCGGATTCTCTTATTTACAAGAAACTGTATCATGTGTTTGCGAATGGTATACTGCGATTACAATTAGAGTTGCCTTTCTTCAAGCTGCTCAAAGGAGGGTTATGGTGAGTGACTGACAGCACAAAGGTACTAAATGAACAGAAATGTCATGAAGTCTTTTCTGTTATGCCACTAAACTCAATTCAGTCTGGTAGGTGGCAGTGCTATTGCACTAAGAACATGGTCTTCCCATGGCTTCACTTCATTTCAGTAGGGGGTGCTGTTCATCAAACTAAATGAAGAACATGACCACCCATGGATGTTGACTTATTTCATTTACGTAGCGCATGATGATTCAACAAAAATTCGAAAATGTTTTTTCCGAAGTGCAAGAAATTAATAATATAACATGCGGCCGGTCGACTGATTTTAAGCGGAAAACGCATCTCAAAGCTGTTTTTTAACCATCTTACAACAGGATATGAGCTATAATATAATTCTATAACATTGACAAATAACTTGCAGCCCTCCTTTTTGCTTTTAAATTATTTATCTAGTATGCATGTATTCAGTTATATATGAAACATCAGTGGAAAACACATTTGTGGTTTAAATCCAGCTGGATATTTTGACATTTCAACAAACTACTTCCATAAGATAGGACATTGTGGTTGAATTATTGTCAAGGTCTAATTTGTCTGATAGTGGCAATTATGACTCTAGCGACTTTGGAACACAGTTCTAAATATTTGTATCACAATGAATGGAATCCACTGACATGCACACAGAATCATAGTGCTAAATCAAGATACCTGTGATTCCAACAGCTACAGATGATGTGTTATTGGAATGACAAGTGACATTAACTTATAGTTTTGTTTATTGAAAAATAGTATGTTGGCAAACCGTAATTTATTACATTGAAGGAAGGAAGGGGGAAACATGTGCTTTAGCTGTTGATTACCTCTGTATCTTTACTTTAAAAGTATTAGTTGACAGTGATAATTTTTATTGCTGATAGACAGTTTCAATTTTGGCCCAAGTCTTGACATAGGAGGCTTTATAGACATGGTTTGTGGACACCAAGCCCTCGTGGGTCCCGTATATGAATAGGGGCAGGCCAACTTCTCCTTCCTCCCAAAAAATAGTTTAGTGCTACACGGTTCTGACTCCGGGAAAAAATGTTTGCAGGCGCTCATGTTTTCAACTACTTGTGAAGTAGACGCTCGTCCAATGCTCCAATGCACTATGATTTTGTCAATGAAAACTCTACACTGGAACACATTTTGACAGACATGTTAAAAATCTGTAGCAATTGATGATCCATGTGTCAGCATTGCTCAACATTAGACAATGCATAACACACATTAATTAGCAAACTGTACTCTGCTGAACATCATTCTTGGTCTTAAAATGTCTTGACACAAGTGAGAAGAACATTTCACAGAAGCCATCTGATAACCTTATGATACCATTTCACTCATTCGTGAATGTAATTGATAGTTCAAATATTAAGTACATCAATACATACACATTCTCATAATGACTATTTACATCTTTGTTCAGCAGTAAGCACATTACTGGTAACACAATGGCTAAGCGGTCTTCTGTGATTTTTACATGTCTAAACACATTTGCAATGACTTGCAAGTTAGTCCAAAACTTTAAAAACAATAAAGACACACTACCTCAGGGTTCTCAAGCAGCAGATGCTTTGAGAATTCTGCAACAGGGATATAAAAATTGCCAAAATTTTAATACAATATTGACATATAAATACTCAAACAAAGAAACACACATAAATAGGCTAAGGCTACACATGTGACCTCAGAGAAAAGGAACCACTTGTCATATACCAGATCACCCTGGAAGTGTACCATTCCCTAAGATCATGAAAATTGGCATATCTGGTTCTACGTGCCGCCGATCCATGCCACATGCTACATTAAAGCTAAATTCTATTATCATTGCATCAACTTGAATTGTTTTGATTTCCCACCAAATATTATATATCTTCATTAAATATATGCTCAAATTTAAATTCCTGAAATTTTTAATCAGAATCTTTAAAATATTAGTAAGCCCATTTCCAACACATGGTGCATTTTCTCATGTCACATATTATTGCAGACATGGGCATCATGATAACATTAAATATAATTGTTAATTGTGCTGAAAGTACCAGTTACCAGTTACAGTGATGAACCATGAACCACAACAACATTCAGTCATGCTTTGACTGACGATTGGCTCTTTTCCTTGATATCTGGATGTCTTCCACACGCTTGGGCATATTGTCATTGTCTTTCGTATCCTCAGCTTCATACATGCACCAATATCCAACGAGCATGCCGACCATACTCAGACTAGAAATAATAAGCGGTGTCAAGACTCCCACAGTCAGAGTGGCCGTCTTAAACACGAAGACTTCGGTTGTGAAGTGACCAAAAGCTAGCACGAACGACATGAACGTCAGATGGTAGAGTGGTTTCACCGTAATGTAGAAAGCACAGCCTATTCTCAGAAGTGCCGAAACAAGCGTCCACATTCCAAACAGACGCGCCGTCAAATCGTTGATTTTCTCCGCGGAACCAGTATACAGACGCTTGCCCAGGAACGAATGATCAAAGTAGCAGCTGATCGTGTTTCCAAGCGCCATTACTCCTACAACACAGATCCATCCTTGCAAAGATCGCTGAACGTTGCTCTTCGTAAACAGTTTGCCACCAAATCCCATTTCTGCTTTTGTTAACTCAATTGATTACTGTTTGCCTGGAGCAGTATTTAGATGTTAACTTCATATAAACACTGTAGGACCAAATAAAAATCGACGTAAATCGTTTGCCCAAAACTACGATCACCGGAAATATTAACCTCGGCTGATAAAAGTAAGTAAGTAAGTAGAAATATTCTCAATTTGACTACAAGCAAAGGAAACAGCTTGACACAACAGCTTGAAAGGGTATTAAAATAATACAATTGCATGAAAAGTTACCTTTGCAATGGAGTGAACCTTAGGCGAGGTGACTATATGAGGTCATGATGACCTGCTTTTTACTTTCGACTTATCTGAGGATATCGACTCACCTGAGGTTTTTCTGCACTCTAGTGTCCTCTTTTTGAACTACAGAAAATTTTATACATGTAAGGATATTGTTGGTTTGCCAAATAGTCTGCTAAATAAAGTCGTTCGGTCAGGACTCTGACAATTGGTCATTGTAGCACGGAGCAATGGGAAGAAGAGATCGTAATGACCTCCCTTTCCTCTTTTTATACCCTCAACCTCCCTTTCCTCTTTTCGCTCTCAACCAACCTTTCCTCCATTTCACCCTCGACCTCACTTCCCTCATTTTCGCTCTCACCCTCCCTTTCCTCTCTTTTGCTCTCAGCCTTCCTTTCCTCCATTTTGCCCTCAACCTCCCGTTCCTCCACTATACCCTCAACCTCGATCCCTGTCCTTCATTTCGCTCACACCCTGCCTTTCCTACTTTCGCCCTCAACCTTTCTTTCCTCCGTTTTACCCTCAACCTGCTTTTCCTCCATTTTACCCTCAACCCTTATCTGAGGATATCGACTCAGCTGAGGTTTTTGTGCACTCCTATTCGCCCTCGACCTCCTTAGCATAAAATTATACGCTGCTATCATTCACTGTTTGCTAGTCTTCCCAAACGTACGCTTAACCTCAGGCTCCATGCAATCGTTTATGAACTCAGCACTCAGAAGTCTCTCATAACCATAGATATAAAAACCATAGATTGCGTTTACGGTAAACTGCGCTGCCATTTTGACGATCGTATTGTCGCAAGAGTGCCTTGCCTTGCTCCAGTTTCCGCCGGCGCCATCTGCCGAATGTTCTTCAATCGGACAAGCACACCTTTCTTTTGGTGCACGAGGAGAGCATATATTGGAAACTGATATATGCACGGTATTCGTTGGAACTTCGCTTGAGGACGGTATTCGTTGGAACTTCGCTTGGAGACGTTATTCGTTGGAACTTCGCTTGAGGACGGTATTCGTTGGAACTTCGCTTGAGGACGGTATTCGTTGGAACTTCGCTTGGAGACGTTGTTCGTTGGAACTTCGCTTGAGGACGTTCTTCGTTGGAACTTCGCTTGAGGACGTTCTTCGTTGGAACTTCGCTTGAGGACGGTATTCGTTGGAACTTCGCTTGAGGACGGTATTCGTTGGAACTTCGCTTGAAGACGTTCTTCGTTGGAACTTCGCTTGAAGACGGTATTCGTTGGAACTTCGCTTTGGAAGATAAACCTTTTTAAAAAGACCTTTACCACACTGGATATGCCGGACTTTCAAATAAATTACACGAAACAGCAAATTTGTGTCAATTGGCGCCCAACGTGGGGCCTATCAAAAAGGCTTTCAAGAAAGACGCTATATAGAGTTTATCCCCGAAACACCAGGACGAATGCAAATCAGGCGTAAGGAGATGGAAGTCCGGCGATACACAGGAAAGGACTCTGTGGAAGACTACATGCTTCAATTCGAATTAGCAGCCCGTCATAATTACTGGACCGATCAGGGAAAGGTCTTCTTGCTATGTGCACTTGATGGACCAGCAAGGGGAGTTCTGGCCGAAATAGATGACATTGCAACTGTTTCATATAGGGAGGTACGCAGGATTTTGCTAACTCGTTTCGGACCCGCGGAGTTCCCAGCGGCCCATGAGCAGGCACTCCATCAGCTCCGACTTTCCTCAGGACAGAACATTCGGGAGCTTTCCCAGGAGGTGCAGCGACTTACCCGACGGGCATACAGCGACCTTGCCGGCAGAGCGAGAGATCAGCTCATGGTCGGATTCCTCCTTCGCGCTATCCCGGACAGAGAGGTTGTATTTTATGTTCGTGATAAAGAACCACGAACTTTAGATGAATCTTGCTATCTTTACGAAAGATATCAGTTGCTTTCAGACAAAGGCAATCATCGACATCCGACTGTGCGCGTTGTTTCAGATGAGGAGCATCCGCCGTCACACGCAATGCGATCCTTTATGGATCAGACGACTCATTGCTTAGGTCAGATAAGCAACACCTTGGAGCGGCTCTCCATCGCTTCTCCGTCGCAGGGAGTTTCATACGCCATGCCTACAACTGTGAATCAGAGGACCGTTCCAAGAAAGCCATGTCTGCGTTGTGGTCAGGCTGGTCACTGGAGTCGCGACTGCCTGCTTCGTCAGGGAACCAGTGGATCCGCCAACAGAGTTCGATGCTTTGAGTGCGACCAGCCGGGACATCATTGGCAGAACTGTTCCAGTCGTCGGCAGTCGGAAAACTGCAGTGGATCGATGTCGGCGCCGGACGATCGATCTGCAGTTCCACATCCGGAACAATAGAGGCGCCTGCACGCACTCGAAGGCATGACCCGGCAGTGTATGTACGGGCACGCATAAATGGGAAACAGAGATTGCTTGTTGGACACTGGGGCTGTATGTCTTATACCTGCAACCTGGGTAAATGGATCTGTGTTGTCTCAGACTACCTCGAAGTTACTTGCTGTGAATGGAACAGAAATAGAAGTCGACGGTCAACTCCTACAGTCTGTGATGATAAATAATTGTCGGACCAACGCTACTTTCCTGGTTAGTCCGAATCTCAGCGAAGTATTCTTCGTTGGAACTTCGCTTGAGGACGTTCTTCGTTGGAACTTCGCTTGAGGACGTTCTTCGTTGGAACTTCGCTTGAGGACGTTCTTCGTTGGAACTTCGCTTGAAGACGGTATTCGTTGGAACTTCGCTTGAGGACGGTATTCGTTGGAACTTCGCTTGAGGACGTTCTTCGTTGGAACTTCGCTTGAAGACGGTATTCGTTGGAACTTCGCTTGAAGACGGTATTCGTTGGAACTTCGCTTTGGAAGATAAACCTTTTTAAAAAGACCTTTACCACACAGGATAGGCCGGACTTTCAAATAAATTACACGAAACAGCAAATTTGTGTCGGTATGTATATGCATTCAGATATACATACATAGCATATACAGATACACATGCATGCATACAAAGTTATAAACCATATATGCGTACATACATACATACATACATACATACATACGTATATGCGTACATGCACGAACGAACGCACGCACGTACATCGTTTGTACATGCATACAAACCATATATGCGTACATACATACATACATAAATACACACATAGATGTATGCATGCATACGTGCGTGCGTGTGTGCGTGTATCTACGTATGTATGAATGTATGTATGCATGTATGAATGTACGTTCGTATGTATGCATATGCATGCATGCATGCATGCATGCATGCATGCATACATACATACATACGTAGATACATGGATACATACACACGTGCATAAATACATACATACATAGCATATACATACACACTTGCATGCATATAAACCATATATGCGTATATAGATACATACATGTGCATACATACATGCATACATACATGCATAAGTACATTCATAGCATGTATGCTATGAATGTACTTATGCATGCTTGCTTGCGTACGTACGTACGTGCGCGCATGAATATATGTATGTATTTATGTACGTACTTAATTACGTACTTATGTATATGCAATTATGCACGCATATGTACATATATAGCATTTACATACACATATGCATATATATACATATATACATACATACATGCATACATACAATATATGCATGTTTACATGCGCAGTTACATTCATGCATATGTACATATAGAGGGGCAATTGTCCGGGGGCAAATGTCATAGGTAAAATCGGGGTGCAATTGTCCGGGGGGGGGGCAATTGCCCGGAAGGAATTGTCCGGGGATGCAATTGTCCTACACTCACTAAATAACATCTCACATCATTTAACGTGTTCACTCACTAGGACATTACCAGCATAGATAGCGCCTCTGTGCTCATAACAATCTAGTAGATATTTTAAATGGGGCGCTATATAAATGCTCGATTAAATTACATATTAATTCGTAGTAATGTGAGTGAACATCAACTAGCGGTTAGTTAGCTAGCAGTTAATGTGGAAATTCTCCCTAATCGAAGGTTTTCATCAATACAATATCGTGGATATGAAGCGCATGGCTAGTTGCATACGAGTGGTAAGATGGCGGACCGTCGACTGCGCCGCTTTATGCCGAGCATAAAGTGTAAGCGCAATCCTGTGTATATTAAGATCATAAAACATCCGAAAGGACAGAGTAATAGCTGCCCTTACTGAAACTGGGAAAAACCCATGTTTCAATAAACCCCAGTACTCTGCAAGACAGCGCAGTCATGACTAGCTTGGACATTGTGAATGTTAACATGAAGTGATGGAATTAATAAGCCTAGGCAGATTGGCGTTAAATTTGTTTTAAATAAGACGAGCGATGTGCGTTTTTAATAACGATCAGCTGTCGTAAAAATAGTGACAGCAAAATGTCGAAAGAGTTTAGAAAACTCGACGACGGTGTTAGTATGATTCGTCCACTGAGAATATTTTTCAACAAGTTAGCGAAGGAAATAACGGCTAAAGACTTAGAGCAATTATGTTTCCTGCTGAATTTCGAAAGCAGTAAATCATCCGATCTGTTTCGAATTCTAATGAAAAGGGGTTTGACGGAAAGCAATCTCGTCGAACAGCTGGCAGAGCCTTTATCAAGAATTGGCAGGAATGATCTGGGACAAACTGTCATCAAGTTTTCAGAAACGAGTTTGTACCAATGTCTACTAATAAAATTAATAGCTGTGCAAAATCACTGACTCTCAATAGCATGATTGTGTGCATCAATGTTTGCTTAATTAGTTCATGTTGAAACTAACTGAGTCGGGAATGGTGGATCCAGTTGTGTGGCATATATTTATTTCTCTTATAAATTAATTATGAATGGTTAAGTTAGTAAGTTGCACATTGTTCTCTCGGCACTAAAATGAGTGATTCACATTTTATAGCTCGTTGCCAAAATGTGGTCCATCTGAACTGAAACCTGTCTAGGATCTAGAATGTTATGTCATGAACATTATTTGGTAATTTTACTAAATGTTAATAATATTTTTTTTAAAACTTGTAGGTGATCGAGTTGTTTGGTCTTTGCCAGTAACCTTACAGAAGCATAATTCTGGTTCAAAAGAAACAGAGACAATACCTGTTCAGGAAACAGACAATAATGATCCCTCTGTGTTGACCTCAGTAACTTCAACTGAAAACCTTGAAACTGATTGCGGAGGAAATGATGAGCTTAGCAATGAGTTTGGCAGTCCTAGTGAAGTCACCTCATTTCTCGACAAGTTTAAAATGACCGTCAAAGTCAGGAAGAAAGAGAAAACAGAGATTGAGTTGCATAGCTATCAGAAGGAATTGGCCAGGCCAGGATTAGATGGGAAAAACTGCATCATCTGCGCACCCACTGGCTCCGGAAAAACGATGACAGCAGGTTACATCTGCCAGCAGCTCCGGATGCAGGCGAAGAATAGCGGCAAGACATTCAAGGCCCTGTTCATTGTCTGTATTCGTAACTTGATACAACAGCAGGCCGATGCCCTGTCGCTGATTGTGAAAAACTCAGATGATGCTGGGCAGCGGGCAGTTGGCGGAATTGGTGAGACGAGTCGTCTGTCTGATTACATGAGGAATTACGACGTGACTGTCTTGACGGCTCAGATTCTTGTCAACTGTTTGCTAAACAAAGAAATGATGCTGACTGACATCGATCTTCTTATCATGGATGAATGTCATCACACAACCTTATTGCATCCATACAATGTGATCATGTTAGAGTACCTTAAGATCAAGAACGAGAATCCTCCCCGTAAACTTCCGCAGATCATTGGTCTGACTGCGTCGCTTGGGGTTGGGACATCTGCTGATGACCCATTGGTTCATTACATCCGGTTATGTGCTAACTTAGATTGTGATCTGATAACTCATGTTAGAAAGAACATGGCTGAGTTGTTAAAGTACAGTCCTCGACCGCGCATGGACCAGATCATTGCCGTTGAGCCTCGCCGACCTCAAAACCCATTCTCACAGGTTGATCATTTTTCCTTTTGCAGCTTTTAAACAGAAATTAAACACCTTCAACAATGTTACATAAATAATCAGTCCATCAGAGTCAGTAATTTTGGCTATATGCTAAGTTTAATGCTTTCATACCTAAGATGCTTACAGTATATTCTTGTATAACAGGATTCTGATTTTTGTTCTGCAGACTTTGAAAGTAATGATGGATGACGTTGAGAAGATGGTGTCCTTTCCACTGACAAACCAGAGACATCAAGAAGGCACCCAGCAGTACGAGAACTGGGTAGTGGATCAGATGAGGGAGGCTGAGCAGAGGGGGCTGCAAGAAACCATTGTTGGCACAGAAGCATTGAGGAAGCTGAACGCTGCGCTAATGATCTATGATGACTTGAGGGCCAAAGATGCCAAAAAACTTCTTGATGATTATTTCAAACGGGACTTCTTATCGGCAGATCCTATTGAAATTGCATCTAGGATTCATCAACTCTACTCAGAAATTTCTCATCAGCTTGATGAGATCATCAAAGGGGAGAAAATGGAAGACAATGCAAAACTCGAAATGCTGTGCAGCTTGCTGACCAATCTCTACCACGCGGACAGTGATGCTAGAGGTAAGAAACATGAAATGCACATATATTCCTCTAACGGTCCAATTGTAAAAGGACATCTATCTAATACCTGAAATATTACTAGCCACTTTAAGTACAGTTTAAATTTGTCACTAGTCGCATTCAGCCGAACAGTTGGTCCAATTATTCGTATTCGACCGAATAGTGAAAACCATCTATTCAGTACAGCCCTGCTTAATACAATCCACCTTCTGCTTAGGCATGATTCTTCCATTTGAGCATAATTATTTTCATTAATGCAACTTCTATTTTAAGAAGAAGCTTTGCATCTATTCATCTTCCATTGAAGGAAGAATTCTGTTCATCGATCCAGTTTCTATTTAAGCAGAATTCTCTTCATTGATTCCATTTGAAGCAGAATTGTTTTCATTGCTCCAACTCATTTTTCACATTAATCCAACTTCTAACCAAAGAATGTCGTTCATTAATCCAATTTCTATTTCAGCAAGCATTATTGTCATTAGTACAAAAAGAATTTAGCAAGAATCAGTTTCATCAATCCTTCTTCTAGTATAGCATGATTCATTTAATTGATCCAGCTTCCATTTAAGCAGAATTCTTTCATCAACACAACTTCTATACATACATACATGAATACATACATACATACATTGTGTTATTATGTTTTCATGTCGTTAGTTAAGATAAAATAATAATCAATTAAGTTGTAATCGGATTAATCATATGATTAAGTGAAACAGTTCATCATATTTTGAAATATGTTAATCGATTGTCACTCATGTATATTTATTAAGTACTTTAGGTGACCCTAGTTAGCAGGATCTAGCTCCCTTCAGGGTCCCCAATTGTTACCAATGTCTCTGGAATCTTGTAAAATTATCTTGCTGCTGTAAAAATCTGGTTGGTTTCAATAAAAATGTATACATACATATTGATTGATACATACAGACATACATACATGAAAAATACATACATAAATGCATACCTACATACTTGCACACATACATTATATACATACCTATATGCACACATAAATACATACCTACATGCATACACAATTATATACATACATACACATATATACATTTTCATACATATTATTTAATGAATTTCTGATAAATTCCAATTTATTAATATAATAAAGATTGCACATTAATCATTTAATGGAATGGGGGGAAATGTCCTAATGGGGTAATGTCCTAGACCAATATTAAACATTGTTTGATATTTAAATAATTAATTTTTAAGAACTAATTGAGATTTATCCAATATGATGCACTTTCTCATCAATATTTGTGCTAAGTAAGTGATCAAACCAGGGAAATTCCTTGTAAATGTTCTACAGGGGAAATGTCCAGATAGCAGGGCTGTTAACAATACTAGAAAAAGTATTGCAATACCAATACCAGTACTTTTTCTTAAAAGTATTGCAATACCAATACTTTCACCAATACTTACTTTTCAACGAGCAAGTTCTCTGTCTATTCACACAAAACATGTGCTAATGAAAAAGCAGTATAATTGCAATATTATTTTTTCATACAAAAAATCAGTATATATAATTACAAGTATTATTATTTTCACATAACAAAAATCAATATAATTATAAATAATCATTTTTACATAAACAAACAGAGATCCTACAGTTATTGTTTTTACATGTATTATGAAAGTGTCACAATCTACCATTTTGCCATAGGCATAGAAAAACCATCATTTAAAAATGTGTAGGCCTACTACTGAAGCGTGCTACACAGTGGATTATCGGTAATGCGCTTGCTCGCAGATCATGTGGTTGCGGGTTCGACTCCTTGTAACGACCCTGGGCAAGTTGTTTGCGCACACGTGCCTCTGTCACCAAACAGTAGGCTTAAGCTGGGAAGTAAACGGCACGTCCTGCGATATCACTGGCCCCGTGTCCAGGACCTTAGGATTCGTCCAATGCCGGCTCAAGAGCCTATAGGTCCTAGGATATGGAGATGAACACTCTTCTACAACGTTCCGTATGGACTATGGGCTGACTTTACTACTCAAGAATGTGTGTAAAAAGGAAAACACTATAATTTGTCCGGTCGTTTCTCTATTTATAGATTCTTTCCATTCACACCATAGTTCGTAGATTGCAACAAGAGACAATTTTCTGAGCGTGACCATTTCTTGATCACGAATATTTCAAGTGGAAGAGAAATATTATAAGTTTTATTACGGAGAGAAAAAAGTATTGGTATCGTATATCGATGACTGGCTAAAAAAAGTATCGCGATACACACGCGATACCGACCAAATAAAACTATTGCGATACTGCAAAAAGATCGCTGATACCAAAGTATCGCAATACTTTTTTGCGATATTAACAGCCCTGCCAGATAGCATATATGATATAAATCCAATCTACCAAAGTCATCTCATATTCTCATCTTTTAGAGCTGTACAACTTCTAAACATGGAATTTGAGTGTGTCCAAAGAATATATTGCAATATGAAATTTATATAACACCACAATACACTCAAGACAAACTAAGTAGAGGCAGTTCCCTAGGCAGCCGAAATTACAAAAAATGTCATTGCAAGCAATAATGTAATAAGTCTGCGCAATAGTGCACGAATATGTAGAAGAAAATATAATGGAAATTTATAGGTAAGTAAGTAAGTATATTCTTTAATCATGCACATACATTTAGCCAAACCAATGTGCCGCATCATCTATACTTGAGCCTTTAAGACCTCAAAATAGCAGTTACCATCAGTCTTGTAGCCTAAGTGTCCCTTTGTTGTTCAACAGGAATCCTGTTGACCAGAACAAGGATCGGAGTGGAAGCCTTGCTAAACTTCATTAAAGAAATTCCACAGCTGAAGCGAATCGTTTATCCAGCAAAACTCGTCGGTCAAGGTCGCAAAGAAGGGACAATGACAGACGTCGAACAGGAAAACACTCTCCGACTTTTCCGATTGGGTTTGTCTCTTGTTCGTTCTTTAAACCTGAAAGTAGTAATCAGTTGAAAGTAAACATCTATCATAACTATCCTTTTTTTTATTAATCCACTCAAGCAAACAGTGAAATGACATACCACAGGGATCAATACATACTCAGAGAAATATCTAGAAAAAGAGGAAGAGATAATACCCTTAAGGGACCTTGGTCCCGGTAGCAGGGTCACCTTTATAACATGTTTTACAAGTATAGCAGTTGGTTATGATATCATGTACTAGTCAATGTTATTTATGTAAGTAAAATTCTTAAGTAATTAACTATTTAATTAAAGTGTGGTAATACAAATCACGGTATATACAATTCACAACGGTAATGGATTATGTTGGAAAGTCAAATTGTTGTGTAATTTCCTATGCGGTTCATTGTTAAAGCATTATATACTTATTAGATACATACTTGCATATCCACTTGCCACACACAAGCATCCTTAAAGCTCCTAAGCACTTTCTGTTGAAAGGATGAAATCAGGGTACAAACACAAAGGAAACAATTCAATTGGAAGGAAGGAAATAACTATTCCATGCTGGTGAAGCTCTAGAATGAGTGATATTTCAAACAATCTCAAATGTGATTGCATCATTCAGCATTTTAATGTTTTGGCAAGCGCATTGGAAAAAGAAAAGATTAGCCATTTCCATTTGGCCTTCAAAAACATTATTGTTTATTATGAACTTGAGTAATTTTATTATTAAAAAATTGACCAGTATTTATTGAGAGAGAAACTGATCAATTATTATAATTTTAATTGATTGCTCTATATTAAAATTCTTCTTATTGTTGTTTTGATGAAAGGAAGAAATGCTGCTTGAGATTTGAGTAAATATGTATGTGGAGAAAATGAAGTTATCTTAAATGGCTACTACAATTGTATGGCAATGGCATTGAAATTAGAGCTGTGCAGATATCATTTTTTGGCTATTATGCAGATACCAATTATTGCCGGTTATTTCATTTGCCGATACCGATTATATAGCCGATTATTTCACCGATTATTTTATTGTGTTTCCCAAGATGTCCGGTTCCAAAAGATAGACCTACTGCTACTGCTATTGTTGTGATACAAGCAAAACCCTCGCTCCGTAGGAGACGCATACATGTAGTTGGGGACTAATCCTAGGCAGGCAATACAGATTAGGCACACCGCCCGCCGTAGACCTTGCATGACGGAGGAGAGAGAAGAGATATCTATATAACTGGACGCCTTCTTCTATAAAACATGCCAATGATGCCATTCCCTCCCCAGACAACCCACCTTTTACGACCTGCCACTTTGGCCTAAAATACTAGCAATGAGATAACTGTGCACAGGGTAATTAAGCAGTCACTCTGCACAACAGCTATGTTAACACTTTCCCATTCTTCTTAAGTAGCCATGATCGACGAATGGAATGCTGTCCTTCACAGTCCCAATGATGTTGTAGTCATCATTTTGCAATTATAGGACTGAAAATAATGTTATAAAATGTAAAAAATAATTTTTATATTGGCACCAATTATCTTACCAATATCCGATACTGCCAATATCTCTATAATCAGCCCCGATTACGAGTGCTGCCGATGTATCGGTACAGCTCTAATTGTAATTCTGAATTGCAATTACAAAACTTTTACAGAGGTATCTAGTTTATTATTATGTTTTGTATATTTCAGGAAGGGATGATCCAAAGGGATGCAATCTGCTGGTAGCGACTGATGTGGCCCAGGAGGGCCTTGATATGCCCAAATGCAACTTTGTCATCCGCTATAACTTCGTCAGCAATGAAATCGGAACAGTGCAGTCGAAGGGCCGTGCCAGAGCACCCAACAGCGAATGCTACTTGATCGTCAGCAAAGACTCAGAGAACGAGAAAAAAGAATATGACAATCTGCAGAAAGAACATCAGATGATGCAGGCTCTGAATGACATCGATAAACAACCACCAGAGGAGCTTCTCAGAAAAATCAGGATGGAACAGGTACAATATTTTCATGTGGACGAAATTCATGTGTGTATCCACTGCTTGCCTCAAATGCTGCTTTGGCTGTTGGGGAAATGGACGGGTTGGAGTCATGGATGTCATCATATCGCTTACGTCTTAATTTGACAGATTTATTTACCAAGCTTAACTTGGATGGCTTGTTTATTGAATTCCCTACCTACAATTTGTCAGCTTGTATTATGACCTTGGTATCCAGTTGGACCAGGAGTTTACCTTTGGACCACATTTGCTTCACCTTTGTAGTGAGTGTTATTGTCAACTTTGTCAGAGCTCTGTACTGTTGCACATTGGCTAATGGCCAGCACTGCAACTACTCTTAACTTGTCTATGCCAGTGTTTCCCAAACTTTTTGGTCGTGGGACCCACTTCGGAAAATCTTTGAATGTCCGCTATACCCACCCTCACAAAGGCGAACAATATTGTGCTAAAATTTAATTAGCATTTCAACGTCATATTAAATGCATGCATTTAATATGATCGATATGACGAAGATACTAGACTCTACTCATTGGCATTGGACTAAACTATATAGTGACAATAAAACAAAGAAGGTCAGAGAATAGTTTCATTTTGTTTCTCTGAATTTAATAGAACTACTTTCAAACAGACCTGAAGCATGGCAACCCACTTGACAAGACGCGGCGACCCACTTGACAAGACGCTGCGACTCACTTTTGGGTTGCGACCCATAGTTTGGGAAACACTGGTCTATGCCTTCATTGCAGCTTGTGCTTGATTACTGTTTAACTCTCTATTCTGGTTGTCTGGTCCTACTGTCCTGTGTACCGAGAGCTGCAGTGCACCGATTACCAAAATATGATTATGTCACAAGATATATGGTGAAGATTCTGCATTGGCTTCCTGTGTAACGGCACATTGAGTATAGAGTTGTGTCCGTGGTCTAGCAATGCCAACTTGGCCTCGCCCCAGCCTATCTAATACATCTGTGTCAACGGGTATTAAGGGGCCAGTGTAGTTGCTCCCTTTGCTCTGCTGAGAAAGGAGTATGTGAGGTTCCATTTTCCTATACAGCAGCTATGTAAAACTGCACATTCTCAGTAGTAGGCTCTAGGGCAAGGGTGCACAACCTGCTGCTGTACGGTCGCATGCAGCCGTGAAACGGAGAATTGGTAGCCGTGGACGCGTGTTCTAGTTTAAATGCATTGGCAGCCGTGTATTAAATATGTTATGAAAATACGCAATATAAATTTTATTTGTGCTGCCCTGTCACGGCCGGACAATCCACATGATGACGAGTCGGCCGGTCAACAGATCGCTCCCTTGGTGGAAGCTGATCAGAGGTGATCAAACTGATCAAACTACGCCTCCGAAGTTTGACAAATTAGTCCAGTCGATCCCCAAGTGAGGACCTCTGAGACGATGTTCAAACCGCTGAGCGTTAAGGGAGAGGCGACTAACGGACCCAACGGTTCGCCTGTCAAAATCTCAAGCAATTTGAACGAAAGACGCCCGGAAACGACCATGCTATGCAGGGCAGGGTCGAACGATGATCGAATCAGACGCAAGCAATGTAAGGGCGAATGTCTGGAACTGAAAAATGATGAACAGCTCCTACAGAAGTTTGAAGGAAAAGGCGACTTAATAGAAGTGTGGAAGTTGGCAGTGGAATATCCTAAACTCTGAGAACTGGCTAGAAATAATCTAGTCCTCTTCGGAAGTACTTATGTGTGTGAGGCGGCCTTTTCTAGGATGAAATATTTGAAGAACAAGTGCAGAACCCCATTGGTGGACAACATGTGTGCATACATGAATGTATGCACACATGTATACATGTTATATGCGCTATGGAAATATTGTGATGTCCGTCCAGGAGCGTAATGTCCGGGGGGGGGGGTAATGTGATACTAATAATATTATTAGCCAACCATTTTCCAATTTGAGTAGGATTGTAGGTGCAGCAATATTGATCTTGCTTTTTACTATTCTTTAATGAAGTCTGCTGAAAAACAGATGGACGTCATAAGTAGACCTACAGATGCGTATTTCCGAATTTTATTAATAAATTATATATTTGTCATCACAATACACATGTACATCTTAAGTAGCCTAGTATCCAATCTATTGGCAGCCGTGATGAACGTATGAGCCTTTAAAGCGGTCGACACTAAGGAAAAGGTTGAGCACCCCAGCCCTAGGGTTTGGAAAGGCCTGTGTCTGGAGTTGGAATATATGGACAAATACCAAATGGTGATGAAGTATCCTTCCAATTCATTGAAAATTAACAGGGTTGACCGGTCACCATATAACATCGAGCACATTTACATTTATTTGACCCATCAGTAAGTAAGTTCAGTTTTAATTCTAATTTGTGTTAAGTACTTACTTAGTCCTCTTACATACGACCAAGCTCCAACTAACTGCACGTTAAAAGAATACTGCTCAACCAGTTGCTACACTTAAAATAAATAAAGATAAATTTTTACATGCTCATGCAAATCGTAATTACCTCTAAACATCTCATTCCATGATTTCCATCTGCCAGCTGTTTGTTGACCTGAATCTGTTGGTTAGTTCCATGTGTGTGCATGGGCCCACTGCTGGTGACTCTTTTCAGCATACTGTGCATAGTTTTGCTAACTGATGTATTTTATTTTTCGTACTGACATTTAACATCATCATATAGGCAGCGCACAGAGTGCCTCTGAGGATATCTTTGAGGGGTGTTAGATAAATTTATAAAGTTAATTACCCTTATTTTTCAATTGTATCCAATCGTTTTGCTGTACTGCCTGTTTTGCTTGACATATAGGATCAGATATGGCAAAAGTATCAACAGAAAGTTCAAGAGAAGAAATCAACGTCAGAGTTGCTGCCTCCTGAAAAGATCAGCATCCATTGTCGTAACTGCAAAACACTGTTGTGCAAAGCGACTGATATGCGGAGAAGGCTACAGAACTACATTTGTGTGGATCCAGATCTCAAGGACAAGACATTCATGCGTAAGAACAAGGTTGAACGTGAGCTACGATACGACACTCAAATAGGTAAAATTTTCTGGGCTTTAATCTGTGAATGATTCCATTTCACAAATTGAGCCTTTAACCCTTTCACGATGAGTTGCATTGGGTTCTCATACGTTTTAGTATTTTTGCATTAACTTGTTAAATGGATTTTGCATAAAGCTCTTCTTGTTAATGCAGATGATTTTGTATTCACAATGTTTGCTACATGTAGTTGGATTTTACATTAACTAAAGTTATTGTTCTCTTGAAAAATTCAAGAGATTTTGTGTTAGCTTATCATATCTGATTATTTATATAGCGCTTCTCTCAGTACTAGCTATTCAGAAGCGCTCTCAGCGTGACAGCCCCGAGGAAATAAGAAAGTCTTCAGGCAACGAAGGGATGAGGGTGGGAGCCCGATTAAAAGCTTGCTATGGATAACGGGATAGGTAATTCCACATAGAAGGGCCCACGATGGCAAAGGCACGGTGTTGAGTTATAGCAGTCCTTGCTCGTGGAACAAGAATTTATGCACTGTAAGAGGTTTTGTATTAGCCTACCTAGGTTTTTAATTAAATTATTTTTTACGTTTAGGTGTTCTGTTCTGCAAGAATCCCAGGTGCAACAAGAAGCTAGGACCAGAGTTGCAGTACAGGCAGGGGCAGCGCCAGTTTGGTTACGTATTTGGCAAAGAGAATGTGATGTGGAGGCATGAGGATGAGGAGCAGTATCGACAGATCGGGCAGTGGTCAAAAGTACCATTCCCAATCGATGAAGAGCTGTTGTAATGAAATATCATTGCAAACATTTGTTTTTAAGCTGTGCTCTCGTGTTGTTTCCAGTGCTTCTGAAAGGTTTCTAATATATGAGGCAGATTATTTATATTAACTCATGTACCTTCTTTTATGCACCAGAATGATTGGCAACAATTTTAAAAAGTTGCCTTAATAATGTAACAACAACCTGCATTATTTTCACAGGACACTCGTCGTTAAGCCTTAGAAGTAATAATTAGCCAAAAAATCGTAGAGAAACATAGACATTGAGGTGATGGCCAGTGGCCACCCCCAGTTGTCATCTGTGATGCCCTGCTTTTGGCATTCTGAACATGATTATCCATGTCAAGATTGTGATGCATGAAATGAATAATTAGCTTTGCATAGTTTATTTTGATAATGTTTTAATAGTGTGACATTCGAACCTCTTGGGGTATAATTGTTTTTGAAGTTTTATTGTAGTGTTAATCTATTAAATATACAATATTGTCAATCAATCAATGAAACTTGATATAGCGCCTCTTCAAGAAATCTGCTCAGAGACTTTTCCAGTCCAACCTACCAGAGAAGATGAATTTCAGAATAGAATGGAAAAGGGGACAGGTAGCTCATTCCAAGCAGTTGGACCCACAACGGAGAGTAATGGACAAGAAGGCCGTGTGAGGCAGAGCGCAGCGTCCTGCCAGCACTTCTAGTAGCAGCAACAGGACAGCAAAGCTCCTGAATGTAAGCAGCACCAGACTTTGTAAGAAATCCTAAATGTATATTGTATGCTTTGAACTGTACAAGAAGCATGTCAAATTTTTTTCTGAATTTGCATATTAATTACATCTTTACTATTTTATTGTACACATGAAATGGACAAACTGTAGGTTTTCCTGATGCAAAAATGCCTTGAGCAATCCTATGGCTTTTACTTCGGTTTTAAAAGAATTACCAGCATGTTTTGTGTTCTTGTCTGAACTCTTATTTCTCTGGGTTTCTTTTCATCTAGAATATGAAACAGACTGAACACTTCAGAGCTGCTGCCTTGTGGCGCATGACGTCATTTATGGGCGGCCCTAGACCCAGTGATTGAATTGTTGGGGGTGGGGTCGTTGGAGGGTTCAACCCCTCCAGTTCATTCGAAATATTACCTCTGGGTAATGTGTCCCTTAAATCTGTTTAAGTTCAGACTCTGAATTTATAGGCAGAACCAAATCAGTGCACCACAATATAAATCAGCAGCACGATAAAAAAACCTTCAGAATAATATAACAAATAAAATATAAGCTTACATGACATTGTGCGATGCAGGATCGCATTTCTCTGTCCCACTTTTACATCAGCTGATTGGTCACACCGCTGTTGCACTAGCTATAGGGTGACTGTAGGCCAATCGTAGAACGGCACTCATCATTAGCTGTCAGTTTGCTCATCCCACATTTCAACTCCAAATATAACCTCTGATCCGTTTTCATTATCCTCTGCTACTTTGCATTCACAACTAAAAACCGAACTCTTCCACGTGTCCTATCCAGATTCTACTCCTGTGCCACCACATGACCACCCTCATCATCGACTACCACCGTGGCACCATGCTGTCTCTGCTTGACTCCCTCGAAAGGAAACGAAAGGATTGGCTATTGCGGACTTGATTTGGCATAACGCCGGTGAATAAGCTGGTCTCTCTGACGTGGCTGTCGTGGGTGCTGAGAAATTTTCGAGGATTTACATTACATAACATTACATTCTGGATGTGGCTTACACCAACAAAGGCAACAAAGGTTTCGGAAATCGTGTGACATATATAGAATACACTTTGATGTGACCTAATTAGGTCATCTGAAATGATCTGATTAAGACGTGACGGCGATGTCGAAGTCGCACAATCCCGCTGATTCCACTTCTCTTCACAGGTCACTGGACTACTCCGAGAGTGCACAACTGAACAACTGACAAAACCTAGCCAAAGATGGTAGAGTCGTAGACTGACTATCTGAATGTTCACCTCACCTACCTTTGGACGTTTGGCGCCACCACACGATTGGATGGATGACTTTAGTAAACATGGCACAGGCTTCGAAGCGAGGAGGGGTTTATTGTGCTGCAATAAATTGCAGCGTTAACACACATAATTCAGAAAAGATTTCACTATTTAGATTTCCGAAAGATGATGCAAGGTATGTATAAAGTAATCTATAAACTACATGTGTATTACTAAATGTTTGATCACTGCTGTCGATGATACACTTCTCAAGATGTTGACCAGTCAAGCTGTCGTCTGCTGAAATTGTGGCTACAGGTTTTTTTATTACCGAAATTTGATACCGTCCTTCTTCCAACATTTTTCTCTCAGAAGTGCACACATACACACGCCTTGACGGCGATTGTTAGGAAGTTATAAAATACGAGTAGTTAGCACAACTCCAGGACTCTAGGTTGCTAGGGGATGTTTATGCAGTGATCAAATTGGCGAAAGTGTAGTATCGCCGTAATCGGGGTGCATGCTATATGTACACGGGCGTCATACGATATATTTTATGGATAAATCTTCTGCGGCCCAAACTTCGGCCAGAAAATAAACGAAAGTTTTACTTCCAATTCGCTCATCGCGTTGTTGCTGGTTCTGTTTGTGTTGGCAGTACTACGGAGCCCCTAAAGCAACATGAAGGAAGAATATTTTATCTCGTGCGCACGAGATAACAACTCATTCCTCGACTTAATAAATCGTGCGCACGAGATAACAACTCGTTCCCACGACTTACTAAGTCGTGCGCACGAGTTATTAACTTGTTCCCTCGACTTAATAAGTCGTGCGCATGACTTATTTGACCAATAGCAGGTCGACTTTTCTGTGACGTAAAAACACTTCTATTTTGGTATTTATGGGGAAACACATAGTTTTATAATCGAAACAATGTCTAAGACATAGAGTGATTTGGGCATTCCATTCTAAACTTAAATCCCACCTTTTCAAGAGCTCTTACCCAGACTCATTACTTGATATCTGTCACTCCTCGATGAAAGCGATGCCCTCCTTAACTCTGCCTCCCTGCTGACCTTCTGGAAACTGAACTCTGACCCCCCCACGGACCATCATTTGGACAATCCTTTCGATTTGACGCAGCGCTTCTGAATAAGCTGGTGCCCTGCACATAGCTTTCAAGTGACGGTTTAGAAGTCTGGAGATTATGATTGCTACTACTGTAGGGGTGTATAATATGTCGTGTGAAAGGCTTTGGCCTATAGGGAAGGCATTTAAAGCTACAATGTTATTTGTGATGCCATTTTGTACGCTGAATGTGTGCCAAACTGGGGATATCACTCTGCAGGCGAATATGAAAGTGAAAATGAAAATGATGTTCAGATTGACAGAGCTAAAATTCTGACAATATCAGATAGAATTATCCCCGCGATTTATCGTATGAGTTGTGTTGTGGAATTTTGGACGCTAAAACGACAAATCGCTGTTGTCCCATTTCAAACTACTTCGTTGCCAATTATTGCAAGTCGGCCTGTTATTGGTCAAATAAGTCGTGCGCACGACTTATTAAGTCGAGGGAACAAGTTGTTATCTCATACGCATGACTTATTAAATCGAGGCAACAAGTTGTTGTCTCGTGTGCATGACTTATTAAGTCGAGGGAATGAGTTGTTATCTCGTGAGCACGAGTTAAAATATTATTCTTCCATGTCCCTTTAGGGGCTCTGTACAGTACTTAGAGTATTATGCGTAATTCGCATGGCATAATTTAAACAAAGTTGCTATTTCATTTTTATTTACCACTTGACTCAAGTTGACTGCATCTGACTAGTGAGCAGATTTTAAAAGTGACTAGAGCTAGATATATCTACCAAAATGTGCCCCACCATATTGGGCGACCATGTGTCCTAAATCTGGTCCTTTTATTATGGCAGTGTGACTGCAATTTTAAGCTTATAGTAAAGAAAAACTTTACCACTGCCAGATCAGCCATGGGATTTTCACTATGCAGATAAATTTGTTTATGAGATGCCCTGTAAGATTCTATGATGAAATTTGCATAGTCATGTTCTGTTTTAATTTTTGGGAACAGATGTAAGAAGTGGAAAGATAACACACGGCGTTCAGATCTGGACTGCAAAAGTGTTGAAGAGCTGAACCAAACTTTCCGATTGTGTAGCAGGCATTTTGAAGATTCGCAGTTCATGAACACCAGACACGATAGGCTTATATGGAATGCGATCCCAACGCTGTTTTATGTTCCATACAAGCCATCACCACTCACGCTAAAACGACGCTTGATTGTCATACAAACGCCAAAGTCGAAGGTTTCTGCCAAAACCAGCACAAACATTCCAACTGAACACAAGAACAGTGCTGAAGTTTGTTGTCGAACAGTCGCTTTTTGTGCTACACATATACTAGTTTGACCAGCTTTGCCTGGACTGGTGCAATATAAGTATGTAAGTAAGTATGTATTTTATTCAACCACCTTAAACACACTGTAGGATCATCATATATGAACAATTGAAGAGTGTCACCTTGTCAACTTGTGCTGTTATTTCTTGGAAATCTAGCGACCGCCATGACCATTCCTCTCCATTTTTTTCTTTCCGAAGTTGCATTTCTGAATTCCTCCAGGCTCATTTCGGTTTTTTCAAGAATCACATCCATCCATTTTAAAACAAAGAATGTACAATCACAAAATAATCATAATAAGCAAACACAATAAAAGACATCCTCAGAGTTGTAAGAAGAGAAAGCAAACATAGGAATAACGATCAACATAGGAATAGATTAGTTTCTATTGCATTCGGGTGATGAAACCACACCGGATTACTTATATACCTCAGTAAACGTGTCAGCACGGGGTATCTCTCACTTTGTGCGATCGTGGACTGATTGAGTAGATAGCACTCTTTAAATGAGGCAGAAGACAATTCGTAACATGGCTATTGTTGTGGAGCCCGGAAAGAAAAGGAAGGAATCGACCCAACCGCAATTTTCAATTTAAAAATTACTATTTGGGTTAATTATTTCTAACTGTTTTAAAGATTTCTCTGGTTGATTGGGATGTTTTTGAGATCCTTGAGGCAGATATGAGTTGTTACTTTAGAAATTATGTGAAATTTTTTGTTTTCATTTGTTCCTTTAGACATTCAGTTCATCAACGTTGATTGCCAGCAGCAATTTTGACTTCCTTCCATCCGTCAGTAAACAGTGCGTCCAGGACACGGACATTCCTTTGGGAGGCAGCACTCGCTCCCTCTCGGGTGAGGCGGCCGTCGGTATTAGGATGATAGCAGGTATTCAAATGCTTTGTTGTCTTGGAAAATTGGTCAGAGATGAGGAACATGCTTTCATTGATAAATTGGTATGCGGACGATTCATCCCCGGACGATTCATCCCGGACGATTCATCCTCGGACGATTCATCCACAGGACGATTCATCCAGCGGACGATTCATCCAGCGGACGATTCATCCGGAAAGTCAATCCAGGACCATTCATCCAAAATAAATAAATTAAAAAAGTCCTTTTTACATATTATATGAGGCGATTAGTAATTAAATTATAGTGTTTGACTTCCCCTTTGATAAGCAATATCAGAGGTTAGTTAATATCAGGTTCGTCATTACACCAGACATTCCATCTTAATTACTAAAATAATTCTTCTTACGTCCAAAAACATGACGTCACCAAAGTATGCGTTCAGTCTGTAAAGTGCGCGTGTTTTTTGATTCATAAACAACTAAATATCAATAAATAAATATGCTTTTTGATTAATTAATGAACAATAATTAATAAAAAGCAATAAAAGAAAACGTTATGACAACAGTAAATTTTGGAACATCGAAACGTGGAAAGAGAACCCTTGGTGCCACCCAAAACGACAAGCACCCATCTGTTACAATCATTCTTCTCTAAGTGGTAACACACCAACGGTAGAAGGTTGCTGTTCAATGGCCCTTACAACGGCGATTTATTATTCATTTAAAGACACTTTGGATGAATGGTCCTGGATTGACTGGATTGATGATTGGTCCGGATGAATCGTCCGGGGATGAATCGTCCTGTGGATGAATCGTCCTGTGGATGAATCGTCCGAGGATGAATCGTCCGGGATGAATCGTCCGGGGACGAATCGTCCCCAAATCTGATAAATTTGCCCAAATTTTTAATGCATGTAATAGTTGAACAATAAGGAGGTCGCAGCCGATGGGGCATGCAGTTTCTGACGGTAGTGGTCATGATGCATCCTTCCAAGATGTATTAGCTTACTTGCAAGTCTTAAAACCGGCTAGATCAAAGAAGGAATTGCACTGCATTTTAGGCTGGCAGATTGCAATCAAATCTATCATCGAACTGTGGAAAAATATATGGGTTGAGAAGCAATATTTATAAAGGGACAGTTTGATTAGCTCCGCCCACAGCTTAGTTAGCTCTGCGCACAGTTTGGTTAGCTCCGCTGACAGCTTGATTAGCTCCGCCCACAGTTTAGTTAGCTCTGCCTACGGTTAGGTTAGCTCCGCCCACAGCTTACTTAGCTCCGCCCACAGTTTGGTTAGCTCCGCCCACAGTTTAGTTAGCTCCGCCCACAGCTTAGTTAGCTCCGTCCACAGTTTAGTTAGCTCTGTCCACAGTTTAGTTCGCTCTGACCACAGTTTAGTTAGCTCTGCCCACAGTTTAGTTAGCTCCGCCCACGGTTAGGTTAGCTCCGCCCATAGCTTAATTAGCTCCGTACACAGCCTTGTTAGCTCCGCCCACAGCTTAGTTAGCTCCACCCACAGTTTAGTTAGCTCTGCCCACAGTTTAGTAAGCACCGCCCACAGCCTTGTTAGCTCCGCCCACAGCTTGGTTAGCTCAGCCCACAGTTTAGTTGGCTCCAGCCACAGTTTGGTTAGCTCTGCCCACAGTTAAGTTAGCTCCGCCCACAGCTTAGTTTGCTCCGCCCAGTTTAGTTAGCTCCACCCAGTTTAGTTATCTCCGGAGGACACAGGGACAATCCCAATGTCACACAATATTGGTCCAGTGTTAGGTTTATTGCTGTTGATAAATTGTTGATAATTCTGGGCATAATTTTGAAATTGATTTAGATAACGTGCTCTAAATATATCGTTAATATCATATCCTTTGAAATCAGGGTCACTGGGCAGTGAAAGTTGTTTGTCCACTTCATATATTGACCATGAGAATGAGATCGCTTGTTTAAATAACATGTGAAGATGATGTTGACCTTCAAGATATATCAGATATGAATTGCCATTGGAAATTGATAATGTTTTACCATATAATGTGTGGCTATATCTTAGTGGTCGCTAAAAGTTATGGGTTTAGATTTGACATTCAATTTTTTTCTTATGTGACCAGCTGTATGTTTGAACGTCAAGAGCAAAAGATCCCAAAGAATTTTACATTGTCCCTAATGAATAAGCAGAAACCACAGATGTAGTTGTACAGCCAAGTGGTGAAATAATTACACAAATCTAAATACCAGGGATATTAAGGCTAGCGATATTATATGCCAGTATTTTCTATTTTTCTGTTACATCAGAATTCTGTCTTTTGTTATGCTATTTTTGTTAATATTTTGGTTGAAAAGCTAAGTTAATGGGGTAAGGCCAGAGGTGGCGATCTCGTTTGACAGGTGGGGACACCCAATCAGAGGGGTATGAAATGTGGGTTGACACACGTATAACATGTCCCATCTCTGTAAAAGGTGGGGAGGGGGGGCTTGTCTCCTGAACCCCGGAATCGCCGCCCTTGGGTAAGGCTAATGGGGAATGTGCTTTCGTTGTATGGGCTGTGTGTAGTTAAACATTTTTGAGATAATATAGTATTTATTTCTTACCCTACAGCACAAAATAGGGCATAACCGGAAATCGCCTCGGACATTCGCCTCGGCCGAATATTGGACTATTTGGAAGTATTTGCCTCGGCAAATATTGCACCTGCAAATAGCTAAAAATAACTTTTTTGAAAAAATATTTTTTTTGGATAAAATAATATGTTTTCATCAAATAAATTTAGGACTAATGGACTTACTTTTAAGTTATCGGGTAATTAAACAAGAACCTAACATTCCATTGAATTTTCTTTAAAACAATGATGTTAATTTATATATTTTAATTTCTTTTAGTTGCATTTTACATTTTTTCCCAAATAAAGTTTTTAAGTAATAAATATATTGTTATAGCCTAGAGTGCGACGATACACTATATGAAGGATATTGCTATAGACTCTGCAGTCTGCATTGACTATAGATAGTTCTCCGTAGCTGTGCACGTGGCCGGTTTGCCTACGGATGGTACTCGCTGAGTTGCTAGCCAGATTTGCCGCTACTATTCGGTTCGTACCCGGATCCGCCCACTCCTTGGTTCTTCATTTCACTGGTGAGGACACATCCTGCCGAGCACAAATAACGTACACTAGGATGATTGAGTGAAGCAATTCTAAGAGTTGGATGATTTAGGGTTGAGCCGTCCTCTCCTCACATTATTGGTGAGATGTCCAAAGTGACAGATCTGGTTCTTATGTATATTTGCTGTGTAATATCTATGACAATGAATTTTATCTCTCAGCAATGTATTATGCAGTTTCTGTAACGTGCGCTTGCGTTGTGAATGTGCTACTATTTGCAAGCGTGTATGTTATTTGTAGATGCTTTTACTCCTTCCCCAGTCAGTCGAAACGCTCATTCCTCTTACGCTTTGCATTCAGAACAGCCGTCTTCATCCTTAGTGCAAGTGGTAAGCTTGTCTTTCTTCATAAATCTTATTCAGCATTGAAGTGCACTATCATTAGAATCTTACTCTGTTGTGACTCTCTGTATGTGTCCATAATTCTCGATCACTTATGTTATTTCATTCTCAATGGAACCATGAACATTCCTTTTTCAATTTGCATATCCAGAGCGAAAATCCTTTAAATTAGAATGCTGTACTTTTAAATGTATTGTACACCAGAGCGTGGATATGCAGTTGGTTCAATAAAGAATAAACTTACTTAGCAATTAGGTTGATTTTGTAAATGTTCTCTTTCCATCAGTTAGAATTTAGTATAATGGTGTTTTTATACTAATTAAACATGAATAATATAAACTACTGCAATATAACAATTTAGATTTCTAGTGATAGTATCAACTAAATTGTATGTTATGAACTGCAGCTATTTTATGACACTTTGACCTTTTATCCAACAGAATGATGGATTGACCTTTATGCAGCCTAGACCACCTGTTAAGCCCTTGTTACCCTACAGGAGGTACAGCCAAATGATTAGCCAATCAGTAAGTCATCTCCACTTTCAGTTTTCATTGTCTGAAATTCTTGTTTACATACAGTTTTCTTTTCATGGCGATGGTGTATATTTTGAACAGCAGGACCAGTTCTAATGTGCTGTTTGTGTGTGAGTAAGATATGTGTCCCATTTTTTTTCTGCTTAATTTCTATGTTCCAGTGCCTTGTTATTCGTCGCTCATATTGCTCGACCTTGACCTTGTGCTGTCAGTTCTTGGAACTTTAGCGATCGCAGTGGAAAAACGTCTCCAATACTTTCTTTTTGAAGTCGCATCTCTTAAATGTATATTATCTTATATTGCTCAAAGTCCCTTTTATTAAGATGCACTTTAATGCCATGGATTGTCTAAACAAGTGTGTTGGTACAGTCTATAAGCTAATTGTTTTATTGCAATTATTCTGTTTAGTATTTTTCTGTTTATAATAGGATCAAGCCACAGATGACAAATGATGTTTGTAGTATTCTAGTATTCTACAGGGAATATATGGCAAATTGTAGTAACTAGTTAAAGCTTGCCTGGTCTATTCTCTTTCTTTGTCTTTGACTTCTCTTTTTCTTTGATCATGTGTTAAGTGCTGGCAGGCTTACTTTTCTTCTGATTTGTAACAGTGAGCTGTAATCTGGTGAAGTTGATTTGTTTCACATCAGTTACTTGTTTTACCATTAGATTAGGAAATCTTTCCAAGCCAACCAGAAGAAATTGAAAGTCGGGGAAGTTGGAAAGATCATTGGTCAAATGTGGAAGGAGCTGAGCGTTGCAGAAAAGCAGCTTTATGCTGACGAATACGAATCTGAGAAGGTTAGCCTAATGGCCAATAAAGGCTGTTTTGCATGTTATTTTATCATGGATTGGTTTATTTTTTGGAAATTATTATTTGAGGATCAAGGAATAAGAAAGCCATGAAATAAATGTGGGATGTTCTTGTTTGTTTTTGTCTGATCACCTTTGCAACAAAGGTATACTTATAGTGACTGGGAAACCAATGCGAAGTGTCATTAAAGTGTTAATAGGTTGTAATGGTGTGCTAATTGTCATATCTAACAATACACATTGTGATTGATCATTGGTCACTAGTTACATTGATCGTGTTCTGTCCTAGATCTGCTGGAATGAACATCACCTGAGTTCATTATTCTGGTGATGCATTCAGCATATGAGTGGTTTGTCAATTGTTGAATATTCATTAACTGGGCTAGATTTCATGCATCTATATTAATTGAATTTCTATTTTAAAGTGTGTTTCAATGCTAATATATCTGTATTTAAGTGTTTGTTGTGGCTGTTGCACCTGTAGATTCAGTATGCAGAAGCACTGAAGGTGTACCACGATTCGCTTGAGTATCGGTCGTGGATTGCGGCTAAAAAAAAGGCTGAAGTGGACTCCAGAAGAAGTGTCAGTAGCAGCCATGACTCGTAACTGTGCAATGTTCAGTAATTTTTGGTACTTGTGATGTGTCTGGCTGGCTGTGAAGTAAGGTGACTCTATAAGAACTGCCTACTCAGGCGGTCACTGTGTAAGGACCCTTGAGCAAATGTTCACACTCAATTGAGCAAATCTTCACACTCAATTAAGCAAATCTTTGCACTCAATTGAGCAAATCTTCACACTCAATTAAGCAAATCTTTGCACTCAATTGAGCAAATCTTCACACTCAAACTTGTATGCTCGTTACCATGGTAATTGTTGTTAAAGTGATCATTTGAGCTGTGCATATGTGATGATTTGGTTTAGAATGTAAATAAAAATGTTCTCATGAGTAAGGAATCTGAGTACTAGAACTGGTGCCAATTATGTAGTTGTCATCACTGACTGATTAAAAAAATGCATTGAATGATCAAGTTAACACCTCGATTGTCTCTTTTGAGAGGACAGAGAGATTGCTTCTCCAAGTGATTGTAGGTGTGCTTGTAGATACTTAGGTGGCACTCTTTAGGGTACCTCGGGAACACACTGAGGGGGCATAAGTGGTATCTTGTGTTGTGTTGAGCGGTTTCTTCTTTCTGTATTTAGAGGGCTCCACCACGAAGGGTTATTGTTATTCAGCGAAGAAAGGAGGATAGAGGTCAACCACCACCTCCTCCATCTGTTGACCCAAGACCTATTGTTATTCAGCCAATGGAAGAGGAAGATGGTCTGTTTCTTTTTTCTCCATTCCACTGACTCAAAAAAGCTTTTCAGAAATCTGGCATCATTGTTGTATAGTAATCTGTGTCATGTACAAGCATTATTTGGGGCTACAGAACACCTGGCAACTGTTACATACACTTCTAGTAATCCTCATCTAGTTATACTCGTCACATAAACTTCTAGTCATTCAGAAGTCTATATGGTGTCAAATTTACGTTTTGTTTTGAAGTCATAAAACGTGAGGAAAGTTTGTTTATTTATTGAATGAATTAATGAACTATGCTTGAATGATATAGATTAAAATGGCAGATTTGAATCAGAATTAGCTGAATGAATTGGGTTGTTCTTGTTATGTTGCACTTTTGCCAAAATGTTAAGCATTTATGCAACTCAAGCAGGACTAAATTGTAGAAAGATTCATAATTCATTCATTACAGAGATTTATATAGCGCCCCTTCAAGGCTACTACTCAGGATGTCTGTAATAAATGAGTGATTTCTTCATGTCATTATAGAATTGGTTGATGGTCGGTCTGTGAAGCACATTGCAGGCTCTGGATACCAATGCTATTACAACCTAAACAACCAAATCTCCAGTGACACTCTGATGCCTGATGTAAGGACTATCTTCAATGAAGCAACTGTCCTGATCCATTCACTAACTGTGCATCAGATACGAGAAGCCATTTCTTGTTACTGCGCTACCGTATTTTCAGAATTATTGTGTAGCTGCTCTGTGAACCATGTTTATATTCATGACTGAGCCTATTTTCACAGGTTTTCCTGCTCTCAGAATGATACTTTTTCCATCTGAAAAGATAGCAGTATTTCAATGCTCTTTTATTTGTCACAAATTTCTTTCCTCATTAAAGGCTTTTAAATAAATGATAACAAATTGAAGAAAACCCAGAACCAAAAAGTAAATTGGCTAAGACCATTGTTATGATGAATTGTAAAATGTAAGATTATTTGATATTTTTCACTGTTTCTTTACATTTGAACTATGAGCTGCAGTGCTTTCTCGTAGTCAAAGTGTTGAGCACAATTGTGTTTTCAACAGCTTGTTCAGAATGTTCTTTGACACACTTCAAATGAACTCTGAGCTCAGAGGATTGAGCACAAGTTGTTGATTAATGTTAATATTTCACAATAATTATTTTTAATTTGATATTACATGATTTGGAATATTTTAGACCGCTGTTGGCAGATGTTGCATCATATTAGTGGTCTTTGTAACTTACAAGTGCTTTATAAAAGCGATTTTTGTTTATTTTTTGTTTATTTTCATGTGTAGCCTTGCAAGAGTAATCCACAGATCAGAGACAATATGCTCAACATGATCGTAATGGCCAAAGAAGAAATGAAAGAAGAGCAGAGGACAGCCGAACAACTGCAGGTAACACAACATTCATTCCTTCATTCATTCTGAACATTTAAGATACAAGCACCCCTTTACGAACCTAGAAGAAGATGTATTATGTTTTCTCTTACGTTTCTTTTCACTATGGTTTGTTGCAATTTTCTCAATAAAGCAAAAATGTTTGCCTACTCTCTGTAAATTCCTGTAATTGGTCAGCAGAAAGGCACTTCAACCATGTTTTCATCTTGTATAAACATCAGAGTGTGTACACTTGCTTGGTGTATTTTATCATATTGACTTTGATATCATCTAGATTTGCACTGGGAGGGAGGACTTCCGAGTAGAACTCTTTTGAAGGACACTAAGTAAATGTTCAGAATAAATAAATGAAGGAAATATGCATATTGCCAATTTTTCTATGTTGCCAGTGTGTAATGTCCAACGCATTAACTAATATTACACCAAACCAAGCTACAATCATGGTAAGCAAGATGAAAAGTAAAGTGCTGTCAAAGTGTAATGAGGCACTGTCACCTTATGTAAGCCATTTACATCAGATTCATGTATTGAACAGTTGGAACATGAATAACAAAATTAATTGATTTCATTAAAATAAAATTTACTGATACATGACCTCACTGACAGTTGATATGACTCCCAAAAACAAGATAACAAGTGCATGTCGTACTGTTTGTAATATATTAGATTTTGTTTCTTGTATTAACCATAGTCACGATTTGTATCCAAAAGAACAGGAAGGTGTGACAGAGACAACAGAATGAATGAATCGTGTTGGATCAAAGGTCAGAGTCCTAAAAGGGCCTAAGCCTTTCTGACAAGAGTTTCCCTAGAGGTCGCTTTGTTTATACTGTCTATTGAGGGTAGTTAGGTTCTTTTAGGAAGTTAAAATATAGCATACCAAGAAAATTTATAAAAGGTTTTGACTGATTGATGATTTCAGGATGTGCTGATTTATTAAGCTTAATTAATCTGTGCTGTATATGAATTTGCAGCCCTCTGAAAACAAGATGAAAGAGGAAGATAGATTGCCAGAAGTCTTTGAACAGGATTCCAAAAATCAGATTTCTGAATCATTTGTATGTGTCAAGGATTCTGTCACTTTGCCTTCAGCTGAAGGAGTCCTAATCGAATCAGCTTCCGAAGTAAAGAGAGAAGACTGCTGACCAATAGATGATGTAGCACACACGCACACAATCACAAAACCTGACAAAGAAGATACCAAAGCCGAAACTGAAAAGACAAAACTCAGATCCTGATCTCAAGTGCACTGTTTGGTTTTTCATCGGTCACACAAGAACCAGTTCATGGGATCTCACAAAGATTTTGTCTTCTGAGAGAATTGGATATGATCGGATAGGGTTTATCGTCAGGGCTGCAGTTGAAATGTTCTTAATTATTTCATGATTATTATTTATGTTTAAGGAAGTTTATTTCAATTGGAAAATCGAATCCACCACATAATATGGCTTTTATTTCTGATGCATTGTGTGAACACAACTTATGACCAGTGCTGCCGCTGTTGGTGTCGAAGGGAGTGACACACAGGCCAGAAGTGTGATGGATCTTGATACTCGGACTGATGTTCAAAAGGATACTAGTTATGTAATACAGTACTGTTCATGGCAAATACCACATTTTGCATTCACTGGTTCTGTGAGGCAGGACGTTGCGTTTTGGATTTCACAGACGTTTATTAGTTTGTGCAAGAACGATGGGATGAAGTTTTAGGGGTAAATTTAACCAATTATTTTTCGTATCTTGTATCTCCTTTGACATCTCTGCAGTGTTTTACTTTGGTAGGTTGTATAGCAATTGCTCCAGCAGTTTGATAAACATTAGTAATAGTTTTCAGTCCAATAGACTAATTATCGGATTAGTGGATCGCTATTGGACTTTTTTGTCTCCACAATCGATTAATGATGCAGCCACTTCTGATGGCAGGTTTTTGTTTCTGTTCAAAATATTTTTATTTCTGTTCAGAACATATCCTACACCATCTGTTGAGGATTTCAACAATTGATGCTATTGAATGATTTGAATAGATAAAAATGAGATATTGGTTACAGTCATTTTTGTGTGAAGACTTAATTTCCTATGCTAAAACCCGATTTTGCCCATACCATAGGCTAATAATTATTTAGAGCTATCAAACGATGGATCACCAATTCATCGATTAACTCTAAATTCGATTAATATATTATTATATCTGATGTAACATGGATCATCTTCTCCACATGCATAACCTCAAGTTTCCTGTACATAAGCCATCCAAAACTGAATTTATTCATATGGGAGCTTCTCAAGAAGAGTCCACATTCCTCTAAAGCTATTCGCTCGACTGTGACCCACACATTCGCTGCAGATTCTAGATCTCCTGTTGATCACATAACTCATCTTTTCCATTCTTTTGTTCGTGCACTTCCGTGGCCTTGCTATTATTACGCCACTTCAAAACTGCATTTACAATCACTACATCTATAATAAGAGAGATTATTCAAACATATTTGTTGTTTTTAGGAGGAACTTTGTATAGTGTATGAATATGATAGAAATTATGTCTGCCATTTAGACTGGATTTAGTCCCAAGGTACTATATGCCTATAGGGCAGAGTAAATAAATCTATAATTTAACTAGTTATTTGTTTTTCGACTAGCCTGGATAAAGTAGGGAGGATGTGATCCGATGGGTATTGGGCGAAAGTCAGCAAGTATTTTGAGATAGGTTTTTGGTCTGGCTTTTGTCACCAGATGGTAGTTTTACATAGGGGGTGTGCGGGTAAAATTGGAAAGGAAACAGATTAATAAAATAGAAAAGAGGTAATGAAATGAAGAATGTGGTGAGTCTAAGAAGCGAAGCGGATAGGTTTTCAACTCCAGTGGCAGTAGGATATAAGTGTTCGAATAAAAAGAAGAGTTGGTGTTCGTCACTGAATGTGTATTTGGGAGGACCTGAAAGTCGAAACCTGGGTAAGTGATTTTGGTCGGTGGAGATAGAGTGGTAATGGCGACTAAGGTCTGTAGAGGTAATATGTGCAGAGTAATTGTTTTCAGGGTTAAGGTCTCGAAGTTTTATTTCACCGCTATTATCTCTTGCAGCAAGTAAATTGTACGACGAAATTCATTAGATGGCACTGAGAGGATGACCAGAAAGAGTTTCCAAAGGTGTCACGTGACAGTTGAGCACGCGTCTTGTATGCCACGATGAAAACGCGTCTCCCATTGGCCTTACCTATCTAGCCAATCTAGTCTCGACTCTCAAGTCTCTGACAACAACCGATGTATCTAATTTAATTTCAAATGTTGTGGATTCGGTTATCATTGCGACTATAATTATCTTCAGCAGCCGATATTATCGTGATTAAAATGTAAAGTGTCTTAAAACTGCATTGGCGGTGACCGTTATATGTACACGGATTTGAAAGGCCAAACAACCCTTTATCGCTCAGGAGAGTGGATCGCTACTGGACTATTTTTGTCTCTACAATCGAGTCAGTTTCTCAAATATCTAAGAAACTATTCATGATAGCTTTGTGCACGTCTTAGATATCTGATTTTGCGTTTGGCGCATCTTATATTGGCGGTTAGTGAAAGATATAGTAGCGCATCAAAAGTTGCAGTCAGTGATTGATATTGACAGGATTCCTAGCCTTTTTTTTTATTGTACCCCAAACTACAAAATTATTTATGTGCCTATCCCAAACAGAAAAAAAACTTGTTAGAGGCGTTCTTTGGTAATTTGCTTAATTAGAATAGATTATAAGATTTAGAATATTGGTTATAATATTATTAATGAATTTTGCTAAAGGTAAAAGTGTATTTTAGAATATTTTATTATATCATGGTGCTTCCAGTGTATTTTAACGTATTTTATTATTTGACGTGAATAGATGCCAAACTGTAGCTGAAACGATGACAGGATCAATGAAAAGTATAATGTGCAAGTAGAAAGTGGAATGATGAAAGAAATTATGCTTAAATGGAAGCTGGATCGATGAAAATATCATGCTTGATTGATGCGAGAATGTTGCACAATGGATGTTTACGGGAATTGATGTAAGCAAGGCCGTGTACGCGCAAAACCCCCCAATTGATGAAAAAAAATATACATAAATGAAAGCTGGATCAACGAAGAGAAATATGCGTGAATGGAAGCTGGATCGATGAAGATATCATGCATAAGTAGAAGTTCGACTGATGGCAAAATGACATCGCGATGAAATCTAGTGGAATTTCTTATCAACATTTTGTTTAATTAAATACTGTAAAACACACTTTTTAAATTCCTTTCATCGATCCAGCTTCCATTTAAGCATAATTATTATCATCAATCCAGTTTCTACTTACAAAAATACATGATATAATGAAGGAAATAATTAAATATGCTAAAATACATCGCAGGCACACGGGGTAATAAAATACGCTAAAATACACTTTTACCTTGCTAAATTTATTATATTGAAATTATTGTTGTTGTACAGTGTATGCTTTGTACATTACAGCTGAGTACATGGACATTTTTTTAATGATTGGCGATTAAGCCATTTATCCAAATTATCCAATTGTCAATACATTTTCTTATCATTTGTTATTTTAAATTTAAATTGTTTCACATTTGTACTCCTTCATATTTTATTTATATGAAAATTATGAGGCAGCTCTGACATTATTTTTGTGACAAACAAAGAATGGATAAACATAGAATAAATAAACATAGAATAGATTAACATAGAATAGATAAACGTAGAATAAAATAATAATGAAATTATTTAACAATTCAGCTTTTTACATACGTTCATGTCTTCTGTTTCAGTTCTGCAAAGCATCGCTAGATTGCACTCAGAGGGTAAACTAACGTAGACACGATGTACAAAGGTCTGAGCCGTGCACAGCTCAGCTATGACTACTTGCACACAAATTCGTAAGTTCTCTCGCAGTACTTAAGCAGAGGACGTCGTTTCCTGAAGTGTTGACTAGTCACCCGTTTATTAAAATCTGTCAAGTTTTGCCTCGACCATTCAGTTAATGTGCATGGACGTGATGTGTATGGTTTGAACATGATTGACTTATTGGTTGATAATTAAACTGGTGCAAGGACCAAGAGCTGTAGATACTTGAGTACAAGTACTAAGTTCTACATCTCTGTTAGTTACTTACTATTATTGACTTAGAACTTTAGTGTACACCAGAGGCTTTAGGAAATGCTTGGGAACCATTTTCCCACTCCCTGTGCTTTTTACGAAGGTAGCTTCTAAATAATTATTTTGTTACTGTTTATAATTTATGGAAATGTGTGGTGTGTGTTGTTTTTATTCAGATTTAAGAATTTTGCTTTGAATTGTTGTTTAGAACTACTCATGAGTTTCTTTTTGGAGCACTGGCGGAACTTCTAGACAACGCAAGGTCAGTTTGGACAATTATTTAACCATAGATTTGGTAGTTTTAATTGTGCATTTATTTACTTTTATTTTCATGAACATGGCTTTTATGATGTAAGAATTCCTTAAGGTAGTCTGTATAGAGGGAGCCATATTTATGAAGTATTAGCGACTTTTGTTTCTTAGCCTCGACATATAACATCAGGTGGCCTTTCCTCTCCTTTCGCCATCGAATATTCCTGCCGAAAGTATTCGGTCAGTGTATTCATAATATCTGAGTGAGACAGTTGTGAATTTTTACTCTGGCAGAGATTCCTACCCCTACCTTACATTTCAGCTGCTAAACTGTCACAACTATAATATTTTACAAGAACTTACATTTGGGTTTTGCCGAATGGCAGACGATAAAACTAGGAAATCCTGTATGCATACTAGCCAACTGGTTTGCTTCAACATGCTATTGAAAGACTTGCTATTGTCGATTTTTAATGGTTACTTCAAACATGGCGCTTGTTCACTAGAGTGCTAATTGACAGCTGGTTAAATAAAGAATATACTTACTTTAACTACTTTCTCAGATTTTATTTATAGACAACAACGAATGTGAACCAAATAGTGTTACCACTGAAATTTTCAGTGTACATTTGGTTAAGCAGGTTTGATAGATAATTAATCTCCAAGTCAGAATAATTTGATTCTCTTTTCAGAGATGCTTCTGCTACCAAAATCAATATCTATTCAGGTCTGTACTCGTTAAATTCTTTCCATTGTGAACACTCAAGGTCTTAAAATCAGTATGACTACAGCAAAAGAATACATTGATTAATTGATAAAGGTTGTTTTATTAGGTTGAGGACGTCTTCTGCTGTTGAAGTGAAGTGATTGTCTTTACTGGCAGTTTAAACATGTCTTTTACCTCAAGCAAGATGTGTAACTTTCCATACAATAATACAATACATTGTGATACTGCCCATGTACAAAGTTCAGATAACAATTAATATTGCAGAGCAACTGAGCGCAAAGGACTTTGTCAATGCCACCAGAGGGAAGGCCTCTTCCTCCTCATTCCCTGGAATAATGAGACGAAGGGACGGTGGCAGAGGCCGTTGAAGATGCCAATGTGATGTAATCGCTGCCAGTAGATGGCCTGATTCACACCAGATTTTATTCCATTATAGATGAAAACCAAGTCATTATCAACACAGTAACTGTGTCACACGAGGATTGAACCTGTACTCTCCACGTTACAGGCCGCCCTCTCTAACCAATCGGCCACCATACAAAGAATAATAAAGCACCCTCCAAGATACCTTCTCAGATGTGCTCCAAAACCAACTCTGGAGATAACGTAAAGTTTTTTGACTGCTTGTAAATGGTGTATACCGAGTTCCTAGCTTACAAAACATGTAGGCCTGAAGGAAAACTCTCACATATCTTGCCCTTTATTTTGGGCCCTTTTTCTTCCAGTTATGGACCGAACTCTTCGTGGTGGATACATGCTGTGTTTCCTGGACGATGGTCAAGGAATGTCACCTGGTTAGTACTTTTTTGGCATAGATATACATGTATGTGCCTTAAAGTGATGAAATGTAGTGAATAATATTTCACTTCAATCACTCTTTTCCAAATCCACAAATTGATTCACCTCCAGATGTGACATTGATAAAAGCCTTACCTTTTCTGACCACATTACCCCCTATCTGCTTTTAATGACCTGCAGTTGTAATGCTGAAGACTTGTGTTTGTATTTAATTGTGTAATGCCAAAAAGCAGGTCTTGTATTGAGAAGTTATTTGAAGTTTAGCCTAATTTTCTTTTTCTAAAGACTTTAAACTACACCAGAAATTCTAATTAAGATGCAAATCCTGACTTTAGAGCCATATCAATAACTGCCATATATAGCATGGTTTTCTTATAAAAATGTGAACTAATTTTTGAATCTCTGTCATATTAGAATTTCAATCAATCAAACAGACGTGATATTGTGCCCCATCAAGATATCTACTCAGCAAAGCTCTGAGTATGTGTCTTGATTCCAGTATATCTTTAAATCAATCAATGCAATTTATACAGCGCCTCTTCCTGATAACTATTCAGGCCGGGTCAAAAAGGAAAGTCTTAAGAAGTTTTCTACTGTTCAGTTTAAGGCCGGTCGTGTAATATGGTTGTTTGTTAGGCGATAAAATGTTGGACTCCCACTGAAGTTGCCAATGCTTGATTTGTAGAAGAAGCCTCGGATATAATTACATTTGGAAAGTCTACCAAGAAGTCGCTTGATTCGCAGTTGATTGGGATGTATGGCAACGGACTGAAGTCGTAAGTTCAGCCTATTTTGCGATATTGTTATTATTGCGTGATATTGTGTTTGCCTTTGTTTTAAGTGATAATGGTTTCAAACAGATTGATTGGACAATGGACCATTGGACAGAGTTTCAATGCCAGACATTGACCGATTTGTCTTCAATTTCAGTGAGAGGACTTTGTGTTTGTTTGAATGGGGATGCAAGCAACAGTTTGTGTCAAAGGCAATGGGTGGTATCCTTTACCTGTGATGTGTTCTGAGGAATTCAGTTGAATTCCTTTGAGATGTAGTCACCAATATTTTTGTGGATAATTTATTTTAATGATTCATTTAATAATTTAAATAGTTTAATTAAAAAATTACTATATTTTTCTAATAATTTGTTTTCTATAAATAGCAGGACATGTAAATACAGGTGTAATAATGAATAATAATAATTGTGGATAATTACTTTTTAAGAATTAATAGTTATTTGATAATTTAATTTTGATTATTTGAATAATTTTTTAATGACTTATTAATAATTTTGTCATCTATGTCACTTAAATAGCAATAATTTGATGATTTTGTGACTTGCTCTCTCTCTCTCTCTCTCTCTCTCTCTCTCTCTCTCTCTCTCTCTCTCTCT